>CM076849.1:137603834-138203834 GCA_039519185.1 Astragalus membranaceus | reverse complement strand
TCACTATCAGCCCACCATACCAGCCACCCAACATCCCAGTCCCCACTCCCACACAAACAGCCCATCCATTCCAAAACAACAACCAAAGTAACCACCAAAGGACCTATCAAAACCGAACAACCTTTGACCCAATTCCCATGTCATACACAGACCTATTCAACTACCTCATCACCAATAAGCTCATCAATACAAGACCCATGAAACCTGTTCAACCACCTTACTTCAGAGGATACAACCCCAATAGTACCCGTGCCTTCCACGAAGGGGCAGTTGGGCACGTTGTGGAGGATTGCAAAGCCTTCAAGATAGTGGTGCAGGACTTGGTAGACAAAAAAGGCATAACTTTCAAGCAGGAGGATCCAAATATCACGACTAACCCGCTGCCTGGTCATGGGAAGCATGCCACTAATGCAATCATGGATATGAAAGAGCAATCCCTAATCAGATCAGTTGAAGATATCCAGACCCCCCTAGAAATCATTCATGCAGAATTGTGTAAATGCGGGATTATTAGGATGGGTTGCATTCAGAAAGGAGTTTGTGCTAATGTCAGCTGTGTAGGAGCATGTGAAGCATTCAAGGTGTTGTTACAGGATCTGATGGACCGCCACGTCATCCAGGTGGGTATACAAGGGAGAGAAGAGGATGTCCTGACCCTCCAATCAGAAGGGGGCAGAGATGTGCAGAGACCTATCAAGGTGCCATACAGTCGGAATTCGGCTGTGGCAAGACCAAAGACTATTGTGATCCCAGTTCCAGCTCCTAGCCAGAAGAACACTGATGTCCCATGGAACTACAGTGTGCCAATTCCAGCTCCGAGATCTCGAGCTGCTCTCGACGTCACCAATATTGCAGGAAGTAGTGGGGTAACTAGAAGTGGGCGTGTGTATATTCCCCAAGCTCAGGAAGAGGATCCTTCTAAGGCAACAGAAGAGAGAATCCGGAAAGGGAAGAATGTAGAGCCAGAGCCTGTGATAAATAGGAAGGTGTCAGACCCAGAGGTTGCTGAATTCTTGAAGATAATGCGACAGAGTGACTACAAAGTGGTGGATCAGCTACACCACACCCCAGCCAAAATTTCCATCATGTCACTATTACTAAACTCCGAAGCCCACCGTGACGCCTTGGTTAAAGTACTAAATGAGGCCCATGTCGCCCAAGATATTACTGTTAATCAGTTGGATGGTATAGTGGGGAACATCGTTGCATCTAATTACATTACTTTCACTGATGATGAACTCACCCCAGAAGGGAAGGGGCACAATAAGGCGTTGCATATCTCAGTGAAGTGCGGTGAATATACACTCTCCAGGGTTCTCATTGACAATGGATCCTCATTGAATGTTATGCCCAGATCAACGATGAACAAGTTAGAGGTAGACTGTTCCTACATGAAACCCAGCTCAACCCTGGTCAGAGCCTTTGATGGGTCTAAGAAAGAAGTCATAGGGGAAATGGAGTTCCCAATGCAAATAGGGCCTGAGGTGTTCTGTGTGACTTTTCAAATTATGGATATTGAGTCCTCGTACAGCTGTCTCTTGGGGAGACCTTGGATCCATGCAGCAGGCGCTGTCCCTTCAACACTTCACCAAAAACTCAAGTTTATAGTCGACGATAAGCTTGTAGTTGTCTGTGGGGAGGAAGAGTTCACAATCAGCAAACCTGTCCCCTCTCATTATGTTGAAGCTGCAGAGGAATCCCTCGAATCCGCCTTTCAATCCCTAGAAATTGCGAACGCTGTGTTCGTAAGTGAAGAATCCCCAGTACCGGTACCCAAGTGGTCCAATGCTGATATTATGGTAGCGAAAGTTATGCTGAAGAGTGGCTATCAAATTGGGAAGGGGCTAGGAAGATCTGAGCAAGGAATTCTATCGCCTGTGCATCTGCGAGAATACAAGGACAGATGTGGGTTAGGTTACTGGCCCACTCCAGCTGATAAGAAAAGAATGGCTGAGGAAAAGCGTGAGAAGAGATTGGCTAGGCTTCAGGGGAGAGAGCCCTGATTGATGAGGGTCCCCATAGATAACCTCAAACGGAATTTCAGGAGTGCTGGCATGCTGGACCCTAATCAGATAGCTGTCATCGAGGAAGAGTTAGTTGAGGAAGGCCTGGTTCGTCGCAGTGTTGCAGGAGAAGACATCGGCAACTGGAAGATCGTTGATTTCCCTGTTGTTTTCATTTCGGAGTAATGATCTTTGTAACGCAAATCCTTTGGCTCTGCCCAAGGCCTTAGGATATTTTCATAGGGGCATGCATGTTTTCTTTTAGATATCATCTATCAATAAAGGTAGTTTTGAATTTTCAAATGAATAAAATAGCTTTTTGCGTCTTCATTTTGTGGTGCATGGTCGTATGAAGATATGCCCGGGTTAGATACTGATATAGTGGTGCACAAGCTGCCAGTCAAGCCTGAGTGCCCTCCGGTTAAACAGAAGTTAAGGAGGATGAAGCCCGAGATGTCTTTAAAGATCAGAGACGAAGTGAAGAAACAGTTTGACGCTGGTTTCCTAGCCGTAGCCAAGTATCCACAGTGGGTTGCTAACATTGTGCCAGTGCCCAAAAAGGATGGAAAAGTTAGAATGTGTGTTGATTACAGAGATCTGAATCGTGCCAGTCCCAAAGACGATTTTCCCTTGCCTCATATTGATGTCCTAGTAGATAGCACAGCACAGCACTCCCTTTTCTCCTTCATGGACGGGTATTCAGGGTATAATCAGATTAAAATGGCTCCTGAGGATATGGAGAAGACTACTTTCACAACTCTCTGGGGAACGTTCTGCTATCAGGTCATGCCGTTTGGGTTAAAGAATGCCGGCACTACTTACCAAAGAGCTATGGTCACGTTGTTTCACGATATGATGCACAAAGAGATTGAGGTGTACGTGGACGATATGATCGCAAAGTCCAGAACAGATGAAGAGCACGTTGTTAATTTGCGGAAGCTCTTTGAACGGTTGAGAAAGTTCAAGCTCAGGTTAAATCCGGTTAAATGCACCTTTGGGGTGAGATCAGGAAAACTATTGGGGTTCATTGTCAGTCAAAAGGGGATAGAGGTTGACCCAGATAAAGTGCGTGCGATTCTCGAGATGCCTACTCCTAAGACCGAAAAAGAAATTCGGGGTTTTCTCGGAAGACTGAACTACATCTCCAGGTTTATCTTCCAGTTAACTGCCACATGTGAGCCGATTTTCAAATTGCTGTGCAAGAATCGAGAGACTAGGTGGAATGATGATTGCCAAGAAGCTTTCGAGAAGATTAAGAAATACCTGCAAGATCCGCCTGTTTTAATGCCTCCGGTGCATGGCAGACCTTTGATCCTGTACCTGACCGTGCTAGAAAATTCAATGGGTTGTGTGTTAGGACAACATGACGAAACTGGCAAGAAAGAGCACGCAATTTATTATCTGAGCAAGAAGTTCACCGATTGTGAGACGAGGTACTCGTTACTAGAAAAGACTTGTTGCGCCTTGGCCTGGGCTGCTCATCGCTTGAGGCAATACATGTTAAGTCACACCACATGGTTGGTGTCAAAGATGGATCCCATCAAGTATATCTTCGAGAAGCCTGCGCTTACAGGAAGAATTGCGAGATGGCAGATGCAGTTGTCAGAATATGATCTTCTCTATGTCACTCAAAAGGCCATCAAAGGTAGTGCGCTAGCTGCGTACCTGGCGCATCAGCCTATTGAAGATTACCAGTCGATGCAGTGTGATTTCCCAGATAAGGACATTCTGGCTTTATTTGAAGAAGGAAGATCCCCAGAGAATGAAAGGTGGATAGTAGTGTTCGACGGTGCTTCCAAGAGCTATGGGCACGGGGCTGGGGCAGTGCTGGTGTCCCCGGACAATCGCTTCACACCATTCACTACTAGACTGAGCTTCTATGTCACAAATAATATTGCGGAGTACGAGGCATGTATTCTGGGTATTCAGGCAGCTCTAGACTGGAAAGTTAAAAGATTAGATGTGTATGGAGACTCGGCCCTAGTTATCCATCAAGTAAACGGAGATTGGGAAGCCAGAGATCCTGAGTTGATACTGTACAGAGATTACATCCGAGAATTGGTTGAGCCCTTCGAAGAAATCACATTTCAACATCTTCCTCGTAGAGAGAATCAGTTGGCTGATGCACTGGCCACTTTAGCTTCAATGTTTAATATCAATTGTGATAAGAACTTGGCCCAGATCAGAATCCAGCATCGAGGTTTGCCGGCACACTCCTACTCCTGCGCAGCAATTGAAGACAGCGGAGATGATAAACCTTGGTATCATGACATCAAGCAGTATATCCTGAATAGAGAGTATCCTCCAGGAGCATCGGAAAATGATAAAAGAACGCTTAGAAGACTGTCAATGAATTTCTTCCTGAGTGGCGAGGTGCTTTACAAAAGGAATCATGATAAGGTACTCCTTAGGTGTGTGGCAAGGGAGGAAGCAGAAAGGATCATGAGAGAGGTGCATGAGGGATCGTTCGGAACTCATTCCAACGGGCATACTATGGCAAGGAAGATATTAAGGGCTGGCTACTATTGGCTGCAGATGGAGGCAGACTGCTACAGTTTTGTAAGGAAGTGCCACAAATGCCAGATTTATGCCGATCACATACACGTGCCACCGGCTTCGCTAAATGTCATGACTGCACCCTGGCCATTTTCAATGTGGGGCATGGATGTCATTGGTCCCATAGAGCCCAAGGCGTCAAACGGGCATCGCTTCATCCTAGTTGCAATTGATTACTTCACCAAATGGGTTGAAGCTGCTTCATATTCCAGCATAACCAGTTCTGTGGTTGCCAAGTTTGTAAAGAAGGACCTGGTGTGTCGCTATGGTCTCCCGGATAAAATCATCACGGACAATGGTAGCAATCTGAATAGTAAAATGATGAAAGAATTGTGCACAGAGTTTAAGATCAAACATCATAACTCTTCTCCATACCGTCCTAAGATGAACGGGGCCGTCGAAGCAGCCAATAAGAATATTAAGAGGATTGTGCAAAAGATGGTAGTAACCTATAAAGATTGGCACGAGATGCTTCCTTTTGCTTTGCACGGGTATCGTACCTCAGTTCGTACCTCAACCGGGGCAACTCCCTTCTCTTTGGTGTATGGGTCGGAAGCAGTCCTCCCTATTGAAGTCGAGATACCCTCCCTACGGGTGCTAATGGAAACCAAATTAGAAGAAGCAGAATGGGTTCAAGCTCGTCTAGATCAGTTGAATCTCATTGAAGAAAAGAGAGTAGTCGCTCTGTGCCATGGGCAGTTGTACCAGCAAAGAATGAGGAAGGCTTTTGAGAAGAATGTTCGTCCTCGACAGTTTCAGGAGGGGGACCTAGTGCTCAAGAAAATCCTGCCTATCCGAAAGGATTCCCGGGGAAAATGGACCCCTAATTATGAAGGACCTTATGTGGTGAAGAAAGCATTCTCTGGAGGGGCATTAATCCTCACAAAAATGGATGGTGAAGACCTCCCACTCCCAGTGAACTCAGATGCAGTCAAGAAGTACTATGCCTAAAAGAAATATATAGAAAAAAAAAGAGAAAGATGATCCAAGCAAGAATTAGCTCGCTAGGTTGAAAACCCGAAAGGGCGGCCTAGGCAAAATTAAGTGACCCGGTGGATTGAAAACCCAAAAGGGCGATCCAGGCAAAAATTAGGGTCAGAAAAGTTGGACATAAAAAGAAAAGGGGCAAGCAGTGCTTCCAAAAGCTTGGATAAAAGGGTGATTAAGGCTATAAGTATGAGCGTTTGGCATCGAACGCTCCAGAGACAAAGAATATTCATAAGATCAGCTGCGTCCATTCTCCTTTTTCTTTCTCTTAGTTTCAGGAAAATTTCCAATGTACCATTTTCAGTCAGCGTGACATTCTGCGCGTCTGACTCCTGTAAGAATAAAAGTCCAAATTTTTCACTCTATCAGTTTGCTGTCTTATCACTGCTTTCTTTTCATTTCTGATTTTAAACTACGTTTTATGGTAGATGATAAATAAATCATGGAAATGTGCATAAGTCATGGCGTCAAGGTCATTGCGAAATTTTTGAAAATGAAAACAAAAAGAGATGATCTTTCAGTCAAGTAAGCTCACAAAAATCAACTAAGAAGCGCTGATTGCATTAAAACAAGAGGACGAAGCTCGGCTCCCGAATAATTATCATAAATAATCATGGTGTCTCATAACGCAAGTCCCGCGAGTGGGTCGGACCAACAAAGGAAAAACCAAAAGAGCAAAAGAGCACAAAAAGAAAAATATATATGAAAAAAATAAAAAAAGAAGAAGAGAAGAGAAAAGAAAAGGTTGAAAAAGCAAAAGAGCAATAAATAAATAAGGTCATGCATTACATTCACCAAACATAAAATCATGCACTCATCAGACATAGAAAATAATAACGATAAAGTAAAGAAAAGAGAAATTCGGGCATTTGCATTACATTCATCATAAGAAAAAGAAAAAGGAGATGGCAATCATGGCATTTGCATTGCATGTATGGGTTTATTTTTCAGCTGCAGACAAGTGAGAGAGGATAAACACCGCAGTGTTAATGCTCACCCCCATATTCCAGAAAATGCTCCCCCAAGTTGGGAGAGTTCAGAAGAAAAAAGGAAGAGAGAAACAAAAAAAGAAAAGAAAGAAAGAAAAGAAAAGAGAGCGCTCAGGCGCGCATTGCGGATTGGAGCCCAGAGAGATCATTGCTCCCTTCTGCCCAGGTCTCACATCGTGTACGAGCAACGCGATGGACCGCAGCCCCGCGTGAGGTTCAACGGAATAGTTGTATCAGTCTAAGATACAGTGGACGCCGTGCATTGATCTGTGTATCAGTTCCGGAGCAGATAACGATCCCCCCCGGTCGCTCGAAAAGGCCAACAGGAAGCGTGCTCCTCAAAGCCACGTGCAAACTCGGATTCGTCAAGAGTTCGTTTAAGGATTACAGGTTTTAGGCAGCCCGAGCATTTTACCATTTTCTTTATCGCTTTCTTCATTTAGCGCTTTCCTTGCCTTTCGCAGTTAGCGTGCATGTTGTTAACCACTTCGTTTATGGTTTCCTCATCGACACTCCAAGTGGTGATTCAAAAAAAGAAAAAGAAAAAGGAAAACTCAGGTTTCTCTAAGTAGACAAAATTGGTATGATTTCTAAATTCTTTATTTCAATTTTGCCTCGGAATATGTTTCGGCCAATTCATATTCATTGTCAAAATCCAAATAAAGAGGGGCAGCTGTCATACCCCAATTTTGTCCGTCCAAAAATAATAATGATTTTCTTCTTCGTCGTTATATATCTTATTTCGTAAAAGTTGAAAAATACAAATTCATTTTCAAGTTATATTTTACCTCCTATTTAGTTAGTAGATATATTTAATGGTATAAAAAAGGGAAAGCAAAAAAAAAGGGCAAAAAAAAGAGAGGGAGCGATTTAGTAAAAAAAGGGGTGTAGGTTGTTTTTTTTAATGTTTCAGCGAATTTGGGCTGGTTCTGCCAGAGGCCCATTCGTTGTTAGCCTGACCCGTTTGCTTTACTATCCATCTCACTAAACCTAGCCTCACTTCTAAACCTAGCCGTCCACCCCTCCCCATTCCCATCAGATTTGAAAAAAAAAACACATCACAAACCCTAATTTCCCATCATTCCCATCACTTCCTAAAAATCAGTCGTACAATCCTCCTCCCTCTCTCTTCACGCGTTTCTTTCTTTCTTTCACACGTCTCTTTCTCTCTCTCATACGCTCCCTTTCCTCTCTTCTCTCATACGCTCCGCTCCCTTCCACCTCCCTTCTCTCACACAACTTCCAAAACACATCACCTCCACCTCTCCCATCAAACCCTAGCCGTCCACCCTCTCTTCTCTTCCTTCCACGCTTCCTTTCACCTCCTCTCACGAAATCTCCATTTTCGGTACCCCCTTTCTCTCCTCTCTCACGAAATCGCCATTTTTGGCATCACCACACAAGGGGCCGTTGGTCTCTCAAAAGCTCACGGGTTCATTCAAGGAAACATGTTTTCCATTTCGTTTTTCTCAAGGATAGCACGCAAGCAGATCTGTGCAAGGCTCAATGAAAAAAATGAAGGACAAGACACACCACTACGAGTTCGGTTTTTTAGTATAAATACGAGTTGAGATTTTGAAGGAAGGGACGATTTTTTTGAGGGGAGAGAAGAGGGTGAAAAGGCCGAAATCTTGAAGATCCAGGAGCAAGAGAAAAAGAACGGTTCTGGAAAGTTTGAGTGAAAGAGTGAGAGAGAGAAATTTTCGTTTTTTTTTTCTTCTAAATTTATCATACAGTTTTTATTTTTTATGATTCTTATTGGTGAGATTTGAGAAGAGAACTCCTTGTTCAAGGTTTGTTGTATATTTTTCTCTCAATACTCTTCTATTTTATGATTTTTGAATCTTTTATTTGATATTATGTTCATCTTCATGTATATGGCTTTTCTTTGATGTTGAATATTCTATTTTCTTTCTTTTGAGTAAAAGAATAGAAGAGCATGTATAGACTATTTAATATGGTTTTTTTTAGTTGTAAAGGATTTAGTTTATTTTGAATGTCACGTTCAATTTTTTTTCCTGTACCTTCCTAGATAAACAAATCATGTGCATAACCATGAGTAATGATAGTTAGTTAAAGGACAATTGGATCGGATGATATATTTGCGGCAATGTTTTTCTGGGTGAATCATAATCAAGGTGGCTCAATATCAATAGGATTCGTTGGACTATCCTTTACTTGTACGCGCAGTCAGATCTTTAGCTAGTGTTGTTGATGAAATGTAGTAATGTCATTTTCTTATCAACAATAATCATCATCATCAAAATAGTAATAATGAGAATCAAACATTTTCTTTAAGAAAGATCCAAAGTAATACCTTATAAAAAGTAATCACTTGCTTTATATCAAATTTTATTTTAGCAACACTGTCCCTATTAATCAAGATTTTTATTTTTTTTAATATCAAAGAAGGATCTTTTGACTTCAAAAAAAATAAAAAAAGGAGAGTTAGATAGTTATTTATTCATTTTCTAGAAATATAAGATGAGCAATAACATTAGTCATTAGCCATAAAGCTCACATTCTTTTTCTTAATAATACGACCCCTTTTTTTTACATCAGACTGCTATTTGCACCCCTGTGTTTCTAATGACACAACCTCTGTTGTTTTAAAATATTCAGAATGTTAATCACCCCTCGCTAATTCATGCATACCCCTCCCTGTCACTTAAGCCCAGTTTCGCATACTGGGCCCTCTAATGCGAACTGGGCTTCTTTTGCACACCCTCTATTTAACTATACCACTTCCTGCAACTAATAACACTCCTTTTTGCAATTGTCATACTCTTCTCCTTTCTTTAATTCTTTTTAACTTACATGCTTTTTTCATTAAACAAAAGAACAACAAGCGATGATCACTCATAACCTTTGTTAGTTTGATCATCCGTGCCAATCAATCTCTTTCGAAAACCACTTTCAAAAGAGCAAATAAAAAACGGGTTGCTACTAATAGTTAGTCAGAACCTTTGTTCGTCTGACTGGCAGTAGTGACCCTCATTTTCAAGGGTATTTAGCGGTGATTACCCATAACCTTGGTTAGTTTAATCATTCACTAAATACTCGTCCTATTTCGAAGACTCACTAAAAGGATAAAAGACAAACCTTTTTTCAAAAAGACAAAGAAGAACTACGTCGCTTTGATTCCCATTTGGGATACGTAGGAGCGAGTCACATTCTCGTCAAGCGCAACCATAAAAATTTTAGCATTTGCATAATAAAAAGATAAGAGTTTATTTTCATAACAAAAAAGAATCACTTTTTGCAAACCAAGATCATTTTCAGAAGAAAAACCTTTTCCTTTCTAAAATCATTTTCAACCCATCGTCGCTAGTGGCTAACTAGAACCTTTGTTCGTCTAGCCATTGGTGGCGATATCTTTTTCCCAAAAAATAGTAAATGATGATCCATCATAACCTCTGTTAGTTTGATCGTCCGTGCAAATCAATCTCTTTCGAAAATCACTTTCAAAAAAGATAATAAAAACGAGGTGTTATTGATAGTCCATCAGAACCTTTGTTCGTTTGACTAGCGGTACAACTCTCTTTTTGGGTATTTAGTGGTGATTCATCATAGCCTCCGCTAGTTTAATCATTCACTAATGCTCGTCCTATTTCAAAAACTCACTAAAAAAAGATAAAAAACAAAAACTTTTCAAAAAGACAAAGAAGAACTACGTAGCTTTGAGTTCTCCATCGCACCGGGCGCAACAATCATAAGTCGTCCCTTCAACGCGAATAACTCGAGAAGCAGTTGTTTTCCCACCTAAAGTAAAGAACTCAGTGACAGACATTTGATTTGTTGTCAATGTACCAGTTTTATCAGAACATATAACAGTAGTACATCCTAATGTTTCCACACTTGGAAGCTTTCTCACATTGGAATTTTCATGTCCATGCTATGATTCACCACTGAACATTAAAAACAAAAAAATCTTGTTACAATTCACAAACACACAAGCAATTCTGTTAAAAGAACAATTACAACAACAAAAAACAGTGGCTTGTAATTCACAATTCACACATATTGAGATTTGGTGATTAATCAAAAATTTCAATCAAACAAACAGAAATTGGGGATTTCACAGAAATTAGGGTTTACCTTTAGTAGTTCAGCCCGCTTTTGCTTCACCATTTCACCTTCAGTTCGTGGCTTTTGCAGTTCTGCTTCATTTTCACAGAAATCGTGCGCAGAAATTTTGGCTTCTTCCTCCCCTTCATAGTGCACGGAAAGAAGAGAGAAGAGAGAAGAGGACCGACGATTGAAGAGAGAAGAGAGAGTCAGTCGTGGTGCGGTGGTGGTTGTCGTGGCGTGCGTGGGTGGTTGGTGGTCGTCGCGCAACCGCGGAGGAAGAAGAGAGAAGAGAGAGTCAGTCACTGAGAGATTTAGGGTTCTGTGAGAGAGATGAAAGAGAGGAGAAGAGAGAAGAGGACCGACGATTGAAGAGAGAAGAGAGAGTCAATCGTGGTGCGGTGGTGGTGGTCGTGGCATGCGTGGGTGGTTGGTGGTCGTCGCGCAGTCGCAGAGGAAGAAGAGAGAAGACAGAGTCGGTCACTGAGAGATTTAGGGTTCTGTGAGAGAGATGAAGCCCGAGATTCGGCTTTTTGAAGAAGTATAGTAAGACCCTCCGCACAAATAATAAAAAGATAGGGTGATAGTGGGTCACCCTGTCTAAGTTCTCTCCCTGGTGTGATAGGTCCCACTCTCTCACCATTAACCAAAACCGACTAGTTCACAGTCTCCAAACACATGGTCATCCAATTCACCCATCTCAAATCAAAGCCCATCTTCAACATCATAGCTTTTAAATATCCCCAGTCAACCCGATCATAAGCTTTACATATGTCAATTTTGACAGCCATCTCACCCATCTTTCCTTTCATTTTACTCTTTAAGTGGTGAAGAGTTTCAGTTGCTGCAAGTACATTATCAAGAATAGACCTATTCTGCACAAATACCTATTGTTCAATAGATATACTTTTGTGTAAAAAAGGTTTGAGTCTGTTATACCCCAATTTTGTCCGATCTTTTTATCGCAATTATTTTAGCCCCCGTGACACTAGTTCAGAGCATTACGAGGATGGCATTTCGAGCGCTATTTTGTTCTAATTTGGACCGGATTGTCCAATTGAGCCTATGTCCAACATTTTGGGCTAGATTGTTAGTGGTTTTTTCCAATTGGGCCTATGTCCAACCTCTTGGGCCTGATTTTGTTAGCTTGTCTAATTGGGCTTGCGCTTAATATTTTGAACCAGTTTTTAATAAGCGGGCTTATGTCTAATGTTTTGGGTCGTTTGTCTATTTGGGCCTACATCTAACTTTTTGGCCAGTTTTAATAAGTGGGCCTGTGTCCGGTATTTTGGACCTAATTAGTCATTTCGATCAAAAAGCCATAAAAAGAATGATAATAAATAAAATCAGAATTAAAAATATTACAATATTAATATATACAAAAAGTCCAAAAATAGAAAAAAAATAAAAAAACCAAAAATACAAAAAATTAAAATAAAACCTAGACTATATAAGGTAATATATTACCAACAAACCCTAATTTTTCATTCCCTCATCTTCTCAGCGCCGCACCACTCTTTTGGGGAGAGGGAAATGCGAAATTTTCGTGATTTAAGAGAGAGAGAGAGAGAGAGAGAGAGAGAGAGAGAGAGAGAGAGAGAGAGAGAGAGAAGCGAAATTTTAGGAGTGAGAGAGAAAGAGAGGAAAAACGAAAGAGAAAGAGGGAGAATGGGGGGACAGAGAGAGCGACGGTGGTGGTGGGGGAGACGACGCCTGACGCGACGAAGGCGGACGATGGAGAAGGAAGCGACGTCGTCGGGCGTTCCTTGGCCGGTGATGACGGCGGTGATGATGGCGTTAACGAAATCCGGAGGATCTCTCGCGTTCAATGAAGTCGCCATCAATGTTTAATTATAAGGGAAAACACTGAAAAATCCCTTTGAAAAAGAAAACGGTGTGGAAAACCAAATTTTGGGTTCGGGAGTCGATTATGCGTGGGGAAGGTATTAACACCCCACAATATCCTTTCGAAAAAGGTTACCTCTAATTAATTGTGCAAAACTATATTAACTTTGAAAATATTTATTTCCCTTTTATAAAAAAAATGAATGAAAAGACTTGATGGAAAATATTTGTTTTTTGCATTTTTATTGAGAACTACGAAAGAAAATTTGAGAAAAGACTTAAAAAGGGTTTTTTATTAATGCACTTGACAGATGTGGGCCCCCATCTGCTCCTACGTATCTCCGGGTAGAGAATCAAAGGCTACGTAGTTTTTGGGTAGAAAAAGTTTGGTTTGTTTGTGTTTTTTAATTTAGGGATTTTAGGACTTGTGATCCCTACGGTTCATTTATCCTAAAACGATGACTAACCCGGCCGTATGGCCGACTTAATCCCTTGTTTTTGAAAATAAGATTTTTGATTTTTTGGAAGAAAACGATTTGTGTAGGGAGTGATTTTATTTGAACAGGTATTTTAGGACTCTTGAGCCGTACAGCCCATTTGTCCTAAAACGATAACTAACCCGGCCGTACGGCTGACTTAATCCCCCTTTTTGAAAACAACATTTTTATTTTTGGAGGAAAATGATTATTTTGTTTTTCTGTTTTGAATATGAACGAAAAGTTAACAAAGAAGAAAAACTGAAAAGAGCAACTAGTGAAAAATAATTATCATTAATATTTAAAAATAAACTAATTGAAAGAAAAATAAAATAAAAAGGGAGGAGGAGAGAGAGAGCGAGAGCTTCGCTAGGAGAGGGAGAGAATGTGTTCAGTGTTCTTGTTGAATCACTTTGGTTTGCTTTTCACTGTGGACAATGCCTCCTTTTATAAGTGAATGGTTAGATGAAGAGACTGTTACCAAGTGGCTTCAGTCTCAAGAGGGGGGGTGAATTGAGATTTTGAAAATTAAGTCCCCTTTAACGACTTGATTGATTTTTCGCGCAGGTTTATGGAGCGAATTAACGAGAAACGAAAACTGAAAATAAAGCAGTAAAGAACACAGAGAATTTTATACTGGTTCGGTCACCTCCAAGTGGCCTACGTCCAGTCCTCACACCCTTGTGAGATTTTCCACTAACCACAACAAAGCTTACAGGTGCTTTGGAAACCTTTACAGACTCAGGCACTCTTCTCCTAGGATACCCCACCTATGAAGAGCCCTCAAATCTACAGCAACAGCAACAACAAGAGATACCCCGCCCTTGTTACAACCAATAATCCTAGAGAGATACCCCACTCCCTAGTACCAACAGCAACCCTAGAGAGATACCCCACTCCCTAGTACTGTGAACAACGTAAAACAAATTACAAATTGAAAAACCAAAATACCTCTTATGAAGGAAGATTACACAACTTGAAGATCACCAACCCCAACTCTAACCCTTGAGAGAAATCAGCTCTGACAGATGAAAAGTATGTGAAAAACAAAAGTGTGTGTGCTAGGGTTTTTGAGTTTTGCGTTTCAGCGTAAGCGTAAGAATAGGTTGTGTTTTTCTGAGAAACACTAAGTCCCTATTTATAGAATTATGAGAAATATGACCGTTGAATGATTTTAGGAATCGATTAATTGCTTGAAAAGCCTAGGAGTGAAAATCGATTATTGTCTTAAAAATAGGAATAACTCATAAGTGTGTGATCGATTGATTACTTCTAAAGAATAAGTGGAAATCGATTCTCATCTTAAAAATATGACCGTTGATGGCTTTTAGAAAGAAGAAAATCGATTTTATGCTTAGATGCATGAGGAGAAGAATCAATTCTTAGCTTAAAGTAGTATAGTTTATGAATCGATTCATTGCTTGTTTAAAGTAAGAGGAAAATCGATTTATGGCTTTGGAAACAGGAAGTAAATCGATTTTGCACATTAGAAATAGAGTAGGAAATCGATTTTGGACTTATAACAAATGATAGGAATCGATTCTTAGCTTTTAAAACAGTTTGGGAATCGATTATTTGCTTTGGGAAATTGATTTCTGTTCTGTACCGAGCAGCTTTTTGGTCGGCTGCTGTTGGTAGGTCCATTGTTGTCCTGGCAGGAGGTCAGTGAGCGCCGGGGGGGGGGGGGGGGTACCTGCAAGCCACTCCGACGCTCAAGTCAGTATATAGAATATAAGAGTGAAGGTACTAAGGATTAGAGAGTGAACCTTTTTTAGGGCAAAGTTTGTCTGTATTTATAGGAAATCGTGCCCTCTTGTGGATCGTTGGATGGGTAGAGTCGATCTTGACCGTCCAAGCATATTAGGCTTGCATGAGGTGGATATGGGCTGAATCGGTTGGGCTGATCCATATCACTTGCTAGATGCACCTCCTGATTTTGCTAATGGGACCCCCTGGTTGACTCCAGAACAGTTGCCCCCCAAGCCGAGATTATTCCGAAGGATGGTCTTGGCTTGAAGGATTTTCGTCGGTTTGCCGGATCTGTGAGGTTACGCGGGACACTGCCTTTGTAACAACCGTGTTCTGTCATTTTTACTCTCTAGAGTAAAAGAGGAGGGTGGCGCCCTCAAGGGAACCTTGATGGGCGAGGTGCAAATGGGGGAGTGGCGCCCTCGTGGGCGCCTTGTGCTCGATGGTTTGCATGAGAGAGGTTGGCGCCCTCATGGGCACCTTACACTTGGTGTTTTTCACATCGGGGAGTGGTGCTCTCCTGGGCGCCTTGTGCTCGATACTTTGCATGAGAGAGATTGGCGCCCTCATGGGCACCTTACACTTGGTGATTCGCCCAAGTAAGAGAGTGGCGCCCTCATGGGTGCCTTGCACTTGGTAATTCGCCCAAGTAAGAGAGTGGTGCCCTCGTGGGTGTCACGTGCTTGATGATTTGTACCAGAGGGGTTGGCGCCCTCGTGGGTGCCTTGCACTTGGTGAATCGCACACCTAGGGGAGTGGCGCCCTCAGGGGCATCTTGCACTTGATGATCGGCGAAAAGGGAACTGGTGCCCTCATGGGCGAATTGTTTTGGGCGCGAAGCGTTTTCTGACTTGACGCCCTGCTGGGTGCCCCCTTGGGTATCGGTTTCGACTTTAGGTTTCGCTTTGTACTTCCTTCTTTGTTGCTCGTTTTGACTTGATCTTTGATTTGATATTTTCAGGCTTCCTGCCATCAAGGAGACTTGTCTTCTTCCCGATTGTTCTCCCGATCTTGCTGCTTCTCTATCACTTGATAATTGTGGTGACACTTGGTTTCTTTTCTTGGCCTCTTGGCTTTCGAGTTCGTCTCGTTTCTTTGAAGCCTCCCACCTCGGGATAGGGTGTTGTTTGACTGGTACTTAACTGCTTGTGTTGCCCCCTGTCCATCAGGTTGGGAGATGGGGAGGACGATGGAGACAGCCTTGACATATGGGGTGTCGACCTCATTTCCGGTAGTCCTTTTTGGGTGATTTGTGCAATATCTCTTTGTCATGAACGTGACTCATCTCCTGGTGTTGGCGCCTTCCTGGGCGCCTTGAGCCAAAGTGCTAAGTTCTGCTGTTGGCGCCCTCCTGGGCACCTTGCTGGACGCTTGTTTGTTTCTAACAGTTGGCACCCTCCTGGGTGCCATTGGGTGTTGTTCCCTGCGTGCGTGCGCTGGGTGTCTTTTCGTGGAGCAGATTTTGCTTTTAGACTGCCTCCTTGCCAGGCGCCCCTCTGCTGGGCGCTGCTTGCTCCTGACAGGCGCCCTCATGGGCGCTGGTTGCTTCTGCCAGGCGCCCTCATGGGCGATGGTTGCTTCTGCCAGGCGCCCTCATGGGCGCTGGTGGCTTCCTTGCAGGCGCCCTCCTTGTCAGGCGCCCTCTTGGGTGCCGACTTGTGTAGACGGGTGCTTGGCACTTTGCTTTATTTCTTCGCGTGCTCGTGCACTATTTTATTTCCTTCCATGCTTATGCCCTCAGATGCTCATGCATCCTTTAATTTTTTTACGTGCTCATGCACTCTTTTATTTTCTCACGTGCTCATGCACTCAGATGCTCATGCATCCTTTAATTTTCTTACGTGCTCATGCACTCAGATGCTCATGCATCCTTTAATTTTCTTACGTGCTCTTACGTGCTCATGCACTCTTTTATTTTTTCACGTGCTCATGCACTCAGATGCTCATGCATCCTTTAATTTTCTTACGTGCTCATGCACTCAGATGCTCATGCCTCCTTTAATTTTGCGAGACAAGGTTCGGTGCTCTCGTGGGTGCCTTACTGCATAGTGCTGACCACCCTGTTGCGAAGGATTTGCTTTCAGACTGCCACCTGCCAGGCGCCCCTCTGCTGGGCGCTGCTTGCTCCTGCCAGGCGCCCTCCTGGGCGCTGTCTGCTCCTGACTGGCACCCTGCCAGGCGCCCTCATGGGCACTGGCTGCCTCATTGGCGCCCTGCCAGGTGCCCTCATGGGCGCTGGCTGCCTTGAGCGGCGCCCTGCCAGGCGCCCTCATGGGCGCTGGCTGCCTTGACTGGCGCCCTGCCAGGCGCCCTCATGGGCACTGGCTGTCTTCCTTGGCGCCTTGCCAGGCGCCCTCATGGGCGCTGGTTTGTGTGGACGGGTGCTTGGTACTCCGCTTTATTTTTGTTGTTCCTCCTGACTCTTGACCTGCTTTCTTATCTATGAATTTTCAGGGTTTGCTTGGTGCCGAGGGGAGTTGCTCTTACTATCATCCGTTGACGTTCCCGCGAGTCTTTGCCGCTTCTAATTCACCGAGGTAACTTCCGGGCGGACTTTTCGCTTATCTTTCTAGCTTCTTTGTTCTTCTGAGCATGTCTTGTTTTGTTGACGTCTCCCACCTCAGGGGAGGGGGTTGTAACCTCTTGTTTTGTTGACGTCCCCCACTTCAGGGGAGTGGGTGTTCGGTCATGTCTTGTAACTGCTTGTTCCGCCTCCTGATTACTTCTTCTAATGATGATCTGCTTTTTGAGCATGAGGTGGTGGAGATTCTTCTATGCTGCCTACGACAAAGTGATTGCCACGTTCATTGTTTATATCCGGAAGCCGTTCTAGAGTCGAGCCTCCTTTGATTTGATCATGAGGTCTTTGTCAGGCTTGATTCTCATTCTTATGACTAGCATGCGCGAGGTGGGCTCGGGCGCCAGTCTTTGCCTTGTGCATCTGAATGTATAATCTCATATCACCTCGTGGCAATGTTAACTCTGACAGGAGTTTATCAGAATCCATCCGAATTTAACTCACCCATTAGAGGTTGCGACCTTTTCGATATGCCGCTTCGTTCATCCATCTAGGGACTCTAACAGGAGTTTATCGGAATCTATCCGAATTTAACTCACCCATTAGAGGTTGCGACCTTTTCGATATGCCGCTTTGTTCATCCATCTAGGGACTCTGACAGGAGTTTATCATATTCTATCCGAATTTAACTCACCCATTAGAGGTTGCGACCTTTTCGATATGCGCTTCGTTCATCCATCTAGGGACTCTGACAAGAGTTTATCAGATTCTATCCGAATTTAACTCACCCATCAGAGGTTGCGACCTTTTCGATATGCCGCTTCGTTCATCCATCTAGGGACTCTGACAGGAGTTTATCAGATTCTATCCGAATTTAACTCACCCATCAGAGGTTGCGACCTTTTCGATATGCCGCTTCGTTCATCCATCTAGGGACTCTGACAGGAGTTTATCAGATTCTATCAGAATTTAACTCACCCATAAGAGGTTGCGACGTCTCTTGGTAGCCGCTTCGTGACCCGAGTAGGTCGACTCGTGCCTTGGTTCGTTATGGTTGCCTGGTCCCCTGTTGTTTGAGTCGGGACTTGGCTTTCAGACCACCTCTTGCCAGGCACCCTCATGGGCGCTGGCTGCTTCTGCGTCGGAACCTCGCCAGGCGCCCTCATGGGTGCTTGCTGCTTCTGTACTAGCGCCTCTGCCAGGCGCCCTCATGGTGGTGGCAATTTCTCTTGGTTGCTTTGCTTTAGGATATGACCGTGTTATGACATCCTCGTCTTCCCTCTTGGAGAGATAATCTTGATTTTCTTTTAGCTAATGTTGAGATTGCCCCTACGAGCCTTTCTCTTTTTTGATCTTGAGGAAGTTTTCTTTGGGAATAAGTGTTACTGCTAGGGACCACTGTCATGGGTCTGCTCTTTTAATGTCGTCCCTGAGGGGTTTGCATTTGCAATCAAGCTAGATCACCCTTCTTGCTATTGTCATGCTTTGGTGTTGAGCTGCGTCGGTCGGGGGGTCTCCTCGATGGTGATCCCCGGCGGTGTCTCTGGTGAATATTGACCTGGTTCCACCGTTGCCCCTATAAGCCGAGATTATCCTGGGGGATGGTCTTGACTTGACATTGTCGTTTAGGATGCCCTTGTAGGTTAGGTCGCCCTTTCGGCTCGTGTCATCGTTGGGCCTGCTAAGTTTGTCAGCTGATCACAGCGATTATCCTGTTCGTCTCTTGATATTTTTCACTTACTTGCCTTGTTCGGGGTGGTTGATGGTAAGTAATTAACCAATTGTTTTCTACCATGTGCAAGTAGGGGGAGGTTCCCTTTCTTCTGTTGGTGGCGCCCTGCTGGGCGCCTTCCTGGGTGCCGCCCTGCTGGGCGCCTTCCTGGGTGCCGCCTGTGGCTGCCTTGGTGCCCTGCCAGGCGTCCTTCTGTGTGCTGCCTTACGTGCTCATGCACTATTTCATTTTCTCGGATGCTCATGCATCGTTCTACTTTCCTAGGTGCCCGTGCACCATTTCATTTTCTCATGTGCTCGTGCACTATGTTATTTGCTCACGTGCTCGTGCACTCTCTATTTGCTCGCGTGCTCGTGAACTCTTGTGCTCGCGCACTATGTTATTTGCCCACGTGCTCGTGCACTATTTTATTTTCTCACGAGCTTGTGAGTGCCGTCAGCTTCTTAGCTTTCCGACGCATGTTTACACGCCTCCGTCGGATAAACACAGATGAGGTTATGGGCTGTAGACTAGACGTCATCCTTGTAGGTAGGTATCACTAGTGTCTGTGACCTCACGGTCTCGTCATTTGCTTGACTTCCGCACCTTTCTCGATGCCTGTTACCCAAGACCTCGTGGTCTCATGCTTTGCTAGTGGTTTCGCTTATCCTAGGCCAAGACCTCGTGGCCATCCGGCTCGGGCCTCTTCATATATACTTGTCACACTTGCCTCGTTCCACTCCTGACTGTGGAGTTAGGCCCTTTTTCTTTCTTGATCTTAAGGCATTTTTCTTTGTAACAAGTGTTGATTCTAACTAGCGACATGCATTATGCTTTTGTGCTTAAACAACAAAATTCATAACTAGGTCCGGCCCTAGGCTCAGGTCCTGATGCCCTGCCCCCTATTTGGAGTCACGAGTTTCATCCTCTGCCTCCTTGTTGCCAACCTTGGCGTCCTCTTAGTACGCCATGTTGTCTTCTTCATAGTCCACATACTTGTGTGCCTTCCGAAGGAACTCGCACAGGCTTCGGGGTTTGTTAACCCCCATGTCCCTTTGAAACAGGCTTCCCTTCTTGAGGCCATCCTTCATCCAAAAGAGCCTCCTCTTGTCTTCAAGGTCCCTGACGTTGGTAGCCTCCTTGTTTGAACCTTTCCAGATATTCTCTAAGTGTTTCTTTCTCTCCCTGCTTGATTGCTCTAAGAATCTCTTCAGATTTGGGTTTCAGCCGGGAGGCAGTGAAACGAGCTGGGAACACTTTCGCCAGCTTCCCCCAGGAGGAGATGGAGTTCGGCCCTAGCTCTTGAACCCACTCTAATGCAGAATTTTCGAGAGTGAGGGGGAATATTTTGCAGTGAACAGGCTCCCTGACGCCTCTATGGCTTATTATCGGGGAGAAGTGTGCCAGATGGCGGTCTGGATATCTGGTTCCATCATACGTCTTGAGCGCTGGCAGCTTCTCCAAGGCCCTTCATCGGAAAACCTTCTTGAGTTGCGGGGGGATGTGTCTTCATAGTCCAAATTTCGAGCCACGCGCCGGTCTGGGGACCTCCTCGATTGTGATCCCTGGTGGTGTCTCCAGTGGGGGTGTCGGAGATGTCCGAATTGGATCTTTCACTTAACATAATAATTGTAGCTAAGCTTCTTAGCTTTCCAACGCATGCTCATACGCCTCCATTGGATAAGTATGGACGAAGTTATGGACTACAGACTGGAACCCCTTCCTGTGTGCCGGGTGACAAGGTGCAACATCCTGAAGTTGGCGCCCTCCTCCTGGGCGCCTTGAGCAAAAGTTCAACATCCCGATGTTGGCGCCCTCCTGGGCGCCCTGCGTCATGTATCCTGATTTTGGCGCCCTCCTGAGCGCCTTGCGCCAAGACGCTGCTTTCTGCTGTTGGCGCCCTCATGGGCGCCCTGTGCCATGCATCCTGATTTTGGCTCCCTCATGGGCGCCCATCCCGGGTGCGGAGACATCCGAATTGGACTTTGAGCTCAACATGAGAATTGTAGCTCTTCCTCTTAGCTTTCCAACGCATACTCACACGCCTCCATCGGATAAGTATGCTCCTGGCGCCCTCATGGGCGCCCTTCCTTGGTGCGGAGACGTCCGAATTGGATCTTGAGCTCAACACGAGAATTGTAGCTCTGCTTCTTAGCTTTCCAAAGCATGCTCACACGCCTCCTAGGTGCCGGGTGCCAGGCTCCTTGTATGATGCTGAGTCCTTCTTGTTGTTGCCATGGAGCCCTACCAGGCGCCCTCATGGGTGCCAGGCGCCCTCATGGGCGCTGTATGATGCTTCCCTGGCGCCCCATCCGGCGCCCTCATGGGCACCGCCAGAGGCTGTCTTGGTGCTCTGCCAGACGCCCTCCTGGGTTGGGCATGTCCTTAGCACTCTGCTGGTCTTCCTGATGCAGCGTAAGGCTGGGCAGGATGACTGGTATTCTTGTCAGGTAGGGTTACGACGTTGCCTTACGGAGTCCCCTCTAGTCGGGGTGTGGGTATGACAATGCTTTGAACCCGGGGTCTGCCTCTGGGAGCCATGGAGTAGCAAGAGAAAAGTTCGAGTGATGTGAAAGATAGAAATCTCCCACTGTGGTTGCCAATGTTCTGTACCGAGAAGCTTTTTGGTCGGCTGCTGTTGGTAGGTCCCTTGCTGTCTTGGCAGGAGGTCAGTCAGCGCCCGGGGGGGTACCTGCAAGCCACTCCGACGCTCAAGTCAGTATATAGAATATAAGAGTGAAGGTACTAAGGATTAGAGAGTGAACTTTTTTTAGGGCAAAGTTTGCCTGTATTTATAGGAAATCGTTCCCTCTTGTGGATCGTTGGATGGGTAGAGCCGATCTTGACCGTCCAAGCATATTGGGCTTGCATGAGGTGGATATGGGCTGAATCGGTTGGGCTGATCCATATCACTTGCTAGATGCACCTCCTGATTTTGCTAATGGGACACCCTGGTTGACTCCAGAACAATTTCTATCTTTTGCACAAGGTTGGAAATCGATTCTTGGCTTTAGGAAAGAATTCATGAATCGATTTCTAACTTCCACAAAATAGTTTTTATGTTACGTGTCTTACCTATGTGCATGCATGTATTTTGAAAATTGTGAAGGCTATGTAACTGTGAGATGAGCTGACCCTCAGAAGCGGCTTACAGAGTATCCTAAGACATGACCCAAACCCTAGAGACTACCCTTACTTCTTGAGTCATTTTCCGCTTTGAACACATCATCAAAACCTAACCTGCTTGTCATTTTGACTTCGAACATATCATCATCAAAACCTAACCTGCAAAAGCAATATAACCACATTCTCCCCCTTTTTGATGATGACAAAACTTTACTCATCTTTGGGTGGGAGGTTAGTTCATCAAACAAGAATAATGCATAAAATATAACTGGACTCCCTCTCACTTGATGCTCCCCCTATCTCAACGATTAAATGCAAAATGAAAATTTCATATCAATCCTATATGCATAAACGTCCTGTATTCTTATCCCCCTTTTTGTCATGATCAAAAGGGTGACGATGAGATATAGTTTGTGAATCAAGGAACAGCCCATTCAAACAGATGAGGAATCAATGATTCCAAGTTCTCTTCGAATGAAAAAGAAAGTTTCTTTTTGTAAGGGTTTTGTAAAAATATCAGCTAGCTGTTTAGATGATTCAACAAATTCAATCACACAATCGCCTTTTTGGACATGATCTCTAAGAAAATGATGCCTAATCTCTATGTGCTTAGTCCTAGAGTGTTGAACGGGGTTCTTTGTAAGATTGATTGCGCTTGTATTGTCGCATTTTATTGGTATGTGATCTAGCTGTACACCATAGTCAAGAAGTTGTTGCTTCATCCAAAGGATTTCTGCGCAGCAACTTCCTGCTGCAACATATTCTGCTTCAGCAGTGACAGTGCGACACTTACTTGTTTCTTACCGTGCCATGACACTAAAGTACTACCTAAGATATGACATGTTCCACTAGTGCTTTTTCTATCCAGTTTACAACCTGCAAAATCAGAGTCGGAATATCCGATAAGACTACATGTGGCGCCTTTGGGATACCATAGACCAACATTTTGAGTTCCTACAAGATATCTCATTATCCTCTTGACTGCTACTAGGTGTGACTCTTTTGGATTTGCTTGATATCTAGCACACATGCAGACGCTAAACATGATACCTGGTCTACTAGCATTTAAGTAGAGAAGTGAAGCAATCATACCTCGATATTTGCTCAATTCTACTGGTTTACCTTCTTCATCCTTATCTAGGTAGCATGAGGTGCTCATCGGAGTAGCCATTTCTTTTGCTTTGTCCATTTCAAATCTCTTGAGTAATTCTTCGCAATATTTATATTGATAGATGAAGATGCCGTTCTTGGTTTGTTTTATTTGAAGTCCGAGAAAGAAGTTGAGTTCTCCCATCATTGACATTTCAAACTCATTTTGCATAATACTAGAAAATTCTTTGCAAAGCAATTCATTAGTAGCACCGAAAATAATATCATCCACATAAATTTGTACAAGCAGTATATCATCTTTGGACTTCTTTATAAATAATGTAGTGTCAACTTTCCCTCTTTGAAAATCATGATTAAGTAGAAATTTACTTAGTCTTTCATACCAAGCTCTTGGAGCTTGCTTCAGACCATAAAGAGCCTTTTTGAGTTTGAAAACATGATCAGGTTTTTCATAACTTTCAAAGCCAGGTGGTTGTTCAACATACACTTCTTCTTGAATGAAACCATTTAAGAATGCACTTTTGACATCCATTTGATATAATTTAAATTCCATGATAGATGCAAAAGCAAGGAGCATGCGAGTAGCCTCTAATTAATCTAGCTATGGGTGCAAAAGTTTCATCATAATCTATTCCCTCTTCCTGATTATAACCCTTAGCTACTAGTCTAGCTTTTTTTCTAACTATTATGCCTGACTCATCTAGCTTGTTTCTAAACACCCATTTTGTGCCAATTATTTGGTGATTATCAGGCCTAGGGACGAGATCCCATATTTCATTTCTTTCAAACTGATTTAACTCTTCCTGCATAGCAATAGTCCAATGTTCATCTATTATAGCCTCATCTAGATTTCTAGGTTCGATTTGAGATACAAAAGCTGTATGATTACATGTATTTCTAAGAGAGGTTCGAGCTTGTAGTTACCCCTTTTGATGCATCACCTATAACATTTTCAAGTGAGTGGTTCCTTGGGATTCTCCATTCCTTTGGTAGTTCATTACTCGAATTTTCCTCATTTCTTTGTTGAGTCGAAGGTTCAACCTTCTTCTCCTTATTCTCACTTTTCTTTTCTCCTTCTAGCTTTAATGCTTCAAGCTCATCTGCAACATCATCAATAACCTTTCCCAACCTTTTGGGGTTAGACTCTTCAAATGTAACATGCACAGATTCCTCAATTACTTTATTTCTTTTATTGAATATTCTAAATGCTTTACTAGATACAGAATAACCAATAACGTTGTAATGTGGCCGATGGTTAGGGGTTTGTGAAGGATAGGATAATTAGGCCCAATGAAATATTTGAGAGTTTATTAAAGGATGGATAATTAGGCCCAATGAAGTATTTGAAAGTTTATGAAAGGAGGGATAATTAGGCCCAATGAGGTGTTTGAGGGTTTATGAAAGAAATGGTTTGTGATGTGGCGAATGGTTTGAGGTTTATGAAAAAAAGAGGTTGTAAATGGGTGTTTGAGGGTTTATGAAAGGAGGGATAATTAGGCCCAATGAGGGTTTATGAAAGGAGGAGGTGTTTATGAAAGTAAGGATAATTGGGCCCAATGAAGTGTTTGAGGGTTTATGAAAGAAGGGATAATTGGGCCCAATGAGGTGTTTTGAGGGTTTATTGAGACAATGATCTCTTTTGCGCTTCATGGCAAGATGTATCAGCTCACAATTTCTACTTCTTTTATTTTTTTCCAGGATTTTAGATCCTCTCTTTTTTTGAATTTCACTTTTTTGTGATTTTTCTTTCTCCTTATTTTTTGGGCTGGGTGAGCTGATAAAATTGATACACCATGTTTAGGTGTTGAATTGATCATTATCTAGGGTGACCGAAATCGTATTGACTGAAGGATTTTTTTTTGATTTTTCGGCTCAAAGGGGTAGTAAAGAGCCTTTTTTGAGGATACGAGAAGATGACCAAACTTCATTTCAAATCATGACTGCTTATTTTCTCAGAACTTAACTTTAGGATAAAAATTTATTTATTTTTATATATTTTCTTTTTCTTTATTTCTTTTTATATGCCTTAATTTTTACTTAGATTGCTCTTGAGAGTTTTCAACCTAACAGGCTTTTTTTGAATTTTTTGTTATCTTTTTTTTGTAAATGATTTGCACCAAGGGAATTCAATATTGACAAGGTATCTAGTGATCACAAATTTGCCCCAACATGGAGAACCTAAAGTGTTATTTCATTAATGGGAACAAACCAAAAAGTTAACTAGGCACTTGTGTGGGGAATATGTATTGGGTGGTCGGGGTGGGACTAGACATGGACAAGGGAGGATGATAATATGCACAGAGTGGACACTAACTGACTCAAACAAGAGTGAATGCACATTGCATACAAGTTCACTATACGAATGCTTCAGAGAGAGTTAACATAATTAGAGACTTGATAGAAGAAATTTTTGATGACACATTAGTTAACAAAATAGACCATTTTGATCATTTACCATGGGGTGGATGAGATGCATTGTTTTGCTGACAAAAAAATGTGAATGAGCTGCAAACAGTGAATAACTTCTTCTTTTTGAAAATTGAGTGTCTTGAAACACCTTGAGTTTGCAACAAAGTTCGACCCCATTTAAAAATTAGTAGGTTAAGCTTTGCCAAGGACGAACAATCAATTAAAATGTATTTCGCAAGAACGCCTCATCTCTCATCACAGTTTTTTTAAAATTATGCTCATGTTTGTTTTCTATTTTTTTTGGTAATGCATGAATGAACAAATTATAATGTATAGGCATGATGCAAATGCATGAAGGAATGATCACTTAAAAGCTCACTATTCTAACTGGTTTTTCTTTTGGTTTTTAGAGACAGTGCAACACGTAAATGATGCAAACTATCATTTATAATTTAAAATGGAATGCCAACTGGATATATATTTTTTGATGATGGATGATGTAAGAATAATGACATGATTTTTATTATTATTTTGAAAAGGTGCATGCATGCAAAAATGATTTATGAATAAAATGATGAGACGATGTAATGATGAAACAACATGGTTTTTTTTGTTTGTTTATTTTAATTAGGATGACAACATTAGTGAAATGATGTATGAATTTCATGATGTTGCAAATGATGAGATGTCTGGTTATTTTTGAATGATTATGAGTGAATGGTGGTGCATGTTAAATGAGATGTTTATGTTATATTGCTAATTTTTTTTATTTATATATGAGAGGAAATGCATGATACACGCAATGATTTTTAATGCATGGAAAGGAAAATGCATGATGCTTGACATGATTTTGAATATTTTTGTTTGTTTTTTGGAGAAAGGAAACCAGACGCATGAGTGTTGACAAACCAGCTTGCCTTTTTTCTCATGAATGAATGAATGAATGTGCATGAAATGCGAATGTATGATTTTATTCATCGCGTCGGGGAATTGTAAGCTTTTATTCGAAGAATAAAGTATGATTCTGGTGGTCTGATTTGCATGTTTTTTTTGTTTTCCTTATACTTTCATCCACCTCTCTTAAAAAAGGTCTTATAATTCCCTGACGGTCATTGAGATGCATGCAACATGAGTTCATTTATATATTTCTTTTTTTTATGATATCCGGAGAAGAAGGAAAATAAGAATGCATGAGACATGCTTTCAAGAATAAAATAGGTTTTTCTTTAGGGAGATGAGAAAAATGTATTAGTGTTTGTTTGAGTGCAGGGGTATGAAGCTCCTTTGTGTCCTACGAGGATTCCTAAGAGAGTAGGTCTAAGGCTTTTCTATTGAGTGAACATTTCAAATGGTAGCTCTAAAGGGTCCTAAATAAGGTTCCTAGAGCCAACAACCCCAGTTAAGAACACTGATCCCAACAATAGGCAAGCTATTAGAAGTGACAGCATTATCAAAAGAGACCAAACTCTAGGTGAGACTTTCGTGACCACCCAACAGGACGCACATCCAGTAGGCAATCACTCGCAGTCTCGTTCTAACTTAGGCTATGCTCCAGTCCGGGTATAGGACTATTCTCACGTGTGTGTGTGTGTGTGCATAAGTGTGATAGTGGAGTGTGTGTAGGAGAAAAATGTCAAGTGTACCCCCAAGCTGCAAAGCAAACAACACATATGCAAAAGAAATATAGACTTCTATCCTAAGGTTCACATATCATATAAAATATAATATGCAACAAGAATAAAATATGAAAGGGAAATAAATACCGAAAAAGGTAAAGGTTTGGAACAACTAACCAGGTTAGGCTTGACTCTCAAAATGTCCCTAGTGAAGTATGAAGTCGCCAGGTTAGGTCTGAAGAACCCATTTATTTTTTTGTATTTTTGGACTTTTTGTATATATTAATATTGTAATATTTTTAATTCTGATTTTATTTTATTATCATTCTTTTTATGGCTTTTTGATCGAAAGGACTAAATTAGGTCCAAAATACCGGACACAGACCCATTTATTAAAACTGGCCCAAAAGTTAGATGTAGGCCCAAATAGACAAACGACCCAAAAAATTAGACATAAGCCCGCTTATTAAAAACTGGTTCAAAATATTAAGCGTAAGCCCAGTTAGACAAGCTAACAAAATCAGGCCCAAGAGGTTGGACATAGGCCCAATTGGAAAAAACCACTAACAATCTAGCCCAAAATGTTGGACATAGGCTCAACTGGACAATCCGATCCAAATTAGAACAAAATAGCGCTCGAAATGCCATCCTCGTAATGCTATGAACTTGTGTCACGGGGGCTAAAACAATTGCGATAAAAAGATTGGACAAAATTGGGGTATAACAGCTGCCCCTCTTTATTTATATTTTACTAGAAAAGGTGAATGGTTTTCAGATTTTCGTAGTAGAAATAAAAAATAAAGATAGAATAGACGCTAATTTTGTCCGCTTAGGAGGAAGATGAGTCAGGTAAATGAGGGACGATTAACACTTGGTGTGTTAACCGAGAACAAAAAGAATGATCACTGGGGATCTGGAGGAGCACTGGGGCTCTGAAAGAGCACTTGGGCTCTAAGGGAGCACTGGGGCTCCCAGGGGGTTGCCTAAGCCCTGGAGGACCACTTGGGGTCTGAAGGAGCACTGGGACTTTGAAGAACCACTGGGGGTCCGAGGGTGGCCTTTTTCGAGCGGTCGTTAATAAGATCAGGTCTAGAACTGATCACAAATGACGTCTACTATGTCTTAGGCTGAGACAGCTAGTCTGAAGGACCTGGGGTCGGATGATCCGTCGGTGCTCGATGCCGACGTGCGATCTGGATTGATGGACCAATGGAGGTCTGAAGGAGCGCTGGGGCTCTGAAGGACCACCGGGGGTCTGAAGGATCGGTGCTAACATTACGATCTGGTTTGCTGAGTTAAGATCAACGCTTGTCGCGTTGACTTAAAAAAAAACTGAAAGGGTCGACATTTGAGGTCGGTATGCAACAGGTGTTATGCATATGACATGCATGCAATGTATGCATCTATAATGATTGATGCTAAGTAGGATGCTAAATGAAATATGGAATGGTTTGCTCTTGCTTTTTCTTTTCTCCTTTTTTCATTTTTCTTTGCTTCTTTTTTTTCTTTTCTTTTTGGCTTTCTTTTTACCGGTCTCATCAACTCGTGGGACTTCCGGTGTGAGATATGAGGGTCGCCCCGAATAATGGCATCGCCAGATTGAAGCACGGACTATTATGATTCTTTGTTTGAAGTGATCATGCATGTATTCGTCCTTTTTGCATGTTTATTTATGAGAGATTATCTCCTCTCCGTAATTTTCAGAAATTTCATAATGATTGTAATGCTCTTAATTATGCACATGCTTTGCAATTCAGTATCATTCGTCATAAAACATTATTTTAAAGCGAATAGGGAACAAGGAAACGAAGCAAGTGTTTAATATTCAAATGGAGGCCAAGTGCGCAGAAGATCACACTGACTGGAAATTACATTGAGAGTTTTTAAACTAAAAAAAGGAATGAAAAAAAGGAAGAGCGGATCTCTTAATTGTTTGCATCCTTGGAGTAACGACGTCAATCACCCATACACATAAACTTGGCCACTCATCATTCCACTTTCGGAGGCGTGAACTGCCTTAGTATCTGCTCAAAGTCCAACTTTCTGACCCTAATTTTTGGGCCAGTTTTAATAAATGGGCCTATGTCCGGTATTTTGGACCTAATTTAGTCATTTCGATCAAAAAGCCATAAAAAGAATGATAATAAAATAAAAGCAGAATTAAAAATATTACAATATTAATATATACAAAAAGTCCAAAAATACAAAAAAAATAAAAAAACCAAAAATGGAAAAAAATAAAAAAACCAAAAATACAAAAAAAAAAACATAAAATCCGAAAATACATAAAAAAACAAAAAGGGGGCGCCACAGTCCAAAGAAAAGCAGCAGCTGAACCCTAATTCCTTTTCTTGCTCACCAGGCACCCACCTTCTCCAACCCAAGCCCAAAACCTACAGAATAGGAAATAAAATCAGGTCAGAATCAAGTTTTCAATTTTCTAAACCTAAAATTTGCCTATAAAAACAAGCTTGATTCAGACAGAATTGGATACGAGATTCAGACACAAAAATACTCAGAAAAATCAGAAACAAATATTCTCAAAAACTAGGGTTTCACATCGAAACCCTAATCAACCCAGAAGCTTATTTCGAAGCTAAAAAGAAGACAAGTAACAGTAGGCTATAAGAAGCTGGAGTAAAGGTTGGTCCGAGTTTTTGTTTCATTACTCTGTTTTAAAATATGTGTAGTTTAAGTAATGAGTTTTTTTAACAAGTCATAGTTCAGTTTTTTTACGTAATTAGTCATATAACTGAAGCATGTGAATAAAGGATTAGGGTTAGTGTTCTATTTTTTTTTTTTCTAAAAAACACGAAATTAGGGGGTTGATTAGTAATAGGTTTCAGTAGATAATAAGAGTTTAGGGTTCCTTTTTGAGTAACTAATCAAAAATCAAAAACTAAAAAAATCAAAAGCTAGTTTAGAATAGACTTAGAATAGGATTAGAGGCTAATTCGAAATAGATTTAGTACAAGAAAATTAGGGTTTAGAGGTTTCAAAATAACTGGAACGAACAAAGGAGAAGGGGAGAAAACAAACCAATTTTTGAACCGCCGTCACCGCGTTCCACCGTCCTTCTCGTCGTATTTCCACCTTCACGTTAACGCCATCGGTGGCCTTCATCACCGGCCAAGGAACACCCGGCGACGTCGCTTTCTTCTCCATCGTCCGCCTTCGTCGCGTCAGGCGTCGTCTCCCCCACCACCACTGTCGCTCTCTCTGTCCCTCATTCTCCCTCTTTCTCTTTCGTTTTTCCTCTCTTTCTCTCTCACTCCTAAAATTTCGCTTCTCTCTCTCTCTCTCTCTCTCTCTCTCTCTCTTAATTCACAAAAATTTCGCATTTCCCTCTCCCCAAAAGAGTGGTGCGGTGCTGAGAAGATGAGGGAATGAAAAATTAGGGTTTGTTGGTAATATATTACCTTATATAGTCTAGGTTTTATTTTATTTTTAATTTTTAATCAGATTACTTCCTGCATCCCTCGTTTTTATTAATACAACGCCCCAATAAGCCCATTTGCGCAAACCAGAACTCTAAAGCAAAGCTGTGGGCCGCTCTCTTATTCGCACCCCCTTTTAATAATACAACCTCCTGCAGTTAACTACACCTCAATTTTACTACTGCACCCCCTTTTCGTTTCCTTTTGTTTTCTCTACAAAAACAATTTCTTTCACAAACTTACATATTTGCTATGAAAATAAATAACTCTTTTTTTCAAAAAATATAAAAAGGAGATTAAGTCGGCTGTACAGTCGGGTTCGTCTACTTTTTAGGACCACTAATGAACCGTTACGGATCATGTCCTAAAATCCCTATTTAAAGCAAAAAACTCTAAATTAAAAAAAAATATATACAAACACATTTCTTTCCACAAATCAAATTTAGAAAATAGGGGACTAAGTCGACTGTACAGTCGGGTTAGTCACCGTTCTAGGACGAATGAGCTGTACAGCTCAATAATCCTAAAACCCCTATATTAAAAAACACCAACCAACAAACTTTTTCTACCCAAGAACTACGTAGCTTTGATTTCGCCATCGCACCTGGAGATACGTAGGAGCAGGGACCCACTCCTGTCAAGCACAAAAACTAAAATTTTTATTAAGTCTTTGTTCTTTTTGATTCAAAATAAAAGGGGTAAAATAAACATTTTAAAAATTAAATTTCTTTTTATACAACTAATTAGTAGGTAACCTTCCTTAGGAAGGATGTCGTGGGGTGCTAACACCTTCCCCACGCATAAACGACTCCCGAACCCAAATCTGGTCTCAAGGACTCTTGTCCAAACTCAAAGGGATTTTCCAATATTTGCCCTTAAACTAAACTTTGGTGGCGGCTTCATTTTTTGAACCTTCGAGGAATCCTCACCCGGATTTTTCGGTCGCTATAGAGTCTATTTGCAAGCACGTTGGAAATAATTTTATAAATAACATTACAAAGAGAGATAGGCCTCAAATCCTTCATGGAGGTGGGATTCTCCACTTTTGGAATAAGTACAATGTTACTACTTTCAAATAAAGAAGAGAAATAACTCCTAGCAACATCACAAAGTTCTTGCTGTAACATCCCCTATTTAACTAATCTCTATTTTTGAAAATTAGCGAGAGGTCAAGTTAATATACACACACACACACACACACATATATATATATATATATATATATATATATATATATATATATATTAATATAATCGAATATTTTTATGTTTGAGAAGTGAATTAATTGTTTGATTAAGTGTTAGGATTTGTGTGTTTAATTCCTAAGTCAAATTCACTAAGTTAGGCCACATAGCTAATAAGAGTCACATGGAATAGACAAGTAGCTGAAGGGTATTAGGGTAAATTCCCAAGCCATAAGTGACCAGCTGAACCCCTAACACCCAACAACACAAGTCATTTGATGAAAACACCAAAAACAGAAAACAGAAAGTAGAGAGGGAGGAGGGATACGTGAGAGTGAGAGGGGAGAAGAGATGAGGAGACTCCTCAAACTACCATGCATGTTCAATCCAATGACACAACCATGATCAGTTCACCGTCCTCTTTCTAGTGATATCAATTTCGAAGTCATCCCTTCCTCCAAACCAAAATCTCCATTGATGAGTACCTCAAGCCCAAGTAGAAATCCTGTCCAGAATCCGTTTTGGCAACCTTCAGTGTTTCGTTCGTAACTCCCTGTACTGACCTCCGATTTAGTTAAATTTTATTTATTTGGAAACTGGACACGAAATGCTCCAATTTTGACCCAAGAACCATCTGGTTTCACTGAGAATGGAGGGAGATATCTTGTTCTTAAATTTCGATTTAGAATCAGTGTCTATTTGGACCCAGCTTCATTGTTTCGGTTATAACTCTCTGGATATTGGATGCATGTGTTTGAAACCTCCACCTTCAGAAACTAGAAAAAATTCCCTTCACCGTAGACCCTCGTTTTGCTAAGTTTGGTTGAGATTTGAGTGAGTTACGCTCGTTGCAAATTGGTGGTTTGTTGCTGGAAGTAGCGGGAGCGAGTTCGGGAAGATTCGTAGGTTCGCCGTTCGTCCGAGTTCGCGAAGCTTCGGTGTTGGGTGCGATTTTCATCGCCAAAAGGTGAGTTCTATACTCACTAGGATTTTATGATTTAATGTGTGGTGTTCTGGGTTTTTGGTGTCGAGCTCTGAAAACCGGTGTGAAACTGCTTTACGAAAATCCCTCGTTTGAGTCTTTAAGTCATGTGATTGTTGATTTGGTATTGTGATTGATGATGATAATTGGTAATTGTTGAATTGATGATTTTCTGGACTGGATTGATTGTGTTGAATGTCTGATTTTCATGTCTCAAGCCAATGGATTAAATTGGTGCTTACTTGAGGTTAATTTTGTTGTTAAAATTCACTGTTTCGGTGTTCTGTTGGTAGTTTCGGTATTGCAGTGACTGGGAACGCATTACTGATTGAAAAATCTGGTGGATTGTCATTTTAGACTTGTGTAGCTCAAGATATGAGCATCACAAGTTAGGGTAGGATTTTGGAGATAATCTGGATATAGGTGCTGTCTTTCTGAAATTGGGAATGATTTACGTATCCAAAAATTATATAACTTACCTTTTTAGAAGCTAGATTGAATACTTGTCATTTTGGATTTGGAATGGTGACATTTGAGCTTGTGTAGCTCAAGATATGAGCATCACCAGTTAGGGTAGAATTCTGGAAACAGTTTGAGAATAGGTTCGGTTTCTGTGTATCTACGGATGATATAGGTATCCAAAAATTACGTAGTCAATTGTTTTAGAAACAACACTGAATGCCTGTTAATGTGGTTCTGATTTGATTTAATTTGGAACTGTGTAGCTCAAGTTATAGGCTCCACAAGTTAGGGTAAAACTTCGTTGAGTTGTTAAGTCATGCAATTGTTGAATTGGAAATTGTGGCTGATTGTTTGATGATTGAATGGTCATTACGATTGATGATTGTCGATCTATGATTGACTGTAATTACATGTGTGAAAAGTGGGGTTTTGATCGGGAAGTAATTGGGGCTCGGAACTGAATGATACAGTTAAGAAAATGGAAAACTCTGGGTTACTGAAGCACACGCACGGATCGTGCGTGGCCTTCGGACAGAAACTTTTCAAAAGTGTTTTAAATCATTCCAAACGATCCCAACTGCTTCCTAATCCTTTCTTCCATCTTCCCCAATGATGCTATAATAAAATTGCCCTAAATTGAGTGGTAATTGAAGATGATTTGACCCAGTTATGTTAGTTGCATATGATTGATTGTGATTGAAATATGATCAGGTTAAGTGAATGCTTCATGTGATTGATCATTGGTTTCATGTTATGCCTATGTTAATGAGGTGCTATTGGTTAAGATCAGGTTATGCTCAGTTTATGATTATGTGAATGTGATTGATTAGGTCATCTTAAGATTGGTTAACGGATAATTATAAATAAACTAACAACTTTAGTAAGCCGTGTGAGATCACCTAATGTTAGTAATCAGATCATGTTAGTAATGAGATCATGTTAAGTTAAGCTCAGTGTTAAGTTAAGTTCATTATTATACTCAGTTCATTGTTATGTTTAGATCAGTATTCAGTTCAGGTATATTAAAATATATACATTAGTTCAGTTAGGGTGACGACCCTATTTCAGTTTAGTGTGCTAGGGGAGGGGAAGTCATGAGCCCTATGAACCTAGGCCCCATCAGGGACCCAGCCGATTAGTGGGGACGGGTTCACCGGAAGCTTATTATGCCAAGTGACCGGTGACACGCTAAAAGATCAGTTCAGTTTATGTGTTGTTTCTTGTAACCGGCTTGAGGGTTATGAGGACAACTTCAGTTAGTTAGCCACATAGTCAATTTTGAGGACTATGAGTTAGAATCAGAATAATGAATCAAGCATAATTGAACCGAGAGAGTTAGTAAGGGGTCTCGATAGAACTCACTGAGACAAGTTGTCTCACCCAATCCATGTTGTTGTTTTTCAGAGTTGCAGGCTAAGTTGAAGACGATGAGGCATGGTCATGGAGACGCTTGAGGAGTTGCTGACGCCGTTTATTTTGTTATGTTATGTATCTCTGTATTTGTATTCAGTATCTTAGATGTACGATGGTACGACTTGTATTATAAGTTGTAAATCGCTTCCGCAGACTTTCTGTTTTTGAGTATTGAACACTAGTGAGCGTGTAAGGAACGATATTATGTATTCTCATGTTCAGTTATGTAAGCGTACCTTATGGGTTTTAGCATCGAGTTTTAGATTGTGTTCAATATTTAAAAAGGAAGTTACTCTGATATATGTCAGTAGTGCACTTCGGTAATTTCTACAAGATAAAAATTATCGGGGTGTTACACTTGCTGTTCTACGGCTTCAGTACCATCCTCCCTTACCAACTTCGATATATGATTACATCTCTTTCGTGCACTAGTCATTGCATGAAAGAAGCATGAATTTGTGTCCCCATCCTTGAGCCAATAAACTTTCGCCCTTTTTTCCAAAACGCCTCTTCTTGTGCCAACAATGTGCCCAAACGGTTCTTCGTTTCAATCAAAGTTGGGTCCTCACTACCCCCTGGCAAAACTCTCAACATCTCAATGTTTCTTCGGTAAGTCTTGATCTCGTCCCTATAACGAGAACGTAATCTCTTTCCCCACGCATCAATATCACTAGTACAATGCGTCACCTTGGTCATAAAGTCACTCCCTTCGCCCAACGACCAACTATCACAAACAATACTAGGCAGCTCCGTTTCCTCAAGCCAAGAATTTTCAAACTTAAAATCTCTAACTCTGGCCCTGCGGTCCCAACAATTTAATCGAACCCACAGAGGAAAATGATTAGACTTGTTCGACACACCATTAATAAATTTAAAGTGACGGAACATATCTATCCAGCTTTGAGATGCTAGAACACGATCCAAACGACCTTCCTTAGCCTCCGGTCTCCCTATACTCTTAAACCAAGTAAACTGATAGCCCTCCATAGGTAATCCACTAGAGCACACTCTTGCACCACCTCTTGAAAACCCCTTATGACCCATGGTTCTCTATCAGCCTGCCCACAAATTTCTTCATTGGAAAGTATGTCATTAAAGTCACCCATAATACACCACGGTAACTCATTATCTTGAGCTAAAGTTCTCAAAAGATTCCATGAATCCCTTCTCCTACCACTTTCCGGATACCCATAGAAACCCGTAAGACGCCAACAAGGTCTACCCACTACCCTGACTTCCACATTTATGAAGTTAACTAAATAATTCAAGACATGACAATCAAAGGGATGTCTCCAAAGTAAAGCTAGACCACCCGCTCTACCAACTCTATCCATCGCAAAAGCATGATCATAACCTATGAAGCCTGGATACCGGATACGATACGGGATACGACACGATACGGATACGGGGATACGGGAAAATTTTGAAAATCAAGATACGACACGGCTGGGATACGGGAAAATTTTGAAAATCAAGATACGACACGGCTGGGATACTTCAATAAAAAATTAAATTAAAATTAAAATATATAAAAACATAACAGAAAAAAATAAAATAGAATAGAAACACAAATAGAAAAAAAAAACAAAGATGAAAAACTGAAATATTGCAATTTGTAGATATGAAAAAAAAAACTGCCCAAATAGATAAAAAAATCACACAAAATATATGGATGAAAGGAAGAGGACAACCGACACACCTATGTATGAGTGACTAGTCATAAAAAGTAATGGTGGACAAGTAACTGAGACCACCCGAATACATGATCTTGCTCAATCAGTTATGGGGTTAGAGTGTGTGTTTTTGGAGAATACACACAATGATCTGTCAAGAAGCACACATCATATTGGTCTTTTGACTCTGCTACCATTTTATCATCTAATGATGTCGTCTTCAAAAAAGTTGAATCCTTGCGAACATTCTGAGTTAAGGAATGACAGCCAAAGAAAATCTTCTAGCATCCCAACTAACTGTTCTCTTCGTGTTTTACACATTTCCTCTTCCAAGTTATCATCACTCGAGAATTTTATTCAATTGAGGTATTTGGGGCTTAATGACCTCTCCATAAAAACTCTCCCTATTGCAACTTGTAGCTTGCGAAAATCGGAAGTCCTGAAACTGCAAAATTGTCGCCAACTTCGTTGTCTACCGGATGACTTAACTTGCTTTCAAAATCTTAGACATCTTGTCATTGAAGAGTGTTATTCATTGTCTCGTATGTTTCCTTACATTGGAAAATTATCTCGTCTTAGAACATTAAGTGTATACATTGTCAAGTTGGAGAAAGGGCATAGTTTGGCAGAGTTGCATCATCTAAACTTTGGAGGTAAATTAAACATCAATGGTTTGGAGAATGTTGGCAATTTGGACGAAGCTCGAGAGGCCAAATTTCACAATACTTAATCTCACAAAGTTGAAAGAATTACCAAATGAACTCTTCGAATTAGAAAATTTAAAGCGTTTATTCATCTTTTCTTGTCGTGCGCTCGAGTCTTTACCGGATGGTATTCGACATCGATTGTTGCCCAAGATTAAATAAGCGATATAAGGAGCGAACGGGTGAGGACTGGGAAAAGATAGCGCATATTCCGTTTCTTCGTTGCTCTTTCCCATTTCCCACATTCAATTCGGTATGGTAGCCTGTCTCTTTCCACTTCTACTCCACAACCCTTCTTTCTTATTGTGCAAGTAATAATTTCTTTTACTGTGCTTGCAGGATCTTGTGTGATGATGGAGTTGATGCATTCCATTTGACTTGTGAAAGAATATAAAACCCTTTGTTTATCATTCCAACATCATGTCTATTCAAAGGCTTCACATCCCTGTAACAATTAACAAATTTGCTCCAAGGTTTGTCTAATCATCTGCATCAAATTTCTAAATTTGTTTCATCAACCTCACTGTGGAAACTGGAACAAAATTAGCAAAATTTCATTGGCCAATTTTATGCTTCTTCATTCCCATATTTCACTGGTTTGGATAGCATCAATGTTTTTCATTCTATATACTGCCATGATTAAGTTTTGTAATTAGAACCCATTATTTTGCCAAGTAATGTTATCATTTTTACAAACTTCTAATTTAGTTAATATGAAAATACTTAATAACAATCCTAATTCTATCAATGCTTACCAGCAAGAATGCATCATTTCTGCATAATTAAAAAAAATAGAAGAATTCTATCCATCTGCTCACTACTTCATAGACCCTGATTGATTCTCCAGTAATCTGCTATAATATTAAAGCCAATAGAAAGAAAAAAGGTAATGCATTGATGTAAATAGTGATACTTCAGCCCAAACAGCCTTTACTCCTTAGGTTATACTCCTTGTTGGCAGATATGAGATATTTGTTTTTGCATTTGGTCCACATTAGATGCCCTTTTAGAAAATTAATACACCTTTGAAACTGTTTTGTTGTTTTATATGATACTCTCCCACAGCTTAATATGTGGTTCTGTAAATTGTACCCATCCTATACCAATTAACATGAAGTGATCTGTTCACTTATTATTATGAATTTATTTTAACTGGTATTTTTTACATTTTAGGCCTTGAAGGTTTCTAGAACAATGTAACAGTAAATCAGTGTTGTTATGTGATTCAAGCCTTGAGACAATAAATCAACCTTCTGGTTGAGGGAAAGGACCTCAAGTGATGGTCAAAAGATGGAGATGCTGCCAAGTCACACAACATGGATAACTGTATTTACTTTTCTTAAATAGAATAATAGATTAGATTATTTGAGGAGTATTTTCATTTTTATCATTTTGTATACTTGATATTAATGCCTTTCTTAATTGGCTAACTCATAATCAAAGTGCTGACTATGCCAAGTCAGCAAATATTGACTCTGACATGTCATCAAGTCGACTAAAGATATCGCTAAGGCACTTCTCAGCTTATTCCCTCTTCCCTTTCTCTTCATCGTGGCTTTTCCCTTTCTCTGTTTCCTTTTAGGGTTTCCCTTTGCCCTTCTAGATTATTCACTCAACTTGTAAATTGCTTCTCTTGTAAATTCTGTTAGAGTTAGTTTAGTTGCAGTTAGTGATTCAGTTAGGAAAACAGTGTATATATATATATATATATATATATATATATATATATATATATATATCAGTTGTAACAGATTCATTGATTAAATGAGAATCAGTTTTTCACCATCTTCTTTCTGCAAATTATTTCTCTGCAATTCCAATGGAGATGAATCCCAAATTCTTTCACTTGAACTATCCTGTGAATTGTGGAAATAGTTGTGAAAGGAAGTGTAAGGACCTCAAGTGATGGTCAAAAGATGGAGATGCTACCAAGTCACACAAATTGGATAACTCTTTACTTTTCTTAAATAGATAATAGAATAATAGATAGATTATTTGATGAGTATTTTCATTTGTGTGTGAAAATACATTAATTTGTACAAGGAGGACAACAATTCTAGATGATTCAACCTAAAGTGAGAAAGATGAGAGGCTTGCATGACTGTGTGGATTGGTAAAAGAGGAAAAGTATGAAATCAAATATATATATATATATATATATATATATATATATATATATATATATATATATACCGAAGTTAGCAACCAAAAAGGAAATATTGCTAAAGCTGTCTCTTAGTTAAATGTTGGAATGTGTTGATATGAACTACCATCTTTAGGTGTTTAGATCTCTTCTTCAAACTAGTAGCAGAAGCAGACTATGAATTTTATTTAAATAGCCATAAGATTGATGTGTTCAGTTTTCTCTTTTTCATCTTTGATTGAGGGCTTTCCAAATCATAATGTGAATATATTTGGACCTGAATTTATAAATTAATGGTGAGAATACCACGGCATGTTGGCGTATGCATTCAGTATATTGGCCATTAATTTGGACCTGATCTCAGTTGTAATTTTTGCTTGGTTGCCTCATGTATAGTTTTAATCATTCCACTATTAATTGTTTTATTAGTTTTATAGTCATGTGTATTCCGATAAAAATGTCGCAAAATTTGTTGTTTTAATTCAGATCAAATATTCCTCATGCTAAGATTATAGCTTTGTTACATGGTCTCTCTTTGTGTTCGAATGAGGGCTTCAGGAATATTAAATGTTGTACGGATTCTCTTGAACAAATTGGTTGATTGATGAAGCTAAATATCTCTTATCATATGCATACGAATGAGATTGCTTTCGTGCGGGATTATTTGAAGAGATATTGGGATGTTTAGATCTGGCATTCGTATCGTGAGGGCTGATAAGGAATAAGGGAGAGACCTCAGCGCCCTTGGCGCCCAGAGTTGCTGAATCTTGTAAGCACAATAGTGCACCTGCATAGGATAGCTTAGCTGGCAACTGAATGCCTATGTGGCAATTCTGTTATGCCTCCAACTGTGTATAAATATTCAATGCTTGTAACACTGTTAACAGAATATACACACAATTCAGTTACGTTTATTCACTCTCATGCATCAATAATCTCATCATGGTATCATTCGCAGTGCACCAATCCTGTGCCTAACGCTTCCGTCATCTTCTTCTTCCCTTGCACGTCTCAAGTTCCTCAGGTCATCAATGGCAGAATCATCAAATCACAGGATCTCAGTATTTCAGACAAACACGCAAACTGCTTCTCAGCATCAATTCGTTGCTGGACCCAAACTATCCATCAAACTTGATGACAAGAACTTTCTGCTATGGAATCAACAGGTAGAAGGTGTAGTCAAGATGCACAAATTGCATCGATTTCTTGTCAATCCCAAGATTCCTGTGAAATATGCCACAGAAGCAGATCGACTATCTGATACGCCATCTGAAGAATTCGAGAAATGGCTTGTGCAAGACCAAACTCTATTCACATGGCTGCTCTCCACACTTTCAGAGACAGCACTCACGCGTGTTCTTATTTGTCATCACTCATGGCAAGTCTGGGAGAAAATTCATCAACACTACTTCTCGCACTTGAAGGCCAAAGTGCGTCAACTAAGAAGCGAACTCAAAAACACAAAGAAAGGATCCAAATTAATTTCAGAATTCATCACAAAGGTTCACACTCTGGCTGATTCATTGATCTCCGCTGGCGAAACAATCGCTGACTCGTATCTTGTTGACGTGTTGCTTGACGGCCTACCAGAGGAGTACAACTCTTTCGTTATGATGATCTTCAGCAAGCCAGAGTCTCCTTCTTTAACTGAAATTGAATCGTTGCTGCTGGTTCAAGAATCACAACTGGACAAATTCAGACAAAAACTTGCTGTTGTCAATGCCACAGCAAACGTCGCTCACGTTTCTGCGTCGTCCTCTCAAGCGCACAACCAACAAAATGTTCGCGCTCCAAGTGTTCGAGAAAATGCCTCAACAAACTTTCATGGTCGTGGACGTGGTCGCCAAGGCCGTGGCCGTGGACGCTCTAGAGGTGCTCCCTCCTCAGGCACCAGACCTACATGTCAACTATGTGGACGCTATGGTCATTCGGTACTTGACTGCTGGTACAGGTTTGATGAAACCTTTGTCCCTCCTCCACATGTTCTGAACACCACCAATGCCACACCTGCTGAGCCATCCACACGCCCTGCCACAGACAGTGTTGAACCTTCAGCCACACCAACAGTTAACCTTGCTGAAACACTGTCACTAGACGCCACAGGTAACACTTCTCATTTACAAACTAGTAGTGATGATCCATATGAGGATTGGCATGGTGATACAGGGGCCTCTCACCATGTCACACCTAATGAGAATAATCTGCAGCAAAAGTCACCATACAGTGGCCAATCCTCTGTCACTATGGGGAATGGACACAAATCCAAAATAAAATTTGTTGGATCCTCTAAGTTCACTTCACCTTTGCACCCTCACATCAATCTCACACTCAATAATTTATTACATGTACCTCACATCACCAAGAATTTATTGTCTGTCTCACAATTTATACGTGACAACAAAGTTTACTTTGAATTCCATGATCCTTATTGCTTGGTAAAATCACAGGTCTCTGATGAGATGTTCTCCAAGGCAAGCTAGGGGATGATGGCCTTTATGTTTTCAAAGGCTTGCCTATAGTGAAAAGCTCACAAAATGATCTAGTTCACTCTGTTTCAGCTTTCAATAATACTATACCATCTACTATATACTCTGTACATGCTTCACATTCATTGTCATCTTTGTGGCATGCTAGACTAGGCCATGCACATTTTCAATTAGTATCATCTGTCATGAAGCAATGTAACATGAGTCCCTCTAATAAATCTTCCTTTGAATTTTGTGATGCTTGCAATGTTGGCAAATCTCATCGTTTGCATGCCCCCCCTCCACTCATCACACACCTTTTGACCTCATATACACAGACCTTTGGGGGCCCTCTCCCATGGTTTCCAGTACAGGACACTTTTACTACATAGCTTTTGTGGATGCATGCACTAAGTTTACTTGGCTTTATTTTTTGAAACAAAAATCTGATGCCTTAACTGCCTTTACTTTGTTCCATAAGCTTGTGCAAACTCAGTTTTCAGCAACTATCAAGGCTGTGCAATCTGATGGAGGTGGAGAGTATCTGCCCTTCACCAAACATTTGGCCAATTTGGGCATTGTCCATAGGTTCACTTGTCCATACACTTCACATCAAAATGGTACTGTTGAGAGAAAGCACAGGCACATAACTGAAATGGGTCTAACTTTACTGTCACATGCTTCCCTCCCTCTCAAATACTGGGACCATGCATTCACCACAGCCACCTATATCATTAACAGACTACCTACACAAGGTCTAACCTCTCACATTTCCCCCTTCCAGGCTTTGTAGAATGCTGTACCAAACTACCAATTACTTAAAGTCTTTGGCTGTGCATGCTTCCCTCACCTAAGACCTTACAACAAACACAAGTTTGAATTTAAAAGCACCAAGTGTGTCAACCTAGGTTTGTCTCCAATTCATAAAGGATACAAGTGTCTCACACCTGATGGAAAAATTATCATCACCAAAGATGTCACCTTCAATGAAGAGTCTTTCCCTTACCCCTCTCTATTTTCAGAGTCCCCTGGCTCTCCTAATATATCCACCACTTCAACAACATTATTAATCCCTTCCTTCAATCAACCTCCACCTTCTGATCCAACTCCAGACACTGTCCCAGTCACTCCTGAATTCAATTCTGATCCAACTCCAGAAACTGTCCCAGCTACCACTGCAGTCACTCCTGCAATTGATTCTGACCCTGCCTCACCTACAGAATCCCCAGTGACACTTCCCTCACCTGTACACACTCCTTCTGCAGCTTCACCTACAGATGTCCCAGCAAACACCACCTCAGTCATACCAATTGTCAACCCAGGGCCATCTGAAGCCTCTCTAAAAACTCACCATATGATCACTCGTCTTCAAATAGGGACCTTAAAACCCAAAGTGTTTCTGGCCCACACCACTCCAACCACTGTCAAGCAAGCTTTAAGTGCACCTCAATGGCAGCAGGCAATGAAAACTGAACTGCAAGCTCTCCTTGACAACAAGACATGGACACTAACTACCTTGCCTCCAAACAGGAAAGCAATTGGATGCAAGTGGGTGTATCGTGTCAAAGAAAATCCAGATGGCACTATCAACAAATACAAGGCAAGGCTAGTAGCCAAAGGCTACAATCAGATTCCAGGGAAAGATTTCAGTGAAACTTACTCCCCAGTGGTGAAGCCGACCACAATCAGAATACTCCTGTCTCTTGCAATAACCAACCGATGGGACATTCAACAAATTGACATAAACAATGCCTTCATCAATGGCAATCTTGAAGAAGAAATTTACATGACTCAACCACCTGGCTTTTCTAGCAATGATAAAACTCTTGTATGCAGACTTCACAAATCTCTTTATGGTCTCAAGCAAGAACCACGAGCATGGCATGATAGGCTCAAGCAGGCTTTGCATCAGTTTGGCTTCCACCCAAGCAAGTGTGATCCTTCATTGTTTGTTCACTCCTCCCCAGGTGTTCAATTATTTGCTCTAGTGTATGTTGATGATATCCTAATCACTGGATCAGCCTCAGCTCTCATTCATGATCTGATTCAGAAACTGCACTCTTAGTTTGCTCTAAAACATATGGGGAAACCTGACTATTTTCTTGGATTGGAGGTCAAGTATCTGGCCAATGGATCTATCATCCTTACTCAAACAAAGTACATTAGAGACCTGCTCTATAAAGCTTCCATGCTTGACTGTAATGGCATAAACACTCCTATGGCCTCCTCCACAAAGCTGAGCAGATTTGGCTCTGATAAACTGCAGCAACCACAAACCTATCGATCCCTAGTTGGAGCATTGCAGTATATCACACTCACAAGACCAGAGCTAGCCTACTCAGTGAACAAGGTCTGCCAGTTTCTCAAAGAACCACTGGACAGTCACTGGCGTGCAGTGAAGCGTATTCTGAGATATCTCAGCAGCACAGCCACTCATGGTCTGTTGCTACAACCTGCACCTACTGCCTTCCCTCTGTCTCTTCGTGCCTACAGTGATTCAGACTGGGGGAGTGATCCAGATGACAGACGCTCTACTTCTGAATCCTGCATTTTCCTGGGGCCTAATCTCATATCTTGGAGCTCCAAGAAACAAACTCTTGTTGCCCGTTCCAGTGCAGAAGCAGAGTACGGGGGGCTAGCTAATGCCACTGCTGAGTTACTGTGGATACAATCCCTGCTACGTGAACTGAAGATCAAGCATCAGATCCCTGTTCTTCTCTGTGACAACTTAAGTGCAGTAGCAATTGCACATAATCCTGTACTGCACTCCAGGACCAAACATCTTGAACTAGACATTCACTTTGTGCGGAAACGTGTTATGTCTCAGGCTCTGAAAGTTCTGCATGTCCCTGCTACAGATCAGCTAGCAGATGCTTTGACAAAACCTCTCCCAGCTCCACAGTTTCTGCAACTCAAAAGCAAGCTCAAGGTCACTCCTTTGCCACACCTTCAGCTTGAGGGGGGAGTGATAAGGAATAAGGGAGAGACCTCAGCGCCCTTGGCGCCCAGAGTTGCTGAATCTTGTAAGCACAATAGTGCACCTGCATAGGATAGCTTAGCTGGCAACTGAATGCCTATGTGGCAATTCTGTTATGCCTCCAACTGTGTATAAATATTCAATGCTTGTAACACTGTTAACAGAATGGAAAATACACACACAATTCAGTTACGTTTATTCACTCTCATGCATCCATAATCTCATCAAGGGCAACTTTTAAGCTGATTGGTTGGCGAAAATGGGAGCTCGTGATACCTCTTCCTTGACACGATGGCATTCTCCCCTGTAAGAGTACCATTCTTTGTTGCTAGCTTCTGTTGCAGGGACTCATTTTGTGAGGCCTTAGTTTTTTCTTTTTTTCTCATTTGTAATAAAAAAAAAAGAGGGTTGAGAGAATTATATTATTTTTGTTTTATGTCAAACAATATGAGTTACAAATTTCAATTTCCCAAACAAGAGTGGATTTAGAATATATTAACATATTGAATTGATAAGGACATTAAAAAAATAGTCTGATCACAAAAGAGGAAACTGGCATGTTGCATGTACTCAAAGACCATTTTGAATTTACTTAGCCATGATAAGCATCCTCTTTATATAATTTATATATATATATATATATATATATCTAAATCACTAAATAGATTATTGTTCAACTTATGTATAATTATCTATTAGCGTGTTTTAATTTATTTTATGAATTACTTTATAGAGTCTGCCGCATTTCATATAGGGTTAGGAGAGCACCCATACAAGGCGGTTTATTACTTTATGTTCATCTTTAAGGAGTATTTTAGCTTACCAATTGAGTTTTGATAAGTATGATACCTAAAATATATAAATATACAAAAATGAGATGTTATTGAGCGACTACTGCCTATTGAGTGTTATACATTACACAACTCAATCAGGGAAAGGCACCAAAGGCATGACGGGTCCTCAAAGTACTGCATTCATTCCCATTCAAACTTCAATTATTTTTTCTTATAAACATGGTCACAAAAAAGCTCTCTATGCGGAAAGTCATTAGTGGATCCATAATTACAAATTAGCAATTCAAAAGTGTCGGTCCTATAGGCAATTCAGTCTTTTTTTGGTACAAAAAGTTTAGTTGAGTTGAACTCCGGGGACTCGCCAGAGTCAGTGCAGGCCTCAAGGTTTTTTGAGCGCTTACAAAGGTACTTACAATCACCCACCAAAGAGGTCCTCCTCACATCTCTTTGAGCGCTTACAAATGTACTTACAATCACCCACCAAAGATGTCCTCACATCTCCAGCAGGAGTTGAACCCATGCTCTTTTGAAGAATGAGTCGTCCTTATCAACTGAACCAACCTTTATTATCAGCGGCAATTCAGTCTAACTAGACTATGTTCACATTACGTTCTCCAGACATATAAAATTATTTGCATTGATTGTACAATTTGCAACGTTGCTTCCTGGATGTTGCCTTTTCATTACTTCCTGACTTGCTAGCATTCAAAGTTCGTGATTTTACCATTCAACACTCATCCAATCTAAACTAGAAATTCTTCTCTTTTCAGCTCTTGCGTATCTCAGTCTCGTTGCTGAAAATGGTTGACGCCTTACTTGGAGTTGTGTTTGAGAACTTGTCGTCTCTACTTCAAAATGAATTTGCGATCATTTCTGGAATCAAGTCAAAGGCTGAAAAACTATCAACCAACTTGAATCTGATGGTTGTTCTTGAAGATGCTGAGCGGGACCACTCCATAAAAGTATGGCTACAACAACTCAAAGATGCCGTGTATGTGCTTGACGATATCCTTGATGAATGTTGATACAGCTACTATGGGCTAGGGAGGTGGAGTTAGTAATGTGCAGCCCACTATTCATAAGGAGACTAGGCCCATTCGTACTAAGAAGACTCCTTCCAAGTACCAGGATCACATACTCTACAAATGAGTACTTGCTTTTATTCCTAGTTGCTTTTATTCCTTTATTTTCCATTTGCTTCTAGAAGACTATGACTGAGCCATAGTTTGTTAGTAGTGATTTGCTATGATATCTCACACTAGATTTTGTTGTCCACAACTATATATGCTGTATTTGCTCATTGAGCCAGCTATGAATGAATTCAGTTAAGAAAATATCTCTCTTCTCTTCCTTTATGTTTTCTTGAGGAGGTTAGCCCGGTCCTTAAAACTGAGCACTATCCATGGCTGACCTCCTTCGCCAAGTCGCCACACTTACCACTCAACTTAAAGCTATGCGTAAACGATTCGAGGACACTGCTTCTTCTAGTGCTTCTCGCTCTAGTCAGGAATCACATTGCGACATTGGCCATTGTATCAACTTGACATCAAGAATGCTTTTCTCCACGGAGATCTAGAAGAAGAAGTTTATCTAGAGCAACCACCTGGTTTCATTGCTCAGGGGGAGTTTCGTGGGTATGTCTGTCGACTTCACAAAGGCTTGTATGGTCTTAAACAATCCCCTTGAGCATGGTTTGAGAGATTCAGTAGTGTCGTTGAAGACTATGGAATGATTCGGAGTGAAGCTAATCACTCGGTTTTTTTATAAGTTCTCCTCTCACAAATGTATTTATCTGGTTGTGTATGTCGATGATATTGTCATTACAGGTAATGATCATGATGGGATTGTAGGACTTAAACAACATCTAGTCCATCACTTTCAGGTCAAAGATCTTGGGAAGTTACGATACTTTCTTGGCATTGAGGTAGCTCATTCTAAGGCAGGGATTCTATTTCTCAGAGAAAGTATGCTTTGGATTTCTTAGAAGAAACCGGCATGCTAGATTGCAAGCCAATTGACTCTCCTATGGATCCTAATGTCAAGATTATACCGGATCAGATCAGGGGGAGTCCTTTTCAAATCTAGGAAGGTATAGGAGGCTAGTTGGGAAGTTGAATTACTTGACCATGACGAGGCCAGATATTTCATACGCTGTTAGTGTAGTGAGTCAATTCCTAAATTTCCCTTGTGACAGCCATTGGGATGTCGTGGTTAGAATCCTGAGGTACATCAAAGGAGCTCCTGGAAAAGGTCTTGTTTACACGGATAGAGGTGATTCAAATGTTGTTGCTTACACAAATGGTGATTGGGCTGGTTGTCCCTTTGATAGAAGGTCCACATTTGGTTATTGTGTTCTTATTGGTGGAAATCTAATTTCATGGAAAAGTAAAAAGCAAAATGTTTTTGCCAGATCCAGCGCTGAGGCTGAATATCGAGCTATGGCACTTACCACTCAAGAGCTCACATGGCTGAAACATCTTCTTCAAGAGTTGCGATTTTGTAAAATAGGCACTATGAGTCTCATTTGTGATAATCAAACAGCCCTACATATTGCGTCATATCCAATCTTTCATGAGCGAACCAAACACATTGAAATTGATTGTCATTTTGTTCGTGAGAAGATTGTGTCCGGTGACATTGCTACTTCATTTGTTGGTTCTAATGATCAATTGGCAGACATCTTCACAAAAGTTCTTCGAGGACCAAGGATAACTTATATATGTGGCAAGCTGGATGCCTACAATCTATATACTCCAGCTTGAGGGGGAGTGTTGAGATATGTTGTAAATAGTAGATTTACTTATATATATGTATTGGGCCCATTTACCAGTCCCGTTAGGTTTTACACATAGAGTAGCCTATTTAAACTCATTAGTGCTTGTACTCAATACACAATATATACAGTTTATAAAACGGAACTACAGCTGCTCTGTAGTCGTAGACGTAGGCAAAGATTGGCCGAACTGCGTGACCAATATCGTGTTTCCTTTTTCGATGCTTCGTCTCTATTCTAATCACTTTAACAGGGTCTGTGTTTCTGAGGTTTTCTCTGTCAAGAAGATTTTGTGTTCCATTATAGAATCTATCACAAGAGAAAAAATCTGTGACTTTGATTTAGATGTAATAGTAGAAAAAGCGCAAGACTTGTTGGAAGGTAAAAGATATTTGCTAGTCCCGGATGATGTGTGGAATAGAAATCAACAAATGGAATTCGGATTAAGCCAAGACAAATGGAATAAGTTGAAGTTTGTGCTGTCTTGTGGATCCAAAGGAGCTTCCATTTTAGTTTCCACTCGTGATAAGGATGTTGCGGAAATCATGGGAACTTGTCTAGCTCACCATCTATCTGGTCTCTCTGAAAACGAAAGTTGGTTACTATTCAAACAGTATGCATTTAGACATGACTCAGAAGAGCGAGCTGGGCTTGTGGATATAGGCAAAGAGATAGTAAAGAAGTGTGGGGGATTGCCTCGTGCTGCACAAGCATTGGGAGGGTATAATGCGTTCAAGGAGTGAAGCATAGGAATGGCTTGAAATTAAAGAAAGTAGGCTCTGGTCTTTACCAGATGAGAATTCCATTTTGCCTGCCTTGAGGTTGAGCTATTTTCACTTAACCCCAACCTTGAAACAATGTTTTGCATTTTGTGCCATATTTCCCAAAGATACAAAAATTATGAAGGAAGATTTGATTTATCTATGGATGGCCAAGGAATTTATTTCGTCAAGGGAAAATTTGGAGGTAGAAGATGTTGGCAACATGATTTGGAATGAGTTGTGTCAAAAATCATTCTTCCAAGACATCAAGATGGATGATGATTCAGGAGACATTTCTTGTAAGATTCGCGACCTTGTCCATGATCTTGCTCAGTCAGTTATGGGGTTAGAGTGTGCGTTTTTGGAGAATACAAACAATGAAATATCAAGAAGCACACATCATATCGGTCTTGACTCTGCCGCTATTTTATCATTTAATGATGTTGTCTTCAAAAAAGTTGAATCATTGCGAACATTCTATGATTTAAACGATTGGAAAAATTCTTTTTGCTTCCCAACTGTTATGGATTGGCCCAATTCACAATAATGAGGCCCAACACCAAATGCAGATCCATCAACCGATGGTTGAGATCGCAACGCAAGATCGGATGATCCTGATTCATCAAGTCTAACACCACCAAACTCTATAAATAAGCATTGAATGCTTCATTAAAGGTACACACTCTTTCCTACTCTTCACCTCTAAGTAGCTCTCTGGCTGACTTGAGCGTCGGAGTGTCCCCGCAGGTACCACCTGCCCCGGATCGGAAGCGGAGCTCGGTTGATCAAGACCAACCCCTACCAACTATCTCGGATCGGACCTTGTGTCTAAGATCGGGTACAAGTCCAGAGATACGGTACAGAACATTGGCGACCACAGTGGGAGGATCTTGTACTCTAGTTCCTCTCCCATCTCCTTGATTGACGATGGGTCCGACCTTACGTCATAGGACTGTCCTGAATGTCGGTGAAGGGCCGGTCCTGCAGCAGGTGACTTCGGAAGGAGTGGCGGTCATCTTACCCCTTAGCCCGGTGCATGCTCGAAGCTCGGCTACGGCTATGGTTCATGGGAGCCCATCTCGGAACCGGCTTCCACCTCCCCCTCCGACCGTCCAGGTACCGATCGATGCTGTTCAACAGCTCGTTCTGCTCCTAAATCGGCAAGCCGAGGCCGACCAGCAGGAAAGACAACGCTACGCCCAGTTAGAAGCTCAGATTGCTGAGATTCGGGCTCGTAACGTCCCGGATCGGAGTTCCTCTCTGCGCAACTCTTCAAGCGGAACGACTCATGGCCGCGGCCGCCGCCGATCTCCGGCTTGGAGGAGATACCATCACCGCACTCCACCTTGTTGTAGAGGAGCGCGGGGATCGGAGATTCCCCCAAATCGAACCCCGGATGATTCCCATGGTCCTGAGGGTTCCCCTCGGCCTAGCTCGTTTCTGTTTTCCTCTTCTCCGAGGCGACGTTCCAGAAGTCGGAAAAGGTCTCCGAGGCAGGAACGTCGACGCCCTAGCTCGCGGGGGTCCCCCGGCAAGTATGGCTACCGACGATCTCTACCCCTTGAGAGGTCGGCAAAGCGTAAAGGACCCTTTACAACTAAAATCGACTACTTTCCGGTGCCCAAGCACTTAGAGAAGCCCCCTGAAGGTCTGAAAATGCATGACGGGACTGGCGATCCAGATCGCCATCTCGACTACTTTGACACGGTTATGCAATACCGCAACGTTCCAGAAGAGATAAAGTGCCGAACTTTTCCCCTCACTCTAGAGAAGGCGGCTCTAGACTGGTTCAGGGCTCTTAAGCCAAATACAATCTCCTCTTGGGATCAGTTGGCCAAGCTCTTTTCTGCACACTTCGCCCACTCGAAGATGAAGCCTAAATCTCAGAAGGTATTGCAGGCAATTCGGCAAGGAGAAAATGAGTCCCTCCGGGACTATATAGAGAGATTCAATAGAGAAGCTGCTCAAGTTCGGAACCTCGACGACTCCTTCCGTCTTTTCTTCATGGAGGCTGGCCTTCGTGAAGGAAGTCTATTTCAGATAGACGTCGGGGTCAACCAAGTTGAGTCGCTTGCCGAGTTCCTCCAGCGATCTCAGAAGTATATCGATCATGAAGAAGGGATTAACGCAGGAAGGCCACGTTTCTCCTAGGTCTCGGAATGAGCCTACGGGCGTGATGTAATCCGACTTTGTAAATGTTTAACCATCTAATATATATGGGTCGACTACAATTTTCCTCACGTTTATTGCTTAGTAAAAGTAAGTTCCGAGGTTGGATGGAAGGATTTGGGATCGGTCGAGCGATCACCTTCAAGTTTCACGCTAAGACCGGAACTCCACCTAGGATCGGAGCTCCTGATGGTTCCTGCTGACCCGAGGTTTCCCCTCGGCCCGGCTCATCTCTGGCTTCCTCTTCTCCGAGGCGACGTTCCAGAAAGCGGGAAAATTCCCCGAGGCAGGAACGTCGGCGCTTTTGCCCACAGAGATCCTCCGACTTTAAATTGACACCTCGAGTCCCTCAGGTGGTCACATTTTAAATGGCCGAGTTTGCCATTACCCTGAAGGGCGAGTTCAATCTGGGCCAAGTCCCGGTAAACTGCCCTGAAGGCGACTTTAAATTGACACCTCGAGTCCCTCAGGTGGTCACATTTTAAATGGCCGAGTTTGCCATTACCCTGAAGGGCGAGTTCGATCTGGGCCGAGTCCCGGTAAACTGCCCTGAAGGCGACTTTAAATTGACACCTCGAGTCCTTCAGGTGGTCACGTTTTAACATTGCCGAGGCTGGGGGCAGATACCCTCGCTGGTATAAGCCCGGCCTCGAAGATTTGTGACGAGACCCGTATCTCGGGCACTCCGAGGCTGGTGGCAGACACCCTTGCTGGTATAGGCCTCGAAGATCTTTGCCAAGACCCGTATCTCGGGCACTCCGAGGTTGGGGGCAGCCCTATTTGTAATTATAAGCCCGGCCTTGGAGAAGGTCGCCACGAAGGTCCGACCTCAATTTCAAAAACTCTCACAAAGTCCATATAAGGCATCAAGTCTAGCTCGCCCCAAGACGACCCGACTTGGGGGGCAACTGTTATGGATTGGCCCAATCCACAATAATGAGGCCCAACACCAAATGCAGATCCATCAACCGATGGTTGAGATCGCAACGCAAGATCGGACGATCCTGATTCATCAAGTCTAACACCACCAAACTCTATAAATAAGCATTGAATGCTTCATTAAAGGTACACACTCTTTCCTACTCTTCACCTCTAAGTAGCTCTCTGGCTGACTTGAGCGTCGGAGTGTCCCCGCAGGTACCACCTGCCCCGGATCGGAAGCGGAGCTCGGTTGATCAAGACCAACCCCTACCAACTATCTCGGATCGGACCTTGTGTCTAAGATCGGGTACAAGTCCAGAGATACGGTACAGAACACCAACTAATCGTTCTCTTCGCGCTTTATGCACTTCCTCGCTCAAGTTATCATCACTCGAGAGCTTAATTCATTTGAGGTATTTAGAGCTTCACGGTCTCATCTCAGAAACCCTTCCCGATTCAATTTATAGCTTGCGGAAATTGGAAATCCTCAAATTAAAAAATTCTTTGGAACTTGTTATCTACCAGAACACTTATCTTGCTTACAGCATTTGAGACTATTGAGATATTACCTTGTAATTTTATTACTTGTAATAAACATAGGTGTAGTTAGTAACCTAGTCGAAATGGGCTGGTCGAAATTATGGGTCTGGGCCTGTTTCATTGTACATATATATAGACGTTAGTAGTATCGGTAACCTACTTTTACATGAAAATCAGTGCAGCTTTTACTATTCCATTGATATTGTCCTAATCATTCTCTGACACCTTTGCGCCGCCACTTCCTTTTCTTCTCTCTTTCACGTGTTTATCCCCAACAAACTGGTATCAAGAGCTTGTTAGATCCTTACAAAAATCTATCAAGTTTCATGGCAGCGCGAGACAACTCTGGTGGAGGTATTCCGGGGAACCTCCCTATCTTTGACGGAAAGGACTATGAACGATGGTGTGCGCAGATGAAGGTGCTGTTTCGATATCAAGATGTACTTGATGTCGTGAATGATGGTATTCCACCCCTGGCAGCAAACGCCACTGAAGCGGTAAGGAACAACCACCATTCGCTGAGGAAGAAAGATGGAAATGGGCTGTTTTTGATTCACCAATGTGTTGATTCCAATGTCCTGAACCTGATCATCGACAGTGAGTCGGCAAAGGCAGCATGGGACATCCTCAAGAACTCGTATGGAGGAGCAGATAGACTGAAGAAGATACGCCTTCAGTCGCTCAGGAAACAGTACAAGGCCTTGAAGATGACAGATGGAGAATCAATTGGAGAGTTCATTACGAGGTTAGTAGCTCTAACTAACCAAATGAAAGGAAATGGTGAAACTGTGACTGAATCAAATAAAGTCGAAAAGGTGCTCAGATCCTTAACCCAGGAATTCGACTATGTTGTCACTACTATCGAAGAATCCAAGGACCTAGATACGTTGAGGTTAGATGAACTTCAGGGTTCCTTAGAGGCTCATGAATTGAGAATAAGGCAGAGAAGTTCAGAGAAAGAAACTGAACAAGCCTTACTATCATACTCCTCTAAGAAAAATTGGAAGGCAAACAACAAAAAGGAGAAGGGTAAAGAAAAAGGATTAAGCAGTAAGCAGAAAGAGCAAGGATCTTTCGACAAGAAGAAGGGAGACCTGTCGAAAGTGCAGTGTTATAACTGTCAGCAATTTGGGCATTATAAGAACAAGTGTAAAAACAAGAAAGTTCCTAGAAACAAAGATGCTGAAGCCAAATTTGCAGATGATAGTGACCCAGATTCTGACTCAGATTGGTTAATGCTAATGGCAGTCGAAGATGAGATTCATCTCAATGAAGAAGTTGCTGAAAGTAGCGAGCAAAACAGTGGGAACACTTGTATAAGTGGATACACTTGTGATGCTCAAAATACTTGTGCAATGTGTGTGTGGCAGGGCAGTGGTAACACTGGTGATGCCTCCAACATTGCCAGCAACGATGACGAAGAATTATCATTCATGACAGCTATTGACCCAGAATTACTGTTGCTGAAGGCAGATACAAATTCGACTGAAGAGAAGCCTGTCGAATGGTATCTCGACACAGGATGCTCAAACCACATGTGCTGTCACAAGGAGTGGTTTGTCGAATTGAAGAAAATTAGCAAAAGAATAAGGTTTGCTGATAATAGCAGAGTCACTGCAGAAGGAATTGGTACCATAAAGTTCCTGTCGAAAGATGAAAAATGGTGCTACATTCAAGAGGTGTTCTATGTACCAAATATGAGGAGCAATCTGCTGAGTATTGGGCAGATGATTGAGAAGAAATTCACTGTCGAAATGGGTGATAATAGTCTCAGCTTATTCGACTCAAACAAGAAGATGATCTTGAAGGTGTTGATGCAGAGTAACAGAACCTTCAAGATCAAGTTGCAAGTACTCGAAGAGAAATGCCTAAAGACCACTGTCGAAGAGGAGCACTGGAAGTGGCACAGAAGATTTGGCCACCTAAACTTCAAAAGCTTGAGTCAACTACATGAAAAGAAGATGGTTCATGGGTTGCCTGCAGTAAAGGTACCTGTCGAAGTATGTGAGAGTTGCTGCAAGTCGAAGCAACCAAGAAACTCATTTAAATCAGTTAGTAACCTAGTCTAAGCAACCAAGAAACTCATTTAAATCAATTACCAAGAAGATGGTTAATTGAGATATACCTTGGGCCCATTTACCAGGCCCGTTAGGTTTTACACATAGAGTAGCCTATTTAAACTCATTAGTGCTTGTACTCAATACACAATGTATACAGTTTATAAAACGGAACTACAGCTGCTCTGTTGTCGTAGACGTAGGCAAAGATTGGGAGGGTATAATGCGTTCAAGGAGTGAAGCATAGGAATGGCTTGAAATTAAAGAAAGTAGGCTCTGGTCTTTACCAGATGAGAATTCCATTTTGCCTGCCTTGAGGTTGAGCTATTTTCACTTAACCCCAATCTTGAAACAATGTTTTGCATTTTGTGCCATATTTCCCAAAGATACAAAAATTATGAAGGAAGATTTGATTTATCTTTGGATGGCCAATGAATTTATTTCGTCAAGGGAAAATTTGGAGGTAGAAGATGTTGGCAACATGATTTGGAATGAGTTGTGTCAAAAATCATTCTTCCAAGACATCAAGATGGATGATGATTCAGGAGACATTTCTTGTAAGATTCGTGACCTTGTCCATGATCTTTCTCAGTCAGTTATGGGGTTAGAGTGTGCGTTTTTGGAGAATACCAACAATGAAATATCAAGACACCTGTCACTAAGGCTGAGGAAGTACTTGAAGCTCTTCAACCTCACTCAAAACTCTTTTTTGTTCCAAAGTAGAGCTAAAAGAAGATTGATTCCAACACCATCACTCTTCCATTTCTTTGTTGCTCTTTCCCATTTCCCACACTCAATTCGGTATGGTAGCCTCTCTCTTTCCACTTCTACCCGAACCTTCTTTCTTATTGTGAAGTAATAATTTCTTTTACTATATTTGCAGGATCTGGCACTCTTCACTATTCGGGTGTTTTGTAGATCATATAATATTAGCTTTCTCTATTTGATTGTGATTATCTGAAGTCTGAATTTCTTATATAGATTGAATCATATATCACATGAAGTTAATTAGCAGGCCTTATATTGAATTCTTCTTTATATGAATTATTACATGGATAGGCATAGTTATTGTATTTGTTTCTTAATATGTGGTTCTGTAATATGCATCCTTCCTATTCCAATTAACATGAAGTGATCTGTTCACTTATTATTATTATGAATTTATTTAAACTGATCTTTTTTACATTTTAGGCCTTGAAGGTTGGAGCTTTCTGGAAAAATCAAACAGTAAATCGATGTTATTATGTGATTCAAGGCTTGATACAATAAATCAACCTTCTGGTAGAGTGAAAGCAACTGTAAGGACCTCAAGTGATAACTGTATTTTTATCGTTTTGTATACTTGATATGAATGCCTTTGTTAATTGGCCACGATGAACTTGAACTATCCTGTGGATTGTAGAAATAATTGCTATTATCCATCTTCATACCCCTTACCTACAGTTTTTTTATGGGTATGGATTGTCTTTGAGGGCGGGAAAATGCACCTACATTTGTCTCTTTGATGTGGACCGCAAGAGCATTAAAAGAAACTGATTTATTTAAATTAGAATGAAGTTTATTTTAAGAGGATTTTATTTTAGTTTATATTGACATTAAAGAAATTTTGGTGTTTGTGTGTATGCACTTTTGGCATAGGCACAATGGTGTGTAAGGTGTGTAGCTTAGGCACAACCCTAGGTATTTAAAGAATTTTTGTAACCCAATTTCACAACTTGGATGAAATAGAAAACACATTGGTGTGAGTTTAGAGAATGCTTCTCTAGGGTTCTTTCTAGAACCAAACTTGAATCTTATCAAGAGCTTCTTACTCTTGTGGTGATTCTACATTGATCTTATCATCCTCTTGGATGTGGCGATTTCTCCATCTTCTTGCCTAATCCACCTTGGATGTTCTTTCCCCTCTCTCTTTTATCTTATTTGTCATTCTTGATTCAAAATACACTTGGTTAGATCCTTTCAATCATATGGAATCAATTAGATTCTCATCACTCTTTCTCTCACCTAAAGGTATGTGCGTTTTCCCACAAGCAATAAAGGTAGACAATTCATTTCCTTTTTCAATTCAACAAGGTTTCAACAGCAACACTACAGTGTGTTTTTTTCTCTGCTGGAATTAATTAATTAATTGACTTGATCAATTTTTGGCTAAGGTGCTTCTCTGGCTGTGACATACCATGAGAGAGATCCCAGGGAATGGAAATTGTCTCTGGAGCAAGAAATCCGTATGATCATGGCATGTTGTCCTATGCATTCAATGTATTGGCCATTAATTTTTTTTGAAGGGCTTTTGAATGTAGGACAGCTGAATGAAATTCTTTGCATTGAGTATACAACTTTGCAAGGTTGCTTTAAATAATTTCCCATTCAATGATTACCTCCTGACTTGCTAGCATTATACTCAAAGTTCCTGCTTGTACCATTCAACACTCATCCAATTTGAACAAGATTATAAAATTGTGCTTGACAATTTGCAACCATTTCTGAAATCAAGACAAAGGCCGAAAAGCTATCAAATACCTTGGATCTCATCAATGCCGTTCTTAAAGATGCTGAGCAGAAACAACTCACAGATCGCCCAGTAAAGGTATGGCTACAGCAACTCAAAGATGCCGTGTACGTGTTGGATGATATCCTTGATGAATGTTCTATTGAATCCAATCGACTATCCTCTTTCAAACCAAAGAACTTCTTGTTTCATCGTGGAATTGGCAACAAGCTCAAGGAGATTGCAACGAGAGATTCGATCAAATTTCTGAAAATAAGAACAAGGAGAGGGTGTTAATGTTATGGAAAGACCAGCTGAAGTGGCTGAATGGCGCCAAACTAGCTCGATTATTGCAGAACCTGTGATAATGATGTTGCGGAAATCATGGGAACTTGTCGAGGTCACCGTCTATCTGGTCTCTCTGAAATGCATTGTTGGTTGTTGTTCAAACAACATGCATTTGGAAATGACTCAGAAGAGCAGAAAGAGGTTGTGGCTATAGGCACGAAGATAGTAAAGAAGTGCGGTGGATTGCCTCTTGCAGCACGAGCATTGGGAGGTCTAATGGGCTCAAGAACTGAAGAAAAGGAATGGCTAGAAATTAAAGAAAGTAGGATTTGGTCTTTACCAGATGATAATTCCTGTTTGCCTGCCTTCAGGTTGAGCTACTTTCATTTAACACCAAACCTTAAAACAGTGTTTTGCATTTTGTGCTATATTTCCCAAAGATACGGAAATCATTAAGGAAGACTTGATTCATCTTTGGATGGCAAATGCTTTTATTTCATCAAGGGAAAATTTGGAGGTAGAAGGTGTTGGAAACATAGTTTGGAATGAATTGTGCCGAAAATCATTCTTCCAAGACATCAAAGTGGATCTTTATAAAGGAAACATTTCTTTTAAGATGCATGATCTTGTCCATGATCTTGCTCAAACAGTTATGGGGTCAGAGTGTAGGGTTTTGGATTTGGAGAATACCAACAATGAAATGACAAAAAGCACACACCATATTGGTTTTGACTCTGTTACCGATCTTCTATCATTTAATGAGGTTGTCTTCAAAAAAGTTGAATCCTTGATAACATTCTATGAGTTAATAAATTACAGTCAGAGGCTTTCTTCTTGCATCCCAACTAACTGTTCTCTTCGTGTTTTACACACTTCCTCTTCCAAGTTACCATCACTCGAGAATTTTATTCATTTGGGGTATTTGGGGCTCAATAATCTCTTGATAGAAGCTCTCCCTAATGGAATTTGTAGCTTGCAAAAATTGGAAGTCTTGAAATTGAAAATATGCTCGAAACTTCGTTGTTTACCGGAACACTAAACTTGCTTACAGAATCTCAGACATCTTGTCATTGAAGATTGTGATTCTTTGTCTCGTATGTTCCCTTACATTGGAAAATAATCTCGTCTTTTAACATTAAGTGTATATATTGTCATCTTAGAGAAAGGCCATAGTTTGGCAGAGTACGTTGGAAAAAAGGCATTTCATATCGGTTAAATTTGACATTTCATTTCGGTTTCTGAACCGATGCAGAAAAATGAGATATAAAAAATAGGGACATTTCATATCGGTTCCTGAACCGATGTGAAAAATGGTTTTCATATCAGTTACTCGTAGATCCATTATAAAAAGTCAATTTTTATCAAGTATAAGCGTATTTTTGACATCGGTTTTTTATTGGAACCGATATAAAAAGTACTTTTGGCATCGGTTATCCAGAGGAACCGATATTAAATATTGACTTTTAACATCAGGTGATTTTAGAACCGATGTTAAAACTAGATATTTTAAAAAAAAAAATTGGTTTTTGATCGGCATAATGGGATAGGTATATACTGTATAATCTCAAATATTACAATAATTAAAAGATGAAATATCACAATCTCAAATACATATTATCAAATCTAATCAGCACAACCTCAATTGTTTTCTATAACTATCCAAAATCCTCAGCACAAACTCAAATACATATTATCAAATCTAATCAACACAATTTGACGTACAATCTAACGTACATAGTCATAACATATTATAAACACGTGCTTCAGTCCATGAACACGCTGAGCATTACGAGCCGCAATGGCCACATTTCCAAAAACACAGAAGCCCATAGGTCCTTGAGGAACAGCGTGATGTCCTGGTGGTCTTATCAAAGCAAAACCAGTAGGTGGATATTTCTTTATCTTTGAAGCTGCAACCTAAATATGAAATTCAATAAGCGAAAATTATAGCATAAAAATGAGTACAACCCCTAGTGCTTCACAATTCTTGAAACAATTATGTCAAAGACCAACTATTCTAAAACCTTAAGCTATTAGGCCTGGGAATATTTTAATATATCTTTAAGACGACATTTGGATCACACAAGAGTCCTTTGGGGTTGAAGTCTAGACAACCTTCACCTTGTGAGAGCTGTAGAATAAACTAGGGTTTCTACTAACAAAAGAGAAGAAGATGATAACTCCAGATATTTTCCATTACTCATTTTTAGAAATCATACACTTAAATACACTGTTAATTAATAGTAGATGGATCTCATCAATCCAAGTGTCAGCATCTGACTTGAAGAAAATAAAAAAAAAACATACAATACTATTTAATATTTTACTTGAAGTCCATTACACAGAATCTTTTAACCAGACTGATCTCTTCAGCTCCCTTTTTGATCGAACTGGACCCAAATGGGCTGGATCCACACTGGGCTCACTATCATGTAACCAACCAAAATTTACAAATACGAAAACCATCCTCAATCAAGTTCAATTATGTAGTTGCTGTGAAAAGCAGCAAGCAATTGAAGTTTTCCCTCCAAGATAAGTATAACTAAATTTTCTTCTAAAACTGCTAGTATGCCTGTCACTATAAAATCAAAGTTCTTGTTAATTGTATTCATGGACCCAATAATCAAGACAATTGCAAGCTCGCAACAAGAAGCATATGTCAAATAAATAATCAATCCCCAAGTAAACAACAGTTATGGTTGCATAAATACCTATGCTCTCCCATTGCACGGAACAAAAGGCCACGCAAATGATAAGCTCTTGCAAACCTATCATCAAAATTCAAAAGCAATCTGTCTCAGATAAAGAGCTAACAGGCACACACAAACTTCATGAAGTGTGATAAACCAGAAAAAACAATGATAATGCAATACTGTTTCATTCGCAACGGTTACCTCCCATCAATTTGCAGCACTTGATTTAGACATTCCAGAGCTTTTGTCGGCTTTGATAAATCTTGATAGAACTGCAAAAGACCATATATTAAGAACAAGACTAGCAACCAAAATCATCTAACATGACACCTTTAAGCATATAACTGAAAATAAAAATTTGAAAAAGATATTCCATACTTAATCAATTGCCAAAGACTAATAGATCTTCATAAATTGCCAACATCAATTCAGAACTAGGCTAGCAACCATAATCATTTAAGAAATGCTTTAAGCGTATAACTGGTTATAAAAAGCCAAAAAAGATTTAACCTGCAAAATGAATTAAGCTTACAAGTAAAAAAATAAAGCTGTAGATGTGAACTAAGCAGGTATGGTATGAAAAGGAAACTTCAACTCTAGTTGAAGCTGAATGAGTGAAATGGAGCACAGGCAGACAAAAAAAATCATGAACAAAAGTAGTGAGAAGAGATATAATTAGCAATTAGCAATTAGATACAAGTATACAACTAATCACAATTTTAAACTTCACACCAGGAAATAATATCCTTACGGATGAATCGAGATTTTTAGAACCAGGAGTCCGGCTATAGAAAACCCTAAACCCTAAAATTAGATAATCAAAATCCCTAAAATCATTACGAGCCGGTCACATTACCAAAAACACATAAGCCCATAGGTCCTTAGGGAACAGTGTGATGTCCTGGTGGTGTTCTCAAGGCAAAACCAGTAGGTGGATCTTTCTTTATCTTTGAAGCTGCAACCTAAATATGAAATTTAATAAGCGAAAATTATAGCATAAAAATGAGTACATCCCCTAGTGCTTCACAATTCCAGAGTTTTTGGTGTGATACGAATAAGACATCATAATTTGAATTCGTAGCAGAGTGTGTCCATGTATTAGCAAACCAAAAAGTATTCAAAGAGAAGAAAACAAACCAGTATAATGCACTTCCATTCATCAAGTTTACTAAGGTTCAGAGAATATAAGTCATCAAGAGAGATTTCACTACCTAAAGAGTTTGGAGAAATTCATTGTTATACGTACCCTAATTTTGTCCGACTAGTTAAAAATTCTTTAAAAAAATAAAAAAGAAATCTTGTATCTGTAAATTTAGTTTTTAAGCCTCTATTTAACACTCATTTTTTTATCTCATGAAAAGAGAAAACAAAGTTGAAAATAGAAAAAAACCAAAATATTGTTTGTCGTTTACGCATGCCATTTGGTAGTCGTTAGCGGTCTTGCGTCATTTCTATTATTAGTAGAACTTATATACCTTTTATTGCAAGAAAAAGAATTAAAAAAATCTGTTATCAGCATTTAACTTTAACTATCATTTTTGCTTCAAATCACCAAATAAAAATACAAGCAAGCATGTACAAAAGCTACAAAATCAAAGTTTAAAAATAAAAAAAAAAACAAATTAATAATAATACAAGCAAAACTAAGAATAGAGGATGTTGGGCGCATGGTCTGTGACTCCACCAATTAGTTACTAGTGGCTTTCATAATTTAGTATTAGGCCAAATACATTTTCATCTTGTTTTTTTTTGCTTTTTGACCAAGCCTCATACAATCTACACCTCTGTTTACAGCATGAAACAAAGCAACCTTTTTATTGTCTTTTTGATGCCTTCCCTATATGCTCCAACAATTTTGTTTACAACCAATAATACAAACAACAAAGGGTTTGATGCCATGCGCCTCTTGCCCTCACCACTCCATCTATTTTTAAGCTCAAGTCAAGTTTGCTTTCTTTTGGCCCCCTTGTCTTCTTCTCTTTTGTGCACAAACCAAGCAGCTTTGTAGACACCCTCCTATAAATTGCTACTGCCTTTGTCTCCTATGGCCACAATCCTCTACTTAGCATCCTCACCCTACACCACAAAATGGGTCTATAAATTCCATTTACCTGTAACAGTAAAACGGGGGGGGGGGGGAATCAATAAGAAAATTTGTGAATAGAAAAACAGAGTAAGGGGAGGAAAACTGAGAAAAATCAGGAGCAACACAGAACAAACTTAGAGAGGAAAACAATATAGAGTATCAATGCTCACCACTTACCTTCCTAATACCAACATCAGAACCATACACACATTTTGTCAAACATCATAAGCACAACCACCACCACTACAACAACAACAACCACAGACAGTACCCTTTCAACTTTCAAGATGGAAGAAAACAAAGAAAAATAAAGAGTAGAAATATGAGGGAAAAAGCTCACTACCATCTCCGCCGTTGTCTCCGGCGACACAACGCCGTCACCACCATAAATAGCACCATTGACCACCGCTGTCACACCACCACCGCCGCACCGCCTTCTTTCTCTATCTCCCACTGTTTATTTCTTCCCTCTCATCACATCTCTCTGTTCCCAATTTTTCTTTGTTTCTCTCTTTGAGGATCCGTATCTTCCTCCTCTTTTCCTCTCTCTCTGGTTTTGAACCCCTTATATCACTTTACTCTCTATTTTATTGTATTGAATAATAAAGATGTTCCTAAAACCCTCTCCTTGTGTTTTGTTTATTATCTTATTACTATTTATTTTCGTATTATCAAAAAACTAGTTTGCTGTTTTTGTAAAATCTTTTTTTGTTATTTCTAATTTTCACACCTCCCGTGTTTTATTAAGACAGCCCCTTGTCTTTTAAGTGATCAGCTCTCTAGTCACACCCCATATTAACGATGCACCCCCTTGTATAAGCCTAATTGTTGCAGCCCATCTGTTTAAAGGCACCAAAACGCAGATTGGGCCGCTACTAACAGCACCAACCTTACATCAGTCCATCCTCACAGGCCAGCGCTCCATTGGCCCAGTCGCATGTCAGACCAAAAAACAAAAGTGAGAACTGGGCCGCTGCTAAACGCGCCCCCCATTTTTGATACAACACTCCTTGTTGTTAATTGCACCTACTTTTGTTTTATTTATAACCCATTGCGTTTTTTATTACACCGTAATGCTTTCAAACTAATATTTTTTTCTTTCAAACAATCAAACTCACATAAAAAATAGGTTGTTACTAACGGTCACTCTGAGTTTAACTTGTTTGATCGTTAATACCAACCATAGCTTTCAAATGGGCAATTAGTGGTGACCACTCTGAGTTTATTTGTTTGGCCATTACGAATACCTATCCAAATTTCAAAATACTTATAAATAAAAAACACCAAACTCACAAACTTTTTCTACCAAGAACTACGTGTGATTTGATTCTCTACCAGGAGATACGTAGGAGCAGAGGGCGGCCGACCTCTGTCAATTGCATTAATAAAAAACCTTTTTTTCTCTTTTAATTCACTTCTCTCCTTTTTCTCAAAAAGTATAAAAATAACTAACCGTTTATCGAGTCTTTTATTATTTATTTATTATTATTAGGGTAAAAACATTATTTTTGAATTAATAAATGTTTACACATTTAGTTAAAATGTAACCTTCCTTAGGAATGATGTCGTAGGGTGCTAATACCTTCCCTACGCATAAACGACTCCCGAGCCCAAACCTGGTCTGCAAAACCCCCTTATCCCCGCAATAGGGATTTTCCAATGTTTGCCCTTAAACTAAACTTTGGTGGCGGCTTCATTTCAAGAACTTCGAAGAATCCCTCGCCCGGATTTTTCGGTCGCTACAGCTGACGACTTCACTGGGGACTAATTAAGAGAGTCAAGCCTAATTAACTAAATGTGTAAGTTTTATTAGCTTTATATTTTGTTTTTGCCCTTAGGCTTATGTTACTTATTTATTAGAATTTTGTTATATTATTGAACCTTAGGGTAAACGACTCTTTTGTTATTATTGTTGTATATCTTTTCCAGCTTGGTTAGTTTAGGTATTTTGCCCTCATCACACACCTCACTGACACTTTTGCACACACTTTTGAGTGGGGCCCTATACCCGGGTCTGCAAATAACTTAGGACGAGTGGAGATTATTAGTGACAGTCATTCTGGATTTTATCTCTCTGACTCTCATGAAAATCTCAGCCAGAGTACGCTCTTTCATGGAATCCCACACCAGGTAGTCCGCTATCGTTGTGGATCATATCATGAAGGGGATTTTAGCTCTGGAGACCTGTGTGAGGAAGTGAATAGAGCCACTTGAGAGATTGATCACATAAGCGACCCTAGACCATGTTGAAAATCCCAATTTAGACATGACCCACCTAGGACACAGGGGCATTATACTCTGTTAGCGTCTCTCCAAAAATAAAATCACTCAAAAAAACATTTTCATGCTTCTTTCCTTCATTTGGATGCACATGAGTCGACACCATCATATCAAAAATCATCATGCATCAATAACAAAGTAAGATCATTCTTTTCACACGCATCCCATTATCATTGCACTACCATGCATCCCATCATCCTAGAAATATCATTTGCGTCATTTGTCCATCTTGCACACTACATAAAAATTATGTCCACTACTCCTTTCCACGCATTTTAAAAAAAAAGTCGCTGCGAGTATCATGCATTTTGTTTCCTCGCACACAAAAAAGCAATAGCATCATATGCACCGAATTCATAATCATGATCACACAGTATAGGTATCACATCATTCATAAAGTCTTGAATTACATTTCAAAAAAAAACATAACATTCATACATCATTTCCCTCATGTGGTCATCCTAGTTTAAATGCAACAATTCCATATTCATGTGTCATTTCCCAGATAAAACAAAAAAAAATCATTTCATTATAATTGTATCATTTGTCATTTCAAAAAATTGTGTCATCATTTTCGCATCATTCATAGATACGTATTTAGCATTTCATTCTGATACATGAAAGAGGCTCTGCATCGGTCACGTATTTAGCATTTCATGCACGCATTTCATGCATTCGCATCTGCATTTTCGTCGTCTATCACCATGTGTTCCTTCATGCATCAGGACACAAGGGGGCGTTTAACTTGATTATTCTTTTTGCGTGAGCATAATTAGTTTTTTAACTAGAAAATAAAAAAAATCATCAGACATTCATAATAGAATACAGTCATTATATATCTTCATCCTATTATCATGATACCAACTTGCATCTCATCATCTATAAAATAACAAAATATCATACTTTTTAAATTACTTCATGTTGCGTAGCCATACGCCAAAAATGAGAAAATAATATCACCTTGATATTATAAAAAAATTTGCATTCATTCAAACGCATTCTTTATTCCAAACCACCTCACACGCATCAGTCATCCATGCATGAGTCATTAAAAAACACAAAAAGTCATTCATCATCCAAAACATATTTGAGTTAGCAATAAACGACGATTTGCATCATCTGCATGCTATATTGTCTCCAAAAAGTAAAAAAATCGTTTAGAATAGCTGATCTTTCCAGGAGATCATTCCCTTCACGCATTTCCCGCATTTGCATATTCATCATCACGTGCATCACATTTTTCTAGAAAAGAGTAGAGAATAATCATGAACACGATTTCAAAAATTGTGAACATCTCATTTTTCATGTATTTCCATTTTAGGCGTCTGCATTTGCATCATGCATATACATTATCATGTGTTCATCCCTACAAAAAAAACATGAGCACGTTTTTTTAAAAGATTGATGAGAGATGAGGCGGGGTTGATTATTTCTTCTTTGAAAAAGTTTAGCTTAGCTACAAACTCAAGGTGTTTTCAGACACTCAATTTTCAAAAAAGAAGTTATTCACTGTTTGCAGCTTATTCATTTCTTCAGCAAAATGATGCATCTCATCAATCCCATGATGGTCCATTTTGTTAACTAATGTGTTATCAAAAATTTCTCCAATCATGTCGTTGACTATGTTAACTCTCTGTGAAGCATTCGTATAGTGAACTTGTATGCAATGTGCATTTAGTCTCGTTTGAGTCAGTTAGTGTCCACATCTTTGCATCTTATCATCATCCCTTGTACATGTCAAGTCCCACCCCGACCACCCAATACATATCCCCCACACACATACTTAGTTGACTATTTGGTTTTGTTCCTAATGATGAATTTTCATAAACTGACACTTTAGGTCCCCATGCTGGGGCAAATTTGTGATCACGAGATATCTTGTCAACATTGTTTTCCCTTGGTGCAAGTCCTTTACGAAAAAAGTCAAAAAGCCTGTTAGGTTGGAAACTCGCGAGAGCAGCCTAAAGCAAAAGTTAGGGCATATAAAAAGAAATAAAGAAAAGAGTAGATATATAAAAATAAATAAATTTTTGTTCTTGAGTTAATTTTTGAGAAAACAAGCAATCATGATTTGAAATGAAGTTTGGTCATCTTCCCATATCCTAAAAAAAAGCATCAAAAAATACCCTTTGCTACCCACTTTAAGCCAAAAATCAAAAAAAAAATCTCCCAGTCACCCTAGACAAGGATCAATTCCACATAAAAAAATGGTGTGTCACTTTTATCAGCCCACTCTACTCAAAAAAAAAGAGAAAAAAAAGATCACAAAAAAGAAAGTGAAATCAAAAAAGATGACTGAAAAAGAAATCCTCAGAGAAAAAGGCAAAAGCAGTAGAAATTGCGAGCTGATACATAATATCACCAAACACATAAGATATCCTTGTCCGAATAAACCCACAAACACCTCCTTAGGCCGAATTCTCATTTTTTCCACAAAACCCAAATCATTGGCTTCCAGCACTTCTATGAACCTACTTATCTTTTAAAAGGTCATTGTAATAATAAACTATCAAACACCTCTCTAAGCCCATTTGAGCCTATACTCCACAAGCCCATAACCATTGACCACATTACCCATAACCTTTGACCACATCACAAACCCCTAACCACTGGCCACGCTACAACCCTAACAAGTCCATGCGGATCAGTGGTTGATTGCTTTCGTTTTCTCAAAAATTTAATTTTAGGACAAGTAAGTTTATTTATTTACAATATATTTGCTGGAAAAAAAAATCAAAAAACGAAAGTAAAAAAAAAATCAAAGTGACTTGCACTCCAATATTTATTCAAATTGCACTGATATCAAGACAAGGCTTAGTGATCACCAAGTGAAATTTTCATCGTATCAAAAACTCAGGATTATCATAGTCTGTGGGAGTCACCTTCAAAGGGCCAAAAGTTTGGACTAGGACCATCACCTAGATCACAAAGTGGGGCAGTCCCTTCACCTTTCATTCTTATTGAACCCGGGGAAATTTTCCAGCGTCCATCCCATTCGTATACCACATCCAATCCATTCCAAAAACCCATGACCCTAACTCAGTCACCTTTACAACCCCACTAAAAGCAACCATTTGCAATAACTATTCCAAAGTGGGGCAACCCCGTCGCCATTCACTCCACCTAAAAGTAGGGAAATTCACCCTACACCCATCTCATCCCCTTGTCATCCATAAGACCACACCGGGGCAATTTCTAAACCCGCCATCCTAAATGTCGCCTTTCTCCAACTCTAGTCAGGGTAAATTTGTTCTTGTCAAGATTGGGGCAACACCAAACGTCATGGGTTAAGATAAAATCCCTCGTTTGCCACCCTACATTCCAAAGTCATGGTACTCCCAACTAATTGTTTCCTCTACACCCCTTGCTGTTGTCATCACTATACAGGGGCAGACTATTCACTGGTAGTCTAAATCGGGGCAGTTCCACATTTCTTGAGCTGGGAAAAACCTACCTTTCATGACTTTGGGGAAAACCTACCATTCATCCCATCGCGTGTCATATCTGTCTTACCAAGTCACCTGATTCAGTCATCCGTATTTGCACTGCTCTACATGTCTACTAAACAATGCTTCAAAGAGAGAAAACACAAGTTAATAATGTGAAGTTGGAAACTCACGTGGTTAACTTTGCGGACCTAAAATTCAGTCATCATGGGACACCATAACGAAAAGAACAATGTGAAGGAGCTTGCAAATGCAATCAAATACTGTTTATACATCACTGTCTGGGAATAACAACCTTGAGATTGCCAAAGTTTGAATTCAAATCAAATCCAATTTTTCCAATAAATGACGATTCTAGAATTTTCACCTTTCTGCTTCTCGCATCAAAAATCTCATTTCTCATCATTACAAAAAAGAAAAAAATCTTTTTGCATCATCAACCAAATCATAGCATAAATCATTCCACCATGCAATCATGCATCTACCATAGCACCTGCACCCAAGTAGCACATCTGCATTCGCATGTCATCTACCGTCACATACACAGCTTATCAATTTCTGTTTTCGATCAACTTCAGCATCCATCATTCACGGGCTTTTTGTAGTCCATTTACTTTTGCATTGCACATTCATCACATTGCACACATATAATACTTATTTGCTTCGATAGACGTGCCAAGTGCCGGTCTCATCGTTGCCAAAAAGCTTTCTACATCACCAATCATATCATTTGCTATGCATTCATGTGTTTCCTTTTATTCACCATAGCATTTGCATCAAAGTTCACATTGCAGGCGTCAAGAAAGGAAGCAAAACAAATAAGATTAAAAAGCAAAAAGAAAAGTCCATCCATTACATTTATCATCACACCAAAAATTAATCACTACAATCACATTCACATCTCATACACCGTGTGTCAACTTTCCCATTCCGTCAGTTACAACACCCATTGTCTGCCCCATTTCATTCATCATCAGGTACCAATTATTGCACATTCATCACATTCCATGCATAACATTTTTGCACCAATCATGTCATTTACCATGCGTTCATGTGCTTCCTTTTATTCACCATAGCATACAATCATTACAATCACATTCATATCTCATCTGCATCCACATACAATCGTTTGTCGACTTTCTCATTCCATCAGGTTCAACACCCATTTCATTCATCATCCCACCAGATACCAATCATTGCACGTTCGTCACATGCATAACATTGTTTGCTTCGATAGATGTGCCAAGTGCCGGTCTCATCGTTGCCCAAAAAAAGTCTTTTACATCACTAATCATATCATTGTGCCCTGCATTCGCGTGTTTTCCTTTATTCACCATGACATTTGAATCGAAGCATTACATTTCCATCACATTCGCACTTTGCATTTCATTCACTCATTATAATAAGAAAAAAAGGCAAAACAGCAAAAAGAGAAAAAATCGCTCATTCCATTACATTCATCATTCCACCAAAATTAATCAGCACAATCACATTCATATCTTATCTGTATTCACATACGTTGTTTGTCAACCTCCATGTCCCATCAACTTCAACTCACATCATCTGTCGCGTTTCATTCATCTCATCAGACACCTACCATTTCACATACCTATATTGCACACGTACATCATTCATTGCTTTTTTAGACATGCCAAATATAGATAGCTTTTCCCTTCTCAGGTAAATGCATTCATTAGGTATGTTCTAGGCAAGTACGCCATGTGTCAATCCAAATAGTTTGTTCCCTCAAAGTCGGTGCTCCAAGCGCTGGTCTCATATCACAATTCAGAGTCCCAATACTCCTTCAGACCCCCAGCGGTCCCTCAGAGCCCAAGCGCTCCTTCAGACCAACAATGGTCCTTCAATCCAGATCGCACGTCGCGTTATCGAGCAACCGACGGATCATCCGACCCCAGGTCCTTCAGACTAGCTATGTCCACCTAAAAAACACAGTGGAAGTCCTTCGAGGTGAGCAAATCAGGTCAATGACCCGACCTTGCCACCCATGGCCGCTCGAAAAAGGCCACCCCCCAAGCAGACCGTTTTACTAGTACCGTTGCTAGTTTGCGCTCCATCAGACCTATGGGTCCATCAGGCTTAGGCATGCCCTTCAGACCTCGTCGGTCCTTCAGTTTAACTCCAATCAATGCGCCAAGCATCGACTGCGAATTAGACCATCAGAGCCCAGTGCTCCTTCAGATCCCCAGTGATCCTTACTTACTTTCGTTCTATTTCAATTCTTTTTTTTTCAAGAGTTTCTAAAACACCATAGTCTTGACAAAATTAGTTTTTTTTATCTTTATTTCTATTTTACTCGAGAAATGTGGAAACCCTTCATGTTTCCTAGTAAAATATAAATAAAGAGGGGCAGCTGTTATACCCTAATTTTGTCCGACTAGTTAAAAATTCTTTAAAAAAATAAAAAAGAAATCTTGTATCTGTAAATTTAGTTTTTAAGCCTCTATTTAACACTCATTTTTTTATCTCATGAAAAGAGAAAACAAAGTTGAAAATAGAAAAAAAACCAAAATATTGTTTGTCGTTTACGCATGTCATTTGGTAGTCGTTAGCGGTCTTGCGTCATTTCTATTATTAGTAGAACTTATATACCTTTTATTGCAAGAAAAAGAATTAAAAAAATCTGTTATCAGCATTTAACTTTAACTATCATTTTTGCTTCAAATCACCAAATAAAAATACAAGCAAGCATGTACAAAAGCTACAAAATCAAAGTTTAAAAATAAAAAAAAAAAACAAATTAATAATAATACAAGCAAAACTAAGAATAGAGGATGTTGGGCGCATGGTCTGTGACTCCACCAATTAGTTACTAGTGGCTTTCATAATTTAGTATTAGGCCAAATACATTTTCATCTTGTTTTTTTTTGCTTTTTGACCAAGCCTCATACAATCTACACCTCTGTTTACAGCATGAAACAAAGCAACCTTTTTATTGTCTTTTTGATGCCTTCCCTATATGCTCCAACAATTTTGTTTACAACCAATAATACAAACAACAAAGGGTTTGATGCCATGCGCCTCTTGCCCTCACCACTCCATCTATTTTTAAGCTCAAGTCAAGTTTGCTTTCTTTTGGCCCCCTTGTCTTCTTCTCTTTTGTGCACAAACCAAGCAGCTTTGTAGACACCCTCCTACAAATTGCTACTGCCTTTGTCTCCTATGGCCACAATCCTCTACTTAGCATCCTCACCCTACACCACAAAATGGGTCTATAAATTCCATTTACCTGTAACAGTAAAACGGGGGGGGGGGGAATCAATAAGAAAATTTGTGAATAGAAAAACAGAGTAAGGGGAGGAAAACTGAGAAAAATCAGGAGCAACACAGAACAAACTTAGAGAGGAAAACAATATAGAGTATCAATGCTCACCACTTACCTTCCTAATACCAACATCAGAACCATACACACATTTTGTCAAACATCATAAGCACAACCACCACCACTACAACAACAACAACCACAGACAGTACCCTTTCAACTTTCAAGATGGAAGAAAACAAAGAAAAATAAAGAGTAGAAATATGAGGGAAAAAGCTCACTACCATCTCCGCTGTTGTCTCCGGCGACACAACGCCGTCACCACCGTAAATAGCACCATTGACCACCGCTGTCACACCACCACCGCCGCACCGCCTTCTTTCTCTATCTCCCACGGTTTATTTCTTCCCTCTCATCACATCTCTCTGTTCCCAATTTTTCTTTGTTTCTCTTTTTGAGGATCCGTATCTTCCTCCTCTTTTCCTCTCTCTCTGGTTTTGAACCCCTTATATCACTTTACTCTCTATTTTATTGTATTGAATAATAAAGATGTTCCTAAAACCCTCTCCTTGTGTTTTGTTTATTATCTTATTACTATTTATTTTCGTATTATCAAAAAACTAGTTTGCTGTTTTTGTAAAATCTTTTTTTGTTATTTCTAATTTTCACACCTCCCGTGTTTTATTAAGACAGCCCCTTGTCTTTTAAGTGATCAGCTCTCTAGTCACACCCCATATTAACGATGCACCCCCTTGTATAAGCCTAATTGTTGCAGCCCATCTGTTTAAAGGCACCAAAACGCAGATTGGGCCGCTACTAACAGCACCAACCTTACATCAGTCCATCCTCACAGGCCAGCGCTCCATTGGCCCAGTCGCATGTCAGACCAAAAAACAAAAGTGAGAACTGGGCCGCTGCTAAACGCGCCCCCCATTTTTGATACAACACTCCTTGTTGTTAATTGCACCTGCTTTTGTTTTATTTATAACCCATTGCGTTTTTTACTACACCGTAATGCTTTCAAACTAATATTTTTTTCTTTCAAACAATCAAACTCACATAAAAAATAGGTTGTTACTAGCAGTCACTCTGAGTTTAACTTGTTTGATCGTTAATACCAACCATAGCTTTCAAATGGGCAATTAGTGGTGACCACTCTGAGTTTATTTGTTTGGCCATTACGAATACCTATCCAAACTTCAAAATACTTATAAATAAAAAACACCAAACTCACAAACTTTTTCTACCAAGAACTACGTGTGATTTGATTCTCTACCAGGAGATACGTAGGAGCAGAGGGCGGCCGACCTCTGTCAGTTGCATTAATAAAAAACCTTTTAATTCACTTCTCTCCTTTTTCTCAAAAAGTATAAAAATAACTAACCGTTTATCGAGTCTTTTATTATTTATTTATTATTATTAGGGTAAAAACATTATTTTTGAATTAATAAATGTTTACACATTTAGTTAAAATGTAACCTTCCTTAGGAAGGATGTCGTAGGGTGCTAATACCTTCCCTACGCATAAACGACTCGCGAGCCCAAACCTGGTCCGCAAAACCCCCTTATCCACGCAATAGGGATTTTCCAATGTTTGCCCTTAAACTAAACTTTGGTGGCGGCTTCATTTCAAGAACTTCGAAGAATCCCTCGCCCGGATTTTTCGGTCGCTACATTCATTAATGAAGAAATGGGCAAACACAAATGTGGTGTTATACGACTGTTTGTCCAAAATGACAACCTCAGGCATAGAATTCGGAATGTCCAATTTAGCACCAGATTCCTTAGACTTTCTTTCAGATGTGGTAAGCATTTCACTGTCAGCAATAGTCACATTTGAAGCAATATTATGGGATATATTATCAATGTTGCTTTCTTCATACTCTAATTCCTCACTTTCTTCTCTTGCAGTACATAGTGGTTCAACCTTCTTGTTGACTTCAGAAGTACCATTTTGTCCAATCTTTCTTAACTCCAAAATCCTTTTCATTAAGCAACAATATTATTGCTTACAAAATAATCTAAAGGACGAGTTTTATAATGTTGAATAACCTTCAAGAAATCAGAAGTATAAAATAAATGCATAATGTATCCAATCTACCTTATTTTTTGTTGATTTCTCCTTTCTCAACTCCAGAGGATACCTATTACACAAACAACAACAATAAGCAGACGAAGAAACGTTAAATATGATCACACGTCTTAACTATCGCTAGTGTATGTAGAAAAATATTAAATGCATAATTACAAAGGCTTGGAGTCAAGAGCAAACAGAAGAACTGATTACAGAAATGGCAACTTTATAAACAATGTATTAATCACTGAACCAATATAGACTCACCAACGATTGGTGTCTAGCTGAAAGCCATAAAGCTCATTCAAAAATAAGCTTATCATTGCATCACCTGCACAATTTTAGAGAAATTAGAAAACTAACCTTATTGCAAGCATAGACAAATACATACACTTCCTCCAAAAAATATCTTAAGCTGACTATCAGATCATACTAATGTTTTGCAAACATTACACAGGTTTCACAGCTGAGATCTGATGTAGTGAGTCCCATTCATTTACTTAACTATATACCATGAGTCACAAATTGCAAAAATAATAACAACGAAAAAAGTCAACCTCCAACTTCCATATTCACGACACCACCAAATAGTAGAGCCCTCCTTTTGTGAACACACATGGAAAACCCTGCCCGAGGACCAGGAGGCATCCCACTTTTCAGATTGTTGCAGAAGAATGTATTGTCGAAGACGAAATTACATCCATAGCTAGTCTTCAAGCTCCATCTGCTTACATGATGATAAGCAAGGTGAAAGAAGGTGCTCCCTGATACAAGAAAACACATAAAGACATGAGTGTTTTCATTTTAATTTTGATAATGCTAAATCGGTATCCCACGAAGAGTGCGAAATCGCCATTACTTCTGGAAAACATAAATCCTCATCTTTCCGTAAGCAGTCATTTGTTTTCCAAACGATGTGTGCGAAATGGCCTGGAACAAAATAGTCATTTTGCTCAATTTTTACGAGATCAAAAATTACAAAGTAAGTTACAAATCCTTTAAAGTAGATAATCATAATAGAAAACCCTAAACCCTAAAATCAGATAATCAAAATCCCTAAAATCAAAAACCCTAATGTAGATAACTTAATCTTCAACTAAGCATTCAATCTTCAAAAGTCAGTAATTAGAATGAAGCTAATAGAAACAGAAAAAAATTAGGTAGAAGTGAAAAAGAGAAGAAGAAGAAGAAGGATGCAAAACCCAAAAATTAGAGAATCAATGGAGGAGGATTTAAAATAGATAATCAATGGAGGAGGATTTAAAAAGAAGAAGGATGCAAAACCCTAAAATCAGAGAAGGGAACCTGGATATGCGGTGTGCAACAGTGTAGTTTTCACGGTGCAACATCGGCGACATGGTTGTTTCAGCGACGGCGTGGTGGTGTGGCTCCTAGTGACAGCGAGGTTGCGGCGACAATGTCGTGGTGAGCTCGTTGTGATGCTTCAAACAGAGGGTTAGCGATCTGGACCGTGAGGAAGAAGAATGCTTTGCGTTCTGAAGCGAGAGTGAAGATGAAACCGTGACAAATAAATGAAGAGGCAAGAGGAAGAAGAATGCTTTGCGATCTGGAGCGAGAGGAAGAAGAATGCTTTGCGTTCTGGAAATGCGTTGTCGTTCTCAAGCGAGAGAAATGAAGAGGCGAGGGTTTGCGTTTTGCTTTTAGGATTCGCCCCTAATGAAAATGACTTTCAGCATCGGGTAAAATATGAACTGATGTTAAATAAGCAGTTTCTATAACGGGTAACACATGAGCCGATGTAAAAAATGCAAATTAGCAATTTCTATAACGGTTAAGACACCAACTGATATTAAAAATGCCACCAAAATTTCAAAATTGCCACCGCCTCACTATTAACATCGGATATTTTTTAACCAATATGAATTCCTGTTATAAAATGTGTTTTTTCCACTAGTGATCATCTAAATTTTGGAGGTAAATTGAACATTAAAGGGTTGGAGAGTATTGGCAATTTATCCGAAGCTCGAGAGGCCAATTTGATCGGTAAAAAAGATCTTCAGGAGTTATGCTTTACATGCAGCAACAACGGTCAAACCGAGACATTCGATACTAGTTATATGAGCAAGTACTTGAAGGGCTTCAACCTCACTAGCTCAAATCTGAAGAGGCTGAACATAATTGGCTATCCTGGGTCATGCTTTCCAAGTTGGATTGGAATTTTGAATAGTTTAGTTTCTGTTGAACTTGGATATTGTAAGGAATGTGTATGTCTTTCACGGCAAAGACTTATGATACTAAGGAATTCCTTAGTAATAATTACTAAATTTTTCGGTAACCATTATACAACACCCCAATGGTTAGTACATACTAACCACAATTTAGTGTTTGTGTGGTTAATATATGCTACTAACCATTATACAACAATCCAATGGTTAGTACATACTAACCATAATTTAGTGTTTGTGTGGTTACCGAATTTTTTCATTGATGGGAAAATGACTATTATGCCTATTTAGTAACAATTACTAAGGAATTCATTAGTACTCTAAGTGTGACTCCTTTCACCACTTAGTAAACTACCATCTCTTAAGAAACTTCAATGATTGCAAATGGATAATATGCAGTACTTGGATTATGATGAATGTCAAAATGGTGTGAGGGTGAGGATTTTCCTCTCTTTGGAGGAACTCTCATTAGAAAAGTTACAAAACATAGAGAGGCTGTTGAAAGTGGAAAGAGATGAGATGTTCCCATGTCTTTCTAGTTTGAAAATTTCTGATTGCCCTAAGCTTAGGTTGCCATGCCTTCCATATGTTAAAGACCTCAATGTAAATGCATGTAACAATGAGTTGTTGAGGTCAATCTCTAATTTCAACGGTCTGACCACCCTTATCCTTAATGCAGGTGAAGACATGACACTGAATTTCAACGGTCTTACCACCCTTACCCTTATCCTTAATGACATTCTTGCAAGATGGGATGTTTAGAAACCTAACTTGTCTTCGATCTCTCACAATGTTTAATCTCCCGATGTTGAAGGAACTACCAGAAGAACTCTTCAAATTACGATATTTGAACAGTGTAACCATCTCTTATTGTGATGTGCTTGAGTCTTTATCGGATGATATTTGGCGTCTCCTTTTACTTGAGCCTCTCGACGATTGTTCCACAAAATCAAAGGAGCGGAATAAGGAGGGAACGGGTGAGGTCTGAGACAAGATAGCGCACATTCCAAAAGTAAACATAACAGAGGATTGATTCCAGCACCATCTGTAACAGATAAAATGGATACTAGGGAGAATGATCTCCGGTAATACCCTTACTCAAGCTAGGAAAGGTAATGAACTAGAATACCCTTTGAAGGAGATGAGCTAAGAGAGGAATAAAAGAGAAATTCATAGAGAGAAGTTTGTATTAATTGTTTAATGATTGGTTGATTTCATTCAATTCTGACAGCCTATAAATAGGCTAGATTGTACAATCATATGCTAGGAATATTCTCTAGTTGGTGACAACTCATAGATCTAGAAAGTTCTACTAAAAGAGGAAAATAAACCCTAATTCATTACTAGGAACAAAAGGACAACATGGTAATTATTTAAAACAAGGTAAACTCCTAGATTTTACTGAAATTATGGAAATGCTGTCACAATACCCTCGCCTTCAAAACATCATTGTCCTCAATGATGAGTCATTATAAGTGCCATGCTTAGGAGGTAAAGTCTTCCATTTGAGTAAAACCTTTTGAGCAAGAAGACTTCCCTTGTAGACCATCTTCCTATGCAAGACAACATCAAGTTTCACGTGCTTAGGTTTTGGCGGAGATCCTTTAGCATAAAACCTTTATACTAATGGGATGATGCAAAAACCATAAGGTACCAATCGAGCATCCTTCATTATATCTGTGAAGGTAAAATTGGCACATGATATGATAACTTGGAAGCCATTTCCACTGGATTGCAACAGTAAGGTAAATACCTCCACTTCTGTCCTATGTAAGATTTTCAACGGATTTGTCCCCTCCAAAGCTTCATGAAGCATAGTGTAGCTGGAATGGCAATTAAAGTGCCCTGTGGTAAAGTAAAGTTGTGCCTGCTTGCTTTCTTGTGACTTGATTGGTATAATGTCATTGGTATGTTCAAACTCAAAAGAAATAAATGCAAGTACCACACTTACAGCAAAGATAAGTGCTTTAAACAAACACCCAACCTCATTGATAAATCTATTTTGATCATAGCCATCAATCAACGCAATCCAAGTCCCCACATCAGTTTGTAGCATCACATTAATTAATTTGCAAGTATCAAAAGGGTCCCCATAGTTTGAATACATGGCAATCCAAGTATTTACTAACTGAAATTTAAACTCATCTTTGCTAGAGCAGGTGTTGCATTTAGAGTAGAAGCAGAGAGTGTTGGAGTGGAGAAGAAACTTTAGGTACTCATCTATGCTATTGATAAAGTATGCCCAATATGCCACCAATTTCTTCACTGAAGCAGAATTGTTAGAAGACGCATATTTCCTTGCTATATAAAACTTAACCCAACTATCACTAGCACAACACCAATCAAACCAGTTCTTAGAATTATTTGGCCAGCCATAATTTGCTAACCGGAAATCCAGTAGACCAAGAGTCTTGAGGAAAATAAGTCGGGGTAGCAAAAACTTCTTGGGAAGTGCTCTTCTTCTCTAAAGTTGAAAGGGACCTTTGTATAGCCATCTTCCCTCAAATTTTGGGCAGTAGTCACTCCTATTGCTCCCAAAATGGACATGTCTTCTAGAATTTCCAAGCCCCAAAAACCAAAGTTCAACATGCTGGTACTAGAGTAATTACCATGCCTAACATTCTTGCAATCAACAAGAAAAGCTAAATGCTCATCTCTAGCTTTAATTTCTTTAAAAATTTCTGCACCAACACCAAATGACCAAAATTTGCAATGATAGTCATCAATATCAACACTCAAAATTTGGTCACCAAAGTCCACCACCACATGTGAACCTGACACTAAAGTTATAATCAGATCATTTGATTCCTTAGTCTTGACCATTTCTCCATGAAAAATAATTATTGGTGCAATCTGTATTAAACACAGTAGAAGAAAAATCTTTGGCCTCACCCAACAAATTTGATTTTGATCCTTCTTACTTTTACCACCAGTTCTCAAGCAGTTTTAGGCAACGAGAAAAAACTCAAAGGAATTTCTACCATCATGAATTGTAGGACACTCATTAAAAACCTCAATGTAAGATATGACCCAGTAGTGAATTTGGAATTCGGTTAGATGCAACATAAGTAGCAACAATATAAGTATCAATTGCACAACTGCTAACTAAGGTATGCTTAACAGGCACAATATTCATGGTATTCATGTATTCGAACATGTTGATAACATTTTCAAGCCCAATTATGCACTCAATAGTGCTCACAAGGTCCTTTGGCATTTTATCGAACGCCTTGGGTTCTGTAGGAATGTGTTGTTCACCTAAAGAGTGTGCTTTCAAAGACAAACCTCCTAGAATAAATTTCAATCCTCTTTCATCAATAATGATGTGAGTCAAAACGGCTACTTGCCACTTTGGCATTTGAGCAAACACTTGGAGGGCATAATCACAGTATTCAGATGAATCATGGTAAACACCATATAATCTATTCAAGCATCTAAGTAGATTGCTCCACATCTTCCTTAAGAGCCCTTGGCCATTCCAACATAATTCATCCAAAAAAATTCAGAATTGTAACCTTTAATATGAAACTCATAGTGACAAACCTGGAATTTCACCATTGGCCATTGAAGACCCCGATCTGGTAGTATTGGTAGTGTCGTCTGAGAGATTGCATGGTTGGGTGGAATGCATTTCTGCCAACAGCAAAATTTCCCAATCTGATGGTGTATTGATGAGAGATGCTTCAAATAAGGCACACTTTAGCTTCTCCCAATCTAATTCTGGATCGTTTTTTCTCAGTTCCCTTACCACAAACCAGGACATTCTCGCAATACAAGCTGCTGTGGGTTTAACATGCATCTTCACGAAGTTTTAGGAAGTAGATTTAGGTTGTTGTTGTTGTTTGCCTGGGTCAAATGGTTGGCTATTTTTGACCTGGGTTTTTGCACCGCATGGTGTGGTCGTTAAAATTTTGAAACAGCGGAAGGGGCGTCAAGGGTGTGGGGAAAATCGAGGGAGAGTGGATATGCAAAAGCATGAGTTGAATCGCTAAGGAGTGGGGTTTGCATATGCATGGTTGACGACATCTGCATATGCTTTGAGTAGGTTATCATCAGGTGCGTCATTCTGCTCCGGTTGAACCATGTTCACCGATTTTGAGTTTGCACCCGCCAAATGCTCCTCTTCTCGCACAACGTCACCCAGATCTGCCGGTGACTCCTGTTTCTTGCTAACCGATTCATGGCTAATTTCACAGCATAAATCAGCTTCGTTGTGGGTTACAACAATATCCAACTCGTGAGGAGATGAGTCGCATGAGAGTGGGATTGTACTGGAAAGATTGAGGGGCTGCTCTGCTTCTTCGTGCTCGGCAACGTCGTCTTCCTTCTCTATCACGATGAAGCGAAAGTATTTGTGTGCTGTTTGGTGTTCTGCAGTGAGTAGTTTATCGCAAATAAAACATAAACCCATCTCCATTTTTTTACCCACTTCAAAAGCACTTAAAATCATTTTTGCAGAAGGTAAATCGGACTCCATTGAAGCACCAGGTGGAAGCTTTGATACCAACTGTAACAGATAAAATGGATACTGGGGAAAATGATCTCCGGTACTATCTTTACTCAAGCTAGGAAAGGTAATGAACTAGAATACTCTTCGAAGGATATGAGCTAAGAGAGGAATAAAAGAGAAATTCATTGAGGGAAGTTTGTATAAATTGTTTAATGATTGATTGATTTCATTCAATTCTGACAGCCTATAAATAGGCTAGATTGTACAATCATATGCTAAGAATATTCTCTAGCTGGTGACAACTCATAGATCTAGAAACTTCTAATAAAAGAGAAAAATAAACCCTAATTCATTACTAGGAACAAAAGGACAACATGGTAATTATTTAAAATAAGGTAAATTCTTAGATTTTACTGTGGAAATGCTGTCACACCATCACTCTTCCATTTCTTTGTTGCTCTCTGGTATGGTAGCCTCTCTCTTTCCACTTCTACTCCCCCACCCTTCTTTCTTGTTTTGCACGTAATAATTTATTTTACTGTGTTCGCAGGATCTGGAATGCTTCACTCAAGGTTCCAAAAAACGCCCCGTTACAGCAAAAACGGGCGAGACAAAATGGTTTCGGTGGCTGCCGTTACCGTTATGAGCCGCGACAACGGAGTGAATGAAATTCACGGCAAAAAACGCGACGAAACGCCGTTACGACCGCGACAAAACGCCGTTCCGACCGCGACGGCCGCGACAAAACGCCGTTCAACAGCAAAAGCAGAAAAGATTCGTTTTTTAACAGATCTTTCTTGTGATTCTTGTCACTTTCAGAATATATTCTTATTCTGATTCTTTTTCTGCTTCCCTAAAAACCAAAAGGAACAAACAAATCTTGCTCTCTGACTCTCTCATATTCACTCACTCATCAGTTCTTCTTGATTCTTCATTCTTCAATTCCTTTGTTTCAGTTTGTGTTGCTTCACAATTGGAACGACTGAACGAGCTAGTGTAGCCGTGAAGGTGATGATGATGTTCTGCAGGCTTGGATCCGTGTTGCTGTTCCTGTTTGTGTTCGTGAAACACTGATGAACGAAGAGGAAAGAAGGGAACGGAGTAGAAGAGTGAGAAAGAAACTTACAAAGTAAAAGAAATTAGGGTAAGCCGTAAGCATGTTAGATGCGTATAACCCTTTGTGTTTGGATTGGGTCTTTTATTGAGCCCAATTCCTTTAGTTTTGTTTTAAACATTCTGGGCCCTATTTTTAATATCTACACCTCTACAATTTCAGTTTAACACCAACAAAGGATCTTCAATTCTTCATCTTCTTTGAATCAAAAAATTTGAATCTTCATCAAAAGGTAACTTAACTTCTTTGTTGTTTTGTTTACTTATTTTGTTTCAGTTTCACTTGTAAATTGTAATTGTAAAGATAATGGGTCTAGATTGTTCTATTAGGCCAATGGGTCTTTATTAGTATAATTTTTTATTCTAGTTCTAAATTTTAATTATTAAGTTAGCCATTTAATTTTTTGTACATTTTTTTATCCACAGTTTAGTTAATGGATCCACCAGAAGTATTTCCATGTGGTAGAGCAGACGGTGCCCCGAGTGATGATATTGGTTGGCACTTTGGAACGATTGTGCAAGGTAGAAGAAGAAATTGTATAGAATGTAAATTTTGTCATAAAATAATAACCGGTGGAGTAACTCGATTGAAGGAACATCTTGCACATATGCCAGGAGAAGTCAGAAGTTGTGGTAACGTATCAACTATTGTTAGAGAAGGCATGATGAAGATTTTATTAGATAGTAAAAATAAGAGAAATGATCAACGAAAAAGAAAGGAAGAATTTGTCTCACGTTTAAGAGGGAGTGATGATGAAGATGAAGGTTTTATTGATGAAGATGCAACTATGAGACATGCTACACAAGAAAGTTAGGTGACACAAAGACAATGGGAAGATAGACACAGATTCCAAAGAAGTGGCATTGGCGGTAGTAGTGGAGCTTCATCTGAATATCAACAGAGAAATATTCAACAAAGAATGAGGCAAGTAGATGTTGATCTAGAGAGAAGTAAGAGTATGAAGCAAACAAGACTTGGTTTTGGGTTTATGAAAACTGCAAGAAAGAAGTTGGGAAAAGCATTATCTAAATTGATAATACACGAGCGTTTGCCGATGAACTTGAGCACTTCTCCTTGGCTACACAACTTGTTAGCTGAAGCTGCAAAGTTGGGACCGGGTGTCAAATGCCCTACTCCTTATGAGATTTCTACAACATACTTGAATAAAGAATGCGAGGAGATGCAAACATATATAAATGAACTAAAGCCAGTCTGGAAGGAAAAGGGGGTCACTATAATGTGTGATGGTTGGACAAATGGTATAAATCATATGCATATCATGAACTTTTTAGTATATTGTAGCCATGGAACAGTGTTCTTAAAGTCTATTGATGCCTCTGATGTTGCAAGTAGAAACACTGATTATTACTTTAAGTTGCTTGACAACATGGTGGAAGAGGTGGGGGAAGAGTATGTTGTCCAAATAATCACTGATAATGAGGCAGCACTGAAAGCAGCTGGTCTGAAATTGATGGAAAAAAGAACTCGCCTTTATTGGTCTCCGTGTGCAGCTCACTGTTTGGACTTGTGTTTGGAAGATATTGGAAAAAAGTAATGTTCAGAAATTGTTTGAGGATGCAAAAACGATAACTTTATTTATATATAATCATATTTGGACTGTGAATTTGATGAAGAAATATACTGATGGTAGAGAAATTATTCGTCCAGCGATTACTCGTTTTGCTACACAGTTTCTACAACTTGAATCTATTGTGAAAGAGAGACAAGCTTTAAAAAATATGTTTGATTCTGACGAATACAAGAAGTCCAAATATGGAAAAGACAAATCAGGAGCTGCATATGAAGCCAAAACGATTGTAATGAACAGAGATTTCTGGACTAAGGCAACAGAAATAATAAAGGTATTTGAACCAATTGTCAAGGTTTTGAAGTTGGTAGATGGTGATGATAAACCTACCATGGGATTTCTCTATGTAGCAATTGATAGAGCTAAGCAAGCTATTGAGCAAAATTGTCGTTACCATGCCGCTTATAATTCAATGGTTGACAAAAGATGGATATACATGCATACTGATTTGCATTCAGCAGGTTCATATCTCAACATTCAACTATTTTACATGCTTGTGTTTGACTTTTAAGTAAATCTGTAAATATACCAATTATTCATTTATTTTTAAGGTTATTTTCTCAATCCGCAATTCCAATTTGGACTTGTCCATGGAAGTCATGTAGCAAAGGAAACTATGGAAGGAACCACAAAAGTAATAACCAAATTAGAACCAGATATTGATAAGCAAATAAGAGCTATCAATCAGGTAAGCAATTTGTTAATGTTATATATTTATAATGTATAATATTATAATAAATTTTAAAATAAATACTCATATAATATATTGGTTTTCGTAGTTGTTACTTTTTAGGGATAGACGAGAAACATTTGGAACTACACTAGCTCAAAGAGCGTGGTCTCAAATGAAACCCGGTATGATTTATTATTTTTGCTTGTTGATTTCCTATTATGATTATATTGTAAAAAATTTATTCTTGTTAAACTGATATGCATAAGTAACTTATTATCTTCTTTATTCAACTGAATGGTGGATAATACATGGATCTTGTGCCCCTGAACTTCAAAATATAGCTGTGAAAGTTCTTAGCCAAACAACTTCAGCTTCAAATTGTGAGCGAAATTGGAGTACTTTTAGCTACATACATACAAAAACAAGAAATAGGCTGAAGTATCAAAGACTACAAAAGCTTGTCTTTGCATATTACAACATGAAGCTAAAAATGAGAACCACCATGAGAAGAAGCCAGGAAGATATTGAAAGCAGCTTCAATCCTATCAACCTCAATCATATATTTCAGGAAGATTATTTAGCTCCATGGATTGAGGAGCGAGAGGGGCCATTATTGGAAGGAGCCGAAAATGCAGGATGGCTGCCTGTTGATTCTGATGATGAGTTTGAAGAACCAGCTGGTGGAGACGCCTCAAATTCTGGTCAAGTACCTAGTGAAGGTGGTTTAAGTACACCCAGTGAGGGAAATAGTGGCAGTAGTGGTGGTAATGGTGGTGTTGGTAATCTAGATCAAAGTTATGGAGTAGGTGAAGGGCCTTTTTTCTCTTATAATGAAGAACCATCTGTTAGGCGTGATGAAAATCTATTGCCTCCTAGAATGGAAGGAGATTCACATGAGAATATGACTGCTGGTCGTAGCAGAGGTCAAGCTAAACGTGGTAAAGGTAGAAGACATGAAGCGACTCCAATGGATTATTCTTCATCATCTAGTGTTTCACAATCATTTGGTAATTTTGGTCTTGCTGCACAATCTGATGACAGTCAAGGTAATTACCCATCATATTACCAACCACCTTCTTACATGCCACATGGGTATTATCCATATATGCCAAATCCCAACCTACCACAATACCAACCTCCTATGAATTACAATAATTCATCAGCAACTTCTTCATATGGTTACCAACAGATAGAACCACCAAGAAGCTCCGGATTGTTTGACTATGTTTTTGGAGGAAGTGGATATAACAATGATCAATGTGATAGTGGAAGTTATGATCCTGCACGCCATTCTACCATGTGGTGACTATTGATCCAATTAACAACAGTTTAGTAATCTTTTTTCAAATATATTAGTAGTTTCTTATAATGTAATGTGAACTCGATGTATCCAATATATTATGAACTTTGTTTTAAGATCTAAGATGAACTTTTATTAGATAATTAATCATAAACTACTATTATGTTAGTACAAATAATTTTAATTAATTTTTTGCATTATTGTGGTTAATTCACACCGCGACGCCCGAAACACGTATCGCAACGGCTGAAACGGCCGAAACCGCGAAAGTCTTAACGCGACCGCGACCGCGACCGTTTTTTAGAACCCTCGCTTCACTGTTCAAGTGTTTCATCTGATGGAGTTGATGAATTCCATTTCCATTTGATTTGTGACTTCAACATCATTCTATTCAAAAGCTCGTAACAATTAACAAACATGCTTCATGGTTTGTTTTTTCATCTGTATCGATTTTTTAAATTTGTATTGTAATTATAACCTTTTGTTTAGGATAGGAAACTGTAGTTCAGAATCTTTCTTAAAGTCCTATATATTATGCCTTGTTAGCTGATAAACTTTTTGTCTATTTCCATGAGCTTTGCTTCATGTTTTTGATTTAGATTTATAGTTACATCTAATTTCTTGTTGTCATGACAGTACACATACTGGTTTCGTATTTGGTTCGCATTAGATACCCCTTTAGAAAATAGTACACCTTCATAAAATGTTCTTGTATTGGTGTTTTATATGATGCTCCTACCGCATAATATTTTGGAGTGAAGGAGGACCATTGGATCTAGGTCTGAGATCTCCACCTTTGGCTGAATTTGGCCCTTTGTTATTGGGCCTTTTGGTGGATTGGCCATAGAGGCCCAATCCGTAACAGTAGCCCCCTAAGTCGGGTCGCCTTAGGGCGGGCTAGACTTGTTGCTTTAGAATTCGTGTTGTCCCCAAACCCCGGAGTGAGAGACTCATGTCATACCGAGATTGGAGGACCGGGACGAGCTGAGGGACTCAGGTTGCGTCGAGTGACTCGAAACGGTCCGTTCGTGAAGACTCATGTCATGGCGGGGTTATAGTTATGTCTTGATTTCTGCGCCAGCTAATGAGGTCATTGATGGGACGCGTCGTTCAAGGATGATTGGGGCAATGATGGCGCTTGAAACGACGCGCCTGCCTAGGGGCTAGCAATAGATCGCGTAGCCTAGGCCCAGGTCCATCAGAGGCCTTTTTGTTTCCTATAAATAGGAGAGGGGACCTCTCTCATTTTGTACTGTTTTTTGAGAATTGCTCCGCTCCCGATCTTAAACTCGTTCTTGAGTAGACTTCGTCTTTCAGAGTTCCGTGGTGAGTCTCGGTGAGACAGTTTCAAGTGTTGACGAGCTTCCTGTTTCACAAGGTTAGTTCCCTTCTTTTAATTATTGCTTCCGGCTTTAGTTCACAGTCGGGTTCTCTTAGAACCCGTATTTAATGATACAGAGTGGGGGTCGTCAGGTCGGGTTCCGACTTGGTTGTGGACCCACTGTTTAAGTATCAACCTGACACGTCAAGCCCCCATTTCTGCAGGATCGATCTGGTGAGGAAAAAACAGACTCGTCGGGTTGCCAACTTAGATTGCCCTATCCTCGCAAAAGCAATGGCTTCCGGTGCTGGAGAGTCGGTGGAAGTTTGTACTAGTCCCCCCGGGTCGGTTGTTCCCGAGGTTCAAGATGATTTGGGCTCTGCTCCTTTGAGTTTTCATGCTGAAGACCGTTCTCCCGGGGTTCCTAGTAACGAGCTGGCGGATGAAGACAACACCGAGATAGTGGCCCTTGACTCGGAGGGGTCCGACGCCGAGCCTAATTATGAAGAACAGGGGAGTACTAGCTGGAGCTCCGACGACAGTGAAGCGGAGGTTGCTGAAAGTCGCAACAATGAAGACGGACTCGGACATCACGGGGATCCCGTGCATGAGGGAGGTGATTCCGATCAATACCCCCGCGCCGGGGTCGGGCCGGTTAATGTTCCCTTGTCCCAACCTCTCAATGTCCCTCGGGAGTACTCATGGGTGTCGGAGACGTTGAGGGGAATTCAGTCCGTCTACCGGATCGGGGATGACATGAGCTTCCTCGTCAAGCGCGTTTCTAGGAAGGATCGGGTCTGGAACGTGGAGGGGATGGCCGAAGGTCAACACGTAGCTGTCTGGCCAAGAGCTTTGAAATTTGTCTTGTATGGAGTGACGATCCTTGACATGCATATTAGCCCCCCTTTCACCGCCTTCCAGCAAGAGGCCCTGGGAATCTTGAACCTCGCTCCCTCTCAACTTCATCCCAACTCATGGGCGTTCCTCCGGGCTTTCGAGCTGATGTGCATTCACTTGGAGAGGCCAATCTCCTGTGATCTGTTCTTTTACCTTTTTGAGGTCAACCGGAGGCACGTGGACGGCACCAAGGATCGGTGGGAGAACGTGAGCTTTCGGGCTTGGAGGGGTATAAAGATTTTCATTCCCTATTCCGATTCCTTGAAAAACTGGAAGAACAAGTACTTTTTTTGTTGAGCCTGTGAACGAGGAGGCAGTGAGGCACGTCGGTCAATATGCTGCGGATGGGGAATCACTGGAGTCCACTAAGTTTCAAATAGGGTGGTCTCTTTCTCATTTCAACCGGCGACCTCACTCCTACACTGTCAGCTTAAGCCGGCTATCCCCGGTTGATCAGGACTCGCTGGCGATCTTGACGAACTTCGCTGACCTGATTATCCACCGGGACCCCAAAAAATTCGGGGTTGATGTAGCCCGATTGGTTGGGGCTGGCTCTAAGTCTCAAGTGGCGGCCGTGCTTGGTAGGTTTTTGATAGACAATCCCGCCCATAATTTTTTGACTGCCGTCTCTTTTAATATTGTTTCTTTTCCTTATTTTGCAGACAGCATGGGGCCTGACAAGTTCTCCCGCTTGACGGCTATTGCGGAAAGGAAAGCCGGGGTCCAGCAGGAAAAGCCCGTTCATGCCGTTCCGATCAATACTGTCACGGAGGCCAGCTTGGCTGGTGTCGAAGATCAGGCGGCTGATCTTTCACATCGGAAAAGGCAGCGTCCCTCGCCGCAAGGAGATCATGCCTCCACTTCCCATGCTCCGGAGCAGCAGGGGCAACCTGGTCGAGCGGTTCTCCCCGGGCTTCCAAGAAAAGTCGTCACGGGAAGCATAGAACTTCGAGGTCTTCTGGTATCTCGATTGATGCCGAGTTCTTGAAGAAGCATGTGGAGGATTCCCGGGTTGACCCGGTCGAGGCCGCTGCCAGGTTGTTTCGGCATCTGGCGATGTGTCCAAGCTTCAAATGGTCGAAGCTGAGAATCAGGCGAAAGGTAATACCAAGTTTCGAGGTATTCTATTTGATTTTTCTTTTGGTTACTTCCGTTCCTGACTTTCTTGTTTCCGCTATTTCAGGGGCCCTGGCAGAGAGGGATAATGAAAGGAAAATCCGGGTAGAGCTTCAGAAAAAATACGAGTTGCTGTCCTCAACTCTTTTGAAGCCTCAGGAGGACCAGACCGCGCTTAAGGCATGGAGCATGAGGTCCGTATTTCAGATCTTGAGAGCCAATGGAGGCAGTCTGAGGAGGTGATTTCCTCTCTGAAGGCCCGGATTTCTGAGCTCGAGGCCGATATCCTGAAAGCGAGACAGGCCCAAGCCGGGACCAGTGTTGATTCATCGCCTCGGATTGCCGAGTTGGAAAAGGAACTCCAGGAGGCACGCGCCAAAGCTGAGGCTGCTGAGAATGAGATGGTCGAGGTAGCCCAGATGGCAATGGATGTGGCTGGGGAGAGTTACGAGAAGGCGCTTGCTCAGGTCGCCGTTATCCATCCATCTTTGCCTTTGGACCGAGAGGTTCTTCGTGTGGAACATATAGTAGAAGGTGGGCGGATCGTCAAGCTCAGTCCCGACTCTGAAGAGTGTGAGGTCATTTACCCTCGCCCTTCCTTGTCGTGACTTGTGTTGATAAGATAGCTCTGGGTTAGTTGTTTTTTTGGGTTCCGGGTGGAACCGGTGGGGGAGAAAGCCCTGGGTTCCGGGCGGAACCAGAATTTGTAACATTGTGCCATCTTTTTGAACTAGAGGACCCGGCCGTATCCGGGGTAATTTGTAATAGAAATTTAATTTAATGCGCTTCCGGTTTCATCTACCTCGGTTGAGCTTTACTCTGTTGTTTTAAATTCGTGCACTTGCGTTTGATTCGCTCAAGTGGTAAGCGTCGCCTTAGGGGCAGTTTACCGGGACTCGGCCCAGATCGAACTCGCCCTTTAGGGTAGTGGCAACCTCGGCCAACTAGTTTGTTTCCGTAACGATGGCCGCCTTCGGGGCAGTTTACCGGGACTCGGCCCAGATCGAACTCGCCCCTTAGGGTAGTGACAACCTCGGTCAGCTAGAAAGCGATAAAATAGGTGATATCATCGGTAGACACCGTTTCTTTAGATAAAATAACTGATAACATCGGTATACACCGTTTCTTAGATAAAATAACTGATAACATCAGTATATACCGTTTCTTAGATAAAATAACTGATAACATCGGTATACACCGTTTCTTAGATAAAATAATTGGATACGAAGTCCGGTCCGAGATAGTTGGTATTTCTGTTCTTGGTCAGTCCGAGTTGGTGCTCCGAGCCGAGGTAGGGTGGTACCTGCAATGACACTCCGACGCTCAAGTCAGTGAGTGAGTCAATTACAAGCAAGAGTATTAGAAAAGTGAGTACCATTAATGCTAGCATTGAATGCTTATTTATAGGTATTTGGAGTGAAGGAGGACCATTGGATCTAGGTCTGAGATCTCCACCTTTGACTAAATTTGGCATTTTGTTATTGGGCCTTTTGGTGGATTGGCCATAAAGGCCCAATCCGTAACGGTTAGCAAGTCCAATCATAAGCCTTTTGTACCTGAAAAACTGAAAAAGGAAAGCAGAAATAATAGAGAATAGATTAGTGTACAGGGAGAAGAGAGGAAAATGGTTGTCTAGAGTGACATATAACTAAAGGTTAAAGCTTTGGAGAAATTTTCTAAAACTCTATAAAACATAGTTCGGCTTTTTATCCTATAAGTATTGCAATTGTGCGATTTTGGTTCCTAATGTTCCCCTTTTACAATTTCACCGTCTCCTCTCAGATTTGGTCCTCCACCTTTAGTTGTGCATAATCATGATGTTTAGGTACTACAAGTGAGGGGAAACTGACGGAAAGTCAAGGGGGCCCTTTATTGCACAGGGAGGAAACATCAGGGACTCAAATCATGCAATTGACAAGTGGAAGATCAATATTGTACAATTGCGATATAGGTTTTGAGTGGTATCCAGACAACAATCCTAGGTGATTCAATTCAACCTCAAGTGAGAAAGATGAGAGGCTTGCATGACTATGTGGATTAGCAAAAGGGGAAAAATATAAAATCAAATATATATCATACCAAAGTTAGTTAATTAGCAACTAAAAAATGTTATGCTGCTAAAACTGTTAGTTAAATGATCATGGAATGTGTTTGGCATGAACTATCTTTAGGTGGTTAGGTAATTTCTTCAGACCAGTAACAGAAGAAGACCACAAATTTGATTGAGGGCTATCCAAATTATTAGATATAGTTAGTTATTAGTAGTTAGTGAGTTTGTTAGTAGTCGGTGAGTGTCTATAAATAGGCTTGATGTATCATTTTAGAAAACAACATTTCTCACTTTTGTATCACATTTTACTTTGATCAATTTTTAAACTTTTCTCTCTTATCTTCTGGAGATGCCATGTTCTTCAACACAAATCATGGCATTTTCGTTACATTAACATAATGTGAATACCTTTGGACTTGAATCTTTCATACATAAAAGTAGGATACATTGGTTAGCAATTTAGACGGGAAAAAGTCCGTCAAAACTGAAGTTATTTTAGTCATTAACCGTTAATAGATCTTTAATTGTCCGAGAGTGAGCCCACATAGGTAATTGGTACATTTGACTTTCCTTTTAATCGAGAAGTCATCGATGCACAATAATACTCCAACACTCTCATTTAATCTTTAATTACAATTGTTCCACTCCGCATTTTATTGCAACTTTTTATTGCAACTCATATCGCATTATGGGCACGTTTGTTATTGATTAAAAAATTAGTGATTATTTTTTAAAAAAAGATTTTTTTATAAAAAAACCGTAACAAACGGACTCTATATTGTTGCACTACATTGGGAGGTGAAATATTTAATATATAAAAATAGAAAAAGTAGAATACAAAGTCCGCCAAAAATTAGTCATTTAGGCGGGGAAAAGTCTGTCAAAACGGAGGGTACTCTGGTCAATTAATTTTGACCACAATAATAGTGTGTCACACTTGCAATCATTGCAAAACTACCATATATATATATATATATATATATATATATATATATATATATATATATATATATATATATATATATATATATATATATATATATCATTCCTAATGCATGCTTTAATTATTTACACTTTGGTTCCTATTACAAATTAAATTGCAACGATTCCACTTTCTTCTCAATCTCAATGCACGCTTTAATTTTTTTGATATGCAAACTTCAATACCCTAAACTATTCCCAATGCATGTTTTAATTGTTTACATTTCACTTCCCATTACAAAATTAAATTGCAATTATTCCACTTTCTACTTCCGAAACAAGTTTTTATTGCGACTCTATTTCCAATTTTCATTCCATTTAATTCCTCCTATTTACGCATTATTGAAAAATTAAAAAGACACAACTACATTAATTGTAGAACGACCCTATACAATTTCCAATACAAGCATTAATTGTGGTCTTTTTGCTTCCCATTGCAATCTTTAATAACAATTGCTGTTATCGAGGACTTTATTTACTAATATTTATATTACCTTTTAAAATTTTGTCAATTAAAATTTTGTCAATATAATTGTGTGTCGCATATCATTTATTGTCGAACCACCCTATACAATTTCCAATGGAAGCTTTAACTGTGATTCTTTCAATCCCCATTGCAATATTTAATTACAACTATTTAACTTCTTTTCCATTGGAAGTTTAAATTTCGGCCTTGGTTTTAGAGGCATCTATTCGCATAAAATTGATGGCATCAAATTCGAAAGTTTCAGCACTAAACCATGTGAAATATTAACAGGCATGTAACATTAAGATTGATTAATTCATGAACTTAGAGCATTGAACCGGTGGAAGATTAAGGGGCTTGGATGGTTAAGAGGAAACGCACTACTTGCACATTCAATTTAGGGAATGAAAATCGAAACATTGAGCATTGAACCGTTGGGTGCATTATGAGGCATTTAGGGTGAAGGGAAAAGGGCATCATTTCGCACTCAATTGAGTGCATGAAAATCGAAATATATATTGAGCATTGAACTGTTGGGAAGAATTGATTTCAGTTAGAAGATAAAAATAAAATCACTTTTGATATAAACTTTTAAACTTTTTAATGTAATTTAATTAATATAAACGCGTTTATTTTACAACGACATTCATTTTCACATGCATTTTTTTATTGTAGTTTATCTTTTGATGTTATTTATTGCCACGTGTATACCCGACTTTACCGGTCCACTCAAAATTTTGGAGTGTGATTCGAGTCCAGTTACCACTTGGATCCACCCTCGTTGGTATGTATATGTATCTTTTTGCTACTATATATGGGGAATTTGCCATCTCAAACTCTAAAGTGATGAGTGAGCAAGCAGCACTGGCCTTAAATCATGGCTAAAATATTTCAACAAGTGTAGCTGTGTAAGGAACTATGGTCCATACACAACACACCAATAATATCCAACCATTATCGTTTCTTTTTTTATTTATAATAATGGTGTTCTTTCATATCCATTCGCCACATGCAATTGTTGGTTCAAACAAAAAAGCATACGACGGCAGTGGTAGCATGAGGTGTGTGCTTCTTGTACCTTGTCCCTTTGAAAGTCCAACAAAGAAAAACACCAAATTGCAAGTTGCATGTATCTTTTAGTTTTACGGCCACACACCTTTGTTGTATGCCATATAAAACCGCAATTATAACAGGCGTTTGCTCTCGGTCTCTCCTCCCATTCCAAAAAATAGACAGCACAAAAAGTAAAATCATTCATTTTCATTTATGTTGAGTTCATGATTTAACAAATATAATAATAATTATTATTATTATTATTATTATTATTATTATTATTATTATTATTATTATTATTATTATTATTATGCTATAATGAGATGGTGAAATGTGGTTAAATGCATATGTTAAATTTGTCTATATAGCATCCATGTAAAGTTATTAAACCCTAAGTTAGAATATATTAGATATGTTAAAAAAGAAAAGAGATTATTGAGTGCAATTTAGAAGAGATTATTTTTATTGAACCACTACAAATATTGAAATATTCATTCTCTTGTCTCTTTGAAGACGCACATCCTTATTTTTTGTGTTTTCATATTTCTCGTCACCTTGTTGACAAAATTCATCATCAATAAGCTAAGGAGCATGTTAATGGTAGCTTTTTGAGAATTAGTACCTCTCGCCATCTTGTTGATGAGTAATATCGTCAACAAGCTGATGAAAGGTATGAACACTAAGAAAGTTGTCATTAATCGTCTCATCAACTTTTTTATGATATATTTTGTCAACTTGTTGATGAAAACCATTGTCAACAAGTTGACGAGAGGTATTAATACCCATAAACGTTGTCATTAACACTCTCATCAACTTGATGAAAAAATTCTCCAGCTTGTTGATGAAAAGTTTTGCCAACTTGCTGATGACACTACTAGAAAAATAGTTTTTAGCGTCGGCTAAATGCCCACGCTAACAGGCCAAAAGTGGACGCTAACAGTGATTTAGCATCGGAGTAGCGTCGGCCACGTGTCGAGGCTAAAATGTTCGAAGGTAAAATTAGCGTCCCGTTAATTTAGCCAACGCTAACTATAGCGTGGGCCTGGCCGACGCTAATATTTGGACCGCCGCTACAAAGTCAACTAAATTTAGTCAACGAACATAGGTAGTTTCCGCTCGATGATCAACCCAAACACCGGATTTCTTCTTGTGGGTTATCAAAAATAATTCATCTGGTCGCACATCTCTATTATACTCATTGCGCTACAAATAAAATAAAGATGCAATCACAATTGATCAGCTGAAAGCAATAATTAATGATAAAGTACAAAACAAAACCGTCATTAAAAAGCTATTACTCAGTTTAATACTTACAAGCTCAAGTGTCAAGTCAATGTGAGCCTTGCGGCCTGAGGTGTGGACCGCTCCACCTCTTGTTGACGCTCTATTAATCTTGTTTTGATTGGCGATGTCCTTGAATTTTTGTCCACCCCAGTATTCTTTAAGACCCAAGTAAGCTTTCTCGCATATCCAATCAGGCCGAGCATTTTTCTTTCTTATCTTCGTAAGCATATCATTGAGTCTTTTCTTGGCCTTTTGTTCAAACAAGTGTTGGATAACATGGTTATAACAAGGATCCCATGTCACATTTTCCTGCAAATTACAATACAATCATACAAAACCATTCCTTTCATAATGATTGCAATACATACTTCTTACAAAACAAATATGTACTTACCCCAAATTTCTTAAACCATTCCTTTCGAATATCTTCGGTTGTTGCACTCCAATCATAGATAGCCTCATCAAAGCGGCTTTCTATGGCAAATCTAATGGCATCTGCAACTTTTTTGCTAGGATTGAGCCTGCAAAATTTTCATCAACAATTCACATGCCTTCAAAAATGTCAAAAATCACAATTTCTACACTCTACACTCTAACACAATTTCAAAAATGTCAAAAATCACAATTCACATGCCTTCTTTGCTAGGAATTAGCTTCATTTCAATTCATTTCAATTCCTAAGATCTCTAGAATCTAGAATAATATACATTGTAACTTACCCTTTAGCGAAAGGTCATATAATGACTTTCCCATCTCTTCTTGGCACGGGAGGAGGAATTGGCCCTTCACCCGCCTTATCTTCATCCTCTTCGTCGTGGTCCTCATCTTCATCCTCTTCATCGGGCACATCCTCCGCTACTGGAGCCTCATGTGGGGTATGTTGTGAAGAGGCACCCATGGTTTGAAGATTTATACTTGGATTTGGCATAAACATGAATGCCTCGGGGGTAGAGGCATAGATGGGTGATGGAGTCTGAGCAGGTGCCACAATGTTGGTCGGTGCAGGAAGTTCAGACGGGGGTGGAGATGATCGGCCAAGTGACCTAGTGTTAGACAAGTTTCGGCAGATGGCATTCTGCTGCCCAAGTTTGCCCGGTTGTATCATCCTTGGTTTGCCCCTAGTAGGATGGGGCTTTTGCTTGCCATTGCCACCTCTGTTATTCATCTGTTGTCATAAAATAAAAAATGCATTAGAATACAAAATAGAAATAAGATATATGTTTCACACAAGTGATAGAACAAGTGCAATAATAAATACATATATAATGAAGAGACACAAACAAACTCTTTTTTCAAGCCGTGCCTATTAGCATTTGTTCTATTATACATCCAAGTACGATCCATTTTCTATAAGGCAAACACTTAACTTGTCAAATACTAAATAAGTTAGAAAAATACAAATCACTAAATTCAAGGAAACACTTTCACTTATGTGTAAAACACAATACACTCACATAACTCAACAAATTGTTGTCCAGCACATTTACCATCCAACCATCCAGAAAACAAGATCATTTGCTGAACAAAAACCCTTGAGCAACTATGTCCTAATTTGCAAGAAATCAGACCATACACAAATCGATAGCAATATATTCCAATCAAAGTTAATTCGGTAATACTACTATTTTAACAACGGGATCTAATATTGCTCCTCTTTTTCCTATTTTTATGACTTAGTCATTTATATTTAGAACAAATGCATATTCAGAACAGATGCTAACCTCCTTAAAAAACAGAAAATGCATATTCAGAACAGATGCATTGAATCCCTTTTAATTTCAACGGGAACTGGGTTGCACAAATATGTCATAGTGTTCAATCAATCAACATACACAAAATACACAAAATCTATTTTGAGGAACCCTATCCACAAAACACTATCCAATAAACCCTAAAACCAAAATACACAAAATCAACAAAACGATTATACAGAAACCCTATCAAGTGAGGAAATTTGTCAAAAAAAACTATTTTGAGAGAGATAGAGTGAGAGAGAGAGAAAGAGCGAACGAACCTGAGCAGTGAGTCACAAGTAAAGAGAAGAAATTTCAGTTTGGTTCCTTGGCACTGTCAGTTTGGTATCAGCACTCAAATACTAACCGTGCGGCGGAGGAAGCGGTGGCCGGAAGAGGTGACGGTGGTGGTGACCTAGAAAACAAGAATAGAGAAAAATGAAAAAAACGAAAATGGGGAAAATGAAATAGAAAACAGTTCTGGAACAGAAACAGGTGGAGAGATTACTAACCTGCTAGAATGGATGGCGGCGCACGGTGGTTGCGAGAATGAGGACGGAGGCCGGAGTTGAGCTAGGAATTGGGGAAAGGTGAGGTTAGGGTTTCGCATAAGTTGAGGAGAATGAGGGCGTAGGTGAGGGGATTCGAGCACGACGATGGGGAGTGTGGGTGGAGGTGAACGGCGGATGGAGGGTGAGGGACGCAGAACGGAGGAGACGGCGGATGGAGAGTGAGAGTGTGAGAGTGAGAATGATAATAGTAAAGTAATGGAGAGGTAGCGTCGGCCATATCCGACGCTGTGAATAATATTTAAAAATTAAGCAGAGTAGCATCCGCAATTTTCAGAATAGCGTCCGCCATAGCCGACGCTAAAATTTTTTTCCCAACAGAAAATAAATTCGTGGGTTGCGTGGGTCAAGCCGACTCTAGACCGACGCTATTAGCGTGGGTGTGGTGGTCGACGCTAAAATATGGACGCTAAAAAGCCATTTTCTAGTAGTGTGAGAGATTGAGGTGAGGAGTTGAGTGAAGGTTAGGGGAATTTTGGTTTTTTCAAAGGGGGTGGAAAAATGTAGAGGGGAGAGGTTAAAGGAGAACCCCAAATAGACATGAATTGGAAAATGAACTACTTACACAAGTACTTTGTGGGACAATGTTGTGACAATGTTGGAGCTAGGTAAATCTAGAAACATTGACTCACAATTGTTTTGAAGATAATAAATAATTTATAAGAATAGTTTTTGTTCTAATGCTTTGTTCAAGTGTGCAAATTTATTGTTATAAATCCAAAAACAGAAGTAGTAGAACGAGAATCAGTTCCAGATGGAAACATAGTGATGACATCAACATCTTGTAACTATTATCTGGTCCTATATGGACAATGAATAGTACTATGGTTAAGGTAAGAAAAGACAAGTATGCATATGGTATAATGAAGGTTGAGGTGAATACCACTACGCCAGAAGTTGAGAAAAAGGGCGCCCTATTGGGCAGCGCTCTTTAAGGAAGCGCTGCTTTTGGTTAAAACGCGTTGGGAATGGGCAGCGCTTTCTAAGGAAGCGCTGCTTTTGGTTAAAATGCGCTTGGGCAATGGGCAGCGCTTTTTAGGAAGCGCTGCCTATTGTGGAACGCGCTGGAGGCGATGGGCAGCGCTTTTTAGGAAGCGCTGTCTATTGTGGAACGCGCTGGGGCGATGGGCAGCGCTTTTTAGGAAGCGCTGCCTATGCCCAAAACATAGAAATGAATGAGTAGCGCTTTTTAAAAAGCGCTGCCCATCTCTTTAGTCAATAAAATTCCTCTCACTCACTCTCAAAATGAAGATTTGCGAACCAGAAACCCTTTACCTCTTCTTTTCTTCACTTCACTTCATCTTCTTCTTTTCTTGCATTTTTTCTTTCACTGCTTCTTCTAGGATTTTTTTATTTCTTGATAAATCTTACAGATTCAACGTATACGAAGCCTCCAATGGTGATTAGAAGCACAGATACAAAGGTAATTACTTTGTGATTTTGCAACTGTTTTACAATTCCTCTTTGTAAAAACTCTAATTTCTCTTTGGGTTTGTTTCACATGTGACTGTTGCGTATGAATGAGATGGTGAATGATTTCAAGATATTGAGACAACACACTCACAGGTTGTATTCCTCCCTTTCTTTCTATTAGATATGTTTTTCTTCTCTTTCTCTCTAATGAACAAACCCTAACTTGTTTGTTTTTCTTTTGCAAGGTAACCACACTCAAAAATAGAAGAAGAAAGAACTTGAAAGAGGAACAATAGACTGGAAGAAGGAAATTGTTATCTGAAAAGTGTAAACAAAATTAGGTGAACAATAAACAATAAAGAAAAACAGAAAAAATTTAAAAGAAGAACAATACACAAAAACAGAAAAAAGGAAAATAAACAAAATAAAAAAAAATTAAAAAAAAATATACAATGGCCAGCGCTTTTGGCTGTAAGCGCTGCCTATAGGTGAACGCGCTGGGGCGATGGGCAGCGCTTTTTAGGAAGCGCTGCCTATAGGAGAACGTGTGGGGCGATGAGCAGCGCTTTTTAGGAAGCGCTGCCCATTGTGGTAGTGGAATCAGCAGCGCCAAGTTTAGCAGCGCTTAAAAGCGCTGCCCATGGCTAGAAAAAGCGCTGTTCATCCCCAAATCTGTTGTAGTGTGTACTGCATTTGGTCAAAGTGCATCTATTTCCAAGACTGCATCTGGCGGAATACTCCTTCCGATAAATAGTGCCTCTTGTCTTAGGGAGCATCTAGCGTCCACTCCTTCTGGTGTATTCAACAACTCAACAACACAATAAATTATATCTGAAGACAAAATTTATGGGACGAGGAAACAGATAAAGAATGAAGAATAAAAGTTTTTCATTCTTTTTGAAAGCATTTCATTGTATATCTCAAGCCTTCATTTTGTAAATCTTTGAAAGAAGAATGGAAATTTTTCAAACTATTTTATTTGAAAAGTGTAACTTGCCCAATAGTGACATTTTCTTTAGAGGCCTAATGGTTTCTGGTTTTCTATGGAAGCTGGGAGTTTAGGCAAAGTTGGCAGATAAACTCTTAGGGTTTGTAAAACTTTTGAAAAGATAGTGGAAGTCACTCTAAGAATGTAGAAGGGACTAAACATAGCTATCAAGTGATAGTGAACCAGGGTAAACTCTTATGTCTCTTTCCTTTACTAGCTAACTTGTTTTTTCATATATTCTATTTATTAAAAAATCATATATTCTATTTATTAAAAAAGCATTTTTGAAAAATATAGTTTGCGAAACAATTCTTAAAAATACCAATTCAAACCTCCATTTCTCGTGTTTTATCATGCTCAAACAGTCCACGTGAAACAACTAAGAAACCATCCAAACTGATAAGAAAGAAAGTACAAGGGAAACTGATGAACCCTAGCTAACCCAAAGAAGGATAGGCGCCCAAAATAGAAGAGATACCAAATCCTTCACTCGTCAATGATATGAATCTAAGGCGCGATGTCGTGGGTTCAACACTACCAGAAAAACATGGTATACCGACAGCCAATTCTCGGTGGCCTTCAGACTGCCAGTAATTACCGTCGACTTTAACCGCCGGAAATGAACATACAACATTCTGGCGGCCAAGCTGGCGGTAACGCTTTTTCCAAAAAACAAATTGAAATTTTTTTACATTGGTAATTACTGACGGTCAAAAGTCCTGGTAATATATTTAAAAAAAACATTTTTGGGGGCTTAGCGCCAGTAACGTCAAAAAGCCGTTGGTAATGTCAAAAGCCGCCGATAATGTCAAAAAGCCGCCAGTAATTTTCGAGGGCTAAAGGCCACCGGTAAAACAATTTATTTTAAAAGAAAACGTGTTACCGGCGGCATTTGTGGAAACCTTCGAATTTGTGTATATAACTAAGTTTCTCCTCATTCTATTCTCCAGTCTTCATTTTCTTCTTCTTTCTCTCTCATACTCTTGTAAGCTTGTTTCTCCTTCGACTTTGAGATTATAACTGAGTTTTCATCTGATTGATGTCTGAATCAACATCAAACCAAAGTTCTTAATGCGAGAGTTCACCCATACCTCTATTTCTTCTCTTCTTCAGCTTCATCATCTTCTTCTTTATTCTCTCAACTTTTCCTTTGTTTTATAAATTAAAATAAATCTAATCAGTTAATTATTTATATAAATTAAAATACAAGATTTAAATAATTAATTATTACTAAATTAAATAATAATCAATGTTTTAAAAAAATCTGGAAAACTAAATTTACATTACCGGCGGTTTTGGTAACCGGTAATGTAAAAATATAAATTTGGCAGCCCAAAACCGCCAGTGATTATCGGCGGCCTAAAAACCGTCGGTAAATACCGGCGGTCGAGCCACGGGAAAACGTTACCTACGAGCTTTTGACCGTTGGTTTACCGGCGGCCAAAAACCGCCTAAAATGCGACATTTTCGACGGCTTTTTTGGCATTTCTGGTGGAATTTGGCCGCTGGTAATTTCAGTTTTTCTTGTAGTGCAATAAAATCTCGCCAACAATGAGACAAACAAGGAGGAGGATGGAATCTAGATCTTCAACCAGATATTACAACAAATTCGAAGGTGAGATTGGAGTGACCCCAACTTAGGAATTTGTTATTCCAAAGCTAGCTAGCAGACGGCAACTAGATGGGGGAAGAAGGATGGAGTCTCGTTGAAGTATTGTCTAGCGCACAACAAGGATGACCACCGTAACACAAGGAGGAATGAAACTGAGGCACAATAATTTATGAAGAGTGAGAAGATCTCCAAAAAAAAGCTTCTAGTAAGTGGACGAAGAGCTCAACACTTAGGGCCTTTTAGATTGACTTATTTTTTTAGCTTATGAAAAATAATTTATGAAGATAAATAAGATTTTGAGTTAATAAGTTCTCACTTACAAATGTTATATATATATATATATATATATATATATATATATATATATATATATATATTTATAAATTGTTTTTCCATAAACTACATTGATAAGTTTATGAATAATACATAAAAACTTATTTATTTATATAATTTATGTTTCATAAGCTCAAAAATAGGTCAATCCAAACCAGATGAGCCGAGGCGATTATGATTTAGAAGCAAAAACTTCCCTCGAGTTGAGAGGTACACAACATTAATGAGCAATTTCCCAAAAATTTCGAGTTCTTCAAAGGCTAAGGTAAGGGTGGGGTTCTATCTCTATAATTGGGTGTATGAAGGGCTCTATGTAGAAAGGTTTATGGAACCCTAGGTGATTAAGTTAGAAAACCTTAGTTGTAGGAATTTTATTTGATTGATGATGAGTGAAGGTGAATTGATGATGTTTGAGCATGATTGATAATGATTGAATATGATTGTGATTGATTTAATACACTTGATGATGAATTGAACGCAAAATCCTGTCTATAGGGCGCCATGGGCACCAATGTTGCTGGGCGCCTCCCTGGGCGCCATGTCCTGTGCGTGTTGCTGCCTGGGCGCCAAGGGCGCCACACCCTGTGATGCTGTGTTGCTGTCTCGAATGTTGTTTCTGGCGCAAGGGCGCCATGGGCGCCAAGTGTGGCTGCCCTGTGTTGCTGTCTCGGATGTTGTTCTGGGGCAGGGGCGCCATGGGCGCCAATGTGGTGGCTGCCCAACTGCTCTTGTCTATGTTTTTCTGGCGCATGGGCGCCATGGGCGCCAAGAGGGTGGCTGCCCAATTCCCGTTTCCTATATTTTCCTGGCGCATGGGCGTCAAGGTTGTGGATGCCTGTCGATGTTGCTGTGCTGTTTCAGGCGCATGGGCGCCAAGGGCGCCAAGTCTGGCTGCCCAAAGTTGTTGTTGTTGCTATTCCTGGCGCAATGGGCGCCAAGGTTGGCTGCCCGGTTGCTGTGTTGCGTGCATGTTTCTGGCGCAGGGGCGCCATGGACGCCTAAATCAGGCTGCATGTTGCTGTGTCTGGCGCAGGGGCGCCATGGGCGCCAGAATCTGGCTGCCCTGTGCTGTGATTGTGTGCTGGGCGCCATGGGCGCCAAGGGCGCCAGTTTGGCTGCCCGTTGTGTTACTGGGTGCCAGTTTTGGCTGCCAAGTGTGTTGTTGGGCGCTGTGGGCGCCAAGGGCGCCAAATGTGGCTGCCCACATGTGAATTCCATGATTGATGTTTAAAATGATGTCGAATATGTGATTTTTCTGACGTTGCCTAAATAAAGGGATGTTGCCAAAATACTGTGACGTTGCTAAAAGTGTTGAAAATTTCTAAGTTGTAATTTGTTGACGATGATGTTATACGACGACGAAGTTGCCTCTATTTATTGGCGGGTGATGGGTTATAGGCCTATGGCCACTGTTGCTTTTCCGATGTTTTGCGTGCTGTGTAACTATTGATAATTGTTGTGCATATACATAGCGTCGCATGCATATCATATTTTATGACAGAGCTATGCTCAAACCACGACGACGACGTTGCGTTGTTTGTACCCCTATTTACGGGTTTGAATTATGGTACCACATGCATTATAGGGCGGTGGCCCTGAGTTGAGTCACATTCCGCATTACGTGCATATTTTTGTGATGAAGACGATGTTGACTGATGTTAAATGATGATTGATGCTGAAATGATGTTGATTGATATCAAATGATGAATTGTTGCTGTAACCTGAATTATATATTGTTTTTCATGTATCTAATTATATAGAACGATATCTCACCCCTTCTGTTTGAATGTTACCCCAAATGTTGGTAACGTGCAGGTGATCTCGAATGAAGACCATAGTTCTTCATTAGTTCGGTGTCGTCGCTCTGATACGTAGCACTCGGGGGGAATGAACGCTGATTTATTTATTTAATTATGACTTGTATTTTGTTGGATTTTAGTATTGTGAAGCCGTGCATAAATGCAACGATTTTTAACGATTGATTTTTGTGAATTTTCCGCTGCGTGTTCGAATTGTTATATGACGTCGACGTTTTAAAAAGTGCTATGTATTCCGAATTGTTTTTGAGAAATGTGACATCCGTTTTGTCGTTAAAAACTCTGATTTATGTTAATAAATTACCGGGTAGAAATGGGTGTTACATTCGTGGTATCAGAGCAGTTTCGGTCTGTCCGGCCAAGTTGTCAAGTTATTGTGTCATTGACGATCAAGTATTGTCAATTGGTTCTAACTGTTGTTCATGTTGTAGTGACTAGTTGAGATGGCTGGAAGGAACGATGCTGCTATTGCTGCTGCGTTGGCTGCTATGGCTCAGGCCGTGGAGGGTCAACAGAACGCTGGTGAGAATGCTGGGTCTCGTAGTTTGGCGACATTTCAGAGAGAGAATCCGCCTACTTTCAAGGGCAAGTATAATCCTGATGGAGCGTTAGCTTGGCTGAAGGAGATGGAGAGAATCTTCCGTGTGATGGACTGCACTCCAGCGCAGAAGGTTCGTTATGGTACTCATATGTTGGCAGAAGAGGGTGATGACTGGTGGCTAGAGACTAGTCAAAGGTTGGTGACTATAGGTGAAGAGGTCACTTGGGTTGTGTTCCGTAGGGAATTTATGAGGAAGTACTATCCGGAGGATGTTCGGGGTAAGAAAGAAATTGAGTTCCTTGAGCTGAAGCAGGGAAACCTGTCCGTTACTGAGTATGCTGCTAAGTTTGTGGAATTGGCTAAGTTTTATCCGCACTACAGTGAAGCGACTGCTGAGTTCTCGAAGTGCATCAAGTTTGAAAACGGGTTGCGACCAGAGATCAAGAAGGCTATTGGATATCAGAAAATTCGTGTCTTTTCAGATTTGATTGATAGCTGCAGAATCTATGAAGAGGATAACAATGCTCACTATAAGATCCTTACTGAGAAGATAAACAAGAATCCGAGTCGTGGTAAGCCGTATGATGCTCCTGCAGGGAAAGGTAAACCGAGAGCCGCTGATGGTAAGAGAACTAGTGGGGGAGATGCTCCGACTGGTATTGTGTGCTTCAGATGTGGCAAAGCTGGGCATAAGAGTAATGCGTGCAAAGCTGAGCCGATAAGGTGTTTCCGTTGTGGTAAGCTCGGGCATGAGGCGTCCGGGTGTGAACATAAGGAGGTGGTTTGTTTCAACTGTGGCGAAGGAGGACATATCAGTAGTCAGTGTCAGAAACCAAAGAAGGAGCGGGCCAGTGGGAAAGTGTTTGCATTAGCAGGGGCAGAGACTTCCGAAGAAGATGGACTTATTAGAGGTACGTGCTTCATTCATGGTACTCCTCTAAAATCTATTATTGATACTGGTGCTACTCATTGCTTTATTGCTGCTGATTGTTGTAAGCGATTGAACCTTGTATTGTCTGCTATGAATGGAGAGATGATTGTCGATACACCAGCTAAGGGGTCGGTGACTACTTCTCTAGTGTGTTCTCAGTGTCCCTTGTCGATCTTCGACAGAGACTTTGTTGTGGATTTTGTTTGTTTGCCGTTGAGAGGATTGGATGTGATTTTGGGTATGAACTGGTTAGAGCATAACCATGTCCATATTAATTGTCGTAGCAAGTCGGTGAGTTTTGGAGGAGAGGAGCCTGGTTTGTTATCCGCTAGTCAGTTGCGGAAGTTGATAAAGGAAGGTGTTCAGTTATTCTCGCTGATGGCATCGTTGTCTGTTGAGAATCAAGCTATCATTGAAGGGTTGCAGGTGGTGCGTGAGTTTCCCGATGTTTTCCCTGATGAGATTCCAAGTGTACCTGGTACCAAACCTGTTTCTATGGCACCGTACAGGATGTCCGCATCCGAATTGTCTGAGCTGAAGAAGCAACTTGAGGATCTACTCGAGAAAAAGTTTGTGAGACCGAGTGTATCGCCGTGGGGAGCTCCGGTGTTGTTAGTGAAGAAGAAGGATGGTAGTATGAGACTCTGCGTGGATTATCGACAGTTGAATAAGGTGACAATTAAGAACAAGTATCCACTTTCGAGGATAGATGATTTGATGGATCAGTTGGTGGGTGCTCAAGTGTTCAGTAAGATTGATTTCAGATCAAGGTGAGGGACGGAGATATTCAGAAGACGGCATTCAGAACCCGTTATGGTCATTATGAGTATTCGGTGATGTCGTTCGGTGTTACCAACGCACCAGGGGTATTTATGGAATATATGAATCGTATATTTCATACCTACTTAGACCGGTTTGTGGTGGTGTTCATTGACGACATTCTGATTTACTCTAAGTCGGAAGAAGAGCACGCCGAGCATCTGAGGTTAGTTTTGGAGGTACTAAAGGAAAAGAAGCTGTATGCAAAGTTGTCGAAGTGTGAGTTTTGGTTGAAAGAAGTGAGTTTTCTCGGTCATGTCATTTCTGGTAGTGGTATTGCGGTGGATTCGTCGAAAGTAGATGCAGTGTTGAATTGGGAAACCCCAAAGTCGGCTACCGAGATTAGAAGCTTTTTGGGATTGGCCGGCTATTATAGGAGATTCATTGAAGGTTTTTCTAAGTTAGCACTTCTGTTAACTCAGCTAACCTGCAAAGGAAAGGCTTTCGTGTGGGACGCTCGTTGTGAAGAGAGTTTCGCCGAATTGAAGAAGAGGTTAACGACGTCTCCCATCTTGACGTTGCCCAATCCGGGAGAGTCTTTTGTGGTGTATTGTGATGCTTCCAAGATGGGTTTAGGAGGTGTGCTTATGCAGAATGGGAAGGTAGTTGCTTATGCGTCGAGGCAATTGAGGGTTCATGAAAAGAACTATCCTACGCATGACTTAGAGCTTGCTGCAGTTGTGTTTATGCTGAAAATTTGGAGGCATTATCTTTATGGTTCTAGATTTGAGGTGTTTAGTGACCATAAGAGCTTGAAATATTTGTTTGACCAGAAGGAGTTGAATATGAGGCAGCGACAGTGGTTGGAGTTGTTGAAGGACTATGATTTCGATTTGAACTATCATCTGGGCAAAGCTAATGTCGTGGCTGATGCTTTAAGCCGAAAGACCTTGCATATGTCGGCAATGATGGTTAGGGAGTTGCAACTGATTGAAGAGTTCAGAGATATGAGTTTGGTCTGTGAAGTGACACCGCAGAGTGTCAGGTTGGGGATGTTGAAGATTAATAATGACTTTTTGGACAATATCAGAGAAGCTCAGAAGTTGGATGTTAAGCTGGTGGATTCGATGGTTGGGATCGATCAGTCTGAGAATAATGATTTCGAGTTGGATGCGCAAGGTGTGTTGAGATTCCGTAATAGAATTTGTATTCCTGATGACGCGGAGATGAAGAAAGCAATTCTTGAAGAGAGTCATAGGAGTAAGTTGAGTATCCACCCGGGAGCTACTAAGATGTATCAGGACTTGAAGAAGTTGTTTTGGTGGCAAGGGATGAAGCGTGATGTAGCGCAGTTTGTGTATGCGTGTTTAACTTGTCAGAAGTCGAAGGTTGAACACCAGAAGCCTGCAGGGTTGATGCAACCGTTAGAAATTCCAAAGTGGAAATGGGATAGCATTTCGATGGACTTTGTGACGGGATTGCCTAATACTGCGAAAGGGTATGATGCAATTTGGGTGATTGTTGACAGGTTAACAAAATCGTCTCATTTTGTTCCTATCAGCATCACGTTTCCGGTGTCGAAGTTGGCAGAGATTTATATCCGGGAGATTGTGAAGCTTCATGGAGTTCCTATGAGTATTGTTTAGGATAGAGACCCGAGGTTCACTTCAGATTTCTGGAAGAGTTTGCAAGAGAAGTTGGGGTCTAAGTTGAGGTTGAGTTCGGCGTATCATCCTCCGACAGATGGTCAGTCAGAAAGGACAATTCAGTCATTAGAAGATTTGTTGAGGGCTTGTGTTTTGGAACAGGGAGGTTCGTGGGATTCCTACCTTCCACTGATAGAGTTCACGTATAACAACAGTTACCATTCTAGTATTGGGATGGCACCTTTTGAAGCATTATATGGTCGGAAGTGTAGAACCCCGCTGTGTTGGTATGAGTCTGGAGAGAGTGTGGTGCTTGGACCAGAGATTGTTCGAGAGACAACTGAAAAAGAGAAGTTGATCCGTGAGAAGATGAAGGCTTCGCAGAGTCGACAAAAGAGTTATCACGACAAGCGGAGGAAAGATTTGGAGTTTCAAGCGGGTGAGCATGTATTTTTGAGAGTCACTCCAGTGACCGGTGTTGGACGTGCTTTGAAGTCGAAGAAGCTCACTCCTCGTTTTATTGGTCCTTATCAGATTTTGGAGAGAGTCGGAAATGTTGCATATAGAGTGGCTTTACCGCCTAACCTTTCAAATTTGCAAGACGTGTTTCATGTGTCGCAACTTCGGAAGTATGTTTCAGATCCATCTCATGTGATTCATATGGATGATGTGCAAGTACGGGATAATCTCACTGTGGAGACGATGCCTGTGCGTTTTGAAGATCATGAAGTGAAGACTCTTAGAGGCAAGGAGATCGCTTTGGGGAAGGTAGTCTGGCTGGGAGCTGCCGGAGAAAGCACGACGTGGGAGCTGGAAAGCAAGATGCGGGAGTCGTATCCAGAGTTGTTCGAATCAGGTAAATTTTCGATGACGAAAATATTCTAAGTGGGGGAGAGTTGTAATGCCCCAAAAATTTAATTAATTATTTAATTAATTGTTTGGGAATTTAATTGGTAGAAATAATAAAATAAATAATAATGTTAGAATATATGGACCTATGGTTAGGGTTAGTAGTAGTGAATTTAGAGTGTCATGGAAAAGGCCCATGTTTAAGTCGCATATCGAAGAGAAAAAGCCCATGAAAATTCACTAAGTATAAAAAGGGATTAGTTAGGGTTTTGCGCATTTGAGAAAGAACAAAAATTAGAAATAGAGAGAAGAGAAGAGAGGGCGCGGCGAAGAGAAGAGGAGAGCTAGGGCAAGCCAAAAATGATTGAATATGATTGTGATTGATTTAATACACTTGATGATGAATTGAACGCAAAATCCTGTCTATAGGGTGCCATAGGCGCCAATGTTGCAGTTGCTGTTGCTGGGCGCCTCCCTGGGCGCCATGTCCTGTGCGTGTTGCTGCCTGGGCGCCAAGGCCTCCATTCTGTGCTGTTTGCTGGGTGCCTCCTGGGCGCATAACCTGTGTTTGTCATGTTCCCTGGGCGCCAAGGGCGCCACACCCTGTGATGCTGTGTTGCTGTCTCGCATGTTGTTTCTGGCGCAGGGGAGCCAAGGGCGCCAAGTGTGGCTGCCCTGTGTTCCTGTCTTGCATATTGTTCTGGCGCAGGGGCGCCATGGGCGCCAATGTGGTGGCTGCCCAACTGCTCTTGTCTATGTTTTTCTGGCGCAGGGGCGCCATTGGCGCCAAGATGGTGGCTGCCCAATTGTGGTTTTCTATGATGTTTTGGCGCTTGGGCGCCATGGGCGCCAACAGGGTGGCTGCCCAATTGCTGTTTCCTATATTTTCCTGGCGCATGGGCGCCATGGGCGCCAAGGTTGTGGCTGCCCTGTCGATGTTGCTGTGCTGTTTCAGGCGCATGGGCGTATAGGGCACCAAGTGTGGCTGCCCAAAGTTGCTGTTGTTGTTGTTCCTGGCGCACTAGGCGCCAAGGGCGCCAAGGTTGGCTGCCCGGTTGCTGTGTTGCGTGCATGTTTCTGGCGCAGGGGCGCCATTGGCTCCTAAATCAGGCTGCTTGTTGCTGTGTCTGGCGCAGGGTCGCCAGAATCTCGCTGCCTTGTGCTGTGATTGTGTGCTGGGCGCCATGGGCGCCAAGGGCGCCAGTTTGGCTACCCGTTGTGTTGCTGGGCGCCATGGGCACCAGTTTTGGCTGCCAAGTGTGTTGTTGGGCGTTGTGGGCGCCAAGGGCGCCAAATGTGGCTGCCCACATGTGAAGTCCATGATTGATGTTTAAAATGATGTCGAATATGTGATTTTTTTGACGTTGCCAAAATAAAGTGATGTTGCCAAAATACTGTGACGTTGCTAAAAGTGTTGAAAATTTCTAAGTTGTAATTTGTTGACGACGATGTTATACGACGACGAAGTTGCCTCTATTTATGGGCGGGTGATGGGTTATAGGCCTATGGCCACTGTTGCTTTTCCGATGTTTTGCGTGCTGTGTAACTATTGATAATTGTTGTGCATATACATAGCGTCGCATGCATATCATGTTTTATGACGGAGCTATGCTCAAACCACGACGACGACGTTGCGATGTTTGTACCCCTATTTACGGGTTTGAATTTTGGTACCACATGCATTATAGGGCGGTGGCCCTGAGTTGAGTCACATTCCGCATTACCTGCATATTTTTGTGATGAAGACGATGTTGACTGATGTTAAATGATGATTGATGCTGAAATGATGTTGATTGATATCAAATGATGAATTGTTGCTGTAACCTGAATTATATATTGTTTTTCATGTATCTAATTATATAGAACGATATCTCACCCCTTCTGTTTGAATGTTACCCCAAATGTTGGTAACGTGCAGGTGATCTCGAATGAAGACCATAGTTCTTCATTAGTTCGGTGTCGTCGCTCTGATACGTAGCACTCGGGGGGAATGAACGCTGATTTATTTATTTATTTATGACTTGTATTTTGTTGGATTTTAGTATTGTGAAGCCGTGCATAAATGCAACGATTTTTAACGATTGATTTTTGTGAATTTTCCGCTGCGTGTTCGAATTGTTATATGACGTCGACGTTTTAAAAAGTGCTATGTATTCCGAATTGTTTTTGAGAAATGTGACATCCGTTTTGTCGTTAAAAACTCTGATTTATGTTAATAAATTACCGGGTAGAAATGGGTGTTACAGTGCCATTTTCGAAGGAGGAGATAAAGGAGGAGGTGTGGAGTTATGACGGTGATAAGAGCCCTGGGCCAGATGGTTTTAATATTGCTTTTATAAAGTTGTGTTGGGATTTGGTTAAGAAGGATGTTATAGAGTTTCTCAATGAGTTCGATGGGAAAGCGTTTCTTCCTAAGGCTATTTCGGCAACATTCGTTGCCTTGATTCCCAAAAATGATAATCCTCAAAGCTTGGGGGAGTATAGACCTATATCTTTGATAGGATGCCTCTATAAAATTTTGGCTAAGGTGTTGGCAAATAGACTCAAAAAGGTACTCCCTAGTGTTATTTCTTCTTGTCAGTCCGCTTTCTTGGGAGGAAGACAAATCTTGGATGGGGTGGCTGTGGTTAATGAGGTTGTGGATTATGCTAAGAGGTCGAAGGATGAATGTCTTTTATTTAAGGTTGACTTCGAGAAGGCTTATGACTCTATCTCTTGGAATTTTTTATTCTATATGCTTAACAGGTTGGGTTTTCCTTACAAATGGATTCAGTGGATGAGATCTTGTGTGTGTAGCACCACCTTGTCGATATTGGTAAACGGGAGTCCTACAAGTGATTTTAAGACTGGGAGAGGATTGAGACAGGGGGATCCTCTTTCCCCCTTTTTATTCCTTATTGTGGCAGAAGTTTTGTCGGCTTTGATGGCCAAAGCGGTGGAGATTGGTTCTTTTGATGGGTATAGTATTAATAATACTCTTAGATTCTCTATTATGCAGTTTGCGGACGATACGATGTTGTTGGGGAAACCGTCTTGGAACAATTTGTGGGGTATAAAGACAATTTTAAGAAGCTTTGAGTTAGTGTCCGGGTTGCGGGTGAACTTTCACAAAAGTAAGATCATTGGCATTAATATTTCCGAAGATTTTCTTGCATCTGCCTCAACCTTTCTCCATTGTAGAACGAAATCTATTCCGTTCAAGTTCTTGGGAATTCCGGTAGGAGCTAATCCGAGGAGACCCCCAACTTGGAAACCGGTGCTTGATTCGCTAAGGAAAAGGTTGGCTCCTTGGAAGGGTCGTCATCTCTCTATTGGAGGTAGAGTAATTCTTATCAATTCGGTTTTGAATAGTTTACCGCTCTACTTCTTCTATTTTTATAAGGCTCCGAGGGCGGTTATTAATTTATTGGTTAAGATCCAAAGAGATTTCTTGTGGCAAATAAATGATGGCGATAGGGGTATGTATTGGGTTTCTTGGGACAAAATTTTCAAGCCGAAAAAAGAAGGTGGCCTAGGTATTAAAAACTTGGAGGTGTTTAACGCAGCTTTGTTGAGTAAATGGAAATGGAGGGCGCTTGTTGAGGTCGATGCTCCTTGGAGAGGTTTGTTTTCGCATAGGTATGGTTGCTTCAAAGATGCTTTCATTCATAGGACAGAAGTGGCGTTGAAAAAAGGTGGGGCTGGGTCTTTGTGGTGGCGTGATTTATTGATTCTGGATCACTCTCTTCCTATAGGTGCTGATTTCGGACAATAGTGATGCATTCGAGTTGGTAATGGTGATGATAACCCTATTTTATATAGGTTATTTATGCTCCTAATACTTAAATTAAGCTTACTTCTCAAGTAATTCTAGTGCTTCAATATGTGAATATATGGATATTAGGATAAATATAGGTTATAAGTCAAATCCTTAAACCTTGGGCATAATCAATGCCTTTGTGAATATGTTTGATGTTTTGCTTTAGCGCTGCAGCGGTATGCTATCAAGGAAATGCTATAGCGTTATATGACGGCTGACCATTGAGATATTTGTGTGGCCACTTGAGGACATGATGAGTCACTACCCTTATCTCTTCCTCTCAGCTGGATATTTTGACTTTCAAGTGGATGCTAAATTACACTTGGCGCCTCCTAAATGGAACCCATGTGATAGTTGTTGTATTCCATCATTAGCACTTTTTGTAAAGTACTTTAAGGATAATATCTAAGTCTTATGATCATCATGTAATATTATTATTCTATTAAGACTTAGTTAATAATTAGTTTAATTAAGATTGCTTCTCTAGGAGGTAACATACGTAGAAAAATAGTTGTAACAAGAAGAGAACTACACATGACACAGTAGCCTCTCTCCATTGATACACTACCCTTAAGCTTTTATTTTCATAGCATAGTTTTTCTAGTCTTCATCCAAGGTTTTGCTCACGCCTCAACTTCATCTCTTGTATGCGACGTGGGATCATTGGAGTGTATCTTTTGCAACCACTCTTCTCTTGTCTTTATACGGTAATACATACTCTCTAGTTGTATTATGTTGATGGAACTTGTGATGAGCTAACTTTGTTGTAGTTGGATTGTTCTTGGTATGTAATGAACCTTGAGTAACTTTTGTATAATATTATGATGTTTGTGTTTTATTCCTTGTGTCATAATACTTTCAATCTTGGTTTGGAAATGATCAACTAAAACAAGGTAACTTTGTGGGTACAGACATGGTTCACAAAGAGAACTCAAGGAATGATATGAATGAAAACCCTTTAAAGACATTTAAAGGAAGCACTACTTAACTCTAGACATAGGGGAGTAATAGTTCATAAGGCAAATGTTGTAAGAGCTTAATATACAGGGGTAAAACTTATTTAGAGCCTAGACATAGGAGTCTTGTAACATAGCCCTGACGAAAGTGACTGAAAGGCACGCCACCAAGGCGCTACAGCGTCTACTGATTCTGAAGCGCTACAGCGCTTAACGCTACAGCGTCTAATATTATCTGAACATTACTCTTGGGAATTTACATAACTATTGAGCTATCCAACTCACCTTTAATCACTTCAAACTTAATACTGTTTTATCACAACTTATGATGTTTACAACTCTTTACCTTTACTTGTTACTTAATTCTTTTCACTAAGATTCTAATCACTTAAACTTCTTAGATTAATTCCAATCCCTGTGGGAACGAACTTTACTTATCAATATATTACTTGTTGCGATTGTGTAAACTTGCACATCTACATTTTCGCACAACAGGTGACTCGGTTGATTTTTGGCGTAATAGATGGTTGGCCTTGTGTAGGGGGAATCGGATAAATGGCTTTGGATGCTAGAGAACTCGAAGAGGTTCTTTGTTAGATCGTGTTATGGGGCGCTGTTAGGCACAGCTGGTGGTGTAGAGAATGAGACGATGTTTAAGCTATTGGAGAAGCTTTGGAGGTGTGCCACTCCATCAAAGGTCATTATCTTCGGTTGGAGATTGCTTAGGGATGCTTTGCCAACGTGTGCGAATTTGTTTCATCGCCATGTGATTGCCTCGGTCGATGTTTCCTTATGCCCTTTGTGCGACCAGGTTGTAGAAACGCAGCAGCACTTATTCTTGAGTTGCTCTTTGCGATTGATGTGTGGAGCCGAATTGGTGGTTGGTGTTGCATAAATCCCATTATTGCTGATAGTTTATTTGATCATTGTCTTGGGTGGGGGAGATTGACTAAAGGGAAGTGGACTAAGAGAGTTAAACACCTCATATGGTTGACTACCTGTTGGAATATTTGGTTGGCTAGGAATGCTTTAGTGTTCAAGATAGAGGCTCCTCAATTGGATTCTATCATATCTCGCATCAAACAATTATCTTGGAGTTGGTTGATCTATAGAACCAATTTTAATCTTAATTTTAATGTTTCAAATTGGTGGGATGATCCACTTCATTTCCTAAACAATATGTAACTTGTTTTGTTTGGGTTTGAGCACACCTAGTGCTTTATCAATGAAGTATTGCTTATCGGGAAAAAAAACTAAAAGTATATATTTTAACCCTGAGCGTGGGGTTCTGCGGTTGGGGCTGAACCTCCCTTAACCAAGGGTCGGGGTTCGATCCCCGCCTTGGGTACGGAGCATCGTTAAAAGTCCGGGCCAGCTGTCCTGCCCCTCGAGGCACCTATAATAAGTGAGGGATTAATCACTGCTGTTCGTGCGGTGGATACCCGGGTTTATAAAAAAACTAAAAGGACATATTTAAGCTTTTATTTATATACTCTTGAAAGGGGTGTCATGTGTGCAACATGAATTCATTTCACGCGATCCACTCAATTTATTCTATAATAATAAAAATCCACCCAATCATTAGGCCAAGGGATTTCAATGCTTTTTTTACATAACATGCCTTCGTGGCTGACAATTGCTAAGCCATTATCAACCGGATCAACCACATATATAAGAAAATAGATTTGGGTGAAATTACCAAATTGCTCGTTTAACTTACTACTTTTTTAAAAGATTTTTTTATAAATTTATAATTATTCCATTTTATTTTAAGGGTCCCACTTTCTCGCATCATTTTTTATCTCACATTTAAACCTACTTTTTTACTTCTCTCTCACTCTTATCTTTCTCAATTTTTTCTCCATCTCTCCTACCTCTATTCTCTCTCTCTCTCTCTCTCTCTCTCTCTCTCTCTCTCTCTCTCTCTCTCTCTCTCTCTTCACATTTCAATTTTTTGATATATCTATTTAATCAAAATACTAATCATTAACTATCTATTTTTCAACTATCAACTAGATCAACTAGATATATAAGAAAACATAGGATGGTGAAATTACCAAATTGCCACTTTAACTTATTACTTTTTTAAGAGTTATAGAAATTTATAATTATTCCAACATATTTTTTATGGGTCCCACTTTCTCTCATTTCTTAAATTTTTTATCTCACATTTAAACCCACTTTTTTACTTCTCTCCCACTCTTATCATTCTCAATTTTTTCTCTATCTCTCCCACCTCTATTCTCTCTCTCTCTCTCTCTCTCTCTCTCTCTCTCTCTCTCTCTCTCTCTCTCTCTTCACATTTCATTTTTTTTGATATATCTATTTAATCAAAATACTAATCATCAACTATCTATTTTTCAACTATCAACTAGATATATAAGAAAATATAGTGTTGGTGAAATTACCAAATTGCCCATTTAACTTATTACTTTTTAAGGGTTTTTTTTAAATTTATAATTATTCCATTTTATTTTTTATGGGTCCCACTTTCTACCATCATTTCTTAAATTTTTTATCTCACATTTAAACCCACTTTTTTACTTCTCTCACTCTTATCTTTCTCAATTTTTTCTCTATCTCTGCCACCTCTATTCTCTCTCTTAACCAAGGGCCGGAGGTTCGATCCCCGCCTTGGGTACGGAGCAGCGTTAAAACTCTGGGCCAGCCGTCCAGCCCCTCGAGGCACCTACAATGAGCGAGTGATTAGTCACTGCTGTCTGTGCGGTGGATACCTGGGTTTACCCAAACTATCTGTTTTTCAACTATCAGGTATCTATTTAATCAACTAAACCACTATTAAAAATACCAAACTATCCATGTCTAAAATATCTATCTAAGAAAATAAATAACTAATCAAATTACCAAATTGCCCACTTAATGTTTTGTTTTTTTGAGGGAAAATTTGGAAATCCATAGTTATTTTACCTCATTTTTTATTTTTATGGGTTCCACTTTCTCTCATCATCTCTTAAATTTTTTAACTCACATTTGAAACTCACTTCCTTACCTCTCTCTCACTCTTATCTTTCTCAATTTTCATTGTATCTCTGCCACCGTTACTCTCTCTCTCTCTTCACATTTTATATTTTTTTTCTATCTACCGTCTATTTAATCAAAATACTAATCATCTACTATCTATTTATCAACTATCAACTATCTATAACCCAGAGCGTGAGGTTCAGCGGTTGAGGCTTGTAATACCCTAATTTTGTCCGATCAAAAATGAGAGATTGTATTTTTAATAAAAATAATAATCAGTTTTATTTTCATGCAATGTATTATTTTATTTTAGTTGCCACAAGTTTTTAACCAAAAAAAAATATTAATTAGAAGTGAAGAAACAAAAAATAAGCAAAGGAGGAAATGGAGGGGGTCTGCCAAAAAAAGAATGGAGGTGCAATCAGGATTGGGCCATCAGAAACCCAACCCAACAGAAAAAAGGCTAGCCCAACTCGCCTAACCCTAAATCTCCTCCACCAAACCCTAACCCATCCAACCAACCCATAACCCATGACCCAACTCCTCACCAAACCCTAATTCCCTCCTCTCCTAGCCAAATTCGGCCACCCCACTCCAAAAAAAAAACCCTAAAAATTTTAACTTCCCCCCTTTACCCTAAAAATCATCCACATTCAATCCCCCCCTTAACCCTAAAATTCGGCCACATTCATCCATAACTCCCCTCCTAAAAATTCGACCCCACTCCCTCTTTTCCCTCCTTGGAAATTGCATTTTTTTCCTTTCCCACACTCCACCTTTCCTCTTTTCTCTCAACTCCCCACTTCCCCACACTCCATTTCCCCATACACGCCTCTTCCCTCTCTCTTCTCTTCCCAACGGATCCCATCCCTCTCTCTCCTCAATCTCACGCCTACCTCTCTCTCTTTCTCCCACTCACACTCAACCTTTCCTTTCTCATTCTCTCCCCCCATCCCTACGGCCCCTTCTCTCTCACACTCTCCCATCACACACTTCACTTCATCTTTCTCATCACTCTCCCACTCACACAAACTTCCTCTCTCCCATCTCCACGCACACCCCTCCCACCAAACCCTAAACTCCATCATTTCTTCCCTCACATCATTCTCTCTCACTCACAGATTCGCTCTCCCTTCTCACACGCAAAAAAACCATCATTCTCTCCTCTGCTACACCCATACCCTTCGCAACCCCTTATAAGTTTTTATTTCACCATGTCAAGCCACACTCAGAAAAAACACTGTACAAGGTATGGTGAGGCAGTCAGAAGAAAACGAAGAAGAAAAAGCCCCTTTTTGTATAAATAGGGGGCCATGACTTTGAAGAAATGACGGTTTTGGAGGAGGAGGAGAAGATTTTCGAAAAAAAGAGTTTTGCAAAGAAGAAGTTCTCAGAGAAAAAAAAAAGAAGAAAAATTTTCGGAGCAAAAAAGAGGGTTTAGATCTTTAGAAAAAAAACAGTGAGATTTGTTCACTGTTTTCTATTTTTCCTTTCTTTCTTTTCTTCCTTCTCCTTCCAATTTTTTTTTTTTTAGTTTAAATTCCGCTGTATCAAAGAGATCCTAGAAGGAATTCGTGTTCCCAACATTTCCAGATTTTTTAAGGTACTGTAATGTGATTTTCGGATTCAATATATTGTTGCTGTTTTTGCTTTTTTTTTTTATTTTATTTGTTGCTGTAGCGTTTTTTTTTATACATAGTTGTTGCTGTTTTTTATTCGTTTTTAGTTGCTGTAATATTTTTTTTTCATATATATTATTGTGGTTGTTGCCTTTTTATTTATTTTAGTTGTTGTAACATTTTTACAGATATTATTATTGTAGCTCTTCTTTATTAATTTGTTGCTGTCTTTCTAGTAAATCGTTTTTTTGGTATATATTTGTTGCTGTTTTTCTTCATTTATTTGTTGCTGTTTTTTCTGTTAATTTGTTGCTGTTTTTCTATTAAATCGTTTTTTTTGTATATATTTGTTGCTGTTTTTCTTTATTTAATTGTTGCTGTATTTTTTTTATGTAAATTGTTGCTGTAATTTTTTTTTATACATATCATTGCTGTTTTTTTATTTAAATTGTTGCCTTTTTTTAAATGTTGCTGTAATTTTCGAATTAAAATAAAGTCCTTTAAAATAAAATAAAAAATGTTTTTTTTCTTCTTCCAAAAATGGTTACTAATACCACTACCTTCGTAAAAAAAAGAAGAGGAATAATAACAATATTTATTTTCCCAAAAAAAAAACAGCAAAGGCACCTTTTAAAACAATAAACATGACAATTATTTTCAAATTAGAAGGGGCATTTCTTTATAAATGAGCAAATCTTTTCCAAATCCAATGCTTATTAGTCTAGGTATTAAAAAAAGGAGCGCTTCAGAATTATATGTTTTAGGGTAAGTTAATGAAATGGAAAAAAAGAAAAGTCAAACAATCATTTTTTAGCGTCAAACCGCTATTCGCACCCCCCACATTTTAGTAATACAGCACTCCCCGCTTTCAGCCCAATTTTTGCGCAAGGGTCCAAAAACCCAAATACTCAGTTTTGGGCTGCTACTAAGCCCACCACCCATTTCCATTTAATACAACACCCCTGTTAATTGCACCCACCTTTTTAATTATAACTCACTCCGCTTTTATTTACACCATAATGTTTCCAAACCGTTTTTTCTTTCTTTCAAACAATCAAACTCGCGTAAAAAAAATAGGTTGTTACTAATGGTCACTCTGAGCTTAGCTTGTTTGACCGATAGGGCTAACCTTCTTTTTTCAAAGCGGATTAGTAGCGGTGATCACTCTGAATTTATTCGTTTGATCATCGCAAACACCCGCCTAAACTTCAAGAAATTTTCAGTTAATAGAATACAAACGTAATCTCAACTCCCTTTTAAAAAAAAAATCACGCTTCCCAGTAAGCATTTTTCAAACAAAACGCTCGATCGCAAACCGGGTATTTATAGCATTCACTCTGGGCCCAGCTCGTTTGAACGCTGTAAACACTTTCTTTTTCGAATAAGCCATTAGTGGTGACCACTCTGGATTTATCAGTTTGGTCACCATGAACGGCCTCTAGTTCTCGCAAACCTTTCAATAAATAAAAAATACCAACACACAAATATTTTCTACCTGAGAACTACGTAGCTTTGATTTCTCCATCGCACCCGGAGATACGTAGGAGCAGGAGCCCACTCCTGTCGAGCGCAAAAAAAAACTAAAATTTTATTAAGTCTTCCTTTCCGATTTTCGCAAACAATCAAAATGGGTAAGCAAAATATCTTCTTTTAAAACTAACTTTTTCTACACATTAAATTAAAAGGTAACCTTTTTAGGATGTTGCGGGGTGCTAGTACCTTCCCCGCACTTAATCGACCCCCGAACCCAAAAACAAAGGTTTTTTCAATGTTTTCCTAAAAATAAATATTGATGGCGACTCCATTGTTCAAAAACAACGAAGAATCCCTCCTTCGGATTTTTCGGTCGCTACAGCTGGCGACTTCGCTGGGGACTATTTAAGAGGGTCAAGCCTAATTTAGTTAAATGTGTAGATATCTGTTAGTTTAGTACCTTTGTTTACCCTTAGTCTTTCTATTAGCACGTCTATCTGTTTATTTGCTTTATTGAACCTTAGGGTAGAAGACCTTTGTACTATTATCTGTATTTCTTTTGCAGCATGGGTAGTTTAAGTTGCTTATATCACACACATCACCTACACATATTGCACACACTCTTGAGCGGGGCCCTATACCCGGGTCTAAAAAAAACCTAAGACGAGTGGAGACGATTAGTGTCAGTCATTCTGGATTTTATCTGTCTGACTCTCATGAAAGCCTCAGCCAGAGTACGCTCTTTCGTGGTATCCCACACCAGGTAGCTCGCTATCGTTGTGGGTCATATCACGAAGGAGATTTTAGCTCTGGAGACTCTTGTGAGGAAGTGATTAGAGCCACCTGAGAGATTGATCACACAAGTAGCCCTAGACCGTGACCTATATATAAGACCTAACCTGTTTAGGACACAAGGGCAATTCACCTACCCGTTGCATCATCGCAAAAACTTTTTATCTTTCAAAAAAAAAATCAAATAATGAAAACCATTTACTCCTTTTGCCCTCTACGTATATTTTATGTGACATGGTCAATGTTTCTCAAAATTTGAAGCACCAAAATTTTCTTTGTAACGTCATTCTTTAATTCATCATACATCATCGTTATTTCATAAAAAAAAATAAATAAAAAAATACAAAAAAATCCTCACATGCATGCTATTCATCTCATTTAGGTTTGCCGGGAATTGTAAGAGGCTCGAAAGTTTTGTCATAAGCAAGGCGATATGGGATCAAACTGTGAAGCAGTCCAAACTCTGAACTACCCTATAGTAAAACAGCCTAATCTGACAAGTCTAAGGGAATGTGCTGGTCGATTGCCGCCCATCGAGCGCAGGTCTTTTGATAGAGTGTATGGGAAGATTATTATGTTACTACATTTGGACGTGCAAACGGATGCCATTGCCGCTTTGAGCCAGTTCTATGACTCTTCATTAAGATGCTTCACCTTCAAAAATTTCCAGATGGCACCTACCCTGGAAGAATATACACAGATCTTCGGCTTTCCTCAACAAGACAATGGACCCTACCAGTATCAGGGACAATACTACACAGATGAGAAACTCGCCTCAATGTTACAAACCAGCAAAGAGAACTTGAAGCTCCGGAAGAAAAATCGAAATGGCATTGCAGGATTCCCACAAGAGTATCTGGAAAGCCAAATGAAATCCTTCGCCGACGCTTGAAATTGGGGTCCTTTTAAGCAGGTGTTAGCTTTGACCATCTTTGGCATTGTCCTATTTCCACGCCTTGAAAGATATGTGGACACAACAGCTATTGGTGTCTTCTGATCCTTCAAGGATGGAGAAAACCCACTCAATCCGATTCCAGCCATGCTCGCAGACACTTACTGTACTTTCACTCATTAAAGTGAGCTAAGGGGAAAGAGGATATCTTGCTGCCTGCACGCCTTGTATGTTTGGCTTCTCACCCATGCTTTCGTTAACAAAGTCAGAGTAGAAGGCCTAATTGAAGACGCCAGAGGGTGTGATGTGAAGGCAATGAACACTAGTGAATGGTTGCAAGTGCTAGGGGGCCTTCATGAATACAAGGTTCATTGGCACCCATCATGGTGGAAAGATAGGCCCGCAGTAGTTCTTCAATGTGGAAAATTTCAAAACGTCCCGCTCATGGGGACAAGAGGATGCATAAATTACAATCCTTCTCTAACTCTAAGACAGCTGGGGTACCCCATGCGAAATCCGCCCATCGAAGGCATGTTAATCCCTTTTTACCTCCATGAGGGAAGCCCAAAAGAGGTTGACATGCTCCGAAAGATTTCTCAAGCGTGGGATATGGTCGTCCGCAAGGGACAAGAGCTTACTAAGAGGAGCGGCGATAAGGAAACCACCTTTCGTCAATGGCTCCAAAAGAGGATCCAAGACACCCGATTGCCTTACCAAAGTGCACTATGGGTTGAGGAAGAAATACCTGAACCTACCCTTCCCGCTGTCGAAGATTTAGATAAGCTTAAAATGGCATTGTCAAAAGCCGAGGAAGAAAAGAAGGGCTTGCAGGCAGAGTTAGAGAAAGTGCTCCTAAAAAACCAGAAATTGGAGGAGGGGAACGCAAGTAAGTCAGTGGCCATTGAAGACAGCCGCAAGCAGCTCAAGATTGAACAAAAGAACAAACTAGATGTTCAAAAGTACCTAAGAGGGGCGAAAGAGGAAATAAAACGTTGCAACCTGAAAATGAACCAAGCCATCGATGATGCATACAAGTGGAAAAAGTTATGGGAAGAATCAATGATTGCTGAAAAGACCGCAGAGAGCCTGCTAATGGTATCAAAAAGAGAGTCCCGGATGATGGCAGCCGAGTTTGAAGAGCAAGTGAAAAGTATCAAGCAGGATAAAGATACCATTGAAGAGATACTCCGAGAATACCAACAAGCCTTGAGAAAGGAGCATGAAAAATCTGATGAGCTGAACGACCATATCAGATATCAAGAGGAGGTTTACCACCAGTTGAAGACAGAAAGCATCTATTGGGAGAACCGCTTTGTGGAGTTGGTCAGCAGGATAGAAAACCATGAAGCCTTCATAGAGTTGAAGAATGAAAGCTTATACTGGAAAGACAGATTCTCAAAGTTGGCATGGCTGGCCAATCAAGCTATTACGGGAATCCCCAAACGTCTAAAGGAGGCTAACGCGGCAATGCACCCGTTTAACACCCCGGTCCAAGTTTCCGAATTCATGGAGTTTTGCGAGGTTCTGATTGCCGAACTCCGGGAGAAGGCTGGCAGCACTACTAGTAGAAAAAGAGGGAGGAGTGGAAAAATGAAAGCCATATGTATTTGAGTGAAATTTAAAGAACATTGTACTTTTCTTTTCGAAGTTTTATTTCCAAAAATGTTGTACTTTCCTCCATCAATGAAGTTTGTTTGTCTCACATGCTGATCCTTTATCTTGAAAATATTGTGGAACTTTAATTTGTGTACTTATGACAAATCAGGATGCGCTTGCAATTCCCGACCTAAAACAATAAGACTCATGCACACATGCATCATTCGCATTTTCATCCATTCATATACTCATACATATACTCATACCATGTGTCCCACCAACAGAGAGTAAAAGACAAGCTGGTGCGGCAACATCGCTATTGGACTCGTTCTCAGGCTAGAAACATGGAAGAAAATCAGGACAATCCGCCTCAAGATAACCCGGATCAAGGCAATCCACCTCATAACCTAGGCAATCAAGAGCTTAGGGCAGAAATAGATGGGATGAAAGAACAGATGGCTGAAATCTTAAAGGTTTTACAAGCTTTGAAGGGCAAAGACACAAGTGAAGATGTCTCCGCTGGGAACACGGAAAATCAAGTTACTAACCCTCCTCCTCCCAATGGACTCGGGATCCCGCATACAGTGCACCCCACTGGGACTAATGACCAGGGTTACATATGGCCTCCTTACGGACTTCCACAAGGTTACACACCTCCGACAGTCGATGCTAATCCAGAAGACGGTCTCTCAGGAGTCGCGGGCCAACAACAGCTTACACCAACGGATCACGATGGTAATGCGGGGGCACCACAAGTTCAAAACACGAACCCCGTCGTCGTACCACAAAGACTCCCACTTGGCTGCCCTCCACCGCCGATAGTTGACGCTCAAGCTCAGGGTTCCAACCTCAGGAATCCCACTCATTCACATACCCCAAATGTGAACCCAGCCATAGTTCCGATGATTCATCCTTACTATGGTATGAGTGGGCTCCCTCACAATTACTCTATGGAGAACCCTCAAGCCAAAGACAAACTACAAATGCTTGAGGAAAGGTTGAGAGCAGTCGAGGGATCCAATGTTGGTGCGAGAGATGCTTATGACTTGTGCCTCGTCCCTAACGTGGTCATCCCTCCAAAATTTAAGGTGCCAGACTTCGACAAGTGCAGAGGGTCGACTTGCCCTGTAAGCCACTTAACCATGTACTGCAGGAGAATGGCGGCGTTTGCTCACGACGACAAATTGCTCATCCACTACTTCCAAGATAGTCTGTCTGGGGCAGCTTCGAGCTGGTACATGCAATTAGAACGTGCCCATATCAGATGCTGGAAAGACCTAGCCGATGCATTTTTGAGGCAATACAAATATAACATTGACATGGCTCCCGATAGAACACAGCTGCAGAGCATGACGAAGAGAGATAATGAGTCCTTCAAAGAATATGCCCAACGCTGGAGAGGGTTGGCTGCACAGGTAGTACCACCTTTGTTAGAAAAGGAGATGGTATCCATGTTCATGGATACCCTTCAATCACCTTTCTACGACAGGTTGATTGGGAGCGTGTCTTCGAACTTTTCAGATATGATCGTCATCGGAGAAAGATTAGAGAATGGATGGAGAAACGGGAAGATTGCATATAGCTCCACTGGAACCAGCAATCAGAAAAGGCCCTTCCCAGGTTTCCCTAAAAAGAAGGACGGAGAAGCCAATGCCATCTCTGGATCAGGAAAGCCTCCCTACAACAACCCCCGACAAACTTTCCAAATACCTACTCAAACACCACAAGCCCCACCTCACCAAGTCAACCCAGGCTATAGACCGCAAAACTACCAAGAAAGAAAGCCCGCCAATTTCGACCCAATACCCATGTCATACACAGACCTATTCAATCACCTCATCAGTCACAACTTGATCACTCCCCGTCCAATGAGACCCCTTCAACCTCCTTTCCCTAGGAGCTATGACCCAGAGGCTAGCTGTGGATTCCACGCTGGGGCAGTTGGCCATTCAACAGAAAATTGCAAGGCATTGAAATATGTAGTACAAGACTTAATTGAATCTAAATGGTTAAGCTTCGCAGAAGATGGTCCGAATGTTGCCACTAACCCTCTGCCGGGGCACAGGAAACCCTCCGTCAATGCCATTGAGGATGTTGAGGGGCAATTATTGGTCAGAAAGGTGGAGGACATTGTCACACCCCTGGACCTCATCCATGCTGATTTGTGTCACTTCGGAATCATTATGAAGGGATGTACCGGAAAGGGCTCGTGTGCTGATCCCCTTTGTGTCGGGGCCTGTGAAGCATTCAAGCCAGTCCTGCAAGACTTATTAGACCGACACATAATACAAATAGGTCTTCAAAAGAAAGAGGAAGGCGTGTCGACTCTCCAGTCAAGCATTGACCAGAGCAAGAGTATCCGGAAACCACTGGAAATCCATTACAAAAAGGACACAAAGCTAACCACCGCTGTGCCTAAACCAATCACTATTCAAGTGCCAGTCCCTTTTCCCTTTAAAAGCACCAATGCGGTCCCGTGGAATTACAATGTGAAAGTTCAAACTACTCCTGATGTCATTAACATCTCAGGGATCGGTGGGATGACTCGAAGTGGGCGTTTCTATACCCCTGGAGGGCCTAGTGAGGACCGAACAAAAGAAGGGGAGGAAAGAGCCCGTAAGAGCAAAAGCATAGAGCAGGAATCTGTCGATAAGAATGCAGGAAAGAAGACGTTATCCGAGCAAGAAGCCAGTGAATTTCTGAAGCTTATGAGACAAAGCGAGTATAAGGTGGTTGATCAACTGAACCAAACTCCCGCAAAGATATCTCTGTTGTCATTATTGCTCAGTTCCGATGCCCATCGTGCAGCATTGACAAAAGTATTGAATGAGGCCCATGTCGCTCATGACATCTCGGTCGGCCAATTTGATGGGATCGTCGGAAACCTTGTTGCAAGTAATTATCTCACCTTTACTGATGATGAGATTCCAACTGAAGGAAGAGGGCACAACAAGGCCCTACACATATCTGTGAAGTGTGAAGATTACTCTCTTGCTCGGGTACTTATTGACAATGGTTCATCTTTGAATGTATTACCCAGATCAACCATGGAGAAATTAGATGTGGACTGTTCATACATGAGACCAAGCTCCATATTAGTCAGGGCCTTTGACGGATCGAAAAGGAAAGTCATCGGAGAAATGGAATTACCTGTGCAAGTAGGTCCGGAGCACTTCGTGGTGACCTTCCAGATAATGGATATTGCCCCATCTTACAGTTGTCTCTTGGGGAGGCCGTGGATCCACTCTGCAGGGGCAGTTCCCTCTTCTTTACACCAGAAGCTCAAGTTCAAAGTCAACAATAAGCTGGTGGTTATTTTCGGTGAGGAAGAAATGCTGATAAATAGGTCCTCTCCCACTCGTTACATTGAGGCTGCTGAAGAGTCTTTTGCAACTGCCTTCCAAGCATTGGAAATCGCCAATACATCTGCTATGTTAAAACCCAAGCTATCCAAGACTGCCGTGATAGTTGCTAAGTTCATGATAGGAAAAGGCTACCAAGCTGGAGGAGGCTTGGGAAAGACCGGACAGGGGATCCTGACGCCAATACAGCCAGAGGAGAACAAAGATAGGCATGGGATAGGATATCGGCCCAATCGCACTGACAAGAGAAGGATTGTGGAGGAAAAGAAGGAGCGGAGGTTAGCCAGGCTTGAGGGCAGAGTGCCAAATACGAAGAGGATCATCATCTGCGACATCAAGGAAAGCTTTCAGAGTGCGGGAATGTTGAACCCCAATCAGATCGCCGCAGTTGAGGACGATCTAAGCGCTGAAGAAGGTGTCGTCAGTCTTGTACACCCTTGTCCTGCAAACAAAAGGCTCGAGAATTGGGAGATCATTGATTTTCCTGTGGTTTTTAGTTCAAAGTAATGTTTCTATAATGTAATCCTCTGGCTCTGCCCAAAGCCTTAGGATATTTCATTCGGGCACGCATGTTTTCCTTTCAGTATTAATATCAATGCAACGTTATTTCAGTTCCCAATAAACCCCCGTTTTCCTTTTCTTTTTACATTTGCTTCTTATTTTCTTTCATCCGTTTTTATTCCGTTAATTTACACTAATGCAGATCCGAAAAAAATGTCTTTGAAAATAACAACGTCAATAATCCATATTGTAACTTTGATCACCCCATCAATCAAACTGAGGAAGATGTTGAGGATAATTGGGAAACCCCTCCAGAGTTAATGAGAATGATGGAACAAGAGGAAAAAATAATCGAACCCCACGAGGAATCAACTGAAACGATCAACTTAGGCACGGAAGAAGACAAAAAAGAAGTTAACATTGGCACCACATTGAAAGACAGCGAGCGAGAGAAATTGGTTAGGTTGTTGTTTGACTATGTTGACGTCTTCGCATGGACATACCAAGACATGCCTGGACTGGACCCCAACATAGTCGAGCATAAGTTACCGGTAAAACCAGAATGCCCGCCGGTAAAACAAAAGCTAAGAAGGATGAAACCAGAGATGTCGTTGAAAATCCGAGATGAGGTTAAGAAGCAGTTCGATGCTGGGTTTTTAGCGGTAGCCAAATACCCTCAATGGGTAGCCAATATTGTACCGGTCCCAAAGAAAGACGGGAAGGTTCGGATGTGTGTTGATTATCGAGATCTGAACAGAGCTAGTCCCAAAGATGACTTCCCTTTGCCTCACATTGATGTCCTGGTAGATAGCACAGCACAACACTCTCTGTTCTCCTTCATGGATGGATACTCCGGACACAACCAAATTAAGATGGCCCCCGAAGACATGGAGAAAACCACCTTCATCACTCTCTGGGGAACCTTCTGTTACAAAGTAATGCCATTCGGACTGAAGAATGCTGGTGCAACATACCAAAGGGCAATGGTCGCATTGTTCCATGATATGATGCATAAGGAAATAGAGGTTTACGTGGATGACATGATTGCAAAATCCAAGACTGAAGAAGAACATATCGTCAATCTGCAAAAACTCTTCGAACGTTTCAGGAAGTTCAAACTCAGATTAAACCCTGCCAAATGCACTTTCAGTGTAAGATCGGGAAAGCTGTTGGGTTTCATAGTCAGTCAGAGGGGGAATAGAAGTAGATCCGGCCAAAGTACGAGCAATACTAGAAATGCCGGTACCGAGTACTGAAAAAGAAGTTCGTGGTTTCCTGGGAAGATTGAACTACATCTCTAGGTTCATATCGCAGCTAACATCTACATGCGAGCCTATCTTCAAGCTTTTGTGCAAAAACTAAGAAACGAAGTGGAATGATAATTGCCAAGAAGCCTTTGAAAAGATCAAGAGGTACCTCCAAAATCCACTGATTCTGATGCCGCCTGTACAGGAAAGACCTCTCATCCTGTATCTAACAGTGCTAGACAAATCGATGGGTTGTGTACTGGGACAACATGATGAATCCGGAAAGAAGGAACATGCCATCTACTATCGAAGCAAGAAATTCACCGAGTGCGAGACAAGATACTCATTGTTGGAAAGAACGTGTTGTGCTCTGGCCTGGGCTGCACGTCGTTTGAGGCAGTATATGCTGAGCCACACGACTTGGTTGGTATCTAAAATGGACCCAGTCAAGTATATTTTTGAAAAACCCGCACTCACAGGGAGGATCGCTCGCTGGCAAATGCTACTATCTGAATACGACCTATTATATGTCACCCAAAAAGCAATCAAGGGTAGTGCATTGGCTGAGTACTTGGCACACCAGCCCATTGAAGATTACCAATCAATGCAGTGCGATTTCCCAGACGAAGATATAATGGCTCTATTCGTAGAAGGGAATCCTCCGGACAACGAAAGGTGGAGAATGTTATTCGACGGCGCTTCTAATTTATACGGGCACGGGGTCGGGGCTGTATTGATCTCCCCTGATAACCGCTTCGTACCGTTTACCGCTAGACTGAGTTTCTATTGCACCAACAACATTGCAGAATATGAAGCGTGCGTCCTAGGCATCAAAGCAGCCATTGAATGGAAAGTCAAAAGACTCGATGTATATGGGGACTCAGCTTTAGTCATCCATCAGACAAAAGGTGACTGGGAAACCAGGGATTCCAAATTAATTCCTTATCATGATCACATCCAAAAGATGGTTGAACAATTTGAAGAGATCACTTTCCATCATCTCCCTCGCGAAGAAAATCAGTTGGCCGATGCTTTGGCGACTTTGTCATCAATGTTCAATATCAATAACAACAAGAGTCTGACATTCATCCGAATCCAACATCGAGACCTACCAGCACATCATTGTGTGGCAATCGAAGAAGAGCCTGACAGTAAACCTTGGTATTACGATATCAAGCACTATATCACAAACAGAGAATATCCTTCTGGTGCCACCGAGAATGATAAGAGGACACTTAGGAGGCTGTCAATGGGTTTCTTCTTAAATGGGGAAGTGCTTTACAAGAGGAATCACGATATGGTCCTCCTCAGATGTGTAGCAGAAGAAGAAGCAGAAAGAATTATGAAAGATGTCCATGAAGGCTCGTTCGGCACCCATTCTAATGGGCACACCATGGCGAGGAAAATCCTAAGGGCTGGCTACTACTGGTTGTCAATGGAGACTGACTGCTTCAACTACGTCAGAAAATGCCACAAATGTCAAATTTACGCCGACAATATCCATGTACCACCTGCCTCTCTAAATGTCCTAACAGCACCATGGCCATTCTCAATGTGGGGAATGGATGTCATCGGTCCCATCGAACCCAAGGCATCAAACGGACATCGTTTCATTCTTGTCGCTATTGATTATTTCACCAAATGGGTCGAGGCCGCTTCTTACGCCAGTGTAACAAAATCAGTGGTTGTCAGGTTCATAAAGAGAGATTTGATTTGCCGCTACGGTCTTCCAAATAAGATCATCACGGACAATGGGACCAACCTGAACAATAAGATGATGAAAGAGTTGTGTGACGACTTCAAAATCCAGCATCATAATTCCTCCCCATACCGTCCAAAGATGAATGGGGCAGTTGATGCAGCAAATAAGAACATAAAGAAGATCGTGCAAAAGATGGTAGTGACCTTCAAGGACTGGCATGAAATGTTGCCCTTCGCTTTGCACGGGTATCGGACCTCTATCCGCACGTCAACAGGGGCAACACCATTCTCACTGGTATATGGGATGGAAGCAGTTCTTCCCATCGAGGTGGAAATACCCTCCCTGTGAGTGCTAATGGAAACAAAATTGGAGGAAGCAGAATGGGTTCAAGCTCGTCTGGATCAGTTGAACCTCATAGAAGAAAAGAGAGTAGTTGCTTTGTGTCATGGGCAGTTGTACCAACAAAGAATGAAAAAGGCTTATGATAAAAAAGTGCGCCCCCGCCAGTTTCAAGAAGGAGACCTCGTGCTCAAGAAGATGTTGCCTATCCAAAAGGATTCCCGTGGAAAATGGACCCCTAACTATGAAGGACCTTATGTGGTAAAGAGGGCATTCTCTGGAGGAGCATTGATTCTCACAAAAATGGACGGTGAAGACCTCCCACTCCCAGTGAACTCGGACGCAGTTAAGAAGTACTATGCCTAAAGAAATATATGGAAAAAAGAGAAAGATGAGCCAAGCAAAAATAAGCTCGCTAGGTCGAAAACCCGAAAGGGCGGCCTAGGCAAAAATTAGAGCGACCCGGTGGACCGAAAACTCTAAAGAGCAGTCCAGGCAAAAATTAGGGTCAGAAGTTGGACTTTGAGTTACAAAGGCAGTCAATACCTCCGAAAGTTGGATAATGAATGATCAAAGTTATGTTAATGGGTGATTGGCGTTATTACTTCAAAGATACAAACAATCAAAAGATCAGCTTTCCTTGTTTTCTTTTTCTTCTCTTTCTTTTTGTAGTTTAAACTCCCAATGTAATTTTCAGCCAGCGCGACCTTCTGCGCATTTGTTTTCCATTTGAATATTAAACACTTCCTTTATTCTCTCATTTCCCTATTATCGTAAAAATAACGTTCATGGTAGACGATACTGAATTGCGAAACATGGGCATGATCACAAACATTATAATCATTGCGAAATTTCTAAAAATCACAAAAAAAGAGATGATCTCTCATAAAGTTGCAAAAAGGACAAATGCATAATCACTTCAGCAAATCTTAATAACCCGCACTTTGGCACCACTGCTTGAGGCAACCCTCGTATCCCACGTCAAGAGTCATGCGAGTTGATGATGCCAGCAAAGTCAATAAAGAGCTAAAGAGCAAAAAAAAAAAGCAAAAGAGCAAGAAAAGAAAATGAAAAAAAAAAGCCAAGAACAAAAGCCAAAAATAAAATCATTCCACATTTCATTCATCATGTCATCAATTACTTAACTACATACACGCATGCATCATTCATTGCAAGCGTCTGTTGAGATAATTTTAGTATGTATCGTTAGCACCAATTCTTCAGACCCCCAGCGGTCCTTCAGAGCCCAGGCGCTCCTTCAGACCAACAATGGTCCTTCAATCCAGATCGCACGTCGCGTTATCGAGCAACCGACGGATCATCCGGCCCCAGGCCCTTCAGACTAGCTGCGCCCGCCTAAAAAAACACAGTGCACGTCCTTCGTGGTTATATCAGTTCCGGACCTGATTAACCCTAATGGCCGCTCGAAAAGAGGCCACCCCCAGACCGTATTACTAGTACCATAAGCTAGTTGCGCTCCTTCAGACCCATCGGTCCTTCAGGCTTAGGCATGCCCTTCAGACCCCGACGGTCCCTCAGTCGAACGCAAGTCGATGCGCCAAGCATTGATTTTGAACTAGACCTTCAGAGCCCCAGTGCTCCTTCAGATCCCCAACGATCCTTCAGATCCCCAGCGATCCCTATTTACTTTCTGTCTGAATCAACCCTGTTTTCATAAGTTTCAAAAAAAAAAAACCAAAAACCTCAGTCTGGACAAAATCAGTGTCTTGTTATCTTTATTTCTATTTTCCTCGAGAAATTTGAAATCCCTGCGATTTCCTAGCAAAATATAAATAAAGAGGGGCAACTGTAATACCCTAATTTTGTCCGATCAAAAATGAGAGATTTTATTTTTAATAAAAATAATAATCAGTTTTATTTTCATGTCATGTATTATTTTATTTTAGTTGCCACAAGTTTTTAACCAAAAAAATATATTAATTAGAAGTGAAGAAACAAAAAATAAGCAAAGGAGGAAATGGAGGGGGTCTGCCAAAAAAAGATTGGAGGTGCAATCAGGATTGGGCCATCAGAAACCCAACCCAACAGAAAAAAGGCTAGCCCAACTCGCCTAACCCTAAATCTCCTCCACCAAACCCTAACCCATCCAACCAACCCATAACCCATGACCCAACTCCTCACCAAACCCTAATTCCCTCCTCTCCTAGCCAAATTCGGCCACCCCACTCCAAAAAAAAAACCCTAAAAATTTTAACTTCCCCCCTTTACCCTAAAAATCATCCACATTCAATCCCCCCCTTAACCCTAAAATTCGGCCACATTCATCCATAACTCCCCTCCTAAAAATTCGACCCCACTCCCTCTTTTCCCTCCTTGGAAATTGCATTTTTTTTCCTTTCCCACACTCCACCTTTCCTCTTTTCTCTCAACTCCCCACTTCCCCACACTCCATTTCCCCATACACGCCTCTTCCCTCTCTCTTCTCTTCCCAACGGATCCCATCCCTCTCTCTCCTCAATCTCACGCCTACCTCTCTCTCTTTCTCCCACTCACACTCAACCTTTCCTTTCTCATTCTCTCCCCCCATCCCTACGGCCCCTTCTCTCTCACACTCTCCCATCACACACTTCACTTCATCTTTCTCATCACTCTCCCACTCACACACACTTCCTCTCTCCCATCTCCACGCACACCCCTCCCACCAAACCCTAAACTCCATCATTTCTTCCCTCACATCATTCTCTCTCACTCACAGATTCACTCTCCCTTCTCACACGCAAAAAAACCATCATTCTCTCCTCCGCTACACCCATACCCTTCGCAACCCCTCATAAGTTTTTATTTCACCATGTCAAGCCACACTCAGAAAAAACACTGTACAAGGTATGGTGAGGCAGTCAGAAGAAAACGAAGAAGAAAAAGCCCTTTTTTGTATAAATAGGGGGCCATGACTTTGAAGAAATGACGGTTTTGGAGGAGGAGGAGAAGATTTTCGAAAAAAAGAGTTTTGCAATGAAGAAGTTCTCAGAAAAAAAAAAGAAGAAAAATTTTCGGAGCAAAAAAGAGAGCTTAGATCTTTAGAAAAAAAAAACAGTGAGATTTGTTCACTGTTTTCTATTTTTCCTTTCTTTCTTTTCTTCCTTCTCCTTCCAATTTTTTTTTTAGTTTAAATTCCGCTGTATCAAAGAGATCCTAGGAGGAATTCGTGTTCCCAACATTTCCAGATTTTTTAAGGTACTGTAATGTGATTTTCGGATTCAATATATTGTTGCTGTTTTTGCTTTTTTTTTATTTTATTTGTTGCTGTAGCGTTTTTTTTATACATAGTTGTTGCTGTTTTTTATTCGTTTTTAGTTGCTGTAATATTTTTTTTTCATATATATTATTGTGGTTGTTGCCTTTTTATTTATTTTAGTTGTTGTAACATTTTTACAGATATTATTATTGTAGCTCTTCCTTATTAATTTGTTGCTGTCTTTCTAGTAAATCATTTTTTTTTGTATATATTTGTTGCTGTTTTTCTTCATTTATTTGTTGCTGTTTTTTCTATTAATTTGTTGCTGTTTTTCTATTAAATCGTTTTTTTGTATATATTTGTTGCTGTTTTTCTTTATTTAATTGTTGCTGTTTTTTTTATGTAAATTGTTGCTGTAATTTTTTTTTATACATATCATTGCTGTTTTTTTTATTTAAATTGTTGCCTTTTTTTAAATGTTGCTGTAATTTTCGAATTAAAATAAAGTCCTTTAAAATAAAAAAAAAATGTTTTTTTCTTCTTCCAAAAATGGTTACTAATACCACTACCTTCGTAAAAAAACAAAGAGGAATAATAACAATATTTATTTTCCCAAAAAAAAAACAGCAAAGGCACCTTTTAAAACAATAAACATGACAATTATTTTCAAATTAGAAGGGGCATTTCTTTATAAATGAGCAAATCTTTTCCAAATCCAATGCTTATTAGTCTAGGTATTAAAAAAAGGAGCGCTTCAGAATTATATGTTTTAGGGTAAGTTAATGAAATGGAAAAAAAAGAAAAGTCAAACAATCGGTTTTTAGCGTCAAACCGCTATTCGCACCCCCCACATTTTAGTAATACAGCACTCCCCGCTTTCAGCCCAATTTTTGCGCAAGGGTCCAAAAACCCAAATACTCAGTTTTGGGCTGCTACTAAGCCCACCACCCATTTCCATTTAATACAACACCCCTGTTAATTGCACCCACCTTTTTAATTATAACTCACTCCGCTTTTATTTACACCATAATGTTTCCAAGCCGATTTTTTTTTCTTTCAAACAATCAAACTCGCGTAAAAAAAAAGGTTGTTACTAATGGTCACTCTGAGCTTAGCTTGTTTGACCGATAGGGCTAACCTTCTTTTTTCAAAGCGGATTAGTAGCGGTGATCACTCTGAATTTATTCGTTTGATCATCGCAAACACCCGCCTAAACTTCAAGAAATTTCCAGTTAATAGAATACAAACGTAATCTCAACTCCCTTTTAAAAAAAAAATTACGCTTCCCAGTAAGCATTTTTCAAACAAAACGCTCGATCGCAAACCGGGTATTTATAGCATTCACTCTGGGCCCAGCTCGTTTGAACGCTGTAAACACTTTCTTTTTCGAATAAGCCATTAGTGGTGACCACTCTGGATTTATCAGTTTGGTCACCATGAACGCCTCTAGTTTTCGCAAACCTTTCAATAAATAAAAAATACCAACACACAAATATTTTCTACCTGAGAACTACGTAGCTTTGATTTCTCCATCGCACCCGGAGATACGTAGGAGCAGGAGCCCACTCCTGTCGAGCGCAAAAAAAACTAAAATTTTATTAAGTCTTCCTTTCCGATTTTCGCAAACAATCAAAATGGGTAAGCAAAATATCTTCTTTTAAAACTAACTTTTTCTACACATTAAATTAAAAGGTAACCTTTTTAGGATGTTGCGGGGTGCTAGTACCTTCCCCGCACTTAATCGACCCCCGAACCCAAAAACAAAGGTTTTTTCAATGTTTTCCTAAAAATAAATATTGATGGCGACTCCATTGTTCAAAAACAACGAAGAATCCCTCCTTCGGATTTTTCGGTCGCTACAAGGCTGATCCTCCCTTAACCAAGGGTCGGGGGTTCGATCCCCACCTTGGATATGGAGCAGCGTTAAAATTCTGGGCCAGCTCTCCTGCCCCTCGAGGCACCTCCAATGAGCGAGGGATTAGTCACTGCTGTCCGTGCGGTGGATACCCGAATTTACCCAAAAAAATTATCAACTATCTATTTTATCAACTCAACCACTACCACAAATACCAAACTACACATGTCTAAAATATTCGACCGGAAAATATTATAACTATTATAAATGGCTGGTTTTTTTTTTATAAATTTTTTTATCTTTTTTTTGAGTAAACATTACATCTTGTTGATATAATTTCATTCTTTTTGATTTTTTATGGGGAAATGTAACACGTCGATATAACCATTTTTGTGCTGCAACAAGAAAGTACTAGATATTGTCGGAAAAAGTTATTTTTTATTTTTTAGTTTCAGTGAGTAAACATTATATGTTGTTGCTATAATTTCATTTAATTTTTTATGGTGGAACATTACACATTATCAGAATAATTATTCTATATTCTGCATTTGATTCAACGAGAAAAAGTTATATGTTATCATAATTTTACGACTGAAAATATATTTTGTAACGATAAAAAAATATAAAATTGTAAAAATTTATTTCTTAATAACTTGAAAGATTTATAGTAATTGAATTCTGACTAAGTCTATTTATACAAAGAATATGATGTTACCCGTGCATATGCACGGGTATACTTCTAGTATATATCAAAATAAACTGCTAACAAATATTCAGTAATTTACTTAAAAAACTAGTGTCAGATAATAATAACATTTAAAAGTAAGATTAGATCATTTTCCATCCACCAAAATAGAGGTGTACAGTAATTAAATTGTTAGTATGGGATATTTTTTATCATGAAATTAAATTACAAAAGAAATCATTTTTTAAATTCATCCTTTAAAATTTTCACTAAAAAAATATATTTATACTTCTAAGTAATTCTATCTTTCTGTCAATCATAATCAAAAAATTTCCGAATTCATTTTTCAAATATTATTTCTATCAGTTCTCTTAAAATTAGTTCTTCAAAAACAATTATTCTAAATTTTTTTCCATTTGACTTTTATTTTTATTTTTTAGATTTTTAGATAAGGTCCATTTGAATTTAAAACATACATACTCATAATCATTATTAACGTGTATCTCAATTGCAAACAGCTTCTGATTAAGATTTTGAATTGAAAGGGATAATATATTGAGAATAAGTAACATAATTTGAACATTTTACAACGCAAAGTACAAATACTGAATATTCCCTTGATCCTATCCAGCTTTTCCCAAACGGGCTTATACCGACACCTCCAAATCCAACCATAAGCACTTCCAGTTCCAGCCATGTTGCGGTTGTACTGATCACTCTCACGCTGCCACACCGACCTCTTCCTCCCACCAAACTTCCACATTTCCCGATTTACCCCTTCACCCAAATCCGAATATTCCAAACTAGTCCCTACCTCCATTTCCTCTTCCACCCTCACCAAATTCTCAAATTCCCATGTTGCCCCTCCAACTTCTCCCCCGCACGCTTCAATTTCATTTTCCGTTGTTGCTTCTTCGTCGGACTCTATTGCCCTCACCACCACCCAACCCTCCATTTCCCAATTTGCCCTCAGCCCCGTCGCCAATTTACCAATCCTCTGTTTAACTAAATTTTCTTCAATTCCCAACTCCACCTCTTCTTCGCACTCGTTTTGTGATTCTGTGAATCGCGAGTCGACCCAGTCCAAAACGCAACGAGGTGACGATTCCACAACACTATCGTCGTTGCTTAACAAAAATGGATGTTGAAGCAACTGATCACAGCTCCATCGCCGCCTCCAGTCCCTGGCCAAACACTTCCAAAGAAAATCACAGCCGAGCTCCGATAGCCCAATCGGAAACTCCGGCAATTCGTCGGAGTATCCAATTTGACTCAACGTATCGACACCGCGATCCTCCCACGGGGATTTTCCGGTGATCATTTCGATCACCGTGCATCCGAGTGACCAGACGTCAGATTCCGGTCCCTGATACTCCCGGCGAATGACCTCCGGCGCCATCCACATCGGACTCCCACGCGGCGCTGAACATTCTCCACCGTTGAATTCCACAGCCGATCCAAAGTCGGCGAGCTTCGCGACTGAGCCACCGACGCCGACAAGCACGTTCCTCCCCTTCACGTCGCAGTGCACGACGCCAAGCTCGTGAACGTGTTTCAGCGCGTCTACTAGACACCACGCATACTGTCTAACCAACCGTTCGTCCACGTCAGCATGGTTCAAGTCAGCGACGGTGCCATGTGGCATGTACTCCAAGTGAAGGTTACGAAACGACGACGTTTTACCTCCCTCGCACGTGACATCATCGCCGAGAAAAACTACCACGTGAGGCGATGACAAGCGCTTCAGGATCCGAATTTCATTCTCCAAAGCTTCAAGCTGACGCGGAAGCCCAGTTTTACGATCTACAGACTTCACCGCGAAAACACGACCATCACGTTTTGAAACAGCCACGTTAACAACGCCAAACGCGCCCTTACCAATACACTTGCCTCTTACCCAAGAAGCCATTCTATTCTTTATAGTTTGCTCTGTTTTCAGTTCAACTTCACTGCTCGTAGTTCAAACTTCAAATTGTGCTTTTTATGTGTGAAATTGTTGTAATTGACCTTTGTGTTTGTTTTGTTTCCTTGAGGGCCCGAAATGGGGTTTATATATACACACATGTAGTGCGTGTTTGTTGTTCTAACATTCGGTGTTTTGTGTTTTGTTTTTTTAATGTTTTTTACGGTACAGCGTGGAATTTGTGAAAGTGGATAATTAAGAAAAACGGTGGTGACGTTGAGGTGGATATCTTAGGGGTGGTAATGTTTTCTACGTAAAAGAAGATTTCAGGGAACAAAGTACTAAATACTGTTTTTTTCTTAAGGGATTGGACTTTTAATCCTTATCCATATCAATTTATTGTGTTCCTCTTCTCTTTTTAACATTTTACGAGTCACTATTAGACAATAATTGCATACGGTTTACTTACACGATTTATTTTCAAAAACTTTTATCTTTTATTCAGGTGAATCAGAAAGCTACATTTTGGTAGCATCATTTAATTGGTTATAAATTTTTTTTTTCACTAGGGTGATGGTAAAGTTGAATCAACTTCCCCGATTAACACCGAGAACTAGAGTTGGTGGCGGACCTAAGACCCGAAGTCATGGAGGTTCAAAATTTTTAAAAGTATGATTTGCTAAAAATATAATTAAAAACAATTTTAATATATTTAAATAAATAAATAAATTATATAACTCATAATTGACTTAGTGATGTGTTTTTTGGAAGGTATTTGTGTATAAAATTAAGGGTCCTAATGCAAAATTATAATTTCAGCGGATTCAAAATATTTTTATATAAAGAATAAATGCATAAAAATATTTTTATATAGGAGACACTAGTGGAAAAAAGACATTTAGCGTCGGTTAAATTGGACATTTAGCGTCGGTTATCGCCCGACGCTAAATCGCCCGATGCTAAATGTCATACATTTAGCATCGGCTATTTAACCGACGCTAAATGTCACATTTAGCATCGGGTGTTCAGATAACCGATGTTAAATGTCCATTTCATTATTGTTTTTGCTGTCTGAAAATGACATTTAGCATCGGTTATTTGAAACAACCGATGCTAAATGTCCTGAAAAATGACTTTTAGCATCGGGTGTTTGAAACAACCGATGCTAAATGTCCTGAAAGTGACATTTAGCATCGGTTATTTGAAACAACCGATGCTAAATGTCATGAAAGTGACATTTAGCATCGGTTGTTCCAAATAACCGATGCTAAAAGTCATTTTTGATAAAAAAAAATGACATTTAGCATCGGTTGTTTCAAACAACCGATGCTAAATGTCATTTTCTTGATAAAAAAAAAGACATTTAGCATCGCTTGTTTGAAACAAGCGATGCTAAATGTCTAGTTTCTTTAATTATGGTACTAATTTGACTTCAGATTCTCCTATGCAGTGTAACTGCTTTAAGTTTACATTGACCATTCTTTTCATAATAAAATATCAGAAGTATGAAAAGCTAACAATCGAGACTTCACTCATCCATTCAAGTAGATATTTAATATTGAGAATAAGAAGCATACAGACTACAGTCTTAGCAGAGGGCTGATGAAAAACATATAAAATTGGACTCACAACATCCACTAACATTGGCCTATAATTAAATGCAAGTAACACCTATTCCAAAAGAAAATTACACCTTTTACAATAATTACAGAGCTATTAGTGGTTGCATTCATTAGCACAGACAAGACTTGCATCTCACCATTGGCAATTGAGAAATGAGTTGGAGATACTTTAACTGATACTCCAAAAGGTGCACTCCAACCAACACTGTAAGTTTAATTTGGCAGAGGGCTGAAGATCACTAACAACTGCAGTATCTGGAACCTGAACCATCCAAATAAACAATGAATCAACTAACAGGTCTTCATAGAAACATTAACAAGGCAACAGTGACTATACCTGTTGTCAAATAAACAATAAACAATAACTTTTCATAGAAACATTAACAAGGCAACAGTGACTATACCTGTTGTCCAGAATAACCTGTTGGGGCAGTATGGCACCATTTGCTGACTAGTAACTGATTCTAATCTCTCCCTTGCCATTTGCAGGAATGAAGTCACTGTAGGATCAACCTCTGGTTTAGACTGAATTGTGCAAATATCCTTAAGTTCTCCAACAGTAATGTTTCCAGCATTTGGCCCATGTAACCATCGAAGTATAAAATCACAGTTGCACAATTCATCCCCATCTTTAAAAGAATGCTCCATTACTTGCACGTATAAAAACAGACACAATTTCACAAGCAAATACACATTTGAGAGGAAAAAATTCAACAAAGAATGTCAAATTAACAAACTTATTTTCACCAAAGTAAACAAACAGCCATCAGCTCTCTACTCTTTGAACTTACTACCAAGAAGGACCATCATAGTTTCCATTTCCAATCTATAAAATAAAAAAAGAAGACCAAATCAGAGTCAGAGCCTTTGTCAATTTCCAATTTAAGCCACACAGGAGAAAGTTCCAAACTTAAAATACTAATTTTAGATCTAGTTGTTTCTACCTGGATAATGTTTCACCGAAGCATAATTCTCCTTGAGGGGCAAACATAATTGAAGTAAATGATGCTGCAGCAGCAGGATGCCTCGTGGTTTCGATTATGCGAGAAAAAATGTTATCTACATTTGTTGAATGATCTGCATAAACCTGATTAAGTATCTCAGCTATACTTTTAGGATCACTGATTTTCTCCCACCTAAAGGAAACAAGTTAATAAGAATCGGGTTAATGGAAGAGATGTGATTGAATACTTCACAACTGTCAACAAAATCTGTATAATAGAAATGTACAAATTCAAAAGTTCATAACTAAAATATTGAAAACATGTCAGCAACAAAGACAGAAATAAAGCAATGAATACAAATAAAGCCATACTTACAACAACTCTGTAAGTCTCTTTATGTTTGGAGCAGGTAAAGGAAATGTTCCAGACCAGGGAAATATATTAATTTATTTCTCCTCAAATGCCAATCAATGTAACATCATAATTTTCTATTAGGGTGGCAATATCACCAAAGACAAGACTAGAATAATACAAATTTGCTATTGCCCTACAAATTTTGACAAAAATAATACAAGCCATATAATTAGTCTATTTAAGTAAATGGCATTTGAACTAAGCCTAAATCCCCGTCTCAGCAACTCCTGCATAAACAAAACACTCATGAGGAGATGATCCCCTAGGGGACAACTTATACCAATTGTCAGAATATCAAAATAAATAAGGAAAAAGAATGCAGATTATACCATCGGGGCCTGCAACAATATTACCCAACATTACCTGAACAATAAAAAACCTTCAACGTTAAAACCTTTTTTAAGTGAAGACAACATTCAAGTATTAAAGGTGTCAAGAACTACACATTTAAGTCTCTAATTCCACTCATAAAATGAATGGAATTAGAGACTTGCTACAGCAGCAAATGGGGAGAGAGTGTTCTGTTTATTGTAGATGTGATGAGTGGCATGAAGATATTTGTAAAGTGGTTTAATGCCATGCAGCTCTCTGTGCATCCAATATATACCAAACTCTACAATAACCACATAAATTGCTAAATACACAAGGTAGGTAGGCAGCCCAACCAATATGATATATTCATGGAAATGCCTTTGTCCACCCAATTTCTGTCATTTGTAAAGTGGTTTAATGCCATGCAGCTCTCTGTGCATCCAATATATACCAAACTCTACAATAACCACATAAATTGCTAAATACACAAGGTAGGTAGGCAGCCCAACCAATATGATATATTCATGGAAATGCCTTTGTCCACCCAATTTCTGTCATGTACTCAGAAATAGTTGGAAGCACATCGTACCAAGGCATGGCTTTCATAGCAACATATATTTGCAAGAGCATCGCTCTACGCGAGGGAATCGCATCTGCAACAATAAATTTCAATATATCAATGTTACAAAAGGTTCTATCATTAATAATATTCTCACAGTAACAGAAAAACTGCCAAGACAATAATGACATATAAATACTAAAACACAAGGATTCTTGAATTCCAATTAGCTGTGTTTGACGTATGCTGTCTGATAAGTGGATATTTTTTCGACATTGAGAACTGATATGTTTCCACACTAAACGGAATTTGGCTTTATGTTTGGTTTATTGTTTGAGTCTGTAAATCAAAAACAAGTACCGAAACAATCATACGTTACTGAAACAAGTACCGAAACAAAAACTAAGTTGCAGGAAACTCATTTTTAACCAAACTGATTATGCAAAAAGAGGTCTAATCAAACTTTACTCCAGAGTCCAAGCATATTCTAGACCTAGTTACACATGGATATAAACAACTAATACTGATGAACAGCTGATGAAAAAAGCCAGAATACTGATGTCTACTGCAGAAAAGATTAAGCGATCATTTCAAAAGGAAAAATAACACCACAAATTCATAGAAATTCTAGCACCCCATTAGGTCAACTCATTAACTAAACATACATTAAAATCCTTAGAAGGCACGACAGAACTACAATCCTTAGAGGGTTTGAAAATGGAAAACTTATAACTCCAAACAATCCTCAAAATGCACAATACATCAAAAGATGAGAAACAAACAATCAGTTTACCAAACAATACATAATTGAATAAAGAAACAAGACAATACTGATTCAAAATTCAGATCCAAAAGAGAAAAGAAAAAGAAAAAATGAGGCAGAAATCATTTAGGAAGAAATGAACATAAAGCTCTCTTTATTAGTTAAACAAACACCATGTAAGTTACGATCTATCAACTAATATGTGACCAACATCTCACCTCCAGCCACCACTGCTGTAGCAAGTCGCCATACCCTCCATTGTGAGCGCCGATTCTTTTCCTAATCTCACCACTAGGGTTCTTTCAGTTTTCAGTTTTCAGGGTTCTTTGACGAGAATGACGAGCAAAGAACGGTTCTCGCAGCTTCTTGTTCGTAAACAGAATCTTCGAAGCTTACCGTGTCCTCTAACAGCGAGCAGCGGTAACGACGAGCAACGAACAGTGACGACGATGGTTTTCTCTTCTGGGTTCTTTGCGTTTTTGATTTGTGAGTCTAGGGTTTCGTATTTGGGAGTGCGAGAGGAAGAGGGTTTCGTAACATTGTGAGGAAGAGAAAGAGAGCGGAGAACGAGAGTTGAGAATGAGATCTGATCAGAGTTGAAATCTGAGATCTGAGACGAAAGCGAGAGACGAGAGTGAGAACGTGAAGCCTCGCGAGGAAGAAGAGTGAGATGCGTGGGTTGTGACGAGAGTGAGAGAACGAGATTTCAGAGTGAGAGAACGAGGTTGAGAGTGATGAGAGAACGACGGAAAACGCGTATTATCAAAAAATTGGACCTTTAGCATCGGTTGTTTATACAACCGATGCTAAATGTATTTGCTTTAGACATTTAGCATCGGGTGTTTAAACAACCGATGCTAAATGTCTAAAGCAAATACATTTAGCGTCGGGTGTTTAAACACCCGATGCTAAATGTATTTGCTATTAGACATTTAGCATCGGTTGTTTAAACACCCGACGCTAAATGTATTTGCTTTAGACATTTAGCATCGGTTGTTTAAACACCCGATGCTAAATGTCTAAAGCAAATACATTTAGCATCGGGTGTTGAAACACCCGACGCTAAAAGTAGGCGCGAAATATGAAATCTTCCATTTAATTGCAAAAATGCCACCGGTTCAACATTTAGCGTCGGCTATTCAAACAACCGATGCTAAATGATGCTTAATAATGTCTTTTTTCCACTAGTGAGAAAAATGGATATATTTTTTTTCTGACATACGCATAGGTCCGCCACTGGCTAGAGTCCGGGACTTCCGATAAATAAATCATGTCATACTCCATTAGTCCAAGAGTTCGCGACCTTATTAATATAATATTATAAAAAAACGGTAGTTTAAAAATATAATATTTTGATTTATTGAGAGGCTTTTAAAGTTGAAGGGGTGTTCGGTTTTTATTTATTATAGAATTTAGTTATCGTTGGTGTTGGTCTAGTTGCGTCGGAATATTAATAGTTAGAAGTTTGAGCATGTGGTTGGAGTAAGGAAGTGAGCTAGCTTTATAGTTGAGAGGTGGATGTTAATAGTTAATAGTTGGCAAAAGGGAACATAACACAGTGGCTGTAGGAGAAGATTAAAATCGAAGTGGGTAGAAAAGTCCACGTGTCAAAAAATTGTTGGCCCACGTATTTAATATTTATGAAGACAATACTAGAGACTGGTAAAGAAGATATCTAGAGTGGCCATGATGCTTGTGCCTTGTATGTGGCTTTAGCCACAGAGTTTAGTTAAACCAACAAATATGTGACGTGCACCAACACAATTCCACCAAATATTATATTATTATCATAATATTTAATGTCTTATTATTATTTTCATTGGGTTGTAATTTTTGGAAAATTTGTTTGCATGTGAAATTTGGACTTACCTTAAGGTCCCAAAATCTAGCGTATCTTTTAAAAGATGTGAGATGGGTTTGGGGAAGTTTCTGTGGCTTGTGTTGTGTTTGACAAAAATATTGGAACAATTTGGTAGACTGCTCTTCACTTTCTTTTTATGTATGTGGCACCTGGAATTTACCGTACAAGAGCATTCTTTTGTTTGGGTTACAAGGATAAGATTTTTCCTTAAATTGATTTGCCTAATTAGCCTAAATTTTAAAAATGAAAATCAACAAATCCCATTTTTTAAATAAATGCAATACTTCTTCCTAAACGGCAAAATCAAACATTTTCCAACTCATACAATTATTTATCTAAAAATAAAATTTCACGGAAAGAAATTGTTAGTTAAATTAGTTTAATTATATCAATTTTATATCAAAAGAAAATTATAATTATTAAAAATGTTTTTTTTTGTCTTGAAACTGTGCACTCATCTTGAAAACATGACAAGGATTAATAAAGAGTAGTTTTGGAACAATGATATTAATATAGTTGAATTTGTCGGCAAAGATTGGTCATCTATTGGTAAGGATTCGGCTTTCATACGTAATTAAATTATAGTTAAATAAAATTGGAGGATACTCTCCTTTATTTGGTAACTTTTTAATACAAAAAGACCTGAGTAAATAAAATGATGTTGTCAAAAAAATGATTGGATTGAATTATTGTAACAGGGCGACTGTCGACTGATAAGATTTTTATTTCATGAATCGTTAATTTTTTATGTTTTATATATGTTTTATTTTATAGTTTCGTGTATGCAAACTAAATTTAAGTAAGTTCAAAACTCTTAACGCTTTGCCATTGGTCAGCGTGTAGATACTTTGGAGGGAAATTAGAATATATAAGATATTGTTTTTTCAAATTGACAAAGCGTTACGCCATGGGAAGGGAAACGAACGTAGTTTGTGTAGTGTGTGTGTGTCCACATAAACATGACTTTTGGCATAAAACTAAATACATATAAAAAAGGAAATAAAAAAGGTTTGAAAACGAAACCCATGCAACAAAGTGGAATCAAATTGTGATTAATTTCTAGAATCACGCCATTTGGCATGAAAATGGGTGTCCCACCACCACCACAAGTCACACAACATGGTGGTAGTGACCGTTTTTTTATATATGTGGCAATATTGTGAAGGAGAAAAAGTGACACGTAGGAATGGTTTCTTGGTAAGTTCAATTAGTATCCTATCACATTAAGACACGAAGGAGTATAAGAAAGGAATATTATTTAATTGTGGTGTGCTTACTCGGTGACCTACTTTGGTTTGGATAAGGTGCAAGTTATGAAGGTTAAGCAACGTGCTTCATGACTTGACTTGCCATATTCTTACAAGCCTTGTATTTATGTGACGCGGTGTATTGTGTGTCCACATCTTTTGTACAACGTATTGCTATTGACCAAAAGGAAAAGTTAAAAAGATAGATGTCGGTAAATAGTTATTACCAGATGGGCAAGGATGTCGGTAAACAGCAACCAAGACAAAGGCAGGAAGAAAACACCTTGCTGCCCTGCTACTATTATCAACAAAAATCATCTTTTAACAAATATGCTCTGGCAGCTACGGGTTTTCCTCTTTTGTTTTGCTCCCCCGTCGGCTCCTCTATCTGTTTGTCACACTGGGCAGTCGAATGGGATGGAGCTGCTTTATGTATTGGAGCTTAGGTGGGCAGGGCTGCTTGTCGTGATTGGTTGGACACTCTATTAAGCTTTCCCAGCAAGACCCCTATTCTCCTTTCATCCGGAGCAGCCGTAACTTGGGCTCATCATGCTATACTCGCGGGTGAGCAGCGAGCTAGCGAAGGAAGGGAAGCTCCGCACAAGTAAGCGAAAGCTCGTTGGATGGACCTAAAATAGACTCGGTCCGAGCTCCTGCAAGAGGGTCCAAAGTAGAGTGGCATGGAATCGGCCGGAAAAAGAGATACGAACGGAGAGGAATAACTAATCGTAACTTTGTCAAAAAATGAATTTATAGCTAACTCCTCTTCCTATTGATCTTGATTAGCCCTAAGGTTCAACGAATGAATGAAGCTATGATCGTACCCGAATAGAAATGACGGTCTTCCTCTGATGTCTCCAAGCCGGCCAACCCAATGCCAGATAGCCGCCAAAAAGCACAAGCCTGAAAACACAATATGTGCCGCGGCCACACCTTCGTAACTCCAAATACCTGGATTCGTTATAGTCCCTCCAGAGTACCTCGCTATCCTCTGTAGGTAAGTAGCTGTTCTGAACTGAGCCCATCAATCTGGAGCGGGTGGCAACATGCAAAATACCAAAAAAAAAGCGATATACAGTGCCCCCATTCACCGAGTGAAGTAACAGCAGGCATGGCATCATAGGCAAAAAGAAAAAAGACCTTGATTGACACTTGAGAGATGCGAAGAAGGAACTGTTTTCAGGACAAAGACTCAATCGAAGGGCTCGGTTGTGAGGAAGTGAATAATTTAGGGCATGTGCTTTTACTTGACTTGATTTTGATTGTAGCTCTTTTGAAGCTTTTGAAACAAAACATCTCACACTTAATTAAAAGGCCTTAACGATGCCATAGTCTGTACACGCCTGACTTACCCCTTATTCAGGATTGGTTATTTTCTCATACCGAAACGAACTTAGCTGCAGGGGATATTCTTCTTTCTGGAGCCAAAGGGTAGCGCTTCGAGTTCTCAAGAAGCGGAGACAGTCCAATAAAAAAGAAGCGAAAACGTCATTCCGGGGAGATAAGGTCGACTTTCCTTTCTTCGGAAGCAGCAACAACCAAGACTGCTTATGGACCGCTTGTTTGACGAGCTTCATAATCTTTCATTTCTCTCCCTTGCATAACCCACTTTTCACAAGGTAAGTGAACCTGGAGGCTCTTGCGCGCTTCTCTCCATCCGTTGAGTCGGTGGAAGGCTACCTATTTTTTTTTATGATTTTGATGGCAGCTTCGCTCCAGAAAGTACCGCTAGACAGAAAGATAAATGGATAACCTTCGCACTTGAGTCAGTCGTTAGTTTAGTTGATAATCCTGTCCAGTAAGATAAGTTCCCGCGCACTCAATTCAGCAAGACGAATAATTTCTCTTTCTAGACGCAATTTCAGAAAAAAGGAAAAAAAACACATCAAAGGACCTCGAGATGCTAATCCACGAAAAACGATACAAGAAATTCGAAAGAGCTCATATACGGAACGAGGGCGACCTGTGCAGCCCATGAAATTAGATATCGAATGAGTACGATTTCGAGCATAAAGAGAGAAGAAAAAGGCACTGCAAGAATCATCGTAGGTGGGTATTCAAATAAAGGGGAGCACCTTGCTATCATGAAAACGCCAGCTGTGACCATAGTAGTTGCATGAATCACTCCTACTCTGCCATACCTGTGAAAGAACTTATTCTTTCGAATAGGCCTAACCCTTGGGGGGAGGGTTATGTTATTGGGTTAGAAAGAGGGACTCCCACCTCAACCATAAGGAGACATTTAGTCCTGACTCTAACAAGCTTCACCCCTCTCCAACCAGTCGAGTGGCATTAGCCCCCCCCCCCAGCAAGCAAGAGGATGCGCGAACCTCCAAGTCATGTGCGCTGGCAAAAAAGAAAGCATTAATCCCCTTTCTATGTCTTACATCTATAGTCTTTTTGCCCTGGTGCATCTCTTCAACATTTAATAAAAGTCTGGAATCTTGGGTGGAGAGGCAAGTCTGTTCACTAACAAGGATTCATTCTCTAACATTGTGGGAGAGGCTTGGAATTTGGCTCCTTCTCCATTACCATCGTCTCTGGAGTATCAGGCGTTATGTGAACCAAATATTATGTGCCAAGGTGTGCATTTGGTCCCTGGTTATGTCTTCCCAACTCGTGAGGCTGATATCGTCACACATTGTTTAAATTGTCGCATTGACCATGAAATCCAAAACTTTGTTTGAAGGATTGGGTTTTTCATCTGAATGTTAGGAGTGTGTTTTCTATTGTTTTGTTCTTTCTAATGTTAGCCATGTGATTTTTATTAGACAAAAACAAAACATCTGCTTTGTTTCATGTGGTGACTTTAACTTATGAGAGAATTTTCTTTTAATAAAAGTGATTTTCATTACAGGAAAACAAAACATATGTTTTTATTAAAAAAAAATAGGTTTTTTATTCACCTTGATAAGAAAACATTTGTCGTGTAACTTTGACTGCACGGATTCTGAAAGTGCAGTTACCAACTGTTGTTCCTGAAACGATAATCAACAAAGAACCAGCAGCCAATTCCGGAAAAATAATGCAAACAGAATCCGTAAACAATTAACGAACAAAGCCTAAAAAAACAGAATTGAAATCAGATGCAAAACAGAAATTAAAGAAAGATTGTGAAACCAAAAAAAACGAAAACAGAGAAAGGGAGAGGAGGAAGAACACCAAGACTTTGATAACCCAGTTCGGATTTCTCCTACATCTGGGGGTCTGAATCCGAGCAAATTAAATCCACTATGATGAATGTTGATTACAGAATGAAATTGTTCTTCGCGAATTCAGCAACAAAAAACGCAGAAGAAAGAATGAAAAAAAACGCAGAAGAAGGAATCACGCTCTGTTCTGCGCAAATGGCTCTTTCTCCGCTTCGACTCTGTTCTGCGCAGATTGCTATGTCTGCTGCGAATTCCTCTACTTTTTCTTTATTGCCCGTCGCTCTTTCTGTTTCGTATATGTTCTTTCTGTTGCGTACCTCAGCTCCTTAAACAGGAGATTTATTTGACCCAGCCCGCAACCAAAGAAAACACAGCGAGGCCCAAACAGAAAAAATGAACAGCCCAAAACAGCATTTATTTTCTATTTGCACCTCCAAACATTAGTATTTGCACCACACCACTAATCTCCACCTTGGTGCAAACTCCATCAAAGTAGAAATAACTTCAACTCGAATTCAAAGACCATGACATCACTTACTTGATGTCAACACCAAGCAAGTCTAGGCAATGCCTAAACTTACTCATGGGAATCGGTTTGGTGAGCATATCTGTGGGGTTATCACTTGTGTGAACCTTGACAATTTCGACTTCCTCTTTCTCCACAATGTTCCTAACGAAATGGAACCTAACATCTATGTGTTTGGTTCTCTCATGGTACATTTGGTTTTTGCTTAAGTGAATAGCACTTTGGCTATCACAAGATATACATACAAGATCATCACTTATGCCAAGCTCACTAACCAAACCTTGAATCCACAATCCCTCCTTGATTGCTTCTGTGAGAGCAACATACTCCGCTTCGGTAGTTGATAATGCCACAATGTGTTGTAGGCTCGCTTTCCAACTAATAGTATTTCCATACAAGGTAAACACATATCTGGACAAAGATCTTCTTTTGTCAAGATCGTTAGCATAGTCGGAGTCTACAAAACCATGAACCGCCTTTGCATCTTCTCCACCCTTGCCATACACCAAACCAACCTTGGTTGTCCCTCTCAAGTACCTTAGAACCCATTTAACCGCTTGCCAGTGATCCTTGCCTGGATTTCCCATGAACCTGCTTGTCACACTCATTGCTTGAGCTACATCCGGTCTACAACAAATCATAGAATACATAATACTACCAATTGCATTGGCATATGGAATTGCCTTCATGTATTCTTTGTCCTCCTTATTTGTAGGAGCTTGAGTGCTAGACAACTTGAAGTGTGGTGCTAGGGGCAAAGAGGTAGCCTTAGCATCACACACGTTGAACCTTTTGACCACTTTATTCAAGTAACTCTCTTGAGATATGATTAGCTTCCTTTTCTCCCGGTGCCTTGTTATCTCCATACCTAGAATCCTCTTAGCCGGACCAAGATCCTTCATATCAAACTCACTTTTAAGTTGATTCTTCAATCCTACAATAGAAGTCATACACTTGCTTGCAAGCAACATATCATCAACGTACAATAACAAGTAGATACCATTATCATGAGATAGATGTTTGAAGTAAATGCAACAATCAAATTACTTCTAACATACTTATTCTTTGTCATGAAAGAATCAAACCTTAGGTACCATTGTCTAGGAGATTGTTTGAGTCCATATAGAGACTTCTTTAGATGACACACCCAATCTTCTTTCCCTTTGGCTTCAAAACCTTCCAGTTGTTGCATTAAGATACTTTCCTTCATGTCTCCATGGAGAAATGCGGTTTTCACATCCATTTGCTCCAATTCCATGTCATGGTGAGCAACCATAGACAAAATGATTCTAATAGAAGAATGTTTGACTACCGGTGAAAAAATTTCGTTGTAATCCAAACCTTCCTTTTGAGTGTAGCCCTTTGCAACCAACCTTGCCTTGAACCTTGATTCTTCAACTCCCGGAATTCCCCCCTTTCTCTTGAAAATCCACTTGCTACCAACCACCCTAGCTCCCTTTGGCTTAGGAACTAGTTCCCATGTGTTGTTCTTATCCAAAGAATTTATTTCTTCGGTCATGGCAACAACCCATTTATCACTATACTTGTGATTAATAGCTTCATTGTTTTCATTAATAACCTCTTCCGCGGTATAGAGAGCACAACTTACCATATCTGCATAGCCAAACCTTTGGGGAGGTTTCACCACTCTTTTGCTTCTATCTTTGACTAAGTTGTAATCCGTGAGATCTTGATCACTGTCTTCACCATCTGTTTGATGTCCCAGATCCGGCTCCACTACCTCTTGAGTTTGGGGTGGGGCATTGTTAGTGGTTTCATGCTCCACCTCAAGCTCAAAACTCTCTAGCTCTTGCTTGTCTTCAACTAGCTCTTGATTGTCTCTAGTCCCCTTGAACAATTCTGCTTCTTGGAACTTCACATCTCTACTAATGCTGCACTTTTTGTCTTCTTGGCTCCAAATCCTATAGCCTTTCACACCTGCAGGATAACCAACAAAATACCCTTTTCTTGCCCTAGGGCTTAGCTTTCCTTCATTCACATGATAATAAGAAACACAACCAAAAACTTTCAAATGATCATAACTAGGAGTCCTATTTAACCAAATTTCTTGAGGTGTTTTTAGTTTGATAGCGGTGGAGGGGCTCAAATTAATCAAATAGCAAGTCGTATAGACGGCCTCGCCCCAAAATTTAGTAGGCATCCCAGAATTGGAGAGAATGCACCTCATTCTCTCCAATATGGTCCTATTCATCCTCTCAGCAAGGCCATTTTGCTGAGGTGTGTGCCTAACAGTTCTATGCCTAGTGATTCCATGTTCTTTACAATAATTTGTAAACACATCATTACAATACTCTAAGCCATTATCTGTTCTTAGCACCTTAACCTTTCTATTGGTTTTATTTTCAACTAAGTTTTTCCATTCCTTAAATGTTTTAAAGGCTTCATCCTTAGTTTTTAAAAGATAAATCCATACCTTCCTACTACAATCATCAAGAAAAGTAATGAAATACTTGTTTCCCCCCAAGAGTGGGAATCCTTTCCGATCCCCAAATGTCACTGTGCACATAGTCCAGCAAGCCTTCCGTATTGTGTTGTCCTGTGTTGAACCTCACCTTGTGCATCTTGCCAAATACACAATGTTCACAGAAAGGTAACCCTCCAAGCTTTTCCTTTCCGAACACACCAAGCTTTTCCAATATCTGCATACTCTTAGAACTCACATGCCCGAGTCTTTGATGCCACAACCTTGCCCTTTCGGAATTCACCAATTCCGTGCTTGAGGTAGCCACATCTACACTACCGGTAATTGTTGTACCTTTGAGAATGTATATGCCATGATCCCTATATCCTCTCATAACCACTAGAGAGCCTTTGATCACCTTCATAATACCCCCTTAAAAGAACAACTCGCCGCTTCAAGCATACCAAGAGAGATTAAATTTCTCTTTACACCAGGGACATACTTCACCTCCAGAAGTATCTTTATAGTGCCATCATCCATTCTAAGTCTTACGAAACCTATCCCTTCAATCTTGCACACTGTGTTGTTTCCCATTACTACTTGTCCGCCATTCACTTGCTTATAGCCAATCAACCACTCCTTATTGGACGGCATATGAAACGAACAACATGTATCCAACACCCAGTGATCCTTGTTGATGGATGAAGAGGCCATCAACACATCACCATCACAATACCCTATAATTTCGCTTCTTGAAGTTATATGATGACCAAAGCCAGAGTCCAAAATCCATATTTCCTCATTTGTGGAATTTGAACCAATGACTTCTTCCTTTATAGTACTCGGAAGCAATTGAGACGCTTCCTTCATCATCAGTGGAATCACCCTTTTTCTTGGATTTCCATTTTGGACAATCCTTCTTCCAATGACCCTCTTTCTTACAAATGTAGCACTTGTTATCCTTCTTACCTTTTTCTTTATCCCATTTCTTGTTCTTCTTATTCTTTCCTTTCTTTTCAGAATTCCCTTTCACAAATAGACCTTCATTCTGTTCTTCGTTAGTCTCGGATCTCCTCTTAAGTTCCTTTGATATTAGTGCGGATTGCACATCATCAAGGGTTAATGTTTCCTTACCATAAAGTAGAGCATCGGTGAGATGTTCATACGTTTTAGGTAAAGAATTTACAAGTAAGATAGACTTATCCTCATCATCAATCTTGACATCAATATTTTTGAGGTCAAGAATGACTTTGTTGAATTCGTCAATGTGCTCTTCCACGGACTTTCCCGGTTGCATCTTGAAGGTGTAAATCCTTTGCTTCAAATACAAACGGTTGGCAATTGATTTTACCATGTACAAGTCTTCTGATTTTTTCCAAATAGCTGTTGCAGTGGTTTCTTTTACCACTTCCCGGAGAGGCTTGTCACCAAGACTCAAGATTAGCGCACCATGTGCCCTCTCTAAAGCCTCCGCCTTTTCTTCCGCGGACATCTTTTCCAGCAAGCCCCTTTCTCCAAGTAGCGCACCCGCGAGACCTTGTTGGTCTAGCATTGCTTTCATCTCTACACGCCATAACCCGAAGTCGTTCTTCCCATTGAACTTCTCGACTTCGTACTTTGTTGAAACCATCGTTTCTTGATCGCAAACCAAAGCTCTTGATACCAATTGTTGCTCCTAAAACGATAATCAACAAAGAACCAGCAGCCAATTCCAGAAAAATAATGCAAACAGAATCCGTAAACAATTAACGAACAAAGCGTAAAAAACAAAATTGAAATCAGATGCAAAACAGAAATTAAAGAAAGATTGTGAAACCAAAAAAAACGAAAACAGAGAAAGGGAGAGGAGGAAGAACACCAAGACTTTGATAACCCAGTTCGGATTTCTCCTACATCTGGGGGTCTGAATCCGAGTAAATTAAATCCACTATGATGAATGTTGATTACAGAATGAAATTGTTCTTCGCAAATTCAGCTACAAAAAACGCAGAAGAAAGAATGAAAAAAAACGCAGAAGAAGGAATCACGCTCTGTTCTGCGCAAATGGCTCTTTCTCCGCTTCAGCTCTGTTCTGCGCAGATTGCTATGTCTGCTGCGAATTCCTCTCCTTTTTCTTTATTGCGCGTCGCTCTTTCTGTTTCGTATATGTTCTTTCTGTTGTGTATCCCAGCTCCTTAAACAGGAGATTTATTTGACCCGGCCCGCAACCAAAGAAAACACAGCGAGGCCCAAAAAGAAAAAATGAACAGCCCAAAACAGCATTTATTTTCTATTTGCACCTCCTAACATTATTATTTTCACCACACCACACCAACGGTGCCTCTCTATTGTCAAGAAAAAAGTATCTCTCACCCTCCTTTCAAATCTAATTATTTTTGATGTGCCATTCTCAGTGCCATTTCTGTGCTTTTCCTACCACTGAAGGAGCCTTTTGCGATAAGAGTAACAACAGAAATGAGAGTTTTCTGGAAGCTCACAGAAGGAACGCTAGGTTACATGTTTTTCTTTCATTCTCTGTTATGGGTATGGGTTGAATCTGATAAAAGGAAAACAAAATCATCTCTAACTGATTGCATAGGAGTATTTCTACTAACTTGAAGACATCGATTCTGGGAGAACATCATCAAGTAATCGGCGACATCATTTTCGTTTTGAATGATTCACTTTGGGTGTGACAACGTTCCCAGTAAGATTGTTGTAGACAGTGTCCTTGATTATAAACGTGCAAAACAAGAAACGTTATAGAAAATCAATCGGAGGGGGTCTGACGACGCGCCCTAAAGGATTTATCCTCTTCAATAGCGCAAATCCCCCAAGGGTACAACCGGTCTCATCTCGAGTCACAATAGCGACTGAGGTATCCGAACTGGCAAGAATTTGGTGTTTAGAGATCAGGAGATGAACCCAGGAAAAAGAGAAGAAGAGGAGCGTTTTTGTTTAGAAAAGAGTGATTTCTGAGTTGTGTATGCGTGTATCTCAAAGTGCTCTTGAATGCACAACTTAGTTTGTTACACTAAAAACGTGGGAAGTTGAGAGTGCTCAACAAGTAATGTACCTGGACTCTTTTTAATTAAATGAATGTAGACAATACTTGGAGCTCAAGTAAATAGCTATTAGGAAAATATTTAATAATAATATTTAATAAAAATAAATGTGACTAATCATAATAGCTTAAAATAGGCATTTTTGGATAGCTCATGTAAGTCCAATATATATATATATATATATATATATATATATATTGCATGTTATGACAGGTATAGTTCAACAACTTTGTTTTCAGAAATATCCATATAATTTCTTTAGTTGTTAAACACAAAAAAGATTAAAACTTTATTGATTGTGTACAACTAGTATAGGATCTCGTGCAATGCACGTAAACATATATTTTATTCTGAATATATATTAAATATAATATATATATATATATACCTTATTTTTATAGAAAATGAAATTAGTAGTTTATTAAATTAAAGTTAAAATAGTTATTTAAATTTATTAACATAAATTTGGAAAATAAAATAATTTAATACAAAAATGCTTAGTTGAATTATTAATAGATGTTCAACCAATTATGTATGTACTTGCGCGTAGAGTATACCCGATTTACACATAAAAAAGAGGTTCAACCAATTATATAAAAAAACAATTATGTTTTTTTGAACAAAGATAACAAATTGAAAATTTATAAATACTTCATGCATAATGAAACCAAACTTGTTTAATTATTATATAGGTTTGTTTTAAGAAAATAACAAAAAGAGAAATACTAACACTATATGTTTAGTTAGCGTAAAATTCTCACTTATATATATATATATATATATATATATATATATATATATATATATATATATATATATCGATGAAAATCTTATGAGGAGATATCAGATAATAATAATAATAATACAAAGTCAAGTGGTTACCATATTTGACATATATTTTATTCTAAATTTATAACATATATAATATAAAAATATTATATCAAATTGAATTAGAAATAATTATTTAAAAAATTTATTAAAAAAAACAAATTTAAAATAATATATTAGAAAAATGTTCAGCAGAGTTATTATAATACATAGTAGTCATTAAGCCAACTATATAATATAGTTTTTTTATAAGACAATTATATAATATAGTTAGGTGAAATAAAAGAAAAAATAACTGCTGTTTAACGAATGTAACAACTAAAAGTCTTTTTTTTTTTTTACAAAACAACCTACCGAAAGTTTAAATAACCTGTTATCATTAACTTGATAAAAAATCCTACTATCATTAATACTTAATGATTAATGAAACCAAACACATAGCATAAAATTATCGTTTATATATATCATGCAAATCTTATGAGGAGATGAGACAATAATACACAGCATAAAATTCTCATTTATATATGTCATGAAAATCTTATGAGTATATGAGAGAATAATACATAGCATAAAATTCTTGCTCATATATGTTCATCAAAATCTTATGAGGTGATGAAATTTACTAAGTATATTCAAACAAAAATGTTTAACTGCAATTACTCCCTTCTATTTATGATATTTTGGTTTCAAATTTTAGATCTATATATTACTTCTTTTTCTCCGATCCTTCGACTTCTTGTTATTTTTTAATAAAATATTAATTTTGGTTATCATTTTATATGTATCACACTATTATAAAAGGAACAAAGCTTGACAACCATAAATCTTAGGTAATACCTTCGATATCTATTGAGTTTTGCTGGGTATGCCTCAACCTCCAATCACTCAATGACATGTTATTTTTTTATATTTAAGTATTTTAAAATAAATTTAAATGTTGTACTAATTCTGCCTACGGCGTATCATACCCAACAAAACTCAATGAGTATCATAGAATTCTCTCAAATATCAATACATCACCTTGACTTGGTGTTTCTGCATAATTTTTTCATCAAAGAACAAGACATAATAATAAATGAATTCTCGTAGCATCCATACAATGATGGAGGGGTACCAAAAGAACCAACAAATTAAGTTCTCAATTAATAGGATACTAAATAAATAGCAATTTTGTTTCATGATACTCTTGTCCTGGCTAATAAAAATTAGTAACCGTCAAATGGACCTAGTCTTTTCAATAAGGGACTTTCTTGAATCTTGTTATTCATATCAATTATTACATCAATATAGGGTTTGCCTTGCCAAATCTGTGACTACCTCCATGCCTATTTATACTATGCAGACACATTACCTACCACATCAGATTTGTGATAATGTTGATAAATAACAAAGAGCTTTATTTGGGGTGGAAATGGTGTTCAAAGAAAATGGAACATGGTGAATTGGGCCACTGTGACTTCACCTAAAAAGAATGGTGGGTTAGCTATCCGAGAAGCTAGATTATCTAATTTGGCCTTGCTCGGTAAACAAGTTTGGAGCCTTATAAATGACACCAATAAGCTTTGGGTGAGAGTGTTATCTCACAAGTACTTACAAAAAGAATCTATTTGGTGTGTGAATAGTAGTCAGAATTCTTCTCTTGTTTGGAAGGGTATTTTAAAAGCGGTGGAAGCATTAAAAGATGGTTTTCAATACCGCATTGGTGATGGTGAGTCCTCTTTCTGGTATTCTGATTGGACGGGGAAAGGACCCTCTGCCACTTGGTTGATTTTGTCAACATCTCAGATACTCAGTATTGTATAAAAGACGCGTGTTTTGCTGGTTCTTGGTCTTGGAACACTCTTATGACTATTATTCCTACTCACGTGTACCATTTGTTCTGTACCGAGCAGCTTTTTGATAGACTACTGTAGGTAGGTGTCCCTTGCTGTCGTGGCAGTAGGTCAGTGAGCGCCCGGGGGGGTACCTGCAAGCCACTCTGACGCTCAAGTCAGTATGAGAGTAAGACAGTGTATAGCAAAGGAAGAGTGTGTACCTCGTGAATGGCTATGCGAGCTTGAATTTATAGGAAATTGCTGTGGATCGTCGGATCAGAGGAGGTGATCTGGACCCTCCAAGTGTGATGGGCTTGCATGTTGTGGATAAGGGCTGGATCGATTGGGCTGATCCATATCTCATCGCTAATCGCACCTCCTGGTATTGCTAATTAGACCTCTTGGTTGACTCCAGAACAGTTGCCCCCCAAGCCGAGATTATTCCGAAGGATGGTCTTGGCTTGAAGGATTTTCGTCGGTTTGCCGGATCTGTGAGGTTACGCGGGACACTGACTTTGTAACAACCGTGTTCTGTCATTTTCACTCTCTAGAGTAAAAAGGAGAAATTTTTTCTAAGCGTTGCTTTGTCTGTCTTGTCGGGTCGTATGAGATCACATTGTTGCGACCGTGACTCACACCTCCTTCGGTGTAATCCTTGTGCCCGGCACCAAGCTAGGGTGACGTATCCTGACGTTGGCGCCGCCTTGTGCCAAGTTCTCTGAGGTTGGCGCCCTCTTGGGCGCCTTGTGCCAGGATGCTCTGAGATTGGCGCCCTCTTGGGCGCCGTGTGCCATGCCCCCTGGTGTTGGTGCCCTCTTGGGCGCCTTGGGCCAAGGTGCTAAGACATCCTGATGCTGGTGCCGTCGTGGGTGCCTTCCCGAGTGCTTGTTTGTTTTTAAGAGTTGGCGCCCTCCTGGGTGTTGTTCCCTGCTTGCGTGTGCTGGGTGGCTTATCGTGGAGCAGATTTTGCGAGACAATATTCGGTGCTTTCGTGGGTGTCTTACTGCATAGTGCTGATTACCCCGTTGCGAAGGATTTGCCTTCAGACTGCCCCCTGCCAGGCGCCCCTTCGCTGGGCGCTGCTTGCTCCTGCCGGGCGCCCTCATGGGCGCTGGTTGCTTCTGCCAGGCGCCCTCATGGGCGCCCTCCTGGTCCTGCCAGGCGCCCTCATGGGGGCTGGTTGCTTCTGCCAGGCGCCCTCATGGGCGCTGGTTGCTTCTGCCAGGCGCCCTGCTGGTCCTGCCAGGCGCCCTAATGGGCGCTGGTTGCTACCTTGCAGGCATCCTCATGGGCGCCCTCCTTGCCAGGCGCCCTCTTGGATGCCGACTTGTGTAGACGTGTGCTTGGCACTTTACTTTATTTTTTTGCTGCTCATCTTGTCTTTTAGCCTGCTTTTCTTGCTTGACATTTCCACGAGTTTTACCGCTTCTAAATTACTAACCAGGTGATTTGGGCTGTCCTTCAGCTTACATTTCTGGCTTTTTGTGTTTGAGCACGTCTTAAGGTGACAGGCGTATTGGGCTTGTACGTAGTGGATATGGGCCAAGTTGATCTGCCAGATCCGTGGTGTTGCGCGAAACACTACCTCCTATAAATAGGCGGGTATTTGTCTTGTGGTCCACATTTTCTTTTTTGTAAAATTTCGTGGAGGAGTAGGGACCAATCCATCATTGGGGCGCTTTCTTGGAGGGTGGAAAGGAGTAGGGACCAAGCAACTGTTAACCCTAGCGCCTACTTCAAGGAGGAGGAAGGAGTAGGGACCAAGTCACCAACCTGGTGCCTCCTTAAAAAGGAGAGGAGGGAGTAGAGTCCACTTGTTTCAATGTCTTCTCTTCCTGGTAAGTATTTGTTGTTTGTTACCGTTTATTTACGTTGTTGACAGTGCCCTCCTGCCAGGCACCCTCATGGGCGCTGGTTGCTTCATATTAGCGCCCTGCCAGGCGCCCTCATGGGCGCTGGCTGCCTCTTCACAGGTGCCCTGTCAAGCGCCCTCCTGGGCGCTGGTTGCTCTTGACTGGTGCCCTGCCAGGCGCCCTCCTGGGCGCTGGCTGCCTCTTCACAGGCGTCCTGCCAGGTGCCCTCCTAGGCGCTGGCTGCCTCTTGACTGGCGCCCTGCCAGGCGTCCTCATGGGTGTTGGTTGTCTTCCTTGGCGCCCTGCCAGGCGCCCTCATGGGCGCTGGCTTTGTGTGGATGTGTGCTTGGCACTTCGCTTTATTTTTGCTGCTCCTCCTGACTCTTAACCTGCCTTCTTATCTATGAATTTTCAGGGATTGCCTGGTGCCGAGGGGAGTTGCTCTTACCATCATCTATTGACGTTCCTGCGAGTCTTTGCCGCTTCTAATTTACTGAGGTAACTTCCGGGCGGACTTTCCATTTATCTTTCTAGCTTATTTGTTCTTTTGAGCATGTCTTGTCTTGTAAAGTCTCCAACCTCGGGGGAGGGGGGTTGTCTCTAAGTTTTCCTGTCTGTCTCGTGACTGCTTGTTTGCCCCCTGTCCTGTAGGTTGAGAGATGGCAAGGACGAAGAAGACGGCTCGGATGCACCCTACCGCTCACCTTGCTAAGAGTCAGGCTGACGAGTTTGAAGAGGGGGGGTGGTACCGTGCCTTCGGAGCGGACTGGTGATACCGTGCCTTCGAAGGGGACTGGTGCCCTTGGCTTTGTTGATACTTCTTCTGATGATGATCTGCCGCTTGAGCATGAAGTGGTGGAGATTGGTGGTTTTAGTTATGACTTGGTTGCTCGTGTTGTTTGTTTCGCCAGGAGCTTCTACCTTACAGGAAAAGAGCCTCCCCGCTGTCTGCAAGATGCGTTGGGAGGCGACTGGCGGGTTGAGGTGGTTGACCCCCAAGATAGGGTGTGCAGAGTCCCCAGCGGTAGAAAATTCATGATGTTTCACAGTGTGGTTTACAAGGTGCGGGTTTCCCCATTCTTTACACCCTTTCAACTGGAGGTTATGAATCACCTTAAGATAGCTCCCTCTCAGCTCCACCCAAATTCGTGGTGTTTTGTGAAGTGTTTCGAGCTGGTGATGAGAGTTCTTCAAAGAAGATGCAGCTTGAGGGTTTTTATGGTTATCTTCGAGGTGCAGCGTCGTCGAGATACTTCGGATGGCGTCATTCGTTACGAGTTTGTGCATTTGAAATGTCGGACAAACTATGCTTTCTTTCAAGTGTACTCAGATAACCAGCATGATTGGAGGTCCAAATATTTTTACCTTGTTCCCTCTAGTGAGAAGGCCGTCGACAGCCTTGGCTTCTTTGATTAACAAGGGTGTCTAGTTCGGGATAAGTTTCGCCTTGGGTGGTGTAATGTCGATGCTGACCACACCTCTCGGTCTTATCGCGTCCTCCCATCCGCATTATCTGATCCTGAGCAGAGGACTTTGAGTATGCTGAAGAAGATCGTCGGTGGCTTGTCCACTGTGCCACAAAAGTTTTAGTGTAGTGAGCTGTCCAAGGCTTCCACGGTTCCTAAAGCTGCCAAGCTTTTAGGTTGCTTGTTCGGTCTTGATGTATCTTTGTTTTCTCTTTTGATAAATTATTTACTTATGTTGCTGACTCGCTACTTTGTTGTTTTGCAGATAAGATGGCCGCTCCACTCTCTTTTAATGAATTGGCCTCTTTGGCCGGACGGAGGAGACCTTTGGATGCCGAACCTACCGAGGTCAAGAGCCCGGTTCCTGCTATATCTGCCCCTGTGCGTCCCTCTATGGGACCTCGCCTCAGCTTAGGAGCGCCAAGCCGTGTTGGAAGGGACATCTCCGGGGTGCCGAAGGTTCCAGTCGACTCCAGCACCCAGGGGACTCAGAGTAAGTCCAAGCGCCAGAGAAGTTGTTCCCAGGGACCTCCTTCTGCTGATTGTCCCTCCCCGGTTGGGCTTCCTCCCCCTGCTGACGAAGAGGGTGAAATTAGCTTCTCTCCCGAAGAGCGTGATCATTTCTGTGAGCATCCTTTCGCACTTTCCGCGCACATGGTTAAAATTGGGGAAGGTCTGCATGCGAAGTGGGAAACTGAAATGAAGTGTGGATCTCGTTCAGGTAATCCTCTTGAGTCATTTCTTACGGTATTCATCAAACCTGCACGGGCCACCACCCCTGCCAGGCGTCCTCATGGGCGCTACCTGTTTTGACCTTGGTGCCCTGTCTGGCGCCCTCATAGGCGCTGGCTGCTTTCTTAGAGGTGCTTTGCCAGGTGCCCTCATGGGCGTTGGTGGTGTTGGTTTTAAACTTTGTCGTGTTTGTTTCTCTCTTTGTGCAGGGATGATCGAGGAAAGGGATCGGCTTCTCTTGGATAAAAGCCGGCTTCATGTGGATTTACATGAAGCGCTGGAATCTGCTCGTCGGGCAAGAGACGCTGCTGGCCATTATCAGAGGCAAATGGAGGAGCTCCAATCTGAGTTGGACAGCATGAAGCAACAGAAGGATGCGACCGAGGAAAGGGTGCGGGAGATGGCTGGGCAAGCCATGGACTTCTCCTATGCTGCCTACGATAGGTCATGTTCAGTGCATGTACCCGGATGCGGTTCTTAAGTCGGGCATCTTCTGGTTTGACCATGAGGCTGTAGATGGGAGGATTGTTAGATATCGTTCCAATATGGTTGATTTCGACGTCATTTCCCCCTGATTATTTCTTCTAGAAGTTCAGTTATTTTTGACTTGTAATTTCTTTTTGTCCTGTTGGATTTCGTTGTACGTTTGCTTTATGGAGCCTGACTGATGATTTTACGTTATATCCACGTTTCCTTTGTCTTGCTTTTTTTCACGCTTCTGAACGTATCATCTCCTATCGCCTCGTGGCAATGTTATCTCTGTCAGGAGTTTATCAGAATCGATCCGATTTAAATTCCCCACTAGAGGTTGCGACATTTGCGGTTGCGACATTTGCGATGCCGCTTCGCCCATCTAGGGACTCTGACAGGAGTTTATCAGAATCGATCCGAACTTAACTCACCCATCAGAGGTTGCGACCTTTTCGATATGCCGCTTCGCGCCTTAGGTCTCTAACAGGAGTTTATCAGAATCTATCTGAACTTAACTCATCCATTAGAGGTTGCGACATTTACGATGCCGCTTCGCCCATCTAGGGACTCTGACAGGAGTTTATCAGAATCGATCCGAACTTAACTCACCCATCAGAGATTGCGACCTTTTCGATATGCCGCTTCGTGCCTTAGGTCTCTAACAGGAGTTTATCAAAATCTATCCGAACTTAACTCAGCCATTAGAGGTTGCGGCATTTGCGATGCCGCTTCGCCCATCTAGGGACTCTGACAGGAGTTTATCAGAATCGATCCGACATTAACTCACCCATCAGAGGTTGCGACCTTTTCGATATGCCGCTTCGCGCCTTAGGTCTCCAACAGGAGTTTATCAGAATCTATCCGAATTTAACTCACCCATTAGAGGTTGCGACATTTGAGATGCCGCTTCGCCCATCTAGGGACTCTGACAGGAGTTTATCAGAATCGATCCGAATTTAACTCACCCATCAGAGGTTGCGACGTCTCTTGATAGCCGCTTCGTGAACCGAGTAGGTCGACTCAAGCCTTGGTTCTGCCTGGTTGCCTGGTCTCCTGTTGTTTGAGTCGGGACTTGGCTTTCAGACCACCTCTTGCCAAGCGCCCTCATGGGTGCTGGCTGCTCCTTATAGTCGCCGTGCCAGGCGCCCTCCTGGGCGCTGACTGCTTCTGTATTGGGCGTCAGTTTCTCTTGGTTTTTTCTATGGTGCTAGAGCAAAAACTGTGATTTGCGAAACAATATCTTGAACCGTAAATAGTAAGATTTAATTCCTTCGCACGCGTGTTGCAAATTGTTTTGACGTGTTAAATTTAACAACCAACTTCTTAAAGTAGACGTTCTAAGTATTGGAACTTATGAGCCAGATGCAGAATAGAGGAATAGGTCCCCGTTCTCCCTTGGGTGGATGGTGAGCTTCTTTCTAACCTCCTCAAGGAGGTGAGGACATTCTCCATCCGGTTTGAACTTCTTCACATCCTTTTTTGACCCATTGGTTTTGGGTTGGCTCTCCGCTTCTTCTTCACTACTTGAGTCACTTCTGGTATCCCAGTCTCTCAGATTCACCCCAGCTTCTTCTCTGAACCCCTTACCCAAGCTTCTTAGCTCGGCGGTCTCCTTCTCATCTTTAAAGCTCATGCAGAAACACTTGCGTGCTTCTCCGAGGTCTACCTGGAGGGTCACCACCTCACTCTCCAGAGTGTAGAACTTCATTTTCAGATGGACCGTTGAGGTGACCGCCTCCAGCTTCCCCAACGTGGGCCTCCCAATGATGCACTGGTAGACCGACTTGCATGGGAGGGCCAGGAAGGGTGTTTTCACAGTTCTGAACAACGGCGGTTTACCGTCAGGGTTTCCGTAGGTGACCATTAGCTCTAGGTGGCCGAGTGGCTTAGTCTTCGATCCATTAAACCCGGTTAGGTCCCCTCCTCGGTATGGAGTCAGGTCATCGGGGGAGATATTCAGCACTTGTAGTAGGTCTTCAACGATGATATCTACTGCACTTCCCTGGTAAACCAGGATCCTTCTTACCTCAACGTTGGCGATAATGGCAGTGACGATCAGTGGGACGTGTTTGTTCGTTTTCCCATCAAGCAGATCATTGTCGTCGAAGGATAGGGGCGGTCTGGTTGGGCCCTTCCTGGCGACTGAGGTTGACGCAATGATGAGGATTCCCTTCCACTTCCTCTTCATTGATTTGTTTGACCCCCAGTCATCATGGGAGTTTCTCCCGTGGATCACCATGGCCACTGGCCTTCCTTTGGGCCTCCGGGTGTCCTCTTTATCGGTTGATTCATCATTGCCATTTTTGACCCACTCACCGACTGGGGCCTTCCCCTTCCTAGGGGACCTGTATCTACCTTCAGGGGATCGGGCTCTTTTGCGCGAGCCACTCGGTTCCCCCTCCTTCTTCACGTACAGTGACAACTTTCCTCTCTGGATCAGCTCCTCAATATCTTCCTTCAGCGCTCGGCAGCCATTGGTGTCGTGGCCTCTGCTTTGATGGTAGCGACACCATTTCTTCGAGCGGTTCTGACCCTCTTTCAACACCAAAGGCTCTGGCCTCTTGATGTCTTTGAATTCAGCGTTGGCACATTCAGTCAGGATTTGCGCCCTTGAGGTGACGAGGGGAGTAAGACCTGAGAGTCTTGGGGGGCGTCCCTCACGGTGTACGCCTCCTGTTACCTTTCGCCGGCGTACCTCCTGGGTGACTTCCCTGTCGCCCCTTGCCACTACAAGAAAATGTTGAATTTCCGGCCAAAAATTTCCGGCGGTTTCGGAGCCGCCGCAAACTTTCCGGCGGATTAGGGGAATTACCGGCGGATTTTATCCGCCTCAAACTTTGCGGCGGATTCCGTGGATTTTGCGGCGGATCTGTTTTCGCCGTGGATTTTGTGGTGGATCCTGTGGATTTTGCGGCGGATTTGAGATTACAAAAATATTTTTTTTTACGAGATTTTAACAATCCGCCGGTAAGGTTATTTGCGGCGGATATTTGCCAATTTTGAATTTCACAAAGCCGCCGCAAATCCCCCTAAGTCCGCCGCAAATCCCCTAGGTCCGCCGCAACGCCCATAAATCCGCCGGTAACCACCGTTTCCGGCGGATGCTACCTTTTGACCGTTTGACTTCGTTGCTCCTATATAAACCCCTTCTCCCCTTCTTCGTCTTCACACCTCTACCAAGAAACAGAGACATACGCCACTCTCTTGATACGACACTCTCTTGGGCATTGTCGGCAGCGGCTCCAAGAGAGTGGCGTATGTCTCCATTTCTTTGTAAAGAAATTTCCACCTTTAATTTAATATTCACTATTCATTATTTACTGTCAGGAAGATCTTGACCGTTAATTTAGTGTCGGCAATATCTTGACCGTTAATTAGTGTCGACACTAATCACCATTGACTATTCAATAATCACGCTGCACTATTCACTATTTAATGTCCGGTTCATCTTTTTCGTTAAAAGTAACCCCTTTATAAGCAAAAAAACTCCTCCTCGTTATTTCCACCACAAGAGACATCTACACTCATCAAACGCTCGGTATCATCCTCCAACTTAACAACCCGTTCTTGCAGTTCCTCAAACTTTCTATTTAGAGATTCAACCATCTTTTCATACATGCACTTCTCATCCTCCGAAACTTCACTCTCTAATTGGAGGATGAGAAGTGCAAGTATGAAAAGATGGTTGAATCTCTAAATAGAAAGTTTGAGGAACTGCAAGAACGAGTTGTTAAATTGGAGGATGATACCGAGCGTTTGATGAGTGTAGATGTCTCTTGTGGTGGAAATAACGAGGAGGAGTTTTTTTGCTTATAAAGGGGTTACTTTTAACGAAAAAGATGAACCGGACATTAAATAGTGAATAGTGCAGCGTGATTATTGAATAGTCAATGGTGATTAGTGTCGACACTAATTAACGGTCAAGATATTGTCGACACTAAATTAACGGTCAAGATCTTCCCGACAATAAATAGTGCATAATGACTTTGGTGACCGAATTCTTTTAAAAAAAAACCGCCGCAAATCCCCCTAAACCGCCGCAAATCCCCCAAATCCGCCGCAAATCCCCCTAATCCGCCGCAAATCCCCAAAACCGCCGCAAATCCCCGTTACCGGCGGCCGTGAAAAAATAAGCGCGCAGTTTGAATTTGAAATTTCCGCCGCAAGTCCCCAAAACCGCCGCAAATCCCCAAAAACGCCGCAAATCCCCATTTGACCGTTTGACTCCGTTTTCCGATATATATCCCTTCCCCACTTCTTATTCTTCACACTTATACCAATTCTCTCATTCTCTTCTTAAAATTTCTCTCTTACTCTCTCCAAACTCTCTCCTTCCCTACTAAATCTCTTCTTGAAACTCCTCACTTCCTCCCTACGAATTGTCTTCTTCTCTCATTGGCAAATTTATTCGATCCAAGGTATGTTTCTGGTATGAGTTAATAGTTTTAGTTTTTAAATTATTTTATAATGATATGAGTTTGTTACTAATTGTGTTTTTGTTTGTTTAGGTATTGTTTGAGCTTTGGCTCCTGTTTTTTCCTCTTTCCTTGAGTTAGGGATACGCTTCAAGTCAGAGCCTTCTCTTCACTACGGTTAGTTATCAAGATAAATTAGTTTTTTCCTCTTTACCAACTTTTGCTCGCCGTCAAATTTAGATTTTTTCTTTTAGTCATTGGTGACCGTAAAAATAATTTATATTGAAAAAACTTATTTATTAAGTTCATTTATAAATTTTATTAACATATATTGTCTTATAAAAATTGAAATTTAAAATTAAATTTGCAAATATTATTTATAATGTTTAAATTATTAATATATAACATTATCAAAAATTAATTGTGTTGCTTGTAATTGATAGTTTATTGAAATATCAAAATAAAATGAGTAATATATCAATATATATATATATATATATATATATATCAAAATATGAAGTAATTGATAGTTTATTTGATATTTTATTTTATTTATATTGTAGTGTAGTACATAGTTCTTGAAATTATGGATCGTAGTTGGATGTATGATCGATTATTTCCTAGAAGATCTGGTGTAAAGCGACTTTTTGTAGAAGGAGTAGAAGAGTTTATTTTTGGTGCTAAGTACATTGATCATGAAGAATTTGGGCGACAAGGCGGTTTTAGATGTCCGTGCTTGAAATGTTCCTTTGGAGCTATAAAAAATGAACATGAAGTTAGACTTGATTTGTACAATAATGGGTTTAGGCTAAATTATTGGACATGGAGTCGTCACAGGGAAGTAGCACCAGGGGTAGCTGCAGTTCCTGCGGTTAATGTTCCGGTTGAAGTAGTAGATCACACATCAAGTAGTTATCTAGCGACTACGACATCTGAAGGATGGGGAATACAACCATTAGATGAGTATCAGGGAATGGTATCTGACGCTGTTGGAGTAAATTTGGATTTTGAACAATCAGATGCTGACGAAGTTCCAAATGAGGAAGCTCAAAGGTTTTACATGTATTTGAGTGAGACAAATAAACCCATATTTGAAGGATCGAAAGACTCAAAATTATCAATGTGTGTTCGGTTGTTGGGTCTTAAGTCTCAATTTAATGTTGCTGAGTTGTGCATGGAATATATGACCAATATGATGTTGGATGCAACCCCCATTAGAGGGATTTTGCCACAAAGTTATTAAGAAGCTAAAAGAGTGGTATCGAAGCTTGGCTTAAAATCTAAAAGGATTGATTGTTGTGTGTCTGGTTGCATGCTCTATTATAACAATGAGTTTGGCATAAATGATGGAGAGTTGTCGGAATGCAAGTTCTGTGGACAACCACGCTATCGTGTTAGTAGAAGAGGGATGAGTAGAGGCAAAACGGTTCCACGAAAAGCAATGTTCTATCTGCCTCTTATTCCAAGGCTACAGAGGATGTTTACTTCAACGGAGACCGCGGGTAAAATGACGTGGCACCATCAAAATAGAAATAATTCTGGTGAATTACGTCACCCATCTGATGGTGAAGCTTGGAAGCATTTTGATCGTGTTCATCCAGATTTTGCCAGTGATCCACGCAATGTTCGGCTTGGTTTGTGCTCTGATGGTTTCACACCATATATTCAAGCCTCGACAACACCGTATTCATGTTGGCCAGTTATTGTTACCCCGTACAACCTTCCTCCAGAAATGTGTATGTCCAAACCATACATGTTTTTAAATTCTATTATTCCAGGGCCAAGTAATCCAACAGCTGGTATTGACATATATTTGCAACCTTTGATTGATGACCTAAAAAGGTTGTGGAATGGTGTTTTAACTTATGATGCGGCACGCAAACAAAATTTTGTGATGAGGGCGGCTTTGATGTGGACCATTAATGACTTTCCTGCCTATGGAATGTTGTCTGGATGGGGGACACATGGTAAGATGGCGTGTCCGATTTGCATGGTTGACACAAAGGCTTTTAGTCTTAAATACGGAGGAAAAACTTCATGGTTTGACTCGCACTGTAGGTTCTTACCTATGGCTCGCCCATTTAGAAAGCAGAAATATGCGTTCATCAAGGGAAATGTTGAAACAGCTGGACCTCCTCGTAAGTTGACACCAGAGGAAGTTTGGAATAGTGTTAGGGATATCCCTCCTGTGGAAGTCGTAGCGGGTGTTGTTTCTCGTCCAGATGGCTATGGACAATGGCAGAATTGGACAAAAAAAAGTATTTTTTGGGAACTTCCGTATTGGAAAGATAATCTGTTGAGACACAATCTCGATGTCATGCATATAGAGAAGAATTTTTTTGACAACGTATTTAACACTGTCATGAACGTGAAAGGCAAAACGAAAGACAATGAGAAAGCTAGGAAGGATATAGCTCATTATTGTAGACGAAAGGATTTGTTGTTGGTTGAGCAAGGTACTAGGACTTTGAAACCCAAAGCCAATTTTACTTTATCTACTGAACAAGCGAAAGCAGTTTATCAGTGGATAAAAGAGTTGAAAATGCCAGACGGTTATTCTTCCACTTTATCTAGATGTGCGGATGTGGATAATGGGAGGTTGCATGGGATGAAGAGCCATAGTTGTCATGTATTCATGGAGTGCTTACTTCCTATCGCTTTTAGTTCGTTGCCAACACACGTTTTGAATCCGCTCATTGAAATAAGTCAATACTTTAAGAATTTGTGTTCTGCAACGTTAAAAGCTGACGATCTTTAAAAAATGGAACAAGACATCCCACTTATCTTATGCAAGTTGGATAGAGTATTTCCGCCTGGTTTCTTTGATTCTATGGAGCATCTACCGGTGCATCTCGCATATGAAGCTAAACTTGGCGGACCTGTCCAATACAGATGGATGTATCCGTTTGAAAGGTCGGCTAATTTTTAAGTTTTTGCAGGATCAGCTGATGTCTCAGCACTGAAGGCCATCCTCATCAGCATCCTACCCGCAGCCGTCGCAGCAGCATTACAGCGGTGCATTTCAACAGTATGCACCCGAATATTCCCATCAGCAGTATGCACCCCAGTAACCCCAGCAGTATGGCGCACCTCAGTATTCTCAGCCATACCACCAGCAGGCCCAGGCGCCATTCCAGCCATACCTGCAGCAGTAGCATCAGTCACCCCGCCATCCAAACCAGCAGCACCCCCAGGCGCCAGTCCCGCCAGACCAGCACCCCTAGCGCCAGTCACCCCACGAGAACATTGATCTTAATATTAGTATTGCATCGCTTTCTGCTATTCTTCAAGATGATACATATTATAATTTTGATGACATTGGCCAGCAGCCACCCCAGTAGCTTTAGATTATTTTATTTTTTGTATGGATATTATATTTTTTGTATGGATATTTTTTTTGTGATGATATTTTACTGCTCTTTCCAATTTTTATTTTTTTAAATAGTAAATTCATTAATTATTGAATTTTATTTTTTTATCAATAATTAAAAAATTTAATAAAAAATATTTTTTTTAATTAAAACGATTTTTTTAAAAAAATAATATTTATTTTTAAAAAAAAAGGATTTTGCGGCGGAGTTTTTGTATTTTCCGGCAGAATTTTAAATAAACCGATTTTTTCTAAAAAAATATTATTTTTTTTTAAAAAAAACGGTCTTTGCGGCGGAATCATGGTTCTTGCGGCGGATAATTTTTCGGCGGATTTATGCTCTTTGCGGCGGATAATTTGTGGCAAATATTTTTTGGCATTTTCGGCGGATTATCCGCCGGAAACTTGCGGCGGATTTATCGGCGCCACGAGATCCGCCACAAGTTTGCGGCGGATAAACCGCCGGAAAGCGTTTGCTGCAACCTGGCTACCGGCGGCAAAAATTCCCTGCAAAGTCCAATTTTGCGGCGGAAATATGGCTTTTCCGGCGGATTTTGCCCGCCGCAAAATCCTATTTTTCTAGTAGTGTGCCTTGGCTGCCTCGCGGTAAGCCATATCATCCTCCTCATAGTTCATGTATTTCTGGGATCTTGGAAGGAACTCGCCCAAGTTCCTAGGCTTGTTGATGCCTACATCGACCGGGAACAAACTTCCCTTTCTCAACCCGTCTTTCATCTAGAACAACCTTTGTCTGTCCTCCAAACTTCGAACGCCAGAAGCTTCCTTATTGAAGTGCTCAATATACTTCTTAGTGTCTCATGGTTATGCTGCCTGACGGCTCTCAGTACTTCTTCGGATTTGGGCTTTAGCCGGGAGGCAGTGAAACGAGTCGTGAACTTTCTCGCCAACTGCCCCCATGAGGATATGGAGTTCGGCCTCAGCTCTTGGAACCACTCTAATGCGAAACCCTCGAGAGTGAGGGGGAGGTTTTGCAATGGACGGGCTCCCTGGCGCCCCTGTAGCGCATCATCAGGGAGAAGTGTGCCAGATGACCGTCCGGATCTCCAGTCTCGTCGTACATCTTGAGATTTGGCAGCTTTTCCAAGGCCCTTGGGATTTGGTGTTCGTCTACCCTTCTCGTAAACGGCCCCACCTCTGAAAACTCTCTTGAGTTTCGGGGAGAGGTGTTTTCGTAGCCCAGCTCTTGATACCCGTGTCGTTCGGGGGATCTCCTCGATGGAGAATCCCGGTGGTTCCTTCTGTGATGAGGCGCTGGAGTGGGTGTCATGAGGCCGATAGGTCCCTGGGGGTGAGCCTGATCCCCCATGCCTGCGTCGCCTAGGGCGAGAGCGATGCACGTTCCTTCGCCGTGGGGGAGAGCGATGGACATGATGTCTCCGAGGTGGGGACCGGTGGTGCCTTGAGGTCACCGTCATTGGAGGAACTGTCCTCCTGCTGAGTGGAGGTTGCTCTGGCAGGGCGGTCACACGCCTTTCAATCTCCCTCAGTCGTGCTTCCTGTTCCAACATAGCTTGAGTGCGCCTGGCCAGGATGTCCAAAAGCTGATTCACGTCAGAGGGCTGGGCAGGTTGACTGGTGCCCTCGTCATGTATAGTCACGACGTTGCCCTCGGGGGTACCCTCCGGTCGGGGTGCGGTCATGGCAGTGCTTTGAGTGCGGGGTCTCAGTTTGGGAGCCATCGCACAACAAGAGAAAAGTTTGAGTTATGATTGTGTGAAAAGATAAAAATCTCCCACTGTGGTTGCCAATGTTCTGTACCGAGCAGCTTTTTGATGGACTGCTGTTGGTAGGTCCCTTGTTGCCATGGCGGTAGGTGAGTGAGCGCCCGGGGGGGTACCTGCAAGCCACTCTGACGCTCAAGTCAGTATGAGAGTAAGACAGTGTATATGCAAAGGAAGAGTGTGTACCTCGTGAATGGCTATGCGAGCCGGAATTTATAGGAAATTGCTGTTCGTTGTGGATCGTCGGATCAGAGGAGGTGATCTGGACTCTCCAAGCGTGATGGGCTTGCATGTTGTGGATATGGGCTGGATCGATTGGGCTGATCCATATCTCATCGCTAATCGCACCCCCTGGTATTGCTAATTGGACCTCTTGGTTGACTCCAGAACACCATTTAATTGAGCACTATCGTCCTCCGACTAGTTTGAATCACACTATCAAAGACCAATGGATCTGGTGCCCTTCAGGTAATGGCTCTTATTCCTCTTCCTCAGCTTATAATTGGTTACTATCAATGCATCGTACCTGGGGTAGTGAGGATTTGCGGTGGATTTGGAAGTTCCGTGTCCCTGCGAAACTACAACATTTCATATGGCTTTGCTCTCATAGAGCTCTCCTTACTAACAAGCTTCGGTTTCATTGTCACGTGGCTGATTCTCCCATCTGTAATTGATGTAATAATGGAGCTATTGAAGACTTGCTTCACTGCCTTTGTGATTGTAAGTTTTCCATGCAGGTTTGGTGCCAGTTTAAATTCAACGAAGTGGATGGGTTTGGGTCTCCCACCTGCTCCACGACCTGGATAAAACACATGTTGCAAACTAACATTTCTTCGTTGTTTTTGGTGATTTTATGGTGGGTCTGGCGGTGGAGAAATAACCATTGTCTTGGTGATCAGAATTGGAGGCTTATGGATGTTGTTCGTTTTGTCAATCATATGCATGCCGATGTGGTTAACCATTGCCATCATAGTATCCCTATGAGATCTACGTGGGATTCCACAGTGAGATGGCAGTCCCCTAAGCTTGGGTTTGTGAAGCTCAACGTTGATGGGAGTTGTTTCTCAACTAACGAGATTAGTTCAGGAGGCCTTTGGGAAATTGGCTTGGAGGGTTCGCAACTAAGGATGGTTACGGAGATGCTATGATGGCTGAGCTATTTGCCATCTATCATGGTTTTTCGCTTATTTTGCATCTTGATATTGTCAGAGTCGTTTGTGAATCTGATTGCAAGGATGTAGTGGAGTTGATTTTGAATCGTGACCAGCATGCCACGCATCACTTTGCTTCGCTTTTTTTGAAGATTACTGCTATGAGGGAGCTGCTACCAGGTTTGGAGCTCTCCTATGTGCCTCGTGAAGCCAACACAAGTGCAGACCTCCTTGCTAAATATGCTAATTCACACTTGAGAAGCATTGTCTTATGGGATTCTCCTCCTAGTTTTTTTTCAGACCAACTAGCTTCTGATTCTATTAGTATCTAGTTTGGCTCTCTCTTTTCTTTCTTTGTTATGTATGACCCACACAAAAATATATATATATATAATACGATGACACTTGTAATCTCTTTTATTGAGATTTATTCTTTTTTTTTGGTGTACTGAGATTTATTCTTAATTGTTAATTATATAGATTTCTAATATCAATAGTATCAAAATAAATAAATAGCGATTAATACGTGTATTTATAAATTCAAAAAATATTTTCAATTATCCTATATTATGTCAATTCTCAATATTATAATTAAAGAATCTTTAATCACCAGCTTATATTAATAACGAGTTATTTGAATTGAATTTTTCTTAACTCTTGATAAAAAATTAATTGACAATATTTGTTTATTTCAATTAATTATACCAAGAAGTTAAAAAACACTTTTCGTTACACGAAATTAAGTAGAATAGAAAACAACGTTAACAAATATTGGGTAACATTATATTCTCAAAAAAAGTAATACATGAAATTGCAAAATTCTAATAATTCATATAATTCATATTAAACTTAATAAGACACTGAAAATCAGTAACTATTTTGAATGTAAATAATTTCTATATATTATAAGTTAATTGCACTGTTTTCAATAACATTTGCGGTGTTGCGAATCTCTTGATGGTCCTCGCATTATCTTCAATAACTTTTGCAATGTTGTGAATCTCTTCATTTTCATTGAGGAGATATTCGGTTAAGTAACTGTCATCCTAAAATGAAATAAAATAAAATAAAATAATTATTAGGTGGCATTTATATACGTAGAAAACAAAATGTTTATTAGTAATCACGCATGAGGTTCACCAACAGAGATTGTTGGAATAACATGAGTGCATGAGAAATAATCATGTTAGCATATATGTCCTATTGCGTGGATAGAAAACAGTTCACAAGATCAAAAAAGTGTGTTGTTTAGAAATAATAAAATGAAAATTTTAGATGATAATCAATAAAAATTTTACCTCTATAAGTAGTTTGTACTGAAATTGGTCAATTAAGTCATTATCTGTGCATATACTTGTATCACGATATTTTATTTTAGTGGAAAATGAATGACAGCTTGGACATTAAACCTTAAAATATAATTTTGATCGAATAATCCAAGTATATTTGTGGAATGTTATCCAATGAATCAATGAAATCAACACATATCTTGCGAAAATGGTATTATGTCGCCGAGTCTATAAGAACAAATGTAACAGAACTTGTATGATCCAGATTCACTTGAAGATTCGTCATATAGATTTGGATAGCTTGCAAGATTTGTACCACCAATGATTTCCAATAATCTCATCGGTTCGAGCAACAATAACAAAATAGTAGACTCGCTAAAATTTTAAACAAATTATATGATTAAGATAAATTGATTATATATATATATATATATATATATATATATATATATATATATATACACACGCACACTAACACATAAACATCAAAGTGACACAATTAGATACATCCACGAGAGTTATGTTTCTATTCATGAATAAGAAATCATCCATCATTTGTGCAGCTGTGACCATTTTGGAAAATGAGTCTAGAATAAAAATAGGTCAAATGAGTATTGAAAGGTGTGCGAAATAATTTGAGTTCAAAATTTTTGAAAAAGGCATATGGACTAATATTTATCTACTGCAATCATGAGCCTTTAATTTATTTTCATATTTACTTGCTAAATGACGTTCATTCTTGATTTGCCTAATATTAATGCATTCATTTCACATTTTTGCATATCAATACAGGGTAGGATAGAATATTGCTCCAATGAAATATGGGAAATGAAGTACAAATTACATGTAGTATACATAAAATAGTACAAAATCATGATACACCTAATATTATAATTAATATGAAATCACTATGAGAATGACACTTGGAAAAGAATTAATTGAGATTCATTCTCAAATGTTATTAGTATATTACAAATTAATTCTCATTTTAAATTAAACACCATTTTCCGTCTAATTCAAGTCATTTTATTTGACATTTTTTCCTTTTCTATTAGTACAATTCAAAGCACATTAATTCATTCTAGAAGTCATAGAGAAACTGATGCATTATTTATCAAAATATATGGATCATAATTGTGAGAAATAAAAAAATTAATAAGTTTAAAATTAAATAGTATATGCGAGTGAGTGTGTAAAGCATTTTTTTGACAAAATTTAAACCAAAATATTAGACGTTGCCAATTCACAATATTTAATACTATCATTTTTTGTTTTAAGTCACAAGAAAATATCATTTTTCATTTGATAAATGAAATGGTTTCTTAAAATTTTTGTCTTGATTATTTGAATTATGTTTTTTAATGAGAAAAAAATAATAATTAAAACACATTAAATTTCAAATAGTGTAACCATAACTTTTTCCATTTTTGATTGTTGAATATCATTATTTGCTGAATTTCGTATATAAATGCAATTAATTTATTCTTTACATAAAAGTGTGGGACCAAAAAATGTAATAAATAACAAACGCATAATAATATTGTAACATCCCCCAAAGTGATTGTTTCTAATTATTTTAATTAGTAAGTAGTTTTAATTAATTGTTGCTAAGAGAGTAAATAAATTGTTTTGCTTTGAGTGATAAATTGCATGATTTAATTTGCCTAAGTGTGAAAGTTGTATGCATTGAATGCTTATTTGATTAATTAAAAAGAAGTCATAGGTGAGGAAGTAGAAGAGAAGGGCAAAATTGTAAACTCACACCCCAAACACTCATTAAACTCTCAGCTGAGCAAACATCCCACACACCCCCACACACCAACACCCTTAAATTGTCTTGTTGAAAGAAGAGAAAAGCAAGAGAGAAAGGGTTTGAGAGAGAGAGAACTCGAAAGTGAGAAAGGGGGAGGAAGAAGAAAATCAGAGAAAAATCTTCCACCACACAAGTCCTCCATAGTACAAGTTGTGCATCCTTCTCCATTTCTTCCTACTCATCTCACAAAGCTCATCAAACTCCAAGAAATTCAGCAACTTCATCCCTTTCCTTTTCACCCACACTTCGAAATGCATGTGAGTTGAAGTGTTAGGATTGGAGTTTTTGTGAGATGCATGTCAAGTTGGGATATTTCCTAGAAGCATTTTACGACCAACATTGTTGATGGAGTGACCAAGGAGTGAACTTAGGGGCTGAATTCGAAGTTGGGCACTTAGGGAACTTGTGGGTGTGCTTAGGAGCTGAATGGTGCTCAAAGTTCCAATTTATTGTGTGATTGTTGTTGTACAACTACTTTAAGGTGAGTTCTTCGTCTAGTTTGTTTTTGTTTGATGATTTTGGTCAATGCATCATGTTTGTTCAGAAATTATTGACTGGCATGTACCTTTAAGAGGGTTAGACTTGATGAAATGTGAATTTGAGCAATTATAGGTGCTGAAATTGAGTTTTAAGAATTATGACTGTAACACCCATTTTCTACCCGGTAATTATTTAATAAAATCAGAGTTGCAAAAATTTATTTCATACTTCGAAAAGAGATGTCACACATTCATCGTTAAATAAAAAGTCTCATACGATATAAATAACTTTGTCAAAATACATCACCACGCAGCGGAATTAGAAATAAGATTCAAAACAATAAAATCATGACGTCCTGAGTGGACTCCAGACAAATAAAATGCAACAACCAAAGTTTAGCGTTTATCCCCCCCTTGAGTGTTACACATCAAAGCAAAGGACACCGACGACACCGACTCAGAATAGCGAAGGTACCTAAGCCTTCACTCGCAATCACCTGCACGTTACCGCATATGGGTAACATTCAAACAGAAGGGGTGAGATATCTTCAATATAATAGCGTAAAATGATAGGAAATACATTAGAATATGACAACTATAGCTACCATTCCACTACACACATATAATCATAAACAAAAATCAAATTGTAACACCAGAACCAGTCACCAAATGTCATGACAATGCATGAATGCAACCCACACCAACGGGCATATGCATGTGGTACCAAATCACCAAAATTTTGCCTGTAAATAAAGGCGTCACCAAAATTGAGAGCTTTCACACCCGGCTCACCAATTCACCAAAAATTGAGCTTTCACACCAGGCTCACTAGTTTTAGAAAATTTGAGCTTTCACACCTAGCTCCAAGACCAAAGGCCTTCACCGAAATAATGCACATGCTGTATGCGACACCATGAATGCACACAGACAATCATCCAAAATAGTCACAATGTGACACACCAAAATTATTCACCAATATCACCAAAGTTGAGCTTTCACACCTAGCCCAACGACACCGAAATACCAACTACCCGAGACAACGGAACACCAATATTTGGAGCTTTCACACCTAGCTCCTACAACACCAAGGTTTGAGCCTTCACACCTAGCTCAAACAGCACCAAGACACCAAGATGACAACAATTTTCCAAAACAGCACCAAGACACCAAAATGACAACAATTTTCCTAAACATTTGAGACGCGAGGATTTTTCCCAACACCGGAGACAAACGACAATTTTTCCAAAGTATTTGAGACATGACAACTTCCTTTTTAAAACATCACCATGTAACGACTACACCAACGGTTAACAATTTTCCATAAAAATTGACCACTTTGCCTCAAATTTGAATATTCAGCTAGGCCTCTGAATAAGCTTTCCAAAACATTTTGAAACGTCTAAATCGGACTCCCGGGTCAAAAGATATGTCAAAAACAAAACCGGGGAAAAATTGAGGAACATCCTGAAAATGGCGCCCAGGCACTAGGCGCCTAGCAGGAAAACGCAACACAGCAAACTGGCGCCCAGCAACAGGCAACAAAACTGACTCTGGCGCCCAGGGGAAGGGCGCCTAGCAACAAACGCAACACACCTGGCTTTGGCGCCCAGGAGCAGGGCGCCTGGCAACAAGCAGCAACACAACAGATAACACTGCAGGAAATGGCGCCCTTGGCGCCCAGACAACCCAGAACAAAACGCAACACAAACAGGACACGCCCAGACACAGCGCCCATGGCGCCCCTGCGCCAAGATACAGCAACACACACACACACTGGCACACGCACACACCCACCAGACACCTGGGCGCCTAACACAGCAACACAGACACCCAAACGCAACACGACTGGAACATAGCACACGGTGCCCCGCAGCAGGGCGCCAGAAACAGCAACACGCAGCACCCAGCATGGCGCCCAGTGCCAGGGACCCAAAATCAGCAACACACCAAATTCACCAAAACACCACATATGCAAATCATATCACCAATTTAGCTCATTAATTCTTAATCACTAATGCCAATCATCATAATTTGTCACTCACAACACCAATCAATAATTTAATCGAACACCTAGCATGCGTTTAGTAATAACAACAAGGAGCACCAAGTTCTAGAGTCACAACAATCACTAACGATGTCAAATTTCAATTCAACCTATATACAATTCAACTAACACCAAACTACGCATCAAAATCAAACCCTAGGCATCATAGGATCTATTCCCACATAACCCCATCATAAAACCCCATTATAAGGAAGAACCCCACCCTTACCTTATAGTAGGAGAGCACCAATTCTCTTGATCGAGTCACCAACAGAACCTCAGCAACACAGCTCTTCTCTGCTCTCTTGAATTTGCGAATTCCTCTTCTTCCTCTCCCTTGGATATGCGCGCCGTCCCTCTTCTCTCTTCCTCTCTTCTATTCGCAACTCTTCTTTCTTTTCTCAACAATTCGCATAATGGGACCAAACCCTAGCCTAGGCGCTTCTCCTATGCGCCTAGCTAGTGGACTTGGATCACGGGCTTTCCTCCAACTTAAGCCCGATCACTAACACCATCCCCTAATATTCAATTACACACCTCTTAGTCAATGCTAATATATTTATACCAACTAAAATAAATAAATAAATAATTGAATACCAAAATATTTAATTAAATAATTTAATTAAATATTTGGGCGTTACAATGACTTATGAACTTACCTTAAACACTAGAATGGTTTGAATACTTTAATGTTTGAGCCGTGGTTTTTGTCTATTTACTAGGGTTGTTGCTGTTTGGTATTAAGTTAAGGATTGATTGAGAAGAAGTTGGACCAAAGGAAGAAGCAAAATTTTACTTAAAAATAGAGTTTTGTAAACCTGCTGATGAGGCCCGGTCCGTGCCAAACATTGTGGTAGCCAACTTTGTTGGTTCACCAGGAGGCCCGGTCTGTGTGCCAAGAGGCCCGGTCTGTGCGCCAAGAAGCCTGGTCTGTGCCCTGCTTCTGCCACCCTATTTTAAACTTCTTTAGTTCCTATTTCTTTTGGTTTCAATGCTTCCCCAATCCCTTCTTTGATCCTTCCTAATGTATTTTGACCACCAATGAGACCATTTTATGTATGTCATGTGTCAATTGATTGAGATAAGTGATTGTATGTTGATAAACAAACAATGAAGTTTTATACGAATTATATGATATGTATTATCGAGTGAGAAAATGACCAACGTGTCAAGGGTCAAGTATACTTGGTAAGGGGAAATCATGAGCCCTAAGCTAAGACCCAGAATAAGTTGACTCAGTAATAGCTATTATCGGTTGGTTTCACTGGGGGAATCACGTAGTGATTGTCCGGGGTTGTGTTAAGACAAGTGAAAAGATAAGTAAAACACCAAGAGATTAAGAGTGAGGGGTCCCGAAAGAATCCACTGAGATTGTAAATCTCACTGTATATGTTGTGGTGTTTTACAGATGAGCAGGGCAGGACCAAGCAAATGGAGAAGATGTAGCTGAAGAACTGGGCTACAAGAGTTTAAAGGATCCTTAGGGATCAAGTTTACATTTGCTTAGTCTACCCTAGTATTATAATATGTATTATTATGAGATTTTCACATTTGATTGTATAATCAAAGTTATTGTAATAGGTAAACCGTACTTTCGAATTTGAACAAGTTTTTAAGTAATGACTCAAGTTGAACTGTTATCAGTTATGTCATTAAGTTCTCCTTTTGGTATTTATACCTCTTGGAGTAAGTTATGACGGTTTATTCCATCAAGATATGTTGTGTTCAATCCCTAAGTAGGTTTAGATCTCTGATATTATGCTAAGTGTTGAGATTCTCGGTATTTCTTTTAAGGTTGAAATACTAGGATGTTACATTTTGGTATCAGAGCAGTTCGACCTAGTCGGGCAGTTTAGGGTTGAGTGTGATTCCTTGTTTTTCCTTGTTATGTTTCCACTTATTATGACCACAACGTATGAAGCCCTAGTAGTAGATTAGCCGATTCAACGGCATGATAATATTTGTGGTCAGCATAAGGATCCTAAGTCACCTCCTCTGGTGTTAATCAATCCAGCAGAAGGCGGTACGGCTCAACCATATAAGAGCCTCTAATAGCCTTCCAATGACTAACACGTGGCTCCTCCTCCTCGTAGTCAAACAGTAGCTCCTTAAACCCAAACACAGACCCTTGGAAGTGCTCGTAGATCCATACTGGTAATCAACATCAAATCGTGTTAGAAAACAAAAACATGTTAAACTGAAAATTAAACTAATTATAATACGAACCTGAATCAATATTGCGTATGATACCATCTGCTGACATGTTCGTCTACTAGCATCTCGTACATGCTCATAGATGTAGGCAAGGGCCATCCCTCCCCAAGAGTAGCAAGTTTTTGCTTGTAGGTCCCTTAGAATCGCCTGATACCACACCTTTCCCCACGACCCAGACTTGTCAGTGAAGATAGTTGTGCCCCGTAGGTACAACATAAACGCCCTAGCTGCAGGCTCCCAATCTTTGGCCTCACACTACGCTTGGAACACCTCCTCTCGCAGCCACTTGTGTGAGCAACTAACACTTTTCTCCATCTCTTCCTACACCAGCTCTTAGGAAACTCCCAAAAGCTCCTGTAGCTGCTAAGCTACTTCCATCTTAGAATAGGCCGGGAGGTTAAAAAACTGCCCAACAATGAGAATGTGGAGCAGCTGAGACACGTCGTCCAGCATGATCGTCATGTATCCCATAGATAGGTGGAAGCTGGACATGCTCGGCTGCTAGCACTCCACAAATGCACTAATAATACCCTTGTTCACCTATTTGTATCATAGACCAATTAGGGAGAGAAGGCCAGAACACTCCACAGCGACATGAATATCGTCAATTGGCACAATCATATCCCTAATTTGAGTGTGTGATATGATGTGTAGCGTCCTGCGGTCCTTCGTCATTGTCTTCTCCGTTAATGGGATTCAACCATTAAAAAATTTAACAATAAAAATAAACGTAAGCTCTAAACGACTCATTTGCGTTCCTAGAAGTACCTAGCTATGTGGTATCCTTAACAAGTAATAACTTATTTGTCCTCCAGACATCCCAGGGATACGAGCTGGATGATGGAGCCTCAGCAATAGCATCATGCTCAGTATCAATAGCAGGAGCATGCATGCAGCTGCTCCTCATTTGGTGCCTCCTCCTCGACAGTAGAAGCACCTGCTGCTCCTTTCTTTTTCTGACCGAAGAAATTATGCGCTCACCCCGTGGTTGTGGGTGGTAAGATCCACCAGCCCTAGTCTTGGCAATACCTATAACTGTTGTCGATATGTGGACAGATGAGGTCGAATACAATTGTAGTCGAATGTAACAACTGTAGTCGAATTGCTGGTGTAGTAGAAAGTCTGACGCAGTCGAATGGCAAGGATTGTTATGGTCGAAATGCAAGTGTCGCCTGTCAAACTTGTATAGAAAGTTGCTGTCGAACTAAACTTGTAAACAAAAGAAACGTTAGCAAACAACCGGAGGCGTCTTTCGACAGAAGAATTTATCCGCCTCTACAGCGCAAATTCCCCGAGATACAACTAGCCCTTCTCTCTCGCAGTAGCAAAAGAGGTATCCGAACTAGCGAGAGTATCAGTATTCGCAACAGGAGAGCAACCCAGAACTCTTTCTCTAGAAAACTGATAAGTGTATTTTCCAGTGCAGCTCCAGGCTATTTATATAGGCTTTAAGAAATAGCCGTTTTAAGCATAGGCTCCAGCAATCAATAGCCAGTCAAAATCCATTCAAAATTAAATTGTAATCATGCTGGTTTAATTCTGCAGTTACGGAATAATTAGACTTAAGTGACAAAGAGCTGTTGTAAGAAGATTACGGTTACAAAATAAAGGAAATTAATTTTCAGTTTTCGACATAAATTATCCGTTACAAAATAAAATCAGTTTTTGACCAAAACTGGGAAGGACATCTGCAACTCATTTCGATCAAAACTGAGAAGGATATTCTGTGACGAAATGTTTGTCTATGTCGAAATGTACTTCTGTCGAAATTCACTAAGAGGTTTTGAAATATTACAAAATTTACAACAATCCCCCACATATTTCGAAATTTTAGAAGTGAATAAAGAAAGAAGTTTCCTGGGTTAACATCGTAGATGTAATGCATCGGAGCTGTATAGCAAGCTATGGAACCAGTCCTAGACAGATAAAACATGACATACAGTGAATTGGTTTAGAAAGCTATGGAACCCAAGACACATGTTATATGTTAGAGGTTTTACCATCACATTACACCCCAACAATTCTTGCTGTTTCCGCGGTGGTGCGCTACTAGGCCCTGCGCGTGCTCGGTATTCATGAGTGCTCTAGAGACCTCGCCAGGATCTCATGCAAGCGGCCCCACTTGACACTCATATAGGTGATTTCATCAAGTGTATGCTGCAAGTCATACACCACCCATAAGGGCTATGATAATCATTAAAAGCTTTAAGCTTAACCTCTTAACCCTGCAGTCTAGCACTATCACAATAACACCATAGGAAGGGACAATAATAAAATTAATTACTTGAATTAATTTTCAGTGCTAGCAATATCAAGAAGTGACTTTGTTTTTACCACATTGAACCTTATTCATGGGATCTCCAATCACAAAGGTTGGGTTACCATCACTTCTTAATTTCAATTGGCTTTAGTCCCATTCCCCTCGATGTCTCATATATCAGTTTCTTCCCTAGGGGTTTTGTCAGAGGATCGGCCAAATTCACTTCTGACTTCACATAATCGATCGATATTGTTCCATATTTTTGCAATTGTTTGACAACATTGTGTCTTAATTGCACATGTCCGTTTTTGCCATTATAGGTCTTATTCTTTGCAACGGCTATTGCCGACTGACTATCACAATGTATTGACACTGATGGTGTCGGTTTTATTCCCAAAGGAATTCCAGCTAAAAGGTTCTTCAACCATTCAACTTCAGTACCAGCCAATTCCAGAGCTACAAATTCCGACTCCATGGTCGATCTAGCAATAATGGATTGTTTGGCTGACCTCCAAGTTACCGCACCACCACCAAGTGTAAAAATGTAACCACTAGTGGATTTTGTCTCTTCTGAATCAGATATCCAGCTAGCATCGCAGCATCCTTCTAATACGGCGGGAAATCCACTATAAGTAATACCATAATTTATGGTACCTCTCAAATATCTCATAAGGTGAGCAATTGCTTTCCAATGATCCTGACCAGGATTATGAGTATACCTACTCAGACAACCGACTGCGAATACAATGTCTGGTCGAGAAAAGTTCATTAGATGCAGTAGGTTCCCAATTACTTGGGCATACTGAGGTTGGTCAACATGATCACCTCTATTTTTCTTTAAGTGTGAGTTAGCTTCATAGGTGGTACTCAAAGGGGTAGAGTTATAGTGACCAAACTTCCTAAGAAGTTTTTCCACATAATGATCTTGTGATAGTATGATACTATCACCTTCCCTGATGATTCTAACTCCTAATATTACATTTGCCTCACCCATATCTTTCACATCAAAGCTAGATGAAAGAAATGATTTTGTTTTAGTAACAATATCAAGACAAGTACCAAAAATAAGTATGTCATCTACATATAAACATATCATCACATGTTCTCCACACACAGTTTTACTGTAAACACATTTATCAACATCAGTTGTGTAGAAACCATCTTTAACTAAAGTTTTGTCAAACTTTTCATGCCATTGTTTTGGTGCTTGTTTTAAACCATATAAGGACTTAAGGAGTTTGCATACTTTGTTCTCTTGACCTAAAACTATACATCCTTCGGGTTGAGTCATGTAAATTTCTTCTTCTAAGTCACCGTTCAAAAAAGCGGTTTTAACATCCATTTGGTGAATAACAAGTTTATGGATAGAAGCCAAAGCTATTAAAACTCTAATAGAAGAAATTCTTGTTACTGGAGCAAAAGTATCAAAGTAATCAATGTTTTGTTTTTGCGAAAAACCTTTTGCTACTAGTCTAGCTTTGTATTTATCAATAGACCCATCGAGGTTATATTTTCTTTTGAAAATCCACTTGCATCCTATTGATTTTGCTCCAAGAGGTAAATCAACTAAGGTCCAAGTGTTACATTTGGAAATTGAATCTATTTCAGTTTTAATGGCTTCTTTCCAAAATTTCGACTCAGAAGAAGAAGTTGCTTCAGAAAAGGTTTCTGGGTCCTTTTCGACAAGATAAGTATAAAAATCATTTCCGAAGGATGTTTCTTTTCTTGGTCTTTTACTTCTCCTTAATTCTTCATACGGTTCCTCATGAGTTTCATCATTAGTAGTTACTAATGGTTGTCTAGATATACTATCATGCTTCAAAGGAAAAATGTTTTCAAAGAACTCAGCATTTTTAGTTTCCACGATTTTTATATCTAAAACATTACTTTTCACAACAAGAAACCTATAAGCAGCGCTATGTTCTGCATATCCAATAAGAACACAATCAGAGGTTTTGCAACCAATTTTTCTTGTCTTAGGATCAGGCAACATAACTTTAGCTAAGCACCCCCACACTTTTAAATATTTCAAGTTAGGTTGATAACCTTTCCACAGTTCATAGGGGGTCTTTCCGGTTTTCCTATGAGGAGTTCTATTTTGTATAAAACATGCAGTTAATATAGCCTCACCCCACAAGTTGTTTGGCGCACTAGAACTAATTAACATAGCATTCATCATTTCTTTCAAGGTCCTATTTTTCCTTTCGGCTATGCCATTAGATTCAGGTGAATAGGGGGAGTTGTTTTATGTATTATACCTTCCTTTTCATAAAAATCATTAAAAGATATGTATTCTCCTCCACGATCGGATCTAACTCTTTTAATCTTTCTATCTAATTGATTTTCGACTTCAGCTTTATATGAAAAAAAAAGCTTCAAATGCTTCATCTTTTTGTCTTAATAAAAATACCTTAGTGTGTCACGAAAAGTCATCTATAAACATCACATAATAATTTTTTCCGCCCCTAGTTGGAGTTTGTTTTAAATCCCCTAGATCCGTATGAATTAAACTAAGTAACTCAGATTCGCGTTGTACTGGGGGACATGATTTCTTTGTTAATTTGGATTTAACACACACATCGCATTTACTATGTTGTTTATCACTAATCGAAATCATGGCAAGACGTTGCAATTTATTAACATACGGAAAATTAATATGTCCTAGTCTAGCATGCCACATATTATAAGAGCCAATCAAGTAAGCAGAAGTCGAAACATTGTTATTGAAATCAACGGTGTTGAGTACAAAAAGTCCAAGATCATAATATCCCTTTCCAAAAAAAAGTGTTGTTCTTGGTAAGAACAATCTTATTAGATTCAAAGGTCACTTTGATACCATGCTTCAACAGAACACCGACAGAAATCAGGTTTGCCCTTATATTAGGCACATGAAGCACATTTGTGAGAGCCAGAGTTTTTCCCGATGTGAGTTTGAGAAGAACTTTTCCTTTCCCCACAAATGGGGCTGGATGTGAGTCACCCAGATAGATGTTTTCTTCTCCTTCCCCTACAGCAGTGTAGGAGGTAAAAATTTCTCTATTAGCACAGATGTGCTTGGTGGCTCCAAAATCTACCACCCACTTGCTCACATCAGTTGCCATGTTGACCAGAGAAACGACGGCAGCAATGACATCTTCATCCTCATTATCATCTCCACCAGCATCAGCCAAGTTGACGTTAGCCTTAAGAGGATTGTCGTTTCTTGCCCTATGCCTGCATTTAGGTGCATAGTGTCCTGGCTTTCCACAAACAAAACAATAGCCTCTTTTCTTGAATTCAGAGCTAGGGACACTAGGATAATGATCATTGTTCTTTTTGTGGTTCTTTTGATTAGTTGTCTTTTTGGAATCATACCTTTTGTTTGAAGAGTCAGGTTTGCCTTTATCGTACCTTGAAGGGTTGTTCATCACCATGTTTGTATGTGCAGCCATTGATTTGGCTTTTGTTTTGTTACTCTCCTTTCGGTTGGTATCTTCAATGATGATGTGAGTCAGCAGCTCGTTCAGAGACAGCTGCTTGTTTTTGTGCGTCAATTGTTGCTTGTAGTCCTTCCATGATTCTGGCAGCTTCTCAATCAGGATACCTGCAATGAACTCGTCTGGAAGAACAATATTTTCAGCCTTCATTTCCTCTAGTAACTTGTGACACTGATTGATTTGAGTTTTGATTTCGTCAGTTTCACTCATGACCCAGTTGTAGTAATGGCTAATGACAAATTTCCGCTTGCTAGCATCTTCAGCAGTGTATTTGAGAATCATTGATTCCCAAATCTGATTAGCTTCCTTGTAGGTGCAGTAGATATCGAACAGTTCGCTGGAGAGAGTGCTGAGAATTGTGTGACGGCACACCTTGTTGGCATGGATCCAAATTTTGACCTATTTGGGAGTTGCAGGCTCGACAGGTTTGGTGTCAGTAAGAGCTGCTGCAACTCCGTGCATGTCAAGAAGGGAACTCACGCGCTCCTGCCATCTGCGAAAATTTTGGCCTGTGAAGACCTCAATTTTGGAGATGTCAGGGAAAGGTTTCGCATAAGTTACTGGGACAACAGCAGGAACAACAACAGTGTTATTGTTGTCGATGGTAGCACTCGTATCATTGTTGATGGTTGCATCAGTCATAGGCTAAATTATTCAGATTGTTGTCGATATGTGGACAGATGAGGTCGAATACAGTTGTAGTCGAATGTAACAACTGTAGTCGAATTGTTAGTGTAGTAGAAAGTCTGACGCAGTCGAATGGCAAGGACTGCTATGGTCGAAATGCAAGTGTCGCATGTCGAACTTGTAGAGGCAGTTGCTGTCGAACTACACCTGTGAACAAAAGAAACGTTAGAAAACAACCGGAGGCGTCTTTCGATTGCCCTGAAGAATTTATCCGCCTCTACAGCGCAAATTCCCCGAGGTATAACCGGCCCTTCTCTCTCGCAGTAGCAAAAGAGGTATCCGAACTAGCAAGAGTATCAGTATTCGCAACAGGAGAGCAACACAGAACTCTTTTTCTAGAAAAGTGAAAAGTGTATTTTCCAGTGCAGCTCCATGCTGTTTATATAGGCTTTAAGAAATAGCCGTTTTAAGCATAGGCTCCAGCAATCAATAGCCAGTCAAAATCCGTTCAAAATTAAATTGTAATCATGCTGGTTTAATTCTGCAGTTACGGAATAATTAGACTTAAGTGACAAAGAGCTGATGTAAGAAGATTACGGTTACAAAATAAAGGAAATTAATTTTCAGTTTTCGACATAAATTATCCGTTACAAAATAAAATCAGTTTTCGACCAAAACTGGGAAGGACATCTGCAACTCATTTCGATCAAAACTGAGAAGGATATTCTGTGACGAAATGTTTGTCTATGTCAAAATGTACTCCTGTCGAAATTCACTTAGAGGTTTTGAAATATTACAAAATTTACAACAATAACAAAGCAACGAAAACCAATGTTAAAAACATATACTCAGATGTATAAAAATTAACGAAACTAAAACAACACGTACGATACCTTGGTACCGAGAGATGGGGGTGGGCATGGGTACACTTTGACCCAACCCAACCCAAAAAATCCGGGTCGAATCGGGTAACTAGGTTGGATTGGTTTAAAAATAGGCAAACCCATAGTGTATGGATTGGGTGCTGGGTTTGAAAATCGAGAACTCACCAAACCCAATCGAACCCATAAAACATGTGATCTTTAATATGTCAAGCGAAAGTCTAGGACTATTATAAGATATATCATTGTCATACCCCAATTTTGTCCGCCCAAGTCAAAAATATTTTTCTTAATTTTTAGGAATTTTAGAAAATAAAATAGTGCATATTTTTGCATTTTTGGGCATTTAAATAAAAGCAAATTAATTATTTTTGGACCAAGACCAGGTCAAGGACATGGTATACATGTTACTCTACCAAGGGTAATTTTTGTATAATTTTTGGAAAGAAGGTCCCAGTCCAAAATAATTAAAAATGCATTTTCTCCATTTTTAGTGCATAGAAAAATGAAAAAAGACCATTAAATATTCCTCAATTATTAAATTACAATTTTTATTGTCATGAATGATTAGAAGGATATTTTATGGTGCCCAAAAAATATGTGACACATTTTCAATAGGTGCACTATCATTGGCATGCCCAAAAATTCAAAATTTAAATAAAAAGTACAAAGTGTCCACAATAAGACAAAAAAAAAAAGAGGCAATTTTCCTCCCCATTTTTCAGCCCATTTTCGAATTCTCTCTCTCTCTCTCTTCACAAAATTCTTCCACACTCTTCTATTGTACTATTATTCTTTATCTTGAAGGAATATGCCTTGTACTATCTTTAAATTTTTTCCTTTTGTGCATATCACTAATTCTCACTCACTCCTACATAGATTCATGTCCCTTTTTGTAAATAACCTCACCCTCTCACACTCACCTCTTCATTAGGAAATGCAAATTTACTAGAAATAGAACATTCTATCTCAATTATACCATTAACCCCATCACATATGAGCCTCCATTCTCAAAATAGGACAAGTTCATTTTTGCACTCCTTTTTCCTCCCCTTATGCGACACCTTTCTCTCTCTCCCTCACTCCCATTTTGTGTTTTCTCTCCACCCTCAATGCATGTGATAAGTGATCTCAACCCTCCATTCAAAATCAAAGTTCAATCCTAGAGCACCTCTCAAGAACAATGACCAAAATGACCCCTTTGCTTGGTGCCCAAGTTCAATTACTTATTTCCATTTTATTTTCAGCTGAATATTAATTATCTTTTATTGCTTGATTACCATTTTAACCCTAGCCCTTCACCAATTCTATAAACGCCCTCTCATTTCCACACATCACATCTTTTTTTTGCTCATTCTCTCCTACACTAAACCTAGCACACAACTCTCTCCTCTCCTTCCCTCTCCTTGGCCGAACACCCCCTCTCCTCCTCCTCCCTCCATCTTTTTGTTTTCCTTCACCCAAACACTACCATTTCACCAAAAACCAATCCCTCCTTCACATACTTCCTCCAATTTCTCACCCAAAATTCAAGCATCATCATCTAGTGGTTTGGATCATCAAATTTGCGTGAGGTTCTTCTTGGGTTCCTTGAAGATTTGTTGATTTGCTCTAGTTTCTTTCTTCAATCTTACTCCTAGCTTGGAGTTGAGGTATATTCCTAAAACCCTTGCATCATCTTCAAAATTTTAGCACCCAAAATGTAGATCATAGGTTAATTTCGCATAATCATCATCATCTTTGCCTTTTATTGTTTAAAGTTGAATTGATTGTTGATGTTGAATGAGAGGTGTGTTTCAAGCATTTTGACAAACACTTAGGGAGGTTTGGGTGTTTGAAATGCATCTCTCACTTGGAATAAATGGTGTGCTTGTGCATATTTCTTGTTTGCTTGCATGTTCATGAATAAAATTGTTGCTTATGGCTATTTTCATTTCGCATGTTAGGAAGAAATTAGGGTTTATATGATTTTGTTGCACTTCCTTGCCTAATCATGTGAATCCTTGCAAAAATGGATCTATGTTGCTTTGTGTTAATTTTTGTGTTCTTTTTATTAAATAAAATGTGGACCTATGTTCCCTTTGGTTCGCATACTTATGATTAAAATATTTTCAAGTTGATTTCGTTGTTGTTCTTTGCTTGATGATGTTTAATCTTGTTGTTAGTATTTCATTTTAGTGTTAAAGGTTATTTTGGTTGTTGGTTGATGATCTAGCAATATGATTCCCACTAGTGCCTAGTGCACCTTGATCTAAGTGGTGAAGATTTCTAGAAAGGACTCAATTTAGTTTATGTGTTCACTTATTCTTGTGTCTTAGTTTGCTTATTGTAAATTGTTGATGATAGGCAAGTTGATTCTCACTAGTGCCTAGTGCACTTTTCTCAAAGTGAGAGGATTGCTCTATGTGATTCAACTTAGTTGTGTGTTTATTTAATCTTTGTAATTTAATTTGCTTATTGTTAGTGGTTGATGATAGGCAAGTTGATTTTCACTAATGCCTAGTGCATTTTGATTCAAGTGAGAAGATTGCTCTATGTGATTCAACTTAGTTATGTGTTCATTTAATCTTTGTATTTTAATTTGCTTATTGTTAGTGGTTGATGATAGGCAAGTTGATTCTCACTTGTGCCTAGGGCACTTTGGTTCAAGTGAGAAGATTGCTCTATGTGAGTCAACTTGGTTTTAATGTTCATTTACTTGTTCTTATACTCTAGTTTGATCATTGTTTATTGTTGATGATAAATCACATGACTCTCACTTATGCCTAGTGCATCAAGTTCTAAGTGGTGAAGATGGTTTTAGATGATTCAACCTTCCCCTTTTAATTTCTTAATGAATAAAAGATGAGATAGTTAGGTTTATGGTTTAGGGTTTGTGGGGTATTGCAAGGGATAGGTTACCCAAAACCTTGATGCTCCCTCCTCTTTGATGGTGTTATTAGCCTTTGGGCACTTGTTCATATTGTTGATTGCAAAGGATAGGCTTACCCTAGTCTTGATGCCATTCCTTTTGTTCATGTTATTGAGAAATCATTGCTCACATGTTCATTAGTTTAACTAAGATCATTCTATGTCTATAATCAATAGTGTTCTCTTGTTCATGATGCCATTTAAATGTCTTGATTTAATTGTATGCCATTCCCTCCACTTGTATGACCTCCTAATGAAGACGTAAGCCTACTTGCTTGTTGTAGCATAGAGTCATTAGGGTAAATACACTCCTTCCTACACACACACGCATTTGTTTTGAGAAATTCACCTTGCATCTTTGACAATTGAATCTTTGATTGTGTTGGCATGTTTAGTCTTAGTTGATGTTTGACATATGCATGATTACTTGATTATTGAATGTGTTTGAATTTTGTAACCAATCATTGATAATAACTTCACCCTTTTCCCAAAAATCTTTCAAACTCTTTGCTAACTAATGCAAGTCATTAGTGACTATCACTCAAAGCCTTGGCTTGTTTGATTGTCATGAACGCCATCAAGAGCTATTAGTAATGATCACTCAAAGCCTTTGCTTGCTTGATCATTATGAAAGCTCTTCCCCTTTCCAAACCCTTTCAAAAACATTTTTATTAGAACTACGTCGCTTTGATTCCCATTTGGGATACGTAGGAGCGAGTCTCGTTCTCGTCAAGCGCAACAAATAAAAATCCCTGTTCGCAACCATAAACAAATCATTTTCATAAAACAAACAAAAGGAATCATTTTCAAACCCATTGTCGCTAGTGGCTAATCAGAACCTTTGTTCATCTAGCCATTGGTAGCAAATGTCTTTTTCCTAAAAGAACAACAAACGGTGATCACTCATAACCTTTGTTAGTTTGATCATTCGTGCCAATCAATCTCTTTCGAAAACCACTTTCAAAAGAGTAAATAAAAAACGAGTTGCTACTAATAGTCAATCAGAACCTTTGTTCGTCTGACTGGCGGTGGTGACTCTCATTTTCAAGAGTACTTAGCGGTGATTACCCATAACCTTGGTTAGTTTAATCATTCACTAAATGCTCGTCCTATTTCGAAAACTCACTAAAAAGATAAAAGACAAAAACCTTTTCAAAGAAAAAGACAAACAAGAACTACGTAGCTTTGAATTCTCCATCGCACCGGGAGATACGTAGGAGCGAGAGGCTAACTCTCGTCAAGCGCCAAAAATAAAATTTTTCATTAAGTCTCCTCATTCCCTTTTCAATAAAGAAGCAAATTTAAGTATTTTCCAAATCAACACTTAAAACCACACGTTTAATTAAAGGTTCCCTTTCGGTAGAAAGGAGGTGTGGGGTGCTAATACCTTCCCCATGCCTAACCGACCCCCGAACCCAAATTTTCCGGTGTCCAAAAGGCCATTCGCTTTTCTAAAAGGTTTTTCTTCAATATTTTCCTTATAAAAAATATTGGTGGCGACTTCATTGTTTTAAAAAGTTGTAAACGAAGAAAGATCCCCTCAGGGACTTTTTCGGGCGCAACAATCATACAATTATTTGTAGAAGAGAAAGTAATATTGAAGTCTTTATTATCTTTGAATTGTCAAATAGTTTCACTAACAACTGATACTTGGACTTTAATCTAAAACTTGAATTATATGTGTATTGGTGTTCATTACGTTGAAGTTGAATGATATTTCAATAGAACAAATACTAAGATGTTAAAATATTGATTTTGATGTTGATTTATTTTTCTTATTTCTACTGTTATTGTCTATTGTTTTTAATTTTTTCTAAAAAAATGATATTTTAGTAAGAAACTCCTTACCCAACCCAACCCATTTGAGATCGGGTTGGGTTGGTTCGGGTTACATGAAAATTGGGTCTAATCTTATTGAACCGAGCCCATAAATATTTGATTAGGTTGGATCTTTAAATGAATCAAAATCCACCCAACCTAGCCCACCCCTACCGAGAGAAAATGGTACCTTGGTACCGAAATCCCTCAGTACTTTGGTACTGCGTGTTGTATGTGCGAAAAACTTCCAAAACAACATTCAGTACTTTGTTACCGACACCGTTCGGTACCGACGTGTTTTAGAACATGGTCACAAAGCCTACACACGGTACCAAAGTACCGAAAGTACTCAATACTAAGGTACTGAACGTTAATCAGATTCAGAAAAAAAAAATAAACGCAAATGAGAAGGAGGAAGAAGACTCACCATGAGTTGTTGGTGGTGCGACGGTGAGAGATGTTGCGCGAAGTGAGGGAGTGAGAGCTCAATGTGAGAGAGAGGGAGGAGAGGGAGTGAGATAGTGAGGGAAGTGAGACGAGAAGTTGAGGGAGTGGGAGAAAGGAGGAATAGGGAGTGGGAGTGTGGGAGTACAATGAGGATTCTTGCAAGCTTGGGAAATTTATTTCCCCCGCATAATCCTCTGTTATTGTGTTTATGTATTGATTTCCCATCAACCCACTCAAAAATCAAAAATCTTGATGCATATAGAATTGTTAATGATTTAAAGTACAACCACATATATAGTTGTACAACTTAAAATTTCAAGTTGTTAATATCCAAATTAATCCATACTTGGATCAGCCAAAACACGAACGACAAATAATCACAAGTTCGAATTTATTTATGGTGACTACTCATGTACCCATCTTTTTTCTTGGGTGTGGACACACTTAACATTTAATTAGCTAATGTCACATAAGGTTTTTTACTTTAAAAATAATTAATTATTTTTTAAAGCTAATTTTAGCTTTGTCTTTTACCAAACTAAGCTCTTTACTTCATGCATCCAACTACGAATTAAATTAAAATTTAAAACCAAGAAGCATGCATGAACCTTTTTCTTTCTTTTCTTTACGTCTTAAAAAGAAACAGATCATAAAGCTATTCAAAGAAAAGAAGCGAAAGACGTGTATTCCATTGTTTATCTCTAGGATAGGATTAGAAGCCCCCCAAAGTTCTTTAAAACATAGCCATAAAAAAACAACAAACATGTATGATTGGTTTTTTTGAGAATACTATGAGAGAGAGATATGGGTTTGTTGCAAAATTGCAATGGCACGTACGTTTGTCTGTCAAGAGTAAGACAAAAGAGAAGTCATTAATGGTTTATGAGGTGCGCATGTATTGCTAATGCACTCAAAATATTCCATCTTTTGCGCGCAGCATCCAAAGCTCCCCCATCACATCCCCTCTCACATCTCTATTTAGAAATCTTAGACAATTCAAATTGTTCCAAGATGTTAGCCAATTTTGCAATGATAATAATTATGTAGTTTTCGTATCATTGCATGTATTTGCTTTGATTGTGGATTTGCTGCCAATGGCATTGAGCGATAACCATTTATGATTGAGAAAATCATATTATAAATTTATAAATATAGCATAATTTTTTTAAAATACAAAAATATATTATAATAAGATTTAATTAATATGACCGATAGTGTACAAATATTTTATAACATCAAGCAATCAGAAATTGATGCGTCATAAAAGTATTTGACTTTTTATCTCATTCATCTCGGAAGTTACACATACTCTGAATTCTTATTGATAATTAAGAGTGTAAATAATTTTTAAACTCTTAGTGCATACTAATTAAACTGACTATAATATGTAAAATAGCGCTTTGAAGCGCTATAAAAGTTTCCAAAAAACATGATTAATAGTCATGAAAGGCTGTCAAAAGTTATGAGAGACTAAAACTCATGAAAAAAATTAAGGGACCAAAAGTAAATGAAAATCTCTTAAGACACTAAAACAAAAAGAAACCCAAATTTTATAGGGAAAAAAAGCATATTTAATCCTAATAAATATGGAGAATTCTTCGATTTTTCGAAAGGGTTGGTAGGCATACAAAGTTGTTGGTGGTGAATTGGTTTTCTTCCCCTTTGTCATGCTTAAATTTGCTGTAAAACTCTTGTAGAAGGGTTTGAGTACTCCTTGCAAATTAGGCTTATGTGATAGTGTTCAGTCCTGGAAACCGAGCCAAGGTGCTTTGCAAGTATGCCGAGATAAGTAGTCGGAATTGCTTCTCATGGTGGCTCCGCGGCATTGCTCCGGTGAAGGGGTGGTACTTGCCCACACTCCAATGCTGGAGTCAACGCACTAGAATGAGAATGAGGCAATAATAAATGCGTACTTGTACTAATGACGTGGATTTTTCTGCCAGGCGCTTGAGAGTGCATAACGTTTCCTTCGTTAGCCGAGGTCATTTCCTGACTGTTGGATGAGATCTGAGCCGATCTTGGCCGTTTGTTTACTACTGGGGTATGTGATCTTTCTCGTAATTTAAGAAGAATTGGGCCTTTTGGCTAGCCCACAACTGGACTGAGCCGAGATCCTGTCCGGGACAGATTGTATAATGAATTCTAACTGAATGTTGATAATGTTAAACTAATTTACCTTGACCAAAAAAACTAATTTACATCAATTGTGCACCTCCATTAATTTTGTTAGATTCTTGTTCCCGCAAAGGAACACAGTTCGTGCAACACAGAAGGTGTTTTTGTGTTGCACAAACAGATTCATTGTGAAATTGTTCTGTACCGTATCTCGGAAGGTATGGACGATCCGGGATAGTTGGTAGTATTAGATCTTGATCAACCGAGATCCGATCCGAGGTGGGGTGGTACTTGCGAAGACACTCTGACGCTCAAGTCATTTATTGAATTGATTAGGGGTAAGAATGTTGGAGAGAGTGTGTATCTTGGGCATTGCATTAATGCTTATTTATAGAGTAAATGTGTGTTTGACCTAATTGATCAGAGTCGTCCGATCTAGGGCCTAGATCTTAGCCGCTGATTAATGGACTTATTTTTTATAATGGGGCTCACTATTTATGGATTGGGCCCAATCCGTAACAGTTGCCCCCCAAGTCGGGTCGCTTGTTTGGCGATCCTGACTTGTAAGCTTGTTCGGGCTTCTTGGGAGATTTGAATTTGAGGTCGGACCTTCGTGGAGACCTTCTTCAAGGTCGGGCTTATACCTTCGAGGGTGTCTGCCCCCAGTCCCAGAGTGCCCGAGATTTGGGTCTTGAAATTGTGATCTTTTCCGAGGCCAGGCTTGTACCTACGAAGGTTTACACCCCCAGAGTTTCCGGGAATGATGTGACCACCGAGTGACTCGAGGTGTCAGCTTAACGTCGCTTTTAGGACAGTTTACCAGGACTCGCCCTAGATTGAACTCGTCCTTCAGGATAATCGCAGCCTCGGCTATTAAGGCCAAGGTCTGGCTTATACCTACGAGGGTGCCTGCCCCCAGCCTCGAAGTGCCCGGGATTCATTCCAAGGTAGGGCTTGTACCTACGAAGGTTTATGCCCCCAGCCTCATAGTATCTGGGAATGATGTGACCATTGAGTGACTTGAGGTGGCAGCTTAATGTCGCCTTTACGACAGTTTACCAGGACTCGGCCTAGATCGAACTCGCCCTTCAGAGTAATGGCAGCCTCGGCCATTAATCTCCAAGGTCGGGCTTATACCTACGAGGGTGTCTTCCCCCAGCCTCGGAGTGCCCGGGATTCATTCCAAGGCTGGGCTTGTACATACGAAGGTTTATGCCCCAACCTCAGAGTATCCGGGAATGATGTGACGACCGAGTGACTCGAGGTGTCAGCTTAATGTCGCTTTTAGGACGAGGTCAATCCGGGAATTTTAAGGCGATCGTTCGTCCGATCCCAAGTCGTTCCCTTCAACCTCAACAAAGCGTAAAGGACCTTTCACAAGTAAGATCGACTATTTTTCGGTGCCAAAGCACCTCGAGAAACCCCTGAGGGTTTGAAAATGCATGATGGAACCAGAGATCCGGATCGCCACCTCGACTGTTTTGAGACGGCGATGCAATACCGGAATGTCCCGAAAGAGATTAAGTGCCAGATTTTCCCTCTCACTTTGGAGGAAATAGATTTGGATTGGTTTAGGGCCCTTAAGCCAAACACCATCTCTTCGTGGGATATCTTGGCTAAGCTTTTCTCTGCTCACTTCACGCACTCCAAGATGAAGCCGAAATCCCGAAAGGTGCTGCAAGCAATTCTGTAAGATGAGAATGAGCCTCTCCGGGATTATATAGAGAGATTCAACTGTGAAGCTGCGCAAGTTCGGAACCTCGAAGACTCTTTCTGACTTTACTTCATGGAAATGGGACTTCGTGAAGGGAGTTTGTTTCAGACCGATGTCAGAGTAAATCAGCCAGAGTCTCTCGCGGAGTTCCTCCGGAGGTCTCAGAAGTACATCGATCATGAAGAAAGGGTTAACACAGGAAGGTCACATGTCAAGCCTGGAGGACCTAGGCCCCAGAATTAGCCTACGGGCGTGATGTAATCCGACTCTGTAAATATTCAACCATCTAATATATATGGATCGGATACAATTTGTCGATGTTCGGTACTTGTTGTTTTCCTCACTCTGAGTGCTTAGTAAATATGAGTTCCGAGGTTGAAGGGAACGACTTGGGATCGGACGAACGATCGCCTTAAAATTCCACGCTAAACCGGAACCCGAGTCACCGAGGTTGGGGCAGATGTGACCTCGGAAGGTATGGACGATCCGGGATAGTTGGTAGTATTAGATCTTGATCAATTGAGCTCCGTTCCGATCCGAGGTGGGGTGGTACCTGCAAAGACACTCTGACGCTCGAGTCAGCTAGTGAATTGATTAGTGGTAAGAATGTTGGAGAGAGTGTGTACCTTGGGCATTGCATTAATGCTTATTTATAGAATAAATGTGTGTTTGACCTAATTGATCAGAGCCATCTGATCTAGGGCCTAGATCTTAGCCGTTGATTAATGGATTTGCTTTTGATAATGGGCCTCACTATTTATGGATTGGCCCCAATTCGTAACAGAAATCAACTCTGGTTTTTTTAATCCCCCGAAACTATATATATAACAAGCAAGTTCAATTTTATAAATGATAGGCTAAATTGCTGTTTTGGCCCTTTATCTTTGGGGTTGCTGTCACTTTGGCCCTTTATCTTTTTTTTTCTCGTTTTAGACCCTCATGTTTTTTTTTGTGTGTCATTTTGGCCCCTGCCGTTAGATTTTTCTAACGGACGTCACGCTGGCAGTTAACTGCTGACGTGGCGTCCAAATTGTCCAATCTGACGTGTCTTTGAGGGACCAAATTGAAACAAATTAAAAACATAGGGGTCCAAACTGACACAAAAACTTAAAAACATCAAAATAAAAAAAACAGATCTTTCTTCTTCTTCACTAGCACCATCGTAACCCCCCACATCACCACCGTCACCACCCTCCTACCAAACGGCGACCACCCCCAAAAACCCCAAACGACCACCATCTCACCATCACCGTCGCATCTCTCTCACTCTCCCTCTCACATTTTTCCTTCTTTTCCTCTCCTTCTCTCTGCGCATTTCTCCACCAAAGAAACAGATCTGGAAGAATAAGTTTCAGATCTGTGTTGCAATTCGTTCCTTTTCGGTTTCGTTCCTTTGTTGCAATTCGCTCTTTTTCGTTTTCGTTCCTTTGTTGCAATCTCTCCACCAATTCGTTCATTTTCGTTCCTTCGTTCCTTTGTTGCAATTCGTTCCTTTTCGTTTTTGACAGATCTGTGTTTCCATGGACCTTCAATCAAAAAACGAGTTTGATATTCAGAATCGTCGCGTCATCCTCTCAAAAAGCCCAAATTTTTTTTGTCATTGGAGTACCTTCCACCGGCGACCACCGTGCCAGAGGTCATCTCCGCCGCTTCTGGTGGTGGTGGCTCGCCGGAGAAGAAGAGATGAAGATGGAGGAAGAAGATGAATAGTGATTGAATATGTTTTGTGTTTGTGTCAATTTGGTCCCCTATGTTTTTAATTTGTTTCAATTTGGTCCCTCATTGGCCATGTCATTTAATGAAGACACGTCAGATTTGACAATTAGGACGCCACGTCAGTAGTTAACTGTCAGCGTGGCGTCCGTTAGAAAAAACTAACGGCAGGGACCAAAATGACACACAAAAAAAACATGAGGGGCTAAAACGAGAAAAAAAAGATAAAGGGTCAAAGTGACGACAACCGCAAAGATAAAGAGCCAAAACAGTAATTTAGCCAAAATGATATATATAAACTTTGTTTTTCAAGTCTGACCATTAAGTAGACGTGTTTCTTCTGAAACTCATAAACAGAACAAAAAAAAGCATAACAACAAATACAAAAACTAAAAAGGACAAAAAGCAAATCATTGAAGATTGAGTGATTGACTGATTCTTTTCTGAATGAATTAGGACGGTATATATTTGGCGTATATATGGTACGTGCAACATGCACTGCATAATAAAAACATTGGTTGGTGATCAGATTCTTTAGGTTTGGTTACATGTAGCCTAATCTTCTCAAATCTTATTGGTATAATCCAGCAAAGGGTCCTTTGGTGTGTACAAAAGTTAACAAACACTAGTGCCTTCCGCGAAGTATCGACAAGTGAGGACGTGTAATATGATATATGCTTCTACTCAATAATATCTCTAGTCAATTGTCACCCTCAATTAGTACCCCCATGGCCATCATAATTTATCACCGTCAACTTAAATTAATAAGTTGTAGTATAATCATATAAAATCAATATATAATCCAATCATTATATATTATGATATTAAAATAGTAACACTTGGAACAAAGTGAGAAGGATCACAAAAATAGGTAGTTAGCAGCTGCAAGATTCATGGAAAATACCTCTTACATGAGCAAGTAAACCCCCAACAACCTACATAATAATCTCACACCAATCAACCAACAACAATCCAATATATATGGAATGAAACAATTTTATCTAATTTAAACCATGATATTGATTTACTTGAATATCATTGTAATTCTAGCTAGTTTAAACCATGATGATTTACTTGAAATACCACGAAGGTAATTTAGATAGTGTTTGGCACATCCATATATATGGAATGAAACAATTTTTCTCTCTTTGGTTTTACTTTTTAATATATCCAGAAATCATATTTTCCTTATAGTTATGCCTTGTTTTATTTTATTTTTATCATGCATGAAATGAAATATAAAACCGCACCAAATGCCCTTTTTTTCCTTTTTTTAAACTGTCCTAATTAGGGGTTTTAGCCTCTATCATAGCTTGGGGGTATACACACAACTTTGACCCTATAAACTACTTACGAGACTAATCCTTAGGGCTCGTTTGTTACAGTTTTTTCTAAAATAGATAATCACTTCTTTTTATAAAAATAATATTTTTAGAAGTTTTTCATCCGTTTGTTACAGCTTTTTAAAAAATGGGATTCTAAAAATAATCTAAAAACCGTTTTAAATGAGAATCTGTTTTGAGTAACTTCTCATAAAAATCATTTTTAAAGAATGATTTTTTTAAAAATTAATGAGTGATTTTTAGTATGTTAAACAAACACAAAACTTGTCATTTTCTTAAAAATCTCTAAAAACTAAACTCTAATAAATTATTTAACAAAATCACTTATTTTTTAATCTGTGGCAAATTATAGACCCTTAGTCTGGGATTAATGCTCGTTGGGTTGCCGAATGCTCTTTTAAACAGTGCCAAAAATATTTAGAACTCGAAAAATATTGGTAACGAGGGTTTGCTAGTTAATACTTTGGATCTAAAATTGCAATTAGAATTTAGATTGAGCCTAACTCAACCATACAAAATCGTCTTGTAGAGTAAGATGTTTCCCACTTATAAACTCTCTTTCAGTCCATACCACATCAGAGTGTGACTCTCAAAATACACCCCTGTCATGCCCAAGACTGGACAATTGGAATGTGACCCAAGTGGCCCGATAGCGGGTGGCCCACAGATCTTGGATTGACTTGATACCATCTTGGAATTTGGATTGGGTCTAACTCAACCCTACAAATTTGGCTTGTAGAGTGAGAGATGTCTCCAACTTATAAACTCTTTTTCAGACCATATCACATCCAATGTGTGACTCTTAACTAAAAGTGGGTATATTTATGACCTTTTTGGATTAGCTTATGAACAACTTATTTAGACTTACCTACTAATATAAGCGCTTGTCAGAGTGTTTGTCGGAGCTTAAAAGAGCATATGAAATGTTTGTAAGCTGTTTTAAGCTTAGTTCGATAAACTCTTCAGAATAACTTATACAAACAATTTATAATTTCTATAAAAACCGTTTGACTATATGTTCTCTTCGATGGAAATAATAAATACATATAAACACTTATTGATAAGTAATTATCCTAATGCTTAACTAAATTGTTTACCCAAACATATCATTATTTGGTATGCAAGAAGACATCTTTGTGCAGCAGATATGACACCTGGTCTTGTTTTTTTATTTTCAATGACACTTGGTCTTGTTTTTTTATTTTCAATTCAATGGTCGGCAGTAGGGGTGGCAATTTCTACCCGTAAGTGGGGATCCCTGCGGGGATTGCCCCGTTCGGGAATTTTCCCCAGTGGGGACGGAGACGGTGAGAAAATCTCCCCGCAGTCAAAGTGGGGATGGGGACGGGGATCAGACCCCCCGCCCCGCGGGGACTCCGCCCCGAAATATATTACATAAATATTTTTATTATAGATGTATATTATACTATAAGTATTAATTTTTTAATCTTTTTATACGTGTTTCTAATTTAAAATATTTAATTGTTCTAACTTTTATACTTTTTAAATATTAAAATATAAAATTAAGACTAACTTTTATATTTTTTTTTATTAAAATGTTAAAGTTTTGTTTTTTAGTCTTACTTTTATATATTTATCAATTTTACTATATTTTAATTTATATTTTTTCAAACTTTTAGTAAATTTTTGGAGTCCCCGCGGGGATCATAGGGATCCGTGGGGATGGGGATGGGGATGGGGATGGAGAAAGAAAACTCCCCGAAGCGGGGATCGGAGATGGGGACGGGGGACAACTTGGGAGGCGGGGATCGGGGATGAGGACGGGGTACAACTTGAGAGGCGGGGACGGGGAGCGGGGGAGTACTCCCCGTCCCCGCCCTGCCCCATTGCCATCCCTAGTCGGCAGCATGGGACGTAGTCAGTGCTCCTATATAATGGCCATGAAACTTAGTCAACATCCACCAACGGTGCTCCTTATAAATTATTTCAACGTTCACATTAGTTTTCGCGTGTTGTTTATATAAAATTATTTTAGTTCCTATATACTAAAGCTCATGAACCTTGTGGAAATCTCTCTCACCCCATACCATTAAACAAGAACTCAATTCCAACCATCAGATTCCACCGCTCCCCAAGTCAATGTCAACTATTCGAGAGTAGAAAAATGGACGTCTTGATAAGAAATTGGATAACCACTTGCAATACTAAAGTAATAAAATATTGAAAATTAATGTAAGCATAACAAATGTAGAACGTACTTTTAATATGTAAGGGGTGCTTATTTCATCAAAAAGGAAAAGAACTAGTCGAGTTATTTATGTCTCTGAAGTCTTATGTATCACACCACTTTGGTTGATACACATGAAATCTGGTTCATACACAGAAAGTGAGTTTATGACTAATGCACACTACAAGTATATATGTATTAAAAAAGACTACTATATGTCTAAAGCATGAACATCTAATTCAACTTTATGTTTTATCTCCAGAAATGTAGGTTTTAAGTAAGACAATGGTTAGGGTGGTCAAACGGTTCAAGTCATTTATGATTGTTAAATGCTTGAAAATCACTTAACTCCAAGGACGACCACCGACCCTCATAAGTAGAAGCTTATGGTCCTCCATATCTACACAGTCCTCAATAGTGAATAGTGGTCCAACGCATCAAGTGATTTCTTACGGTCAAACGCTTAAAAATTACTCTAAACTCCAAGGATGACAACCACCACCCCCGTAAGTAGAAGTTTATGTTTCCTCCACGTCTGCATGACCCTCACTTGTGACCTAATCGATGTCAGTTTTCAACAAAATACCGACCAGGATAAAGTTTATACAATCATATTCATTTTTTGTTGTTTTTGGCCCAATCAGGTCACTATTGAGGATCATGAAGACGAGAGTACTAGCAATGGTTGAGGTTTGAAGCAATTTTCAAACGTTTGATCACCACAAACCACTTAAAGTGTTTTAACTACCTTAAGCGCCTTTTAACCAATGAAAAAACTTACATCTACTCCTTTTTTAAAAAAAAACTTACATCTAGTTCATTCTGTTCTGTTTCCCACTCAAAATATATCAAAATTGTCACCAAAATATATTCTATTGATTCTCAAATTGTCACTATATCAAACTAATTCCTGGATATTTTTGATCTATTCAGAACAATAAAAACAATACATGTGACTTCTGGAACCAGTGTTTTAAATCCTAGATAGCGGAGCGTAGCAGCTGGCCTAAAAACTGCTATAGCGGTAAAGCGGAAAGCGGGACGACCGCTATTTCGAAAAATCACTTTAAGATATTGGATGAATACTACATCCATATAAATTCTCAAGAATGATAAAAAATACTCAAAATGCATACTATATCATATTAACAATGAAAAGTCATAGATGTCTCAATAACATAGTAAGAAAAACATAAACCAAATAACAAAAAAGCCTTAAAGTAAATTCCTAAGTTTGGTAAATTGAGGTTAAGATGTTGCCATTACTGAAGCTGAAGTAGAGGCGGAGAGCAAAGAGAAGAAACACATAGAGAATAGCAAAGAGCAGAGCATAGAAGAAGAGTAGAGAAGCACGAGCAGAATAGTGACGCATGAGCAGGAAAGAGAAGCAAAAAACAGAGTAGAGCAGAAGCCAGGAAGAAGGGAAGCGTTTAGCAAAAAAACACAGAGAGAAGGGAAGGGGGAAGGTGCGTTTTCAGTTCAGAAAGGAAGCGTTTAGAAAAAAACGCAGAGAGAGAAGGGAAGAGAAGAATAGCTGTTAGGGTTATTTCGTTTCCCTTAAATGAAACACATCGTTTTGTAAAAATAAGCCTGGAAAGACCAAAATTACCCTTAATGAAACGCAGAGTTTTGAAAATTTAGGGTTTTTTTTCGTACTTCCACCCCTCTATCTTCAACCTAGCGGATCTGTTTGACCCGGAAGCCCAGAATTGCGCCCGAAGCTTCATGCGAACTCGCCGCTATTGACCCCGCGATGGCCGCGACAGCGAACTGCTCCGCTCCGTCCTCGCCTTAGCGGTCAGAGGCCGCTCCGCACCGCCACACCGCTATAGTGCGCTATTCAAAACACTATCTGGAACTATGTTTCATCCTTTAATTATATCTCCCTGAGGTTATGAAAATTAACAAGAGGTAATCTAAATTCGCAGCTTGATTAAGCTTTCAAATTCATAAGACAGACATAAGCTTACAGCATATTAGTCAATCAATATATGACCATTAGATTAAGGAACTATGAAACTGTGCATTCATGCACCAAAAGGCAAAACTGTAAATATCAAAAATCAAAAATTTGATAACTTAAAAATAAATGAATTACCAAAATAATAATCTATGAAGTTACTGGATGCTTAATTATTACATAAATACTGTCGTTAAATATTGTGATGTTAACCTTTCCCCATCTATGGGTACAAAAAATCACCAATAAATGTCGTCAGATCAGATGTAGTATATACAGAAAAGAATTTGCTACTCTATCATCGATCAGTTGCTACCTTCTTCTCTTCTACTAATTAAACTCTTAAATATAGTGCTCCAATTTGATTAACATAACACTAGTATCATCCATAGAGCCTCGCGAAGCAGACAACTCTACGAGCTTTTTACACGCTAGCAATGCCTGCGGTCTGCTGTTCCCTAGTAAAAATGGACGAGCAACATCTACGGCTTCCTGATTACTAACCTGAAATTAGAACGCCAAAGCAAAACATGATTAGTTAATCAGTCAACAACATTGAATAGCTGATGTATCTATAGACCAGATAGATATGAACATAAAAATTATTTTGTTGCTAAAATTATTTTTTGCTTATAAATGAGACCGTAGGTATAACAAAGTAATCAATTGCTTAGGTCTTATACCTTATCCCATAATCCATCTGAAGCTAAAATTAACAAGTCATGTTCAGGTTCAATTCTGAGAATTTTGGTTTCAGGCTCTGCTGTAACCCATTGTTTCAAGTGTCTATCGCCAATTCCTCTAGACACGGCTAGAGATCCCTGAATCCTCCAAACACCGCGACATAAATCAACATATCCACCCTGCAAGACAAGTTTCAACCCTTTCAGAAACCAACAAAGACAAAAACCACATATAAAAGAGAAATCACTATCATGGTTAGGAGATTTACCAGAGTTTCAATTCTGTCCCTTTCATCTTCCCTTGAGGGTCGGTGATCGGATGTTAGGGCCTCTGCTACCCCTCCTCGGCTAATGACAGCACGACAATCACCAGCATTGGATACAATTAAGTTACCGTTCTTAATCAATGCTGTTACACAGCAAGAACCGCCATTGAGATTTTCTTTTAAGAAATCAGAATCAGTATTGAGATATCCACGCTTCACTGCTTCTTCAACATCATCTTCATCACTCATGATCACCTCATCTAAGACATTCTTTTCTAAGTTTTTTGCAGCGAATTCAGCGGCTTTTGCACCTCCGTGCCCATCAAATATGCCAAAAAAAGCCTGCCATGATCATAAAACAAATTTGCAGGTGATTAAATTTTATTCAAAATATTCAGCAAACTTCAATTAACATCATATTCATAATGACCTTTCCCTAATTTGTGTTTTAACTATCTAGTATCTACACATGTTTTGTCAAAAAATTATCTACACATGTCACATTAGTAGTAAGTTAAGAACATAAAAATTGAAAAGTTTCCTAGTAGCTTATTTTCAAGCCAAAAGATTACATAAATTAATCTCTTCCATATGCAGTTAACTCCAGAATAATTGTTCAAATACAAAATCCAATACTCTATTTAACTCCTTACCCATAATGATGTTGTAATAAGTTAAGAACATTACAATTGAAAACTTTTCTAGTAGCTAATTTTCAAGCCAAAAGCTACCTTTATCAATTGCATAAATTAATCTCAATTTTCCAAAATTGACAAAGCATCTAGAACCCTAAAAAAAATTCTTCATATTGTCCAATACAATTCAATCAAATCAGACCCAGATCAAATTAAGAAACAAAGCTTCTAACTTTTCACAACCCCAGTACCCAAAAAACACCACAATCAAATCCACAGAAAAATATTAAAAAAATTAAATAAATAAGTAAAAAAAGAAAAAAAAAATACCAGCTTATGTTCTCCGCGTAGATTATCCTTAGCGGTGTAACGATCTTCCATATACTCCCTCCTTCCTCTCTTACAATAAACAGAATAGCCATCTCCTTGATCCTCAAGAGCATCACGCGCCACCGCAGACGGCGTTGCCGGAACCCCAAAGGTGAGAGAAGAAACAGGTATGTCAAGCTTAGTAGGTCTCTTCCTCTTCAAAACGGTGCCGTTTGGTGAAGTGGCGTTGGAGGAAGAGGAAACGGAAGATGAAGCGAAAATAACGGAAGGGGGTTTCGGAAGACGAAGGCGAAAAGGAGAGGAAGGCGAAGAAGGGGAAGGAGACAACGTTGTAGAAGAGTTACTTGGTTTAAGGTGAGAAAGAGACAACGTAAGAGTTTCCGAAGAAGAAGTAATCAACGAAGGCTTCGTACAGAAAAGAGATGACGAAGGTGAAAACACCGGCGAATTCGAAACTGCGACGGAGCAAGACATGTCGTCGATGGTTGTTTTCTTTGTTTGTTTCTTCAGTCAAAATATAAACGTTGGAACTCTTTGAATTGGTCTTGTGTTGTGTTTTGTTCTTCTGTTTTTATTTCTTTTTCTTTTTGATTTGTTGTAGTACCGTTGGTAAGTGTGAGAGAGAAAAAGGGTGTGGTAGAAGGGTGCTATTTAAAGGGTGTGGAGTCAGTGTGGGACCCACAGCCTCTTGATTTGCGTGTTATTGTGAGCATACAGTAAACACACAGCTATCCTCGCTCGCAGTCAAAATTATAACGTTCTTTGACCGTGTTTTTCTTTGGAATTGGAAGTAAGTTATTAGTATTATGGAAACTCTAATATGCCCTTGCTTACTTCACAGTTCACACCTCACATGCGTTTTTTTTTATTCAAAAGACGGTTTATTGTAAATCTGAGTCAAAAATTAAGGATATAAATAGGTCAAGATTTATGTTATAAATTATATTATGGAAGAGAATACCAAAACAAGAATATTATCGAAGAAAATAAACTTATTCAATAATATTATTTCCATAATGAACTTAATTATTAAAATAAAACATTTAATAAAATTATAAAATAAATAAATGAACATCTATTTTTCCTTGTAATCTTGTTCGTATTCAAATTAACAAGTCATTTTAGCAGAAAATAATAATAATAATAATAATAATAATAATAATAATAATAATAATAATAATAATAATAATAATATTATTATTATGAGAGTGTGTGTCTAGGTAGCTTGAAAGGTTAAGCTTCTGAGGGTATTGAGGTGCGGTTTCATTCAATTTTAAAGAAAACAGTTATTCGATCAAATGTGGTTTTTTTTTTAATAAATGCAATTTGATTCAGATGGTTTTCTTAAAAAAAATTGACGGTACTACGTTTTGGTCTCCTTCCCACACCACTTCTCTCCTAATTCCCTCCTTTAATTTGATTCAGATGGTTTTCTTAAACAAATTGACCCAATTCAATCTATATCTATATCTATATATATATAACTTTTGAGAATGAATCTAATTTATTTGTGTTCCATGTGTCACTTCTACAATAATTTGGTAATTAATATCATTTTTTGTAATTAATGCTCTACAGTTACTATCATAATAAAGACTAAATAACATGTTTTTCTTTTTTTGGTACAATAGATAACATGTTTTTCTAATGTATCCAAATTGTATTTGAAAAAAATATTTAATTTATCAACACTCAAAGACTTTTTGAGTAAGAGTTATTTAAGTATTTTTTCTAAAAAAATAATTAATTAAAAACTTATATTATATAAATTATTTTCATTATGAATATAAGTTAAATGACTAATTTAATTTAATTTTTATGTGACGAGAAATTTATGAGTATGATAATTAATCACTTTTTTTTTACAAAATTATAATGAATCACTTATTAAATCTCTTTCATGTATACTCGATCTCTTTTATTATATTTTACATTTCCAAATTAATAAAATTAGTTTTTATGAGTTAATAAAAATACATTTGAGAATGTATCTTAATGCCCAAATTCTTAGATGTTAGTCTCTTAGACATGTCAAGTAATGGATAATAATAATAATAATAATAATAATAATAATAATAATAATAATAATAATAATAATAATAATAATAATTTGATACAATCAGACATATGATCATCATTAAAGAAAACACGTAGCAAAACACAACTCTTTTTTCACAACTCTGTTCAAACATAACTCTTTTTTTATCAAAAAAAACTTAATGTGACGGCCATAGATGTAATTTAATGTTTTTTTTATAATATTCTCCCATCCCCACGGATCCCCACGGTTCCCGCGAGGACCCCGAAAAATATAAATTAAAATATAATAAAATTGAATAAATATATAAAAGTAAGACTAAAAAACAAAACTTTAACATTTTAATACAAAAAATATAAAAGTTAGTCTTACTTTCATATTTTAATATTCAGAAAGTATAAAAGTTAGAACAATTAAATATTTTAAATTAGAAACACGTATAAAAAGACTAAAAAATTAATACTTATAGTATAATATACATCTATAATAAAAATATTTATGTGATATATTCGGGGCGAAGTCCCAGCGGGGCGGGGGGTATGATCCCCGTCCCCGTCCACACGCGGGAAAATTCCCTGCCCCCGGGGCCCTGAACGGGGCAATCCCCACGGGGATCCCCACTTACAGGTAGAAATTGCCACCCCTAAGTGTATACATTGCTAACATATTACTACTAAAAAGAAAGTGTGAGTATGTTAGCAAACGCCTTCTTTCATTATTCTTTCTTCACGTATAGTATCTCAGTGGCAATATTATATGACCAGTTGTTAAATTTTGTTGCTGTAAAAATTAGCAAAATCTTTTCTTATGAAATTGGAATGTTGTTGCATTGAATGATTGATTTATATGGGTGTTGCTAATATTGCTTTGAAGACAATGAGTCAAAGAGTTATCTTGCTGAAATTCAAGTAACATTCGGAATGGAGCTTTCAAATTTGATAATTCTCTATGGAGGCTGCTGCAATATCTGATATAAAAGTTAGTAGGATGGATGGAAAATGATAGATATCAGAAATGCAAGAGGGGAAGAACCCAAAAACGTGTAGGGTTGATATTGAGATATCTTTGTTACAAGAAGTACTCTCCAAGCTTCGAGTATTTTTTGTACTCAGTGTTGATTGGGAGGTAGGCGACTCAGTAGTGGATTACCCTGACCAAATATATGACCTGACATGACCATATTATTATGATATGTTTATTAATATTGTCATATTCAGAGATAAAATATGCGATGAAGAACTCTAATCACCACAATATATTTTTGCTCACTCCCCAGTTTGAACTCGGGAGCCGACGTCTTCATGTCACTGAAATTGCCAAGACAACCAACATTGAGGGACAAATCACCACAATATGATTCCGTGCTTAAAAATAACAAATTAATATGAAAGTTTGATAGTTTAAATATTATTTTCAAATCACAAAAAATAGCATCATTTACTTATACATGAGTTTTTCTACCAACTTACAAAATATAAATGATTCGACAACAACTACTAATAGCATACTTATACCCGTGCATGGCACGGGTCAAATATTCTAGTTTGAATGAATGCAATTGGAGTGAGTCAGTATTCTATTTTAATGAGTCGAAAAATTCATTACAAATATATTTTACAATGCAGTTATTTGAATTGGAAAATATATTTAAATTTGTGCAATTGTGAAAAATATATTCTAAACGATATTGTGAATAATATATTTTGAAAAATATTATGTGCGCGACAGCTTTGCTTTTACTAACAGATAAATGAAAGGACATTAAAATTAGGTTTAAGGAAAAAGTGTGTCTTTTTGGTGGAGTTATTGGGAATAATTGTGTAACATGTTGATTATTTGTTTTTTGGTCTAGCGGACTTCGACCATGCTCCTATGTCTAGGGAAAAGGAGCCCTGACTAATCCAGAGTTCAATCAGGAGGTGTCATACCCTAATTTTGTCCGCTTAATTTATCAAAAATCCCAAAAAAAAGTTTTTATTCTTGTCGTGACGTGTTGTTTTAAACGCGTGTGTCGCTAGCACTCTCGCGCAACGATTTGTTTTGATGCTCGTTCTTATTTTATTTCGTAGTCTGGTCTATTATTATTAGTGCAAAAATATACAAAAAATAATTGAAAATGTAATAAGTTTTTGAAGCTGAATAGTAAAAAGTTTTAATACATAGTCAAGTTTTTTACATATATAGACAAAAACTGCAAGAATAATACAAAAATTAAAATACAAAGTTTCAAAAAAAAGGGAAAAGAGGGGCGCAGCCAGCAGCTGCCCCAACTAGGTTTTTTTTTGTTTTCCTCCTTGGATGTTGTCCTTCCTCCATTGCCAGCTATTGTCCTTTGCCCATTCAAATAGCTGTCCTTTGTCCTTTTGATTCTTCCTAAATTGTTGTCTTTTTTGTGCCCTAAATTTGCCCTAATTGCTGTCCTTTTGATTCCTCGGCACCTCTCCAACTCACCTATAAAAACCAAGCGATAATGAACAGTAATGGAGGAGGAAAAAACGGAGAACAAAAGGGACACAGTGACAGAAACATACACAGTCACACAGTAAAAAAAAGGGAAGAAAAACAGGGGAACAAAAGTGGGGAAAGGATCGAAACCAAATCAGAAAAGAAAGAAAAATAGGAGCTGGAAGCTCTGGCCACCAGGTGGTGGTCACCACCGTCTCCACTGTCAGTCACCACCTAACCACCACTACTACGGCCAACAACCACCCCCGCAACCATCAGCTCCACCATGCATCATCAGCATCTCTCTCGGCCTACCCTACTCTCTCTCACCTCCACGACAACAACAACCCAATAACCACCACTCCTCCTACGGCCAACAACCACCTCCAAACACCACCATAGACAACCACCAAACTAAACCCTCAGAAACAGCCACCCCAAGCGGCCACCACCACTCAACCTTCATCAATACCTCACGTTCTATCTCACCCTCCACCGTCCACCACTAACAGAACCACCGTCTGAGCCCCAAAGCACCACACCGCCGTCGACCACCGTAGCCAACAAACCCACACAACGCAAATCTAAAAGAACCAGAAGGAGAGTAGGGAGGAGAACCGAAAAAAAAACAGAAGAAAAACGTAGAACTTACCCTCAGATTCTGACCACCGTAGGCGGTGGCCGTTGGCCGTGAAGCGTCAAAGTCACCGCCGTCTCCTCGTTTCGTCCCCTCACTGTCGCGTCGCACCACTGCTGAAAGCCTCTTCGATTTCCCTCCTCCTCTGTTGCCATCGTGTACACCGCTGAGACACCTCCACGGACGACAGTGACCTTCGCCGGCAAACAGGTACGATCGCACGTCCCCATCACGTTGCTGTGCGTCTTCTTTCAGCGTCACACGAGTCTCGCCGACGACACCGCAGCACCCCCTGCGGTCGTTTCCCCCTCCAGTGAGACCCCCACTGTCGTACGCCTCCTACCCCCTCTCTCCCTTTCCGTTCTTTTTCCTTCTCCTTTCTCACTCCACCCTTCATTCTCTTTCCCTCTGTCTCCTCCCTTTCTCTCTCAGTCTCGCCACACACTCTCTCTCTCTCTCTCTCTCTCTCTCTCTCTCTCTCCGGCAAGACCTCGCACTCTCTCTCCTCTCTGTTTTTGCTGCGCGGCGATGAAGGGAGAGGAAGAATGGGATTAGGGTTTCGCATACCCAATTGTTACCTTTTATATCATGCACTCATTTTTGTTTTTTAAATTAAAACTTCAGATTCATAATTGCACCCCCCCCAATTTTTAACAGCGCGCCCCCAGAGCGCCCCCTGCTTAAAGCCCAGTTTCGTGGGTCAGCTTGTTTGGAAGCCCAAGATTAAAATAAAACTGAATTGGGCCCTGTTAAACACACCCCCTGCCTAATGATGCGGCTTTCTAGCAATCTGCATCCCCCTTCTTTAATACAACACTCCTTGCTGTTAATTACACCTATTTGTTTTCTTATTACAACCCATTGCGTTTTTTTTACACCGTATTGCTGTCAAACAAATGTTTTTCTCTCAAACAATCAAACTCCAATAATGAGTTGTTATTAATGGTCACTCTGAGTTTAGCTTGTTTGACCGTTAATCTCAACTTTAATTTTCAACCAGCTATTAGTGGTGACCACTCTGAGTCTACTTGTTTGGTCATCATGAACACCTTTCCAAATTTCAAAAAACTACTTAACAATAAAAAACACCAACCCATAAACATTTTCTACCCAAGAACTACGTGTGATTTGATTCTCTACCAGGAGATACGTAGGAGCAGAGGGCGGCCGACCTCTGTCAATTGCATTTATAAAAAACCTTTTTTTCTTTTAATTCATTTCTCTACTATTTCTTAAAAAGTACAAAAAACAACTAACCGTTTATCGAGTCTTTTTTTATTTAGTATTATTATAAGGGTAAAAGCATTATTTTTGAATTAATAGATGTTTACACATTTAGTTAAAAGGTAACCTTCCTTAGAAAGGATGTCGTAGGGTGATAATACCTTCCCTACGCATAAACGACTCCCGAGCCTAAACCTGGTCCGCAAAACCTCCTTATCCACTCAATAGGGGTTTTCCAATGTTTGCCCTTAAACTAAACTTTGGTGGTGGCTTCATTTTCAAAATGACGAAGAATCCCTTCCTCCGGATTTTTCGGTCGTTACAGGAGGTAAGTAAAGTCTGACCCCAATTTATTCCATTATCGAGAATTGAACTCAAGTACTAGCCAGGTTCGTTTCTTTAGATGAAGTGCATTAACCTCTTACACCAAACATTGGGGTTTGTAACATGTGTGACTATTTGAGTACTACTAAACTTTTTCTTTCTTTTAATAATATAGGCAGTCCGGTTTGGTTTGGTTGTAGGTCATAAATTTGCAAATTGAACCAATCGGTTGTCCTTCGATTTTGTTTAGATCAAATTGCGCCTTTTTGTTTGGATTGTTTTGGATATGAACACATTGAGACATTTAAAGGAGTTAGAAAAATAGATTCAAAATTCAAAGTTTGACCATTAACATTAACATAAATACATAATTTGTTTACCAAAAAAATAAATACATAATTCACTACTAACTAATACTCCTATTTACCGGTATCCAAAAAAAATACTCCTATTTACCTATAGAAAGAAGTTTTTGTATGAGAGTAAAAAAAGTTAATATTATTTAAAAAAATTAATATTTGTGTCAAAACAAGTTAATGTGTGAGAAGATTGAAAAAAGAATGTGTAGTGTGAATTCTAAGTCATGACGTTTGGTTGAATTATGTTAGTAGTTTTTTTTGACGCAAAATTATGGTGGTAGTTGATAAAGTTTAAATTGCATTTTTGTATACATGAAAATATTATTTTGGATGCTGTTTACCAAGAAAATCGTATTTGAATGTTGACTCTAAAGTGTGGACATTAAAAAAATTACTAAATAAAAGAAAGGATAGGAATGTAATTTGGGGTATGAAGAAGTGTTGGAGAATAAGGCTAAAGAAACTTGTAAAAATAGGATGAACAAACAAAAAAAAAAGAAATAAAGGTTGGACTATGGTCTTCGAATAGGTGTGAACGAATTAAAAAGAAAATAAAAAATGCACACTATATATGAGTTTGGAGAGGTTGAAGAAGCGTTTTATGTATGAAGATTTGGAGGTTTGACTTAAACACTGCAAGTACACGTTGTCTAGACTGCCACCCCAGTTGTTTCTCCTTCTGATTAAGATTTCATTTCTTCTTTGTATTGATTCCGATTGGGCCAGCTATGAGATGTGTGGGTCCCAGCCGGTGATTGAGAGAGAGATAGAGTAGCAAGTTCCTGGAAGTTACCGTTGAGAGGGAAGGAAGGGAGTATAAGGACAGACGCGCTCTTTATTATTGGCATCATGACCGTTGCCCTCATCTCTCATCTTATCTCATCAACATAACACGTACTATAATTATTATTTATGACGATATCCACAACACGTACTATAATTCATAATTATTTTATTTTTTTAGAACTACTATAACTCATAATTTGTTGCACTCAAAGAATCCAAATCAATATGTTTAGTTCGAACATTTTTATGTTTGGACCAAACTTACACTACAAAAAAAGCAGTATTAAAGCATATTAGCAAGAGAATTAGCGACGGACAAAATCCCTCGCTAAAATGGTCCTCACTAAAAATTAGCGAGAGAAAATTTTCTCGCTAGTCACCCCGTAATCTGTGATTTTTTTTTCAAAATACCGCTTAAAATTAGCTACTACTACTATTTAGGTTTTTTTAAAAATTTTTTTAATATTTATTATAATACTATTAAAAAAATTATTTTATTAAATTATTATGATAATATTTCAAGGGGTGAATATATGGTGGTGGTGGTGGTGGTAGAGGTGAAATATGGGGTTTGTGGAGAGAGAGAGAGAGAGAGAGAGAGAGAGAGAGAGAGAGAGAGAGAGAGAGAGAGAGAGAGAGAGAGAGAGAGAGAGAGAGAGAGAGAGAGAGAGAGAGAGGGACGGTTAGAGAGAGAGCGGGGGACAGTTAGAAAGAGAGAGAGAGAGAGAGAGAGAGAGAGAGAGAGAGAGAGAGAGAGAGAGAGAGAGAGGGGAGGGAGAGAGGAGTGAGGGTGGAAGTTAATTTTGTGGTGGTGGTGGTGGATGTGAAATATGAGAAGAAGGTTGTGTAGAGAGAGGGAGAGAGAGAGAGAGAGGGGGAGAGAGAGAGGGACGGTTAGAGAGAGAGAGAGCGGGGGACAGTTAGAGAGAGAGAGAGAGAGAGAGAGAGAGAGAGAGAGAGAGAGGGGGAGGGAGAGAGGAGTGAGGGTGGAAGTTAATTTTGTGGTGGTGGTGGTGGATGTGAAATATGAGAAGAAGGTTTGTGTAGAGAGAGAGAGAGAGGGAGAGAGAGAGAGAGAGAGAGAGAGAGAGAGAGAGAGAGAGAGAGAGAGAGGAGAGTGAGGATGAGAGGAGCTATGATGTGGTGGTGAAAGGGTGGGTTTGGGTAGAGAGAGAGGAGGAAAGTAAGGGAGAAAGAGAGTGAAGTGTGAGAAATGGAGAAGTGTGGTTAGAGAAGAAGAGAGAAGAGGAGAGAAAGTGAGAGAAGAGAGAATAAGAGGAAAAGAGAGTGGTTCAGTCAGATATAAAAAAAACTTAAAATTAGTGAGGGAATTTCCCTCGCTAATTCTCTCGTTAATTTCCTCGTAAACCGTACTTTTTTTTTCTCAAAATCTCGCTTAAACTTAAGCTAATTTCCTCGTAATCTTTGATTCTTTTTCAAGATCCCGCTTAAAATTAGCGAGGGAATTTCCTTTGCTAATTTCCTCCTAATTTGTGATTCTTTTTCAAAATCCCGCTTAAAATTAGCTCGCTAATTTTCTCGTAGTGCGTTATTCTTTTTCAAAATCCTGCTTAAAATTGGCGAGAGAATTTCCCTCGCTAATTTCCTTGTAATCTGTGATTCTTTTTCGAAATCCCACTTAAAATTAGCGAGGGAATTTCCCTCGCTAAAATATTTTTTTGTGACAGATATTATTTCCTTCGCTAATTTTTGTCGCTAATACTGCTTTTTTTGTAGTGTTGAACCAACTCATACCTATCTATAGTGATTTAGATCGGTGTAGCATATTTAATAGTTACGAGCACATTATTGTGCTTTCCTTACATTTCGTACTATAATATGTCTGTAGCGACCGAAAAATCAGGGAGAGGATTCCTCGAAGGTTTAAAAATGAAGCCGCCACCAAAGTTTAATTATAAGGGAAAACATTGGTAAATCCCTGTTGGATAGATAAGGGTCCTTAAGACCAGATTTGGGTTCGGGAGTCGGTTATGCATGGGGAATGTGTTAGCACCCCACGACATCCTTCCTAATGAAGGTTACCCGCTAATTAGTTCTATAAAAAGAAAGTTAATTTTTAAAATGTTTATTTTACCCCTTTTGTTTTGAATCAAAAGGAAAAATACTTAATAAAAATTTTAGTTTTTTTGTGCTTGACATGAGTGGGCCCCTGCTCCTACGTATCTTCAGGTGCGACAGAGAAATCAAAGCCACGTAGTTCTTGGGTAGAAAAAGTTTATTGATTGGTGTTTTTTAATATATGGGTTTTAGGATTATTGAGCTGTACAGCTCACTCGTCCTAGAACAATGACTAACCCGACTGTACAGTCGACTTAGTCCCCTATTTTATAAAAAAGAAGTTTTTGAAGTTTTGAAAAAAGGTTTGATGTGCAGTGGTTTGATTTTATTTGAATAGGGATTTTAGGATTCTTGAGCTGTACGGTTCGTTCATCCTAAAACGATGACTAACCCGGCCGTACGACCGACTTAATCCCCTATTTTGAAAATTTGATTTTTAAGAGAAAAAAATGATTTGATAGGTATTTTAGGACTCTTGAGCCGTACGATCCATTCATTCTAAAACGATGACTAACCCGGCCGTACGGCTGACTTAATCCCCTATTTTTGAAAACTTGATTTTTTGGGAAGAAAGAGAAAAATGATATGTATATTTGTATTTTTTTTGACATTATTCATTTTAAGTAGGTATTTTAGGACTCTTAAGCCATACGGCTTATTCATCCTAAAACGATGACTAACCCGGTCGTACGGCCGACTTAATCCCCTAAAAAAATGAAATAACGAGGTGGATTGTAATAATAGAAACAGGGGTACAATTAGCAGCGACGGGCTGTATTATTAAAACTGGGGGCGGGGAGTTAGCGAGCCCAATTCGAATTTTGTGAACTGGCCTGCGTTAAAAATGGGCTAGCGTAGGGGGGTGTATAATGGAATTGGTGGGGTGTGAATAGTAATCAGAATTTAAAAATTTAAAACAAAAAAAAGAATGCCTATATAAGAGGAAACAAAATATTTGCTGGAACCCTAATTCATTTTCATCACCTCAGCGCCGCATCCAAAACACGGAGAGAGAGAGAGAGAGAGATAGAGAGAGAGAGAGAGAGAGAGAGAGAGAGAGAGAGAGAGAGAAGCTGTGAGATTTCCAGCTGTAATACCCTAATTTTGTCCGATCAAAAATAAGAGATTTTATTTTTAATAAAAATAATAATCATTTTTATTTTCATGCCATGTTTTATTTTATTTTAGTTGCCAGAAGTTTTTAACCAAAAAAATATATTAATTAGAAGTGAAGAAACAAAAAATAAGCAAAGGAGGAAATGGAGGGGGGTCTGTTAAAAAAAATGAGGTGCAATCAGGATTGGGCCATCAGAAACCCAACCCAACCAAAAAAAACTAGCCCAACTCGCCTAACCCTAAATCCCCTCCACCAAAACCTAACCCATCCAACCAACCCATAACCCATGACCCAACTCACTCCTCCACCAAACCCTAATTCGGCCACCCCACTCAAAAAAACCCTAAAAATTTTAACTTCCCCCCTTTACCCTAAAAATCATCCACATTCAATCCCCCCCTTAGCCCAAAATTCGGCCACATTCACTCACCTTTCCCCTCCTAAAAATTCGCCCCACTCCCTCTTTTCCCTCCTTGGAAATTGCACTTTTTTTCCTTTCCCACACTCCACCTCTCCTCTTTTTTCTCAACTCCCACTTCCCCACATTTCTCTTCCCCATACACGGCTCCCATCCTCAATCTCACGCTATATCTCTCTCTCTCTTTCTCCCACTCACACTCAACCTCTCATTCTCTCCCCATCCCTACGACTCTTTCTCTCTCACACTCTCACACACTTCACTTCATCTTTCTCATCATTTCTCCTACTCACACACCCTTCCTTCTCTCCCACTCACACACACTTCTCTTTCTCTTTCACTCATCCTCCCATTCCCCCACTCTCCCATCTCCACGCATACCCCTCCCACCAAACCCTTAAACTCCATCATTTTTTTCTTTCCCTCACATCATTCTCTCTCACTCACGGATTCACTCTCCCTTCTCACCCAAAAAAAAACCATCATTCTCTCCTCTGCTACACCCATACCCTTCGCAACCCCTCATGAGTTTTTATTCCATCATGTCAAGCCACACTCAGAAAAAACACTGTGCAAGGTATGGTGAGACAGTCAGAAGAAAACGAAGAAAAAAAAAGAAGCCCTTTTTTTTGTATAAATAGGGGGGGCCATGACTTTGAAGAGGGGACGGTTTTGAAGGAGGAGGAGAAAAATTTTCGGAGCAAAAAAAAGAAAGTTTAGATCTTTAGAAAAAAAAAGTGAGATTTGTTCACTGTTTTTAGTTTAAGTTCCTTCTCCTTCCAATTTTTTTTAGTTTAAATTCCATTGTATAAAGGAGGTCCTAGGAGGAATTCGGATCCCCATCGTTTCTGGATTTTAAGGTAATTTTGTAGTATGAACTGTAATTGTTAATTTAAATTATTGCTTTTTTTTCTTGTACATAAATATTGCTGTTTTTTTTTAGTTATTTGATGCTGTGCTGTTTTTTTTATATATGATGCTGTTTTCGATTTATTTGTTGCTGTAAAAAAGGAAATGTTGCTGTTTTTTTCTCTAAAAAAGGTTGCTGTAAAAAAAAAAAGAGTTGCTGTATTTTCGAAATTAAGTCCCCTTAAAATACTTCTAAAAAAATGTAATGTTTTTCTATTTATTCGTTGCTTCTTTTTTACTTTTTTGTTGTTTGTTTTTTTTTATTTTTAAAAAAATTGTTGCTGTCATGTTTTTTTTAGATATTATTATTGCTGTTTTTTTTCTTATTTTATTGTTACTGTTTTCCTTATTAAAATTGTTGTTGTTTTTATTATTGCTGTTTTTTTTTATTATTTAGTTGCTGTTTTTATTATTTAATTTGGTTGCTGTTTTTATACATATTAAAATGTTGCTGTTTTTTTATTATTTAAATTGTTGCTTTTTTATTTAAATATTAATGTAATTTTCGGATTAAAATAAAGCCTTTTTTGTAAATAAAAAAAAAACATTTTTTTTAAAATAATTGGCTGCTAACACCACTACATCTTAAAAAAAACAGCAAAGGTACTTTTTTAAAACAATAAATATGACAGCACTTTTTTAAAACAATAAACATGACAGCACCTTTTTAAAACAATAAACATGACAATTATTTTCAAATTAGAAGGGGCATTTCTTTATAAATGAGTAAATCTTTTCCAAATCCAATGCTTATTAGTCTAGGTGTTTAAAAAAGGAGCGCTTCAGAATTATATGTTTTAGGGTAAGTTAATGAAATGGTAAAAAAGGAAAAGTCAAACAATCGTTTTTTAGCGTCAAACCGCTATTCGCACCCCTCACATTTTAGTAATACAGCACTCCCCACTTTCAGCCCAATTTTCGCGCAAGGATCCAAAAACCCAAATACTCCGTTTTGGGCTGCCACTAAGCCCACCATCCATTTCCATTTAATACAACACCCCTGTTAGTTGCACCCACCTTTTTAATTATAACTCACTCCGCTTTTATTTACACCATAATGTTTCCAAACCGTTTTTTCTTTCTTTCAAACAATCAAACTCGCGTAAAAAAAATAGGTTGTTACTAATGGTCACTCTGAGCTTAGCTTGTTTGACCGATAGGGCCAACCTTCTTTTTTTCAAAGCGGATTAGTAGCGGTGATCACTCTGAATTTATTCGTTTGATCATCGCAAACACCCGCCTAAACTTCAAGAAATTTTCAGTTAATAGAATACAAACGTAATCTCAACTCCCTTTTTTAAAAAAAAAATCACGCTTCCCAGTAAGCATTTTTCAAGCAAAACGCTCGATCGCAAACCGGGTATTTATAGCGTTCACTCTGGGCCCCGCTCGTTTGAACGCTGTAAACACTTTCTTTTTCGAATAAGCCATTAGTGGTGACCACTCTGGATTTATCTGTTTGGTCACCATGAACGGCCTCTAGTTTCCGCAAACTTTTCAAAAATTAAAAAACACCAACACACAAATATTTTCTACCCGAGAACTACGTAGCTTTGATTTCTCCATCGCACCCGGAGATACGTAGGAGCGGGGGCCCACCCCTGTCGAGCGCAAAAAAAAAAATTATGTTAAGTCTTCCTTTCCGATTTTCGCAAACAATCAAAATGGGTAAACAAAATATCTTCTTTTAAAACTAACTTTTTCTACACATTAAATTAAAAGGTAACCTTTTTAGGATGTTGCGGGGTGCTAGTACCTTCCCCGCACTTAATCGACCCCTGAACCCAAAAACAAAGGGTTTTTCAATGTTTTTCCTAAAAATAAATATTGATGGCGACTCCATTGTTCAAAAATGACGAAGAATCCCTCCTTCGGATTTTTCGGTCGCTACAGCTGGCGACTCCACTGGGGACTATTTAAGAGGGTCAAGCCTAATTTAGTTAAATGTGTAGATATTGGTTAGTTTAGTACTTTTTTACCCTTAGCCCTTTTGTTCGCATGTCTATTTTACTTATCTATTTATTTGCTTTATTGAACCTTAGGGTAGAAAACCTTTGCACTATTATCTGTATTTCTTTTGCAGCATGGGTAGTTTAGGTTGCTTATATCACACACATCACCTACACATATTGCACACACTCTTGAGCGGGGCCCTATACCCGGGTCTAAAAAAAACCTAGGACGAGTGGAGACGATTAGTGTCAGTCATTCTGGATTTTATCTGTCTGACTCTCATGAAAGCCTCAACCAGAGTACGCTCTTTCGTGGTATCCTACACCAGGTAGCTCGCTATCGTTGTGGGTCATATCACGAAGGAGATTTCAGCTCTGGAGACCCTTGTGAGGAAGTGATTAGAGCTACCTGAGAGATTGATCACACAAGTAGCCCTAGACCGTGACCTATATATAAGACCTAACCTGTTTAGGACACAAGGGCAATTCACCTACCCGTTGCATCATCGCAAAAACTTTTTATCTTTCAAAAAAAAAATCAAATAATGAAAACCATTTACTCCTTTTGCCCTTTACGTATATTTTATGTGACATGGTTAATGTTTCTCAAAATTTGAATCACCAAAATTTTCTTTGTAACGTCATTCTTTAATTCATCATACATCATCGTTATTTCATAAAAAAAATATATATATATAAAAAAATCCTCACATGCATGCTATTCATCTCATTTAGGTTTGCCGGGAATTGTAAGGGGCTCGAAAGTTTTGTCATAAGCAAGGCGATATGGGATCAAACTGTGAAGCAATCCAAACTCTGAACTACCGTATAGTAAAACAGCCTAATCTGACAAGTCTAAGGGAATGTGCTGGTCGATTGCCGCCCATCGAGCGCAGGTCTTTTGATAGAGCGTATGGGAAAATTATTATGTTACTACAACTGGACGTGCAAACGGAGGCCATTGCCGCTTTGAGCCAGTTCTACGACTCTTCATTAAGATGCTTCACCTTCAAAAATTTCCAGATGGCACCTACCCTGGAAGAATATACACAGATCTTCGGCTTTCCTCAACAAGACAATGGACCCTACCAGTATCAGGGACAATACTACACAGATGAGAAACTCGCCTCAATGTTACAAACCAGCAAAGAGAACTTGAAGCTCCGGAAGAAAAATCGAAATGGCATTGCAGGATTCCCACAAGAGTATCTGGAAAGCCAAATGAAATCCTTCGCCGACGCTAGAAATTGGGGTCCTTTTAGGCAGGTGTTAGCTTTGACCATCTTTAGCATTGTGCTATTTCCACGCCTTGAAAGATATGTGGACACAACAGCTATTGGTGTCTTCTTATCCTTCAAGGATGGAGAAAGCCCACTCAATCCGATTCCAGCCATGCTTGCAGACACTTACTGTACTTTCACTCATTATAGTGAGCTAAGGGGAAAGAGGATATCTTGCTGCCTGCACGCCTTGTATGTTTGGCTTCTCACCCATGCTTTCGTTAACAAAGTCAGAGTAGAAGGCCCAATTGAAGACGCCAGAGGGTGTGATGTGAAGACAATGAACACTAGTGAATGGTTGCAAGTGCTAGGGGGCCTTCATGAATACAAGGTTCGTTGGCACCCATCATGGTGGAAAGATAGGCCCGCAGTAGTTTTTCAATGTGGAAACTTTCAAAACGTCCCGCTCATGGGGACAAGAGGATGCATAAATTACAATTCTTCTCTAACTCTAAGACAGCTGGGGTACCCCATGCGAAATCCGCCCACCGAAGACATGTTAATCCCTTTTTACCTCCATGAGGGAAGCCCAAAAGAGGTTGACATGCTCCGGAAGATTTCTCAAGCGTGGGATATGGTCGTCCGCAAGGGACAAGAGCTTACTAAGAGGAGCGGCGATAAGGAAACCACCTTTCGTCAATGGCTCCAAAAGAGGATCCAAGACACCCGATTGCCTTACCAAAGTGCACTATGGGTTGAGGAAGAAATACCTGAACCTACCCTTCCCACTGTCGAAGATTTAGATAAGCTTAAAATGGCATTGTCAAAGGCCGAGGAAGAAAAGAAGGGCTTGCAGGCAGAGTTAGAGAAAGTGCTCCTAAAAAACCAGAAGTTGGAGGAGAAGAACGCAAGTAAGTCGGTGGCCATTGAAGACAGCCGCAAGCAGCTCAAGATTGAACAAAAGAACAAACTAGATGTTCAAAAGTACCTAAGAGGGGCGAAAGAGGAAATAAAACGTTACAACCTGAAAATGAACCAAGCCATCGATGATGCATACAAGTGGAAAAAGTTATGGGAAGAATCAATGATTGCTGAAAAGACCGCACAGAGCCTGCTAATGGTATCAAAAAGAGAGTCCCGGATGATGGCAGCCGAGTTTGAAGAGCAAGTGAAAAGTATCAAGCAGGATAAAGATACCATTGAAGAGATACTCCGAGAATACCAACAAGCCTTGAGAAAGGAGCATGAAAAATCTGATGAGCTGAACGACCATATCAGATACCAAGAGGAGGTTTACCACCAGTTGAAGACAGAAAGCATCTATTGGGAGAACCGCTTTGTGGAGTTGGTCAACAGGATAGAAAACCATGAAGCCTTCATGGAGTTGAAGAATGAAAGCTTATACTGGAAAGACAGATTCTCAAAGTTGGCATGGCTGGCCAATCAAGCTATCACGGGAATCCCCAAACGTCTAAAGGAGGCTAACGCGGCAATGCACCCGTTTAACACCCCGGTCCAAGTTTCCGAATTCATGGAGTTTTGCGAGGTTCTGATTGCCGAACTCCGGGAGAAGGCTGGCAGCACTACTAGTAGAAAAAGAGGGAGGAGTGGAAAAATGAAAGCCATATGTATTTGAGTGAAATTTAAAGAACATTGTACTTTTCTTTTCGAAGTTTTATTTCCAAAAATGTTGTACTTTCCTCCATCAATGAAGTTTGTTTGTCTCACATGCTGATCCTTTATCTTGAAAATATTGTGGAACTTTAATCTGTGTACTTATGACAAATCAGGATGCGCTTGCAATTCCCGACCTAAAACAATAAGACTCATGCACACATGCATCATTCGCATTTTCATCCATTCATATACTCATACATATACTCATACCATGTGTCCCACCAACAGAGAGTAAAAGACAAGCTGGTGCGTCAACATCGCTATTGGACTCGTTCTCAGGCCAGAAACATGGAAGAAAATCAGGACAATCCGCCTCAAGATAACCAGGATCAAGGAAATCCACCTCAGAACCTAGGCAATCAAGAGCTTAGGGCAGAAATAGATGGGATGAAAGAACAGATGGCTGAAATCTTAAAGGTTTTACAAGCTTTGAAGGGCAAAGACACAAGTGAAGATGTCTCCGCTGGGAACACGGAAAATCAAGTTACCAACCCTCCTCCTCCCAATGGACTCGGGATCCCGCATACAGTGCCCCCCACTGGGACTAATGACCAATGGCCTCCTTACGGACTTCCACAAGGTTACACACCTCCGACAGTCGATGCTAGTCCAGAAGACGGTCCCTCAGGAGTCGCGGGCCAACAACAGCTTACACCAACGGGTCACGATGGTAATCCGGGGGCACCACAAGTTCAAAACCCGACCCCCGTCGTCATACCACAAAGACTCCCACTTGGCTGCCCTCCGCCGCCGATAGTTGACGCTCAAGCTCAGGGTTCCAACCTCAGGAATCCCACTCATTCACATACCCCAAATGTGAACCCAGCCATAGTTCCGATGATTCATCCTTACTATGGCATGAGTGGGCTCCCTCACAATTACTCTATGGAGAACCCTCAAGCCAAAGACAAACTACAAATGCTTGAGGAAAGGTTGAGAGCAGTCGAGGGATCCAATGTTGGTGCGAGAGATGCTTATGACTTGTGCCTCGTCCCTAACGTGGTCATCCCTCCAAAATTTAAGGTGCCAGACTTCGACAAGTACAGAGGGTCGACTTGCCCTGTAAGCCACTTAACCATGTACTGCAGGAGGATGGCGGCGTTTCCTCACGACGACAAATTGCTCATCCACTACTTCCAAGATAGTCTGTCTGGGGCAGCTTCGAGCTGGTACATGCAATTAGAACGTGCCCATATCAGATGCTGGAAAGACCTAGCCGATGCATTTTTGAGGCAATACAAATATAACATTGACATGGCTCCCGATAGAACGCAGCTGCAGAGCATGACGAAGAGAGATAATGAGTCCTTCAAAGAATATGCCAAACGCTGGAGAGGGTTGGCTGCACAGGTAGTACCACCTTTGTTAGAAAAGGAGATGGTATCCATGTTCATGGATACCCTTCAATCACCTTTTTATGACAGATTGATTGGGAGCGTGTCTTCGAACTTTTCAGATATGATCGTCATCGGAGAAAGATTAGAGAATGGATGGAGAAACGGGAAGATTGCATCTAGCTCCACTAGAACCAGCAATCAGAAAAGGCCCTTCTCAGGTTTTCCTAAAAAGAATGAGGGCGAAGCTAATGCCATCTCTGGATCCAGAAAGCCTCCCTACAATAACCCCCGACAGACTTTACAAATACCTACTCAAACACCACAAGCCCCACCTCACCAAGTCAACCCAGGCTATAGACCACAAAACTACCAAGAAAGAAAGCCCGCCAATTTCGACCCAATACCCATGTCATACACGGACCTATTCAATCACCTCATCAGTCACAACTTGATCACTCCCCGTCCAATGAGACCCCTTCAACCTCCTTTCCCTAGGAGCTATGACCCAGAGGCTAGCTGTGGATTCCACGCTGGGGCAGTTGGCCATTCAACAGAAAATTGCAAGGCATTGAAATATGTAGTACAAGACTTAATTGAATCTAAATGGTTAAGCTTCGCAGAAGATGGTCTGAATGTTGCCACTAACCCTCTGCCGGGGCACGGGAAACCCTCCGTCAATGCCATTGAGGATGTTGAGGGGCAATTATTGGTCAGAAAGGTGGAGGACATTCTCACACCCCTGGACCTCATCCATGCTGATTTGTGTCACTTCGGAATCATTATGAAGGGATGTACCGGAAAGGGCTCGTGTGCTGATCCCCTTTGTGTCGGGGCCTGTGAAGCATTCAAACCAGTCCTGCAAGACTTATTAGACCGACACATAATACAAATAGGTCTTCAAAAGAAAGAGGAAGGCGTGTCGACTCTCCAGTCAAGCATTGACCAGAGCAAGAGTATCCGGAAACCACTGGAAATCCATTACAAAAAGGACACAAAGCTAACCACCGCTGTGCCTAAACCAATCACTATTCAAGTGCCAGTCCCTTTTCCCTTTAAAAGCACCAATGCAGTCCCGTGGAGTTACGATGTGAAGGTTCAGACCAATCCAGATGTCATTAACATCTCAGGGACTAGTAGGATGACTCGCAGTGGGCGTATTTATGCCCCTGAAGGAGTCGGCGGAGATCAAACAAAAGAAGAGGAAGAAAAAGCCCGTAAGGGCAAAAGCATAGAGCAGGAACCTGTCGATAAGAATGCAGGAAAGAAGACGTTATCCGAGCAAGAAGCCAGTGAATTTCTGAAGCTTATGAGACAAAGCGAGTATAAGGTGGTTGATCAACTGAACCAAACTCCCGCAAAGATATCTCTGTTGTCATTATTGCTCAGTTCCGATGCCCATCGTGCAGCATTGACAAAAGTATTGAATGAGGCCCATGTCGCTCATGACATCTCGGTCGGCCAATTTGATGGGATCGTCGGAAACCTTGTTGCAAGTAATTATCTCACCTTTACTGATGATGAGATTCCAACTGAAGGAAGGGGCACAACAAGGCCCTGCACATATCTGTGAAGTGTGGAGATTACTCTCTTGCTCGGGTACTTATTGACAATGGCTCATCTTTGAATGTATTACCCAGATCAACCATGGAGAAATTAGATGTGGACTGTTCATACATGAGACCAAGCTCCATATTAGTCAGGGCCTTTGACGGATCAAAAAGGGAAGTCATCGGAGAAATGGAATTACCTGTGCAAGTAGGTCTGGAGCACTTCGTGGTGACCTTCCAGATAATGGATATTGCCCCATCCTACAGTTGTCTCTTGGGGAGGCCATGGATCCACTCTGCAGGGGCAGTTCCCTCTTCTTTACACCAGAAGCTCAAGTTCATAGTCAACAGTAAGCTGGTGGTTATTTTCGGTGAGGAAGAAATGCTGATCAATAAGTCCGCTCCCACTCGTTACATTGAGGCTGCTGAAGAGTCTTTCGAGACTGCCTTCCAAGCATTGGAAATCGCCAATACATCTGCCATGTTAGAACCCAAGCTATCCAAGACTGCCGTGATGGTTGCTAAATTCATGTTAGGAAAAGGCTACCAAGCTGGAGGAGGCTTGGGAAAAACCGGACAGGGGATCCTGACGCCAATACAGCCAGAGGAGAACAAAGATAGGCATGGGATAGGATATCGGCCCAATCGCACTGACAAGAGAAGGATTGTGGAGGAAAAGAAGGAGCGGAGGTTAGCCAGGCTTGAGGACAGAGTGCCAAATACGAAGAGGATCATCATCTGCGACATCAAGGAAAGCTTTCAGAGTGCGGGAATGTTGAACCCCAATCAGATCGCCGCAGTTGAGGACGATCTAAGCGCTGAAGAAGGTGTCGTCAGTCTTGTACGCCCTTGTCCTGCAAACAAAAGGCTCGAAAATTGGGAGATCACTGATTTTCCTGTGGTTTTTAGTTCAAAGTAATGTTTCTATAATGTAATCCTCTGGCTCTGCCCAAAGCCTTAGGATATTTCATTCGGGCACGCATGTTTTCCTTTCAGTATTAATATCAATGCAACGTTATTTCAGTTCCCAATAAACCCCTGTTTTCCTTTTCTTTTTACATTCGCTTCTTATTTTCTTTCATTCGTTTTTAATCCGTTAATTTACACTAATGCAGATCCGAAAAAAATGTCTTTGAAAATAACAACGTCAATAATCCATATTGTAACTTTGATCACCCCATCAATCAAACTGAGGAGGATGTTGAGGATAATTGGGAAACCCCTCCAGAGTTAATGAGAATGATGGAACAAGAGGAAAAAATAATCGAACCCCACGAGGAATCAACTGAAACGATCAACTTAGGCACGGAAGAAGACAAAAAAGAAGTTAACATTGGCACCACACTGAAAGACAGCGAGCGAGAGAAATTGGTTAGGTTGTTGTTTGACTATGTTGACGTCTTCGCATGGACATACCAAGACATGCCTGGACTGGACCCCAACATAGTCGAGCATAAGTTACCGGTAAAACCAGAATGCCCGCCGGTAAAACAAAAGTTAAGAAGGATGAAACCAGAGATGTCGTTGAAAATCCGAGATGAGGTTAAGAAGCAGTTCGATGCTGGGTTTTTAGCGGTAGCCAAATACCCTCAATGGGTAGCCAATATTGTACCAGTCCCAAAGAAAGACGGGAAGGTTCGGATGTGCGTCGATTATCGAGATTTGAACAGAGCCAGCCCCAAAGATGACTTCCCTTTGCCTCACATTGATGTCCTGGTAGATAGCACAGCACAACACTCTCTGTTCTCCTTCATGGATGGATACTCCGGATACTCCAGATACAACCAAATTAAGATGGCCCCCGAAGACATGGAGAAAACCACCTTCATCACTCTCTGGGGAACCTTCTGTTACAAAGTAATGCCATTCGGACTGAAGAATGCTGGTGCAACGTACCAAAGGGCAATGGTCGCATTGTTCCATGATATGATGCATAAGGAAATAGAGGTTTACGTGGATGACATGATTGCAAAATCCAAGACTGAAGAAGAGCATATCGTCAATCTGCAAAAACTCTTCGAACGTCTCAGGAAGTTCAAACTCAGATTAAACCCTGCCAAATGCACTTTCGGTGTAAGATCGGGAAAGCTGTTGGGTTTCATAGTCAGTCAGAGGGGAATAGAAGTAGATCCAGCCAAAATACGAGCAATACTAGAAATGCCGGCACCAAGTACTGAAAAAGAAGTTCGTGGTTTCCTGGGAAGATTGAACTACATCTCTAGGTTCATATTGCAGCTAACATCTACATGCGAGCCTATCTTCAAGCTTTTGTGCAAAAACCAAGAAACAAAGTGGAATGATAACTGCCAAGAAGCCTTTGAAAAGATCAAGAGGTACCTCCAAAATCCACCGATTCTGATGCCGCCTGTGCAGGGCAGACCTCTCATCCTGTATCTAACAGTGCTAGACAAGTCAATGGGTTGTGTACTGGGGCAACATGATGAATCCGGAAAGAAGGAACATGCCATCTACTATCTAAGCAAGAAATTCACCGAGTGCGAGACAAATTACTCATTGTTGGAAAGAACGTATTGTGCTCTGGCCTGGGCTGCACGTCGTTTGAGGCAGTATATGCTGAGCCACACGACTTGGTTGGTGTCTAAAATGGACCCAGTCAAGTATATTTTTGAAAAACCCGCACTCACAGGGAGGATCGCTCGCTGGCAAATGCTACTATCTGAATACGACCTTTTATATGTCACCCAAAAAGCAATCAAGGGTAGTGCATTGGCTGAGTACTTGGCACACCAGCCCATTGAAGATTACCAATCAATGCAGTGCGATTTCCCAGACGAAGATATAATGGCTCTATTCGTAGAAGGGAATCCTCCGGACAACGAAAGGTGGAGAATGTTATTCGACAGCGCTTCTAATTTATACGGGCACGGGGTCGGAGCTGTACTGATCTCTCCTGATAACCGCTTCGTACCGTTTACCGCTAGACTGAGTTTCTATTGCACCAACAACATTGCAGAATATGAAGCGTGCGTCCTAGGCATCAAAGCAGCCCTTGAATGGAAAGTCAAAAGACTCGATGTATATGGGGACTCAGCTTTAGTCATCCATCAGACAAAAGGTGACTGGGAAACCAGGGATTCCAAATTAATTCCTTATCATGATCACATCCAAAAGATGGTTGAACAATTTGAAGAGATCACCTTCCATCATCTCCCTCGCGAAGAAAATCAGTTGGCCGATGCTTTGGCGACTTTGTCATCAATGTTCAACATCAATAACGACAAGAGTCTGACATTCATCCGAATCCAACATCGAGACCTACCGGCACATCATTGTGTGGCAATCGAAGAAGAGCCTGACAATAAACCTTGGTATTACGATATCAAGCACTATATCACAAACAGAGAATATCCTCCTGATGCCACCGAGAATGATAAGAGGACACTTAGGAGGCTGTCAATGGGTTTCTTCTTAAATGGGGAAGTGCTTTACAAGAGAAATCACGATATGGTCCTCCTCAGATGTGTAGCAGAAGAAGAAGCAGAAAGAATTATGAAAGATGTCCATGAAGGCTCGTTCGGCACCCATTCTAATGGGCACACCATGGCAAGGAAAATCCTAAGGGCTGGCTACTACTGGTTGTCAATGGAAACTGACTGCTTCAACTACGTCAGAAAATGCCACAAATGTCAAATCTATGCCGACAATATCCATGTACAACCTGCCTCTCTGAATGTCCTAACAGCACCATGGCCATTCTCAATGTGGGGAATGGATGTCATCGGTCCCATCGAACCCAAGGCATCAAACGGACATCGTTTCATTCTTGTCGCTATTGATTATTTCACCAAATGGGTCGAGGCCGCTTCTTACGCCAATGTAACAAAATCGGTGGTTGTCAGGTTCATAAAGAGAGATTTGATTTGCCGCTACGGTCTTCCAAATAAGATCATCACGAACAATGGGACCAACCTGAACAATAAGATGATGAAAGAGTTGTGTGACGACTTCAAAATCCAGCATCATAATTCCTCCCCATACCGTCCAAAGATGAATGGGGCCGTTGAGGCGGCAAATAAGAACATAAAGAAGATCGTGCAAAAGATGGTAGTGACCTTCAAGGACTGGCATGAAATGTTGCCCTTCGCTTTGCACGGGTATCAGACCTCTATCCGCACGTCAACAGGGGCAACATTATTCTCACTAGTATATGGGATGGAAGCAGTTCTTCCCATCGAGGTGGAAATACCCTCCCTGCGAGTGCTAATGGAAACAAATTTGGAGGAAGCAGAATGGGTTCAAGCTCGTCTGGATCAGTTGAACCTCATAGAAGAAAAGAGAGTAGTTGCTTTGTGTCATGGGCAGTTGTACCAACAAAGAATGAAAAAGGCTTATGATAAAAAAGTGCGCCCCCGCCAGTTTCAAGAAGGAGACCTCGTGCTCAAGAAGATGTTGCCTATCCAAAAGGATTCCCATGGAAAATGGACCCCTAACTATGAAGGACCTTATGTGGTAAAGAAGGCATTCTCTGGAGGAGCGCTGATTCTCACAAAAATGGACGGTGAAGACCTCCCACTCCCAGTGAACTCGGACGCAGTTAAGAAGTACTATGCCTAAAGAAATATATGGAAAAAAGAGAAAGATGAGCCAAGCAAAAATAAGTTCGCTAGGTCGAAAACCCGAAAGGGCGGCCTAGGCAAAAATTAGAGCGACCCGGTGGACTGAAAACTCTAAAGAGCAGTCCAGGCAAAAATTAGGGTCAGAAGTTGGACTTTGAGCTACAAAGGCAGTCAATACCTCCGAAAGTTGGATAATGAATGCTCAAAGTTATGTTAATGGGCGATTGGCGTTATTACTTCAAAGATACAAACAAAAGATCAGCTTTCCTTGTTTTCTTTTTCTTCTCTTTCTTTTTGTAGTTTAAACTCCCAATGTATTTCTCAGCCAGCGCGACCTTCTGCGCATTTGTTTTCCATTTGAATATTAAACACTTCCTTTATTCTCTCATTTACCTATTATCGTAAAAATAACGCTCATGGTAGACGATACTGAATTGCGAAACATGAGCATGATCACAAGCATTATAATCATTGCGAAATTTCTAAAAATCACAAAAAAGAGATGATCTCTCATAAAGTTGCAAAAAGGACAAATGCATAATCACTTCAGCAAATCTTAATAACCCGCACTTTGGCACCACTGCTTGAGGCAACCCTCGTATCCCACATCGAGAGTCACGCGAGTTGATGATACCAGCAAAGTCAAGAAAGAGCAAAAGAGCATAAAGAGCTAAAGAGCAAAAAGAGCAAAAGAGCAAGAAAAGAAAATGAAAAAAAGAAGAAGGCCAAGAACAAAAGCCAAAAATAAAATCATTCCACATTTCATTCATCATGTCATCAATTACTTAACTACATGCACGCATGCATCATTCATTGCAAGTGTCTGTTGAGATAATTTTAGTATGTATCATTAGCACCATTTCTTCAGACCCCCAGCGGTCCTTCAGAGCCCAGGCGCTCCTTCAGACCAACAATGGTCCTTCAATCCAGATCGCACGTCGCGTTATCGAGCAACCGACGGATCATCCGGCCCCAGGCCCTTCAGACTAGCTGTGTCCGCCTAAAAAAAACACAGTGCACGTCCTTCGTGGTTATATCAGTTCCGGACCTGATTAACCCTAATGGCCGCTCGAAAAGAGGCCACCCCAGACCGTATTACTAGTACCATAAGCTAGTTGCGCTCCTTCAGACCCATCGGTCCCTCAGGTTTAGGCATGCCCTTCAGTCCCCGACGGTCCCTCAGTCGAACGCAAGTCGATGCGCCAAGCATTGATTTTGAACTAGACCTTCAGAGCCCCAGTGCTCCTTCAGATCCCCAGCGATCCTTCAGATCCCCAGCGATCCCTATTTACTTTCTGTCTAAAGCAACCCAGTTTTCATAAGTTTAAAAAAAAAAAAAACCTCGGTCCGGACAAAATTAGCGTCTTGTTATCTTTATTTCTATTTTCCTCGAGAAGCTTGGAATCCCTCCGATTTCCTAGCAAAATATAAATAAAGAGGGGCAGCTGTAATACCCTAATTTTGTCCGATCAAAAATAAGAGATTTTATTTTTAATAAAAATATTAATCATTTTTATTTTCATGCCATGTTTTATTTTATTTTAGTTGCCAGAAGTTTTTAACCAAAAAAATATATTAATTAGAAGTGAAGAAACAAAAAATAAGCAAAGGAGGAAATGGAGGGGGGTCTGTTAAAAAAAAGATGAGGTGCAATCAGGATTGGGCCATCAGAAACCCAACCCAACCAAAAAAAACTAGCCCAACTCGCCTAACCCTAAATCCCCTCCACCAAAACCTAACCCATCCAACCAACCCATAACCCATGACCCAACTCACTCCTCCACCAAACCCTAATTCGGCCACCCCACTCAAAAAAACCCTAAAAATTTTAACTTCCCCCCTTTACCCTAAAAATCATCCACATTCAATCCCCCCCTTAGCCCAAAATTCGGCCACATTCACTCACCTTTCCCCTCCTAAAAATTCGCCCCACTCCCTCTTTTCCCTCCTTGGAAATTGCACTTTTTTTCCTTTCCCACACTCCACCTCTCCTCTTTTTTCTCAACTCCCACTTCCCCACATTTCTCTTCCCCATACACGGCTCCCATCCTCAATCACACGCTATCTCTCTCTCTTTCTCCCACTCACACTCAACCTCTCATTCTCTCCCCATCCCTACGACTCTTTCTCTCTCACACTCTCACACACTTCACTTCATCTTTCTCATCATTTCTCCTACTCACACACCCTTCCTTCTATCCCACTCACACACACTTCTCTTTCTCTTTCACTCATCCTCCCATTCCCCCACTCTCCCATCTCCACGCATACCCCTCCCACCAAACCCTTAAACTCCATCATTTTTTTCTTTCCCTCACATCATTCTCTCTCACTCACGGATTCACTCTCCCTTCTCACCCAAAAAAAAACCATCATTCTCTCCTCTGCTACACCCATACCCTTCGCAACCCCTCATGAGTTTTTATTTCATCATGTCAAGCCACACTCAGAAAAAACACTGTGCAAGGTATGGTGAGACAGTCAGAAGAAAACGAAGAAAAAAAAAGCCCTTTTTTTGTATAAATAGGGGGGCCATGACTTTGAAGAGGGGACGGTTTTGAAGGAGGAGGAGAAAAATTTTCGGAGCAAAAAAAAGAAAGTTTAGATCTTTAGAAAAAAAAGTGAGATTTGTTCACTGTTTTTAGTTTAAGTTCCTTCTCCTTCCAATTTTTTTTTAGTTTAAATTCCATTGTATTAAGGAGGTCCTAGGAGGAATTCGGATCCCCATCGTTTCTGGATTTTAAGGTAATTTTGTAGTATGAACTGTAATTGTTAATTTAAATTATTGCTTTTTTTTCTTGTACATAAATATTGCTGTTTTTTTTAGCTATTTGATGCTGTGCTGTTTTTTTATATATGATGCTGTTTTCGATTTATTTGTTGCTGTAAAAAAGGAAATGTTGCTGTTTTTTTTTCTAAAAAAGGTTGCTGTAAAAAAAAAAAAGAAAAGAGTTGCTGTATTTTCGAAATTAAGTCCCCTTAAAATACTTCTAAAAAAATGTAATGTTTTTCTATTTATTCGTTGCTTCCTTTTTACTTTTTTGTTGTTTTTTTTTATTTTTAAAAAAATTGTTGCTGTCATGTTTTTTTTAGATATTATTATTGTTGTTTTTTTTTCTTATTTTATTGTTACTGTTTTCCTTATTAAAATTGTTGCTGTTTTTATTATTGCTGTTTTTTTTTATTATTTAGTTGCTGTTTTTATTATTTAATTTGGTTGCTGTTTTTATACATATTAAAATGTTGCTATTTTTTTGTTATTTAAATTGTTGCTTTTTTATTTAAATATTAATGTAATTTTCGGATTAAAATAAAGCCTTTTTTGTAAATAAAAAAAAACGTTTTTTTTAAAATAATTGGCTGCTAACACCACTACATCTTAAAAAAAAAACAGCAAAGGTACTTTTTTAAAACAATAAACATGACAGCACTTTTTTAAAACAATAAACATGACAGCACCTTTTTAAAACAATAAACATGACAATTATTTTCAAATTAGAAGGGGAATTTCTTTATAAATGAGTAAATCTTTTCCAAATCCAATGCTTATTAGTCTAGGTGTTTAAAAAAGGAGCTCTTCAGAATTATATGTTTTAGGGTAAGTTAATGAAATGGTAAAAAAGGAAAAGTCAAACAATCGTTTTTTAGCGTCAAACCGCTATTCGCACCCCTCACATTTTAGTAATACAGCACTCCCCACTTTCAGCCCAATTTTCGCGCAAGGATCCAAAAACCCAAATACTCCGTTTTGGGCTGCCACTAAGCCCACCATCCATTTCCATTTAATACAACACCCCTGTTAGTTGCACCCACCTTTTTAATTATAACTCACTCCGCTTTTATTTACACCATAATGTTTCCAAACCGTTTTTTCTTTCTTTCAAACAATCAAACTCGCGTAAAAAAATAGGTTGTTACTAATGGTCACTCTGAGCTTAGCTTGTTTGACCGATAGGGCCAACCTTCTTTTTTTCAAAGCGGATTAGTAGCGGTGATCACTCTGAATTTATTCGTTTGATCATCGCAAACACCCGCCTAAACTTCAAGAAATTTTCAGTTAATAGAATACAAACGTAATCTCAACTCCCTTTTTAAAAAAAAAAATCACGCTTCCCAGTAAGCATTTTTCAAGCAAAACGCTCGATCGCAAACCGGGTATTTATAGCATTCACTCTGGGCCCCGCTCGTTTGAACGCTGTAAACACTTTCTTTTTCGAATAAGCCATTAGTGGTGACCACTCTGGATTTATCTGTTTGGTCACCATGAACGGCCTCTAGTTTCCGCAAACTTTTCAAAAATTAAAAAACACCAACACACAAATATTTTCTACCCGAGAACTACGTAGCTTTGATTTCTCCATCGCACCCGGAGATACGTAGGAGCGGGGGCCCACCCCTGTCGAGCGCAAAAAAAAAACTAAAATTATATAAAGTCTTCCTTTCCGATTTTCGCAAACAATCAAAATGGGTAAACAAAATATCTTCTTTTAAAACTAACTTTTTCTACACATTAAATTAAAAGGTAACCTTTTTAGGATGTTGCGGGGTGCTAGTACCTTCCCCGCACTTAATCGACCCCCGAACCCAAAAAACAAAGGTTTTTTCAATGTTTTTCCTAAAAATAAATATTGATGGCGACTCCATTGTTCAAAAACGACGAAGAATCCCTCCTTCGGATTTTTCGGTCGCTACACCAGCGAGAGAGAGAGAGTTCATGGAGAGAGAAACAGATTTGCGGAGAGAGAGAGGGAAGACGGGCTTCGTGGAGAGGGTTGACGACCCTGTGGTGCTGCTACGGCGAAGGGACGACGGCTGCGGCTGCGACGGTAATGGTTGAACGTTGCGACGGGGATGTGACGGAGATGACCACCGTACTGTGGTCATTTATTTGTGGTTCGGTTTTGATTGCGAATGCACAGAAAAGATAAGAGGGGCTTCGAGGGGAGTGGGGGTTGTACGCGAAGGGACAACAGCGGCTATGGGTGGTTCACGGCCAACGGCGACGCGCTTTGGGGAGACGACCACTGTCACGGTGGCCGGAGCTGGTATAGTTCTAACCCTATATTCTCCTATTTTCTATTTCACTGTTTGGATTTTTGCTTTTTACCATTTTTTGGTTTCTAATTCTTTTTCCTTTCTTTTTTAAAAAAAACAGAAGTCTAACCCTAATTTTTAGTTAAAACCTTTGCCTAATTTCTTTTCTAAAACAGATTAACAAAACCTAATCTTCTAATCCATTTCCATTTTTCTAAGCAACAAAACTAATTCTGATTTTTACTAACTAAACCCTAATTTTTTTAATTTCGTTTTATTTAGAACACTGATTTTGAACCCTATGTTTTCACAACTGAACTTGTTCCATTTTTTTAACCCTAATCTATATAGAGGACGAATATATACATACATATCACTGGGAGGATACTAAAAACAAACATTACATGATTATTTAGTATATGAACGTCTAAAAAATAGAGCATTGCAGATTAAACACCTACCTCTACAAGCTTTTGAATTTTCGTATAAAAAAATGAATAAAGGGAACACCAACCTATATTCCAGCTTTTGAAAAATCTTCTGTTTGTTGCTGCTTGCTGCTACTACTGCTGCTTACTGTTCGTTGTTTCGTTTCTGGATTTTTAGGTGTTTAGATGATTAGGGTTTTAGTGTGAGACCCTAATCTTTTGCTCTGAATTTCTGTCTAATTTTCTGTGTGTTCTTTTTGTCTGAATCAAGCTTGTTTTTTTAGGCAAATTTTAGGTTTAGAAAATTGAAAACTTGATTCTGACCTGATTTTATTTCCTATTTTGCAGGTTTTGGGCTTGGATTGGAGAAGGTGGGTGCTTGGTGAGCAAGGAAAGGAGCTAGGGTTCGGCTGCTGTTTTTTCTTTGGGCTAAGGCGCCTTCTTTTGTATTTTCATTGACCTTTATGTATTTTCGGATTTTATGTTTTTTTTTTGCATTTTTGTACTTTTTGTATATATTAATATTGTAATATTTTTTAATTCTGATTTTATTTTATTATTATTCTTTTTATGGCTTTCTGATCAAAAGGGCTAAATTAGGTCCAAAATACCGGACACAGGCCCATTTATTAAAACTGGCCCAAAAGTTAGATGTAGGCCCAAATAGACAAACGACCCAAAACATTAGACATAAGCCCGCTTATTAAAAATCGATTCAAAATATTAAGCGTAAGCCCAATTAGGCAAGCTACCAAAATCAGGCCCAAAAGGTTGGACATAGGCCCAATTGGGAAAACAACTAAAAATCTAGCCCAAAATGTTGGGCATGGGCCCAATTGGACAATCCGGTCCAAATTTAAACAAAACAGCGCTCAAAATGTCATCTTCGTAATGATATGGACTTGTGACACGGGGGCTAAAACAAATGCGATAAAAAGACCGGACAAAATTGGGGTATAACAATGTCATACTAAATAACATAATTCTTTGTAATTTTAAAAGTACATGATGATTTTGTCAAAAAAAGAAGAAGTACATGATGATATTTGCTTAGATTTTTTATCTTAATAATTTATGATTAAGTTGTAGTTTTTTAATACTATTGATTGATAAACCAAAAAATACTCTGGATTCGAAAAGACTATTAATGAGTTTAAGTTTGATTTATGTAGTTTTTGTTGTTGTTGTTTAGAAGTGTTAGAATACTAAAAAAAACTGTAGTTTTTAGTATTTTAAAAAGTGTAACATTTTAGTGTATGACTCATGAGCCCAATTGAACTAACCCGTCCATTAATATCGAATTAATTTTCTTCTGGTTTTGAAGAAAAAACGCAAAATTCGAATCAACTCAAACCGAGTAATTATAATTGGTTTGTCAATGGATTTTGGCAAATCTAATCCAAACCAACCCGAGTAATTATAATTGGTTTGGCAATGAATTTTGGCAAATCTAATCCAAACCAACCCGAGTAATTTTGACGTTTTTAGACTGGATTACTTTTCTATACATTTTTTCCTTTTTTATCAAAAATGCTAATTAAATAAGTGGGTCTAAGTTTCTGAATTGGCCAACTTTATTTATGATAATCACATTAAATTTATTACTCCAAATTTGAACACAAAAGGATTAAAACACTAATTTAAAGCAATCAGTCAATACGAATGTTAAACATATTAGCATAATTTGATTGAAGGTTAATTTAACCGAAGGTCTTAAGCTACTGATAGATACCAAACATCGGCCAAAGAAACCAACATCAATATAAAAATCGGCCAAACTAACCAACAACAGCAACCATTAGTGATAACGGAGTTCAATTCGTAATGGATAACAAAACTCAAAGAGAATTATAGTAAATTTAATAGTGATTCTGACAATACTTACCTGTTTGCAAATAAATGTACCCTTAGAACTAAATCCCTCTTTAATTCTTAGAAAATACAAATTAAAAGATGCCGTGTGATTTCTTAGTGATTCTTACAATTCATTTCGTAATGGATAACAGAACTCAAAGAGAATTATAGTAAATTTTGTATTTTTTTTCTTTTGTTGTCATCGTTCATCAAACGGAACTCAAAGAGAATTATAGTAAATTTTGGATAACTTCTTGTGTTCTAAGGGTTATGTTGGTAACAGAATTCATTTCGTAATGGATAACGGAACTCAAAGAGAATTATTGTAAATTTCTTAGTGATTCTGACAATACTTACTTGTTTGCAAATAAATGTACCCTTAGAACTAAATCCCTCTTTTATTCTTAGAAAAGCCAACATAACCCTAATTTTATTGGCACTTTTTTTTGTACCCCCCTCATTAGACCCCATACCCCCATTTTACCATAAATCCTCAAAATACCCCTAATTTTTCGTTAAATTTTTTTTTTTTTAAATTTCCGGAAATACACATTTCCGGAAGGCAGAAATATGGGTTTTCCAGAAATATTTTCATTTGAGGTATTTCCGGAAAACCCATATTTCTGCCTTTCAGAAATATGTGTATTCCGGAAATTTTAAAAAAATATTTTTTTTTAAATTAAAAAAAATTACGCGAAATAATTAAATGTAACGATACTCGCTAAACTAATAAACAATAATAATACAGTATCAATACAGTAAAAATACAAAAAATAAAACAACTAAATGTCCAAAAGCTGTAAAGCAGCCAACAGACTATCATAGACATCCCCAGGAATGCCGTCGACTGCCAAAAGACTATCATAGACATCCTGGACTCTAAAGGAAGTGGACCAACATCCTCTGGAGGCGAAGGCGGAGCTGGAGGTGAAGGCGGAGCCAGAGTCAGGCGGGGAATGGACACCTGCAAGTACCATGGTAGGTACTCGTCATCACAAGCACCCTGGACGGGTGTCCGTCGACCTCTGTCCCTGAAAGCCAACGCTGGGGACTGATAGAACATCAGCTGCTGTACTATGAACTCCGGAGATGGACGTGGGCCCGAAATAGGTGGATCAGGAATCTGTTGGACATATCCAAACTGCCAACGGACCCTGTCTGGCATATAAGGCACAGCCAGATCCCCCACAGTAGTCAACCTCTGAATAATGAAATGTTGTGAAACCGGAGGTACTTTTTGTGGTCGTCCCAGGGGCTCCATATGACCTGCTCCCTCTGCAAGTCATCCAGCAGCTGCCGAAACTCTGGAAGCTTGATACTATCGCACTTCTTGTTCGCCACACCTGCTGCAATGTGGAAATTCACTGGCACCGCACCACGATGGTGGGGAAATACTCATATATCCAGCACTAAAATAATTAAAAAAAATAAATAAGTAATTATATAAATAAAAGTAATTAAAAAGAAATAAAAATAATTAATTAATTAATTACATGCAGTAGAGAAGCGTATCCTCCAATCTGCGATGTCTCTCAGTAACAAGCATCATTCAGCTTAGGAATGTCAACGGGGCGGGGCGGGCACGGGTATCTCACTACCCGGACCCGCCCCGTTTATTATAAATAGGCCCCGGACCCGTCCCGGACCCGCGCGGGTACCCGTTTAACGGGTTTTAAACGGATATTTTTTAAACGGGTACCCGCGGGTATTTGTAAATTAATAAATAAAAAACTTTTAAAAATAAAATTTGAAATACCATAGAAAATTAGTTTTTTTAACACAATTTTTTTGATTCATTTATATAAAAAAATTACGCATTTTGATATGCATTTATCGTATCAACTATTTATTAATATATAATTGTTAATGAATTGAGATAAAAAAACTAAAATTATGATAATAAAAACTTGAAAAATAACAACTAAACATTATCCAAAATATTAGGATAAAAGATACAACAAAATGTGAATAAACATCCACTTAAACAACAACAATAGATGATAAAAAAAGGAAGAAACAATAGAATTTTCAACGGGTACGGGTACCCGCGGGTCCGGGTACCCCGCTACCCGGACCCTCCCCGTTTATTGACGGGTAGCCAAAATACCCGTTTATTTGACCCACGGGTACCCGTTTAACTACCCGACCCGGACCCGAGACGGGTTTTACCCGCGGGTTCGGGTTTTTTTGACACCCCTAATTCAGCTGCCCAGCAGTCTATGTGGTCTATGCCCAGCAGGTCAACTCCAGCCCGAATAGCATCGGCAGTGTCAAAATGTGGCTGATGCGCCAACGGTGTGCCGGTGAGCGGCAAGTGGAGAAACGCAGACACGTCGTCCAACGTCACTGTCATCTCCCCCCACGGCATGTGGAATGAGCTGGTCTCAGAATGCCACCTCTCCACAAAAGTTGATATGAGCTCATGGTTGATGTTGTCGAGAGGTGTGATGTCCAGCTCAAACAGATGCGCCTGCTGCAACCATCCTGCTATATGTGGGTGGTGGTGCTGAGGTCTCATTTTCAGTATCTTCCCCCATGAGAAGCAAGTTTAATCTTACCCCGGTCCTGTAAAAAAATAAAAGTAATTAATAAATTATTAAAAGTAATTAATTGTTAAAAATTAAACAAATTATTAAAAGTATTACCTCTCCCGTCTGTAGTAGTCTGTGGACGCAGTGGACATGCAACCGGTGTAATAAAACCTGCTCAACAGCCTCATCATCATGCTGAGCAACCTCAGCCTCAACCTGGTCATCTACATGCATGGCGTCTTGATAACTCTTAAAAATAAGAGTTATTTATGCCAAAACAAATGAGAATTAAGCTTGTTCAATGGTAGTTAGTATAAATGAATAGAGTATTTCTATATGATTTAATATAAATATGTCCGGAGTGTTTAAAATGTATTTTGGGCACTTTTGGTGCCATTTTGTGGGATTTCACTCTTTATTTAGTTGTGCAGGAATATTTAGCTCAGGTGCTGTGCCGAATGCTGTGGTAGCACGAGAGCAGCTGAGGGCGTAGAAAAAGGAATTAAAGTGGTCTCGGGTGTTAAAGTGAAGAAAATAGTGTTTTGTCATATGTAAGGGTGTGCAAAAAGAAATCTGCACATTAATGGGCCACAAAAAGACAAACTTTCCTTGCTTTTTGGGTTGGCAGCACTGTTCGAATTTGCCTTGGCCCAATTGGTACTTGGAGAGGGAAATTAGTATAAAAGGCAAGGCTTAACCTAAAAAGGGGGCGCCCCCACTCATCCATACCCTCCATCCATGAAACCCTAGCAGCCGCCATCACCCCATCTTCATCCATTCCACCTCTATCACCATTTTCGGTACCCAAAACTCCACTTTTGGAGCTGAGAATTCACATTCGGCAGCACTGTTTTTCAGCAGCACAGCACAGATTCAGTGGAGCAGTTTGGCAGCACTGGAAGCTTATTTTGAGTTCCAATTTGTTTGTAATTCCTTCCCTCCTCTGTGTATTCGTTATCTACGCTGTAATTGTGATTATCATGACTTCATTTGGGGTAACTAGGTACTACTTTGTCATGTCTACGCTCATTATGAGCTAGATCCTTTTAAGTCAAGACTATGTGATGTATTTTATAACCAAATGGTTTGTGTTGTGATTAATGTTTGATGTTTCATTAACTTGTGCGATTTAATGTCATACATCTTCTTAATTACTTTTTACTGTCATTTCAACTTTAGTTTACCGTCCTAATTATCTTAATCAAAGGTGTTACTTGTTACTTTATTGTCTCACTAACTAGATTGGCTAAATTGGGAATTTGTGAAGTTAACCAAAATCAATCCTCGTGGGAACGATCTCTACATATCACTTTATTACTTGTTAGGCTGTGTATACTTGCACACGTTTTTTCACAACAAGTTTTTGGCGCCGTTGCCGGGGATTGAAAGTGTTGATTTTCATGAATTTTTCATTTTAGCTAGTTTAGTTATTTGTGATTCCATCCCTTTTGTGTGTTTGTTATTAGGAGCAAAATTTCTATTTTGTATTGTGTTGTTCTTGATGTTCTTAGTATTACTAATTGTGTTTGTGTTTTTGTGAAAGAATATATATATATATATATATATATATATATACACCTCTAGCCATGGAACGTTGGTATTTTGACTCTATGCAAGCAAGAAGTTTCCAAGTCCAACCACAAACTTTCTGGTACAGTTGCTATGGAGGTGATTATGAAGGGGGCTGTTTTGGGACAAGTTTCACAGCCCAAAATGTGAATTATGCCATGACAAATTTCATGTTCGAGCAAGAGACATATTCTCTAGCTCAAACCGAAGGATTCCATGAGAACATCTCTAACTTCCAAGAATTTGTGGCTCAATCCCTTGAGGCTACCAAGGTGGATAATGACAACTTTCAAGTGTCATGCAAGAATATAGAGGCTCACTTTAGAACAATTATGGAGTATCTGAAAGAAGAGGGTTGTGTTGAAGAAGTGGTTGAGCTAGAAGAAAAGATTTGTGTTGAAGAGGTGGTTGAGCAAGAAACAGAGAGTGTAGAGTTGGAAACTGAATGTGTCCATTTGGAAGTAGTGGAAGAAAAAGAAAAAAAATAATGTAGCAGTAGTAGTAGAAGTAGAACAAAAAGAAAAAGAAAAAAATAGTGAGAAGGAAGAGAAGCCAATGGGGAGGCGTGAAGGGAGTTATGTGACATTTAAAACCCAACCCGTGGTAATAGAAGACAAGAGTCCTCCGCACAATAAGTCCCATTTTTCTCAAGAATGGAATAATTCATATCCCAAATGTTAGTTGTTGGGGCATGGGAACACTTGCTTCCCTATGCCAAATACATGGGATTTCTGCACAAAGGAAGAAAGCGGATGGATGAGATCTTCTTCTTGTCATATTACCCACCATAACATGTGTGTTAAAGGGGCAAGTCTAGCTAAAGACTATAAATTAAGCGCTGCTGGGAGGCAACCCAGATTCTAACCTTTTTAGTTTGTTTGTTGTTCATTTTCATTTTTAGGAATCAAATTGGTGGGATGGCTGCTGTTTGGGGTTAATTCTTCCTATTTTGGAGTTGTTTCTGGTGTTATGCATTGGAAGTGAAAAAATCCAATCCGAACTTGGAAATTGTGGGGGAGACTGTGGCAAAGAAGCCTATGACCATTTTTGAATCCCGAAGGAGTGCCAGGCTAGATTCAGGGAAATAATCCCACCCTTTGTTATTTGTTTTTGTCATCTCCATTCTATTTTGTTAGTGTTGTTCTGTTTAGTTTGTTTTTCTGTTGCTGTCATGTTCTTATTCTTCTATTCTGCTGCTGTCTTGTTTTCAAATTCTTGTTCTGTGCTATCTATAAAGCTGTCACAACAGTTGTTAATGCATAATGAAAATAAAAATTTTAAGCTCTAAGTACCAAGGCAGAACCCAATGAGGATAGCCAGAATTGGTGTTGACTTAGAATTCTGAATGAAATAGCCTAGCCCCTATAGTATACACTTAACTCTTGTATTTTGGAAATAGGTGAAAGGCTTTACTTAGGTGGAAGTTAAGTGAAAACTTAGCATGGACCGAAACTGCCTGGAATTTGATAGAAGCTGCATGTAGGGTAAAAGTCAAGTTTGGGGGTAGCCTACTAGTAGCAAGGTTGGGTGGCATCGGGGTCAAAAAAATGTAAAAAGAGGGTGCACAGTTGCAAAAGAAATCCAATAAGTTTCATTAACGCAACAAGGCTGGTTTGGCCGCTGTGTAGGGAGGCTGTTTTGTGGTGTAACACCCCGGTATTTCTAACAAGTAGAAATACTGAAGTGCACACCTAGGCATACATCATAGAATAATTTCCTGTTTTAGATATTGAACATAATTACAACAAGCTCATAACCTAGAGCCCAATATCCAATACAAAGAAATAGCGGAAACGATTTTACAACTTTTATAGATACAAGTTATACAATCGAAAATACAAAGACCTCGAGGGAATGACATTAACAATGAAAACTAAATCTTCACCGTCTTCATGAGCACACCACCTAGTTGTGCTTCTTCACCTTTGCTTTTTCCCCTGCTTCTCTGTAAAAACCACAAAACATAAACAATGAGATAAACATCTCAGTGAGTTCTACCGAGACCCCTAACTACGCTCTCGGTTCAATTATGAATTCTTATACATTCGTAGTTTACTTTATAAACTACATTCTTTTAATTTAGCACAACACCGACCCCAGTCTTGGTAATCCCGGTGACTCGTACTAGTCAACATAGTATAATGCCAACCCCAGCTTTGGTAATCCCTGTAACCATACTATTGATATCTTTAGAACGACACCGACCCCAGCTTTGGTAATCCCGGTGACCATTCTTTCTAACTTTAACACGGTACCGACCCCAGCTTTGGTAATCCCAGTAAACCGTATCATAACTTTATTACAGCACCGATCCCAGCTTTGGTAATCCCGATGAACTGTTTTATAACTGTAACATAACACCGACCCCAGCTTTGGTAATCCCGGTGAACCCCCTTACCAATAGTACTTTCCCTAATGGTATACGGGCCTAGGGTAAGGGATCATGACTTCCCCGCCTAGTATGTTAACCACATTGGTCGTCACCCAAACTCGATATAGTATATATATATATATATATATATATATATAAATATATCCACCTGCATTTGGGCTAACTCCTATATTTGATATAATTTTATATATCGTGAATCATAGACCGGTTTAGATGCGTCAGTTATACAACACCACATAGGACTTATAGTCCGTTTTCTTTTCGATAAAACACGACCTCACACGTGTTCTATTATCCGGTTTTTCGAGACAAGTTATAACTTCAAAAGCAGTGCATTATACAATTTAAATTACATATTTGATTAGGCCTTTCAATAAGCTTTCAAACGCACCTGAGAACACCTCAATCGGGTTCACGGATCAAAAGTTATCGCGAAAACAAAAATCAGTGACTTTTGCTGAAAAACTGCAAAGCGTCGTGATAACTCTATTTTATATAGAGTTATTCATATGTTTAAACTTAGTAAATTGCTCTCTTTCAAGCAAAGATAAAGAGTTTATATAGTATTTTATGTAATATGTGATAACTTGAGTGTTTAACATGGTTATAGTTGTTAGTAGCCCATTTTGGATATATTGTGGTAAGTTTAATGAGTTTGTTCAGTGCAGTCTAGATGCTCCTGCATCAAATGCTCCTGCATTGATCCTGCACTTATAACTGCGCTGGTTAGCACAATGCTACTGCAATGCAACTGCATTGCCCGAAGGTTGGAGCCATCCACTTGCACATCCACTTGCCATCCATTTGCACTTGATGACCTCATGCTTGGTCTCCTAAAGCAAGGACACCTCATATTTCGTTGCCTACAATTCCCACATAGCTTTGAAGAGTCATCAACATAGGGACACATGTTCTTATCTCATTTGACCTCCCTATACACTTGATTGAAGACTTCACATGGGAATCAGCTGCTGTAAAGTAACCATGAATACAGCCACCAAAGTTACTTCAACATGAAGGAAGGAAGCACCTCTCTTGAAGACTATAAAAGGACCTCACTCCTTCACTTGAAAATAGATCACAATCCATAAGTTAGATTTAATTTTCAATATACATAGTTAGTTTCTATTTTGTAAGAAGGAAAGGAAGGAAGTGACAAATCCTCCTTACCTTGATTTCATAGTTTTTACCAAAGTGCTAAGGAGCTAATGCAATTACATTGCAAGGAGAATTCATGCTAAGAGCTACAACTTGTGTAAACTCTATCTTGTTGTTTCTCTTTTGTGATTTCAATTATATAAATATGTTCTATTCTGTTTATATTTGCCTTGCAATGTCTATGTTGAGCTAAACCTCTCTTAGTTGGAATGTTCTAACCATTTAATGAGCTTTTAAGTAAGTTTAATACAAGTATATGATGTGTGCACTTTAGTTCTTGCTTGATAATACTTTCAACACTTATTTTGAGGTTGATCGCTTAGAATAAGAAGATTTGTAAAAGCAGACATGGTTTACAATTAAGAACTCAAGAACTAATATGGGTGAGTGTTTTACATAAAGGAAACTTTGTGAAAACCATACTAAGTCCTAGACATAGGATAGTATAGTCCATAGGGTGATACTGTGGGTACTTTAAAAGACAAGAGTGAACTTATTTAGCAAGCCTAGACATAGGAAGCTTGTAATGAAACTCTGGAGAAAAGTGACTGAAAGGCACACAACTAATGCAACAGCATTCAGTGCAACTGCATCATAACTGCATTAAACACTTATAAGTAAATTACTTGGGGAAGACATTTCAACTAGCTTTTCTCTATTTGCATTACAACTACTTACACATTGCTTTATTCTAACTTACTTGTGATACTCACCAATATCAACTATCTTATTAAATTGGTTACTTTCCTCTAAATTACATAATATTGACTTTTGAAAGAGTTCATCAATCTCTGTGGGTTCGACCTGTTCTAAACATTGTATTACTTGTTATGGAATGTGTATACTTGCACATGTTTTCCACACACCACGTCGCGACGCGAACAGGTTCCGCCGCGACGCGAAAAGTGAAAGAAGTTTTTTGTTTCAAAAATTATGAAGGGTCGCGACGCGATGGGGGATGGTCGCGACGCGATGGGCACTGGAATTACAGAAAAACAGATTTTCAAAACTCGGTTTTGTGCCGTTTCGCTTTTTAAACGTTTCCGATACGTACCTAACTGAAAAACAGTTCAAAACAACACCAAAACCAGTCCAATCAACATTAATTCATTCTTCAATCAATCAAACATATCAATCCATAACAATCAAACATCGATTTCCACAAAATCCGTGTTGCACCCCGAAAAATCCCATTTGGACTTCTCAATGTACAACGTGGGAAAAGTTTGGAGCCGCCACCAATATTTTAATTTTTGGACCAAAACATTGAAAAAAGGTCCTTTTGAAAAAGGCGGGTGGTCTTTGAAAAACTAGAGACATGGGTTCGGGGGTCGATTACACGTGAGGAAGGTATTAGCACCTCACATGTCCTTTCTACCGAAAGGGAACCTCTAACTAAAGTATGTGGTTTCAATGTTTGATTTGGAAAATACCCAAGTTTGCCTATTTATTCCTTTGTTGAAAGATGCATTGAAAAGGATTTAACGAAAACCCTATTTATTATGGAAAAAGGAGAAAAAGAGCTTTTTAGAAAAAGGGCTTGACGGGACATGGCCCGCTCCTATGTATCTCCCGGTGCGATGGAGAACTCAAAGCTACGTAGTTCTTCTTTATCATGAAAAGGTTTTTATTTTTTATCTTTTTAGTGAATTTTCGAAATAGGACAAGTATTCAGCGAACGATTAAACTAACAGAGGTTATGGGTAATCACCGCTAAATACTCAAAAAAAGAGAGTTGTACCGCTAGTCAAACGAACAAAGGTTCTGATGGACTGTTTGATAACAACTCGTTTTTATTATCTTTTTTGAAAGTGATTTTTGAAAGAGATTGATTCGCACGATGATCAAACTAACAAAGGTTATGATAGATCATCGTTTATTATTCTTATGAGAAAAGGACATTGCCACTAATAGCTAAACGAACAAAGGCTCTGATGAGCTACTAGCAACAATGGGTTTGAAAATGACTTTTTGGTTTGTTTTGTGAAAATGGTTGGTTTAGGGTTGCGAAAAGGATTTTTATTTGTTGCGCTTGACGAGAACGTGGCTCGCTCCTACGTATCCCAAATGGGAATCAAAGCGACGTAGTTCTAACAAAAATGTTTTTGAAAAGGGTTTGGAAGGGGAAGAGCTTTCATAATGATCAAGCAAGCAAAGGCTTTGAGTGATCATTACTAATAACCCTTGATGGCGTTCATGACAATCAAACAAGCCAAGGCTTTGAGTGATAGTCACTAATAACTCGCATTAATTGGAAAAGAGTTTGAAAGTTTTTTTTGGAAAAAGAAAGGGGTGTAGTTATTATCAATGATTGGTTACAAAATTCAAGCACATTCAATAATTACGGAATCATGCATATGTTGAACATTAATTAAGACTAAACATGCCAATATGATCAAAAGATCCACTTATCAAGGATGCAAGATGAAGTTCTCAAAGCAAATGTGTGTGTGTAGGAAGGGGTGTATTTACCCTAATGACTCTATGCTACAACATGCATGTAGACTTACGTCTTCATTAAGAGGTCATACACATGGATGGAATGGCATACAATTGAATCAAGACATTTAAAATGCATCAAAAACAAGCAAGCAATTGATCATAAGCATAGGATATTCTTAGTTTAGATGAATAGGCATGTGGATATGAATGCATGATTAGGCATCTATGCATGAGCATACAAAGAATGAATGCATGAACTCTTGGTTATTGCATGCAAGACATAATATTAATGAATGCATGATCATTTAAGAATGAATGTATGTATGGCATGCAAGGATGCATGAACATGTGAGAAAATAAAAGAATGCAAGATGGTAAAATGTTTTGAATGAAAGTAAAAATGTGTTATGAGATGAGATGAGAGTGTTTTAATGAATGAGGTAAAAATGTTTTGATGTGAAGGTAGAAATGTTTTATGAGATAAGATGAAAGTGTTTTAATGAATGAGGGTAAAAATGTTTTAATGCATGAAGGTAAAAATGTTTTTATGTTTTATTTTTAGGTAAATAGTTAATGAATAGTAAAGTAAAAAAGTGGAAAGTAAAATCTTTTTGGTTTTGGTAAATAGTTAATGAATAGGTAAGAACCCAAGGGGTAAAAATGTTTTTATATCTTTTGGTAAAAAGTTAATGAAATGGTAAAGTAAAAAATAAAAGGTGAAAAAAACACAATTACACAACTTGTATTTACAAAAACACAATCAAAATGACACATTTCATACAATCAAAGAGGGCAAAAAAGGGGCCATATGGCCGAATGCTATACTAATCAACACCACCATTTTATTTCATGCAAATCTCATCAATTAAGACATAGAACAACACAAGATAAAAATGCCTAACCTATCATGTATGTTCCTAAAGTAAAACATCAATTAAATCATGCTTTTATTCACTCAAAAATCAAAGATTACAAGAGAGGAATATAAACCCTAATTTCCACCTATGAACCCAAGAGCATAGTTGGCTAGATCCACTTTTTATTCAACTTAAGCACCACAAATGGATAAAGAAATGCATGAACCACTAAAAAAAACACTATATGGCCGAAGCCCCTTTTGATAGAAAATGATGTTTTATTTCATGAAGATTTAGTGAAACATGTGTAGAAATGCAAAAGAAATTATTCAAGTAGAAGAATAACTCCTTCAAGGCCAAGGACCCATCTCAAACACCCAAAGCTCCCTAAGTCTTTGTCAAAATGTTTGAAATGAATCCTCAAAGCAAACAACAATCAAGAAGGAGTTTGGAGTAGAGGAGAAATTATGCAAGAAAAACTAAATATGAGATGCAAAGTTTCAAGGCTTACCTCAAACTCACAAAGAAAAGAGGAAGGAGATGATATAAGCTCAAAATGAACTTGAATCTACCCTTGAACACACAAAAATTGCTAGCTCTTAGTAATTAGATGATGCAACCTTGAAGAGAATGGAAGGAATGATGATGATCTAACAAGAAGTGGAAGATTTGATGATTGATTTTGAAAAAAAAATGCATGAGAATGGAGGGGGGAGCTCACGGTTTTGAGAGGAGGAGGAGGAGAGGATTTTTGAGCTGAATGTGTGCTAGGGTAAAAATGAGAGTGATCCCCCCTTTGGTTTCTTATTTTTGGGTTTTATATGAGATGCAAAGTTAAGGGTATATAGGACATTGTGCTTTTGCCAACCATTGAGATTTGAGATAGAATTTGAATCAATGGCCAAGATTGCAATGCACATGGATTAGGGACAATGAGAAAGCACAAATGGAAGGGAATGAGCTGGTGTCATATGAAATTGAAGAGTTTTTTGTACACAAAAATTGTTGGGGGCAATTAGGTCAATTTGCACATAGTTGTAGCCTAGGATTTGATCTAGAATTTTAATCAATGGCTAGGAATACAACTCACATGGATTAAGGGCATGAAGAAACACAAAATGAGGTAAAAATGGGCTGGAATTCGCAGCCATGAGGAGGGAAGGAAAAAAAATGCAAGCTTGCACAAAATAGTACATTTTGTCTTATTGAGGACACTTCCCTTTTTTGAGTTTTTTTTGAATTTGAAATTTTGGGCATGGGAAATAATGGGAATGCAACTATTGAAAATGTGGCACATGTTTTTGGGCACCATAAAATATTCCCTCTAGTCACCCATGACAATAAAAATTGTCACTTAAGAATTGAGGAATATTTAATGGTCCTTTTTATTTTTCTATGCACTAAAAATGGAAAAATACATTTTTAATTATTTTGACTAGGGTTTTCTTTCTAAAAAATTGTACAAAAATTATCCTTGATAGAATAAAAATGTACTTTTTGTGGATGTGCATTTTTTGCGAGAAAATCATCTTTTTACGAAAAATGACCAAAATGCCCTTTTTGACCCTAAAACCCTAATTTGCTTAAAAAGTGCACTCCAACCCTAAAAATGACTTTAAAGACCTTGGAATGACTTCTAAGACCCAAAATGCAATGCATAATGCTCCTCACTCCTCAATTTATTTATTTTTTGGGGAAAATTAGGGTTTTGATCTAAGCCGGACAAAATTGGGGTATGACAGCTGCCCCTCTTTATCTGGGTTTTAACGAGGAATATGGATTGGCTGAAACATATTCCGAGGCAAAATAGAGATAAAGAATTCAGGAATTATACCGATTTTGTCTACTTGGGGAAACCCGAATTTTCCTCTTTTTCTTTTTCTATTTTTTTTTGAATAGATGGGCTTGAGAACAAACGGGGAACGGTTAACACTTGGCGCATTAACCGAGAGAGAAAATGACGGACCACTCGGGATCTGAAGGAGCACTAAGGCTCTGAAGGACCACTCAGGGTCTGAAGGAGCACTAAGGCTCTGAAGGACCACTCAGGGTCTGGAAGGCTGCCTAGGCCTTAATTGAAGGACCATCGTGGTCTGAAGGGGCGCTACTAGCTATGGTACTAGTAAAACGGTCTGAGGGGGCCTTTGCGTTCGAGCGGCCATGATGGGTCAAGATCAGATCCAGAACTGATATGTTGACCATGAAGGACGTCCACTGTGTCTTAGGCTGACACAACTAGTCTGAAGGACCACTCGGGGTCTGAAGGACTTACCCGCAGCTCGAATACGAGGTGAAGTCTGCTTTTGAAGGGACACTTGGGTCCTGAAGGGATTCACGAATCCTGTTGATTGATTGATTGATTGAAATGACCAATGCTGCCGCACTGGATTGAGGTACCTGCATATGTCAGCTGATGCGAGGAATGGTGCATGGAGTATGGGTGCATGTTATGCAAGGGCATGCAATGCTATGATTTTGGTGTGATGATGAATGTGGTGGAACATTCCTGTAGTTCTTCTTTTGGTCTGACCGTTTTTTCCTGATCAGCTCTTTTTTTTATAGAAATTCTTGAAAAATTGGGTTAACATAGAACAAGAGTAAATGAGGATCACCGGGGATCTGAAGGAGCACTGGGCTCTGATGGTCTAATTCGCAGTCGATGCTTGGCGCATTGATTGGAGTTAAACTGAAGGACCGACGAGCTCTGAAGGGCATGCCTAAGCCTGATGGACCAATGGGTCTGATGGAGCGCAAACTAGCAACGGTACTAGTAAAACGGTCTGCTTGGAGGGGTGGCCTTTTTCGAGCGGCCATGGGTGGCAAGGTCAGGTCATTGACTTGATTTGCTCACCTCGAAGGACGTGCACTGTGTTTTTTTAGGCGGACACAGCTAGTCTGAAGGACCTGGGGTCGGATGATCCGTCGGTTGCTCGATAACGCGACGTGCGATCTGGGTTGAAGGACCATTGATGGTCTGAAGGAGCGCTTGGGCTCTGAAGGACCACTGGGGGTCAACAAGAGTACTGGGACTCTGAATTGTGATATGAGACCAGCGCTTGGAGCACTGACTTTGAGGGAACAAACTATTGGGATTGGTACATGGCGTATCTGCCTAGAACATACCTAATGAATGCATTTACCTGAGACGGGAAAAGCTATCTATATTTGGCATGTCTAAAAATGCAATGAATGATGTATGCGTGCAATATAGGTATGTGAAATGGTAGGCATCCGGTGGGATGAATGAAGCGGGGCAGATGATGTGAGTTGAAGTTGATGGAACATGGAGGTTGACAACCAACGTATGTGAATGCAGATAAGATATGAATGTGATTGTGCTGATTAATGATGAATGTAATGGAATGAGCAATTTTCCTCCTTTTGTTTTTTTGGCTTTTCTCTTTTTTCCTTTGGTATGAGTGTATGAAATGCAAAGTGTGAATGTGACGCAAATGTAATGCTTTGATGCGAATGCCATGCATGGTACAAAGATATGATTAGTGATGTAAAAAAACTCTTTTTTTTTGGGGCAACGATGAGACCGGCACTTGGACATTTATCGAAGCAAACAATGTCATGCATGTAATGTGATGAACATGGGATGATGAATGAAATGGGTATACCATGGGTGTTGAACCTGATGGAATGATGGACGGATTTTTCTTTTTGCTTTTTTCTTATTTATTTTGCTTCTTTTCTTGACGCATGCAATGCGAATGTGAATATGATGCGAATGTAATACTTTGATGCAAATGCTATGGTGAATAAAGGAAACACATGAATGCGTGGCAAATGATATGATTGGTGATGTAGAAAGCTTTTGGCAACGATGAGACCGGCACTTGGCACGTCTATCGAAGCAAAAAAGTGTTACAGGTATGCAATGTGATGAATATGCAATGCGAAAGTAAATGGACTACAAAAGGCTCGTGAATGATGGATGTTGAAGTTGGTCGGAAACAGAAATTGATAAGCTGTGTGTGCGAATGCAGATAACATGCGAATGCAAATGTACTGCTGGCTGCATGATGGAATGATTTATGCTTTGGTGGGGGCAACGGGTGCAATGTGGATGATTTTTTGCCCCTTTTTTGAATAAATGGATGAATGCGCACAGGTAATGCTTAAATGCAATAGTTGTGGTAGATGCATGACTTGTTGTTGAAATACAATGTATGGTGTAATGATTTATGATATGGTATAATAGTAATGCATGCAAATGTGTTTTGTTTTTAGATGAGAAATGAGACTTTCGATGCGAGGGGTAGAGAGGTGAGTGCTTTGGAATAATCATTCCTTGGAAAGAGGTTTGAATTCAGACATGGCAATCTCAAGGTTGTTATTCACAGACACTGATGTGCAAAACTATTTGACCGTATTTGCAGACTCGCTTATTTTGCTCTCCTATGATGGTGCCCCATGATGATTGATTTTTAGGTCCACAAAGTTAGCTGAGTGAGTTTCCGACTTCACATTATTAACTTGTGTTCTCTCTCTTTAAAGCATAAACATGTAGAGTAGTGCAAATACAGATGAATGAGTCAGTTGACTTGGTATGACAGATATGACACGTGAGGGGATGAAAGGTAGCTTTTTGCCAAAGTCATGAAAGGTGGAACTGCCCCGATTTAGACTACTGGTGAAGGTGAGTGCATAACTTGCCCCTGTCTAGTGGTGACAACAGCCAGGGTTGTAGAGGAATAATGAATTGGAAATACCATGACTTTGGAATGAAGGGTGGCAAACAAGAGATTCTGTCTCAACCCACGACGTTTGGTGTTGCCCCAATCTTGACGAGAGCAAGGTTGCCCCGACTCGAGTTTGCAAAAGGCTGTATTTAGCATGATGGGTCGAGAAATTTCCCTGGTGTGGTCTCATGGATGTGAATATGACGAGGGGATGAGATGGGCGTAGGGCGAATTTCCTCAACTTTAGGTGGAGTGAAGGGTGACAGGATTACCCCACTTTGGAATGGTATTTCAAATGATTGCTTCTAGTGAGATTAGGAAAGGTGGCGGAGTTAGGGTTATTGGTTTTTTGGAGATGGTTTGGTATGGATGTATAGACTGGGTGCAGTGTGGGATGGATGCTGGACATATTCCCGGAGCTCATGTGGAACAAATGGTGAAAGGAGTGCCCCACTTTAGGATCTAGGTGAAGATCCTAGCGTTGACCTTTTGGCTGTCTTTAGAATGACTCTCAGACTATGATAGTCTTGAGTTTGCTATGGTGAAAGCTACACTTGGTGATCACTAGACCTTGTTTTAATGCAACATGAATGCATCTTGGAGTGCAAGCCCTTCTCCTTTTTACCAACTTTCTTTTTTGATTGTTTGTTTTTTTGAGCAGCTTTCTTTTTTCTACTTGTTTGTTTTTTCTTTTTGAGCAGCTTTCTTTTTTTCTGCTTGTTTGTTTTTTTCTTTTTGAGCAAACATGTCGTAAATAGATAAACTTATTTGTCCTAAGATTAAAACTTTGAGAAAACGAAAGCAATTAGTCATTGATCGGAATGGACTTTTTAGGGTTGTGATGTGGAGAAGGGAATGATTGAGCTTAATGAAGTGTTTGGGGTTGATGGGGAGGATGGGTCTTATTCGGTGTTGGCCGATGGTCAATGGTTTATGAAGGAATGAGTTATTAGGCTCAATGAGGTGTTTGAGGTTTTATTGAGATGAGAACCTCTTATGTGCCTAACGGTAAAATGAACCTGTTTCAGGGTTGTAACGTGGTCAAGGGTTTATGGAGGATAGGCCAAAGGAAGTGTTTGAGGGTTTATTTCAGACAAGGATCTCTCATGCGTTTAATGGTATCAGCTCCATTTCTACTACTTTTGCTTCTTTTTCAGGATTTTTCTTTTTCAATCCTCTCTTTTTCCACTTTCTTCTTTTTTTTTTGGTGTGATTCTTCTTTCTCTTTCTTTTGAGCTAAGTGAGCTGATAAAGGTGATACACAATTTTTGATGTGAGATTGATCCTTGTCTAGGGTGATTGAGATTTTTGGGATTTTTGGCTTAAGGTGTTTTTGGATATGGAATGATGGCCAAACTTCATTTCAAAATCATGATTGCTTGTTTTCTCGAAAATTAACCCAAGGACAATAATTTATTTACTTTCATATATTTGCTCTTTTTTCTTTATTTCTTTTCATGCTCTAATTTTTGCTTAGGCCGCTCTTACGAGTTTTCGACCTAACGAGCTTTTTTGATTTTTTTTTGTCTTTTAAAAAGACTTGCACCAAAGGAATACAATGTTAACAAGATATCTAGTGACGACAAATTTGCCCCAGTATGGAGGACCAAGAGTGGTATTTCATTAGGGGAACCAACCGAAAAGCCAACTATGCACTAATCTGGGGAATATGTACTTTATGGGTGGCCAGGGTGGGATTAGACTTGGGCGAGGGATGATGACAATGTAGGGACGATAACTGACTCAAACAAAATAAAGACACATGTCACACAGAAGTTACTACACGAATGCTTCGCAGAGAGTTAACATTAGTTAAAACGTGAAAGAAAATTTTTGTGGACCATTTTGGTCATTCATCATGGGGTGGGTGAGATGCAATACTTTGTTGAAAAATGTGAACAAACTGCTGTTTTGAAAAACCGAGTGCCTTGAAACACCTTGAGTTTGCAACTAAGTAAGACTAAACTTTTCCAAAGATGAATAAAAAAACTTCGCAAGAATGTCTCACCTCTCATCACAATTTTTTTTAGAATTATTATTGTTTCTCTAGAATTATGCTCATTTTTTTTATACATGGTGTAAATATGCAAATGAATGAGAATACAAAATGGATAAATACGCATGGAATGAGAATGCGAATGAAATGAAAATGCAAATGAATAAATGTGAATGAAATGAGAATGCGAATGGATGAATGTGGATTTATCGTGTCGGGGAATTATAAGCTTTTCATTTGGAGAGTACAGTACAAAATTTGATTTTGACTTTAGCATGCATGGCTTCTCTCCAAAATAAAGCTTTTAACTCTCTGGTGGTCATAAAAATTCATGCAACATGAGATGTTTATTTGATTATTTTTGTAATGCAAAGAAAAAAATATGCATGTAGTATGTTTTCTAAAAACTTGTGGAAAATAATAATTTTTGATTTTTCTTGATTTTTGGTTTTTTTTTGATAAAAGACGGTATGCACTAATACTTGTTTGAATGCAAGTGCAATGCAATATGTATGATTTCCTGTTTGTCTTGGTGCCGGGAATCACGGTGTACTATGTCTTGCCAAAGGTTTAACGGTGGATTTTGATTATTTTTCTTTGAAACACAACAAGGTTAGAATCAATAAGCGAAACAAAGCACATTCCATGCATTCAAACTTAAACAAACTCACACCTCGGAGTGTACGCTGTTTCACTTATGATTCAACATCGTGCCTATGACAAGATTCTTTGTCACTTTGGGATTCTCGGTAAACAAACTTTGATGAAATGCAAGGATGCATGCATGAACTGTAAAAGCTTATGTTGGATGCAATGCGAGGATGCATGCAAAATGATGATGATGTTTTATGCATATGCAGATTAGGGCAAAACCCTTATTGGCATTAGTTCAAGTTTTTTTTGAAAAATGCGGGCCGTACGTGGTTTCGTATGGACCAAGTAAGAGAAAGGCTACAACGGCAGCTCGTTCTCTCTTTTTTTGAAAAGAGTGGGCCATATGTCACTTCGTACGGACCGGCAGAAGAAAGGCTACAACGGCAGCTCTTTCTCTACTTTTTATTTGAAAAACCTCCTACTCTTTTTTGAAAACATGCCTATATTACAATGCAACACACAATTTGGTATGCCCCTTGTGTCCTACGAAGGTGGGGACCTAAGTTCTAGGACAACTCAAATGTTCCTCCCATGCGGGTTCTAGTCACTTCCTCACCAGGTTACCAGAGCTAATTCTCTTTCACAATAGCACCCACAACGATGGAACGCCATCTGGTGTGAGGCATAATGGAAGAGCATACTCTGGCTGAAACTTTCGTGAGAGTCAGAAGGACAACAGTCCAATTGCCAGTCACTACTCGTTTCCACTCTCCTAAGTTTTGTCAGACCTTGGGTTTTAGGCCCCTCTCAAAGCATAGTAAGCATAAGGTGTGAGTGTGTGCAGCAAGGGCATACCGCCTAAAACTACCCACATATACCCCACCTGCAAAAGGAAAACCCAGAACAGTCCAAATAATAGCAGGCAATAACATGTCGTCTACCCTAGGGTTCAATATCACAATACCAATAATCCAACCTAGGTTTCAGCAACAGTCATATGCACTGCTTACCTCAAGAAAGGGAGCGGAGAAGAAGGGGTCATAATAGAATGGGAGGAAATGCATGTTTTTACCTTAAGAAATGGAGCAGAGAATAGGGGACATGGGATTTGAGGAATGCATGAACACGACATTGTGAACAAATAGAAAAGGAGTAAAACAAAGCTTTCAACTCAATTAATTTTAAAACCACACATCAAAGTTAACTAGGCTTGACCCTCGTCTTTTTTTTTAAAAAAAAAAATGTCCCCAGTGGAGTCGCCAGCTGTTGCACTCCGAAAAATCCCATTTGGACTTCTCAATGTACAACGTGGGAAAAGTTTGGAGCCGCCACCAATATTTTAATTTTTGGACCAAAACATTGAAAAAAGGTCCTTTTGAAAAAGGCGGGTGGTCTTTGAAAAACTAGAGACATGGGTTCGGGGGTCGATTACACGTGAGGAAGGTATTAGCACCTCACATGTCCTTTCTACCGAAAGGGAACCTCTAACTAAAGTATGTGGTTTCAATGTTTGATTTGGAAAATACCCAAGTTTGCCTATTTATTCCTTTGTTGAAAGATGCATTGAAAAGGATTTAACGAAAACCCTATTTATTATGGAAAAAGGAGAAAAAGAGCTTTTTAGAAAAAGGGCTTGACGGGACATGGCCCGCTCCTACGTATCTCCCGGTGCGATGGAGAACTCAAAGCTACGTAGTTCTTCTTTATCATGAAAAGGTTTTTATTTTTTATCTTTTTAGTGAATTTTCGAAATAGGACAAGTATTCAGCGAACGATTAAACTAACAGAGGTTATGGGTAATCACCGCTAAATACTCAAAAAAAGAGAGTTGTACCGCTAGTCAAACGAACAAAGGTTCTGATGGACTGTTTGATAACAACTCGTTTTTATTATCTTTTTTGAAAGTGATTTTTGAAAGAGATTGATTCGCACGATGATCAAACTAACAAAGGTTATGATAGATCATCGTTTATTATTCTTATGAGAAAAGGACATTGCCACTAATAGCTAAACGAACAAAGGCTCTGATGAGCTACTAGCAACAATGGGTTTGAAAATGACTTTTTGGTTTGTTTTGTGAAAATGGTTGGTTTAGGGTTGCGAAAAGGATTTTTATTTGTTGCGCTTGACGAGAACGTGGCTCGCTCCTACGTATCCCAAATGGGAATCAAAGCGACGTAGTTCTAACAAAAATGTTTTTGAAAAGGGTTTGGAAGGGGAAGAGCTTTCATAATGATCAAGCAAGCAAAGGCTTTGAGTGATCATTACTAATAACCCTTGATGGCGTTCATGACAATCAAACAAGCCAAGGCTTTGAGTGATAGTCACTAATAACTCGCATTAATTGGAAAAGAGTTTGAAAGTTTTTTTTGGAAAAAGAAAGGGGTGTAGTTATTATCAATGATTGGTTACAAAATTCAAGCACATTCAATAATTACGGAATCATGCATATGTTGAACATTAATTAAGACTAAACATGCCAATATGATCAAAAGATCCACTTATCAAGGATGCAAGATGAAGTTCTCAAAGCAAATGTGTGTGTGTAGGAAGGGGTGTATTTACCCTAATGACTCTATGCTACAACATGCATGTAGACTTACGTCTTCATTAAGAGGTCATACACATGGATGGAATGGCATACAATTGAATCAAGACATTTAAAATGCATCAAAAACAAGCAAGCAATTGATCATAAGCATAGGATATTCTTAGTTTAGATGAATAGGCATGTGGATATGAATGCATGATTAGGCATCTATGCATGAGCATACAAAGAATGAATGCATGAACTCTTGGTTATTGCATGCAAGACATAATATTAATGAATGCATGATCATTTAAGAATGAATGTATGTATGGCATGCAAGGATGCATGAACATGTGAGAAAATAAAAGAATGCAAGATGGTAAAATGTTTTGAATGAAAGTAAAAATGTGTTATGAGATGAGATGAGAGTGTTTTAATGAATGAGGTAAAAATGTTTTGATGTGAAGGTAGAAATGTTTTATGAGATAAGATGAAAGTGTTTTAATGAATGAGGGTAAAAATGTTTTAATGCATGAAGGTAAAAATGTTTTTATGTTTTATTTTTAGGTAAATAGTTAATGAATGGTAAAGTAAAAAAGTGGAAAGTAAAATCTTTTTGGTTTTGGTAAATAGTTAATGAATAGGTAAGAACCCAAGGGGTAAAAATGTTTTTATATCTTTTGGTAAAAAGTTAATGAAATGGTAAAGTAAAAAATAAAAGGTGAAAAAAACACAATTACACAACTTGTATTTACAAAAACACAATCAAAATGACACATTTCATGCAATCAAAGAGGGCAAAAAAGGGGCCTTATGGCCGAATGCTATACTAATCAACACCACCATTTTATTTCATGCAAATCTCATCAATTAAGACATAGAACAACACAAGATAAAAATGCCTAACCTATCATGTATGTTCCTAAAGTAAAACATCAATTAAATCATGCTTTTATTCACTCAAAAATCAAAGATTACAAGAGAGGAATATAAACCCTAATTTCCACCTATGAACCCAAGAGCATAGTTGGCTAGATCCACTTTTTATTCAACTTAAGCACCATAAATGGATAAAGAAATGCATGAACCACTAAAAAAAACACTATATGGCCGAAGCCCCTTTTGATAGAAAATGATGTTTTATTTCATGAAGATTTAGTGAAACATGTGTAGAAATGCAAAAGAAATTATTCAAGTAGAAGAATAACTCCTTCAAGGCCAAGGACCCATCTCAAACACCCAAAGCTCCCTAAGTCTTTGTCAAAATGTTTGAAATGGATCCTCAAAGCAAACAACAATCAAGAAGGAGTTTGGAGTAGAGGAGAAATTATGCAAGAAAAACTAAATATGAGATGCAAAGTTTCAAGGCTTACCTCAAACTCACAAAGAAAAGAGGAAGGAGATGATATAAGCTCAAAATGAACTTGAATCTACCCTTGAACACACAAAAATTGCTAGCTCTTAGTAATTAGATGATTCAACCTTGAAGAGAATGGAAGGAATGATGATGATCTAACAAGAAGTGGAAGATTTGATGATTGATTTTGAAAAAAAATGCATGAGAATGGAGGGGGGAGCTCACGGTTTTGAGAGGAGGAGGAGGAGAGGATTTTTGAGCTGAATGTGTGCTAGGGTAAAAATGAGAGTGATCCCCCCTTTGGTTTCTTATTTTTGGGTTTTATATGAGATGCAAAGTTAAGGGTATATAGGACATTGTGCTTTTGCCAACCATTGAGATTTGAGATAGAATTTGAATCAATGGCCAAGATTGCAATGCACATGGATTAGGGACAATGAGAAAGCACAAATGGAAGGGAATGAGCTGGTGTCATATGAAATTGAAGAGTTTTTTGTACACAAAAATTGTTGGGGGCAATTAGGTCAATTTGCACATAGTTGTAGCCTAGGATTTGATCTAGAATTTTAATCAATGGCTAGGAATACAACTCACATGGATTAAGGGCATGAAGAAACACAAAATGAGGTAAAAATGGGCTGGAATTCGCAGCCATGAGGAGGGAAGGAAAAAAAATGCAAGCTTGCACAAAATAGTACATTTTGTCTTATTGAGGACACTTCCCTTTTTTGAGTTTTTTTTGAATTTGAAATTTTGGGCATGGGAAATAATGGGAATGCAACTATTGAAAATGTGGCACATGTTTTTGGGCACCATAAAATATTCCCTCTAGTCACCCATGACAATAAAAATTGTCACTTAAGAATTGAGGAATATTTAATGGTCCTTTTTATTTTTCTATGCACTAAAAATGGAAAAATACATTTTTAATTATTTTGACTAGGGTTTTCTTTCTAAAAAATTGTACAAAAATTATCCTTGATAGAATAAAAATGTAATTTTTGTGGATGTGCATTTTTTGCGAGAAAATCATCTTTTTACGAAAAATGACCAAAATGCCCTTTTTGACCCTAAAACCCTAATTTGCTTAAAAAGTGCACTCCAACCCTAAAAATGACTTTAAAAACCTTGGAATGACTTCTAAGACCCAAAATGCAATGCATAATGCTCCTCACTCCTCAATTTATTTATTTTTTGGGGAAAATTAGGGTTTTGACCTAAGCCGGACAAAATTGGGGTATGACAATCCGTTAATTGTCGGTTTAACGGTTTTTCGACTAAATCGACATTTCTCACGCAATTTAAACCGAAACAATCACATCAAGTAATCAATCAAATCAATCAACATAAAATTCATTTCAATCAATCAATTCAAAACATAAAATCCTAAACGTGAGTAGAAGTCACCTATCGTGATGAAAATTACGAAACACCGCTACTTTCCGCTACTCGAACATCCGGCTCGCGAGACTCGAGAAATCCGTTTTTGCACCTAGACACCAACATAAGCTCCTAGGGCTTCACAATTCATCCCACAAACCCAAAACTGACTCCCAAGCTTTGAACTTGAACCATGAACCTCAACATCAACCTTCAACCTCCATGAATCACTATTCATCATCCCTAACCTCCAAATGCTCCTATTCACATAAACCCCCAAATTGGATTTCTCAAACCCTAACTCTCATAAACTTGATTCTTCACCCCAAGCTAGTACCCAATCACTTATTTGAACACCCTTAACCTTCAAACTATGAAAAGGAAGAAGCACACTCAAAATCCTCCATTTTCTCCAAGAAATTCGAAAATGGTAGATTATGTGAGAGTGGGTTGTGAGTGGTGATCTTTGTGTCAAATTGAAGGAAATGGAACAAGGAATTGAATGGTGGAAAGAAGGAAGGTTTTTCATGAATCATTCTTCTACCCTCTCCTCTTCTCACCTACGACTCTCACTCTCTTTTCCCTTCTATTCTTTTCTCTTTTCTTTCATTTCTCTCACGGCTCTCTCTCCCTCTTTTTCCTTTCCTTTCTTTCTTCATTCCTTTAATTCTTTCTTTTCTTTTACTTATATATATATATATATATATATATATATATATATATAAATATAAGTTAATAACAATTAACTTAAATGGGTGAAAACCCTAAAATACCCTTTTCTATCAATTACTCAATTAAAAACCTCCTACCAAATAAATAATTATTCTAGCCTTAATTAATAAAATCATTAATCAAGTACTAGAACCATAATTTGGGTTAGATATCAAAATAATTGCATAATTATTTTGGGGATGTTACATTCACCCCAACTTATAAAATTTTTGTCCTCAAAAATTGCCTAAGGCTTACCCACTTGCTAACCTAGAATATACATTGTCGGATGGACCTTAATTTTCTGAAAAACAGTTTTGTTTCTTGAAATCCGTAGAAGAAAAATTTGAAACTTTTCCCAAATCAATCTCGTTTACACCCCAACTTTGAAATACTTTATATCTTTGGGTGTCAAACTACACAGAAACTTTCTATTTCGTCCTCAAATATCCGGAATCAAACCTTTCAAAAAGATGAGATACGATTTATTGAAAACATTTCCTTGAACATATAAATGGGCCGTGATGGCACCAAATACTTTTTGAAAACCAATCCAAATAACTTTCGAATTGTTTTAAAAATACTTTTTCCTATTCGTAGCGTAACCAACTCACATACCTCCGTTTAACTGAACTTAATGACACTTCTACTTCACACGAAGATATCTCACTACACAAACTCTATCCCAACCTGTACCTGTAACCCGTCGTACACTCTCGGGATACTAAACATGAATCGAATCATCTGATTTCAAAATGAAATCCTCTTAACTTAGGCTAAGGATAAGATTAGGCAAGTAATGGTATCAGAACGGAACGTTTTGATCTTATTATGGAAATATGAAACAGAAAATCTCGCACGGTCCGTGCGCCCAAAGGCACGGCCGGCTCTTTTATTAGTTTTCAAAATCAACCTTTACTTCAAAAGTATGTATTCCGTTTGTCACCACACTTAACCTAAGTTATACCTTAAACCGTAACTCGTTAAAACCGTATCTTTCTCGATTGTCCTATCTCAGGTAAGCAATCACAATCAATCAGAATTCAATAATATAAATATTGAACCTGAACTTTCAATCACAATTCATGGATTTCCAAAAGCAACATTAGCATGCGGGTTTTCATAAAAAAAAAGATTTTTAAAGACTACTATGCCGCATGTCAATATTCACTTCGGAAATTCAGTCTCAATCAACATATCCTCAATCAATATGCAATTTCACAAAAGCATACATTACATGTCATTACTTATCAATCGCATTTAATTTATTCCAGTCATTGCAATCAGTGCAAACATTTTACCTCTCGATGAATAATCATCTCATGAACCTTGACAACAGTCACCTCACCTTTCGTAACTGGATTCACGTTTGACTTGTCAAACGGAAATCACATAGTACAATCTGATTGCTAACCTTCACAAAGGAGAGGTTAACAAACTAACACCTCGCCACAAAAGTGGACACTTATGGATGCACCATAACTTACGGTTAATGCCCACTCTATGGTCAAACCTCTACTTTTTATCCTCATTAGTCATTGCACTAACAAAATTTCCTTCGCAACGGAAGAAAATTTTGTGCCATAACCTTTCGATCCTCTTGGAGATACCTCTAGTTCTTTAGGTTAAACTCGGGAACTACCTCTGTTCTCAGTGACTCTTGTATTGATAGGATTTTCATAAAATAATCTTTTCACAGCCAATCAGAGTCGACTATAATGTCCTAATGACTCATATATTGATAGGACTTTATTAAAATATACTTTGTGCCATGACCTATCAAGTCACTCTTACCGAATAATCCAAAATACCAATGGGAGAGAATCTCCATAACTCATAAACTGAACTTTGAATTCCATGACTACAAGATTTATAATCATATACTCGTGCAAAGACCTTTGGGAAAAAACTTCTAGCCTGGTTAAATTCTATAAGACTGGCTATACATCTTGATAAAATTCATCTGAAATTCTATGACTCGTCCTTTCGGACTACTAGCCCTTTCTTAGGGTCTCAACTACCCATACACTAGGGTACGAGAATCTATATACAATAGAAATCTCTTTGGTGAGGCTAGCCGGCTTCTCTAAAATTAGGGTTCACTATAAGTCTATAGACTTAATCACCTCAGGATGGATTGTTGATCAATCAAGGTGTAGACATTTACATTTGGATTATGGATGGTATTGGGATAGTTGTAGTATCAAGGAGACGAGAAAATAGGAGAATTTCTTTATCGAATCAAACGACACACTAGTAGTGCATCCTGCGTTGATCCGTAAAACGAATCCTAACTATTTTGAACGTTCCTTAGATCCTCCATCTTTCCGAACTCCATACACGATACAAACAAAATCATTACAACTATCATAATCAGTCAAGTCCGAATACTTAACTGATCCATGGCTATCCTCAACATTGGGCACTTAGATAAACCAAACTCTTCCATTTTCAACCTTCAACTATGTGCCTAATCATTTAGGACCTTCACTAAGTCTTGAGATTTTCTTAAGGGAAAATATTCTTACTACTGGCCATTTCCGCGAAATAGCCTTATTACGACGTCAAAAGGAATCTTTGCTAGTCTGGTTCTTTCTTTCTTAACCTTACTTGTTGGGGATTCGCTACATGCGTCTTATGCCCAACTAGGGTTTCTATTCTACTAGCACTTAGAATCTAAGGCTTATGTAGAGTAGAAATACTTTTTGGAATTAGGATCAAACCTACACCAAATCCATTGATATGTGTAGAAAATTTCGTTAGCTTCCCAACGCCTCCCGGAATGCCCAAATCGGAGTTTAGGATCAAAAGGTACGGATAAAACAAGTTGGAAGACTAGTGAAAATTTCTCACAGCTGAAAACTAAAATACCCCCAACTGGAGAGTCGTGACATGGTTACTTTCCTCACATGAATTACTAACCCATGTCTCATAAACATTGGGTTACTATTTGCCAAAGGGTCAATACTGCGACGGTTTACTATCTCGGTTTCCTAACTTTGGGAAAAGGAGTTTCTTAGGAAAGAAAACCTATCTGAAAACCTATCCCGAAGGATCTTACTTGGCTGAACCACAACTTAGAATCAGTCCATACTACACAATAGAGTTGACTACTAGGCGTCATCTGTGTTCTATGTTGTCAACTAGTCCTAAACGAATCTAGGACACTAACATTTCTTCTACCCGACAGATTCCTCAACTGATAACTCTCTGGGGGACCTCTTTCAACTTACGGGATGACCCAATGATCAAACCGGCTCCAATGACTGAACGATCGTCCCAACTTCCTCGAACCAATTCGGATGCCCACTACTTCCGCTGCATACTCTAACGAAACAAGAAGTCTGGGAATCCTAGGGTTTATGGTTTAGAACATTTTCGGGGCTGAGGCAACTAATTGTCATTATTCTCAGTACGTTGCATGAAATATCGAGTGGATCCAAACTCAACGTCTCACACAACATACTAAAAGGTTCTGACAGCCAATTGTCGAAGTCCCTAGCTGACTCAATCTAACTAATCTTTTGACCGTTAAGTCTCTAAGTCCGACAAGATCGAACTGCTCTGATACCAACTGTAACACCCCAGTATTTCTAACAAGTAGAAATACTGAAGTGCACACCTAGGCATACATCATAGAATAATTTCCTGTTTTAGATATTGAACATAATTACAACAAGCTCATAACCTAGAGCCCAATATGCAATACAAAGAAATAGCGGAAACGATTTTACAACTTTTACAGATACAAGTTATACAATCGGAAATACAAAGACCTCGAGGGAATGACATTAACAATGAAAACTAAATCTTCACCGTCTTCATGAGCACACCACCTAGTTGTGCTTCTTCACCTTTGCTTTTTCCCCTGCTTCTCTGTAAAATCCACAAAACATAAACAGTGAGATAAACATCTCAGTGAGTTCTACCGAGACCCCTAACTACGCTCTCGGTTCAATTATGAATTCTTATACATTCGTAGTTTACTTTATAAACTACATTCTTTTAATTTAGCACGAAACCGACCACAGCTTTGGTAATCTCGGTGACTCGTACTAGTCAACATAGTATGATGCCAGCCCCAGCTTTGGTAATCCCGGTAACCATACTATTGATATCTTTAGAATGACACCGACCCCAGCTTTGGTAATCCCGGTGACCATTCTTTCTAACTTTAACACGGTACCGACCCCAGCTTTGGTAATCCCAGTAAACCGTATCATAACTTTATTACAGCACCGATCCCAGCTTTGGTAATCCCGATGAACTGTTTTATAACTGTAACATAACACCGACCCCAGCTTTGGTAATCCCGGTGAACCCCCTTACCAATAGTACTTGGCCTAGGGTAAGGGATCATGAATTCCCCGCCTAGTATGTTAACCTCATGGGCCGTCACCCAAACTCGATATAGTATATGTATATATATATATATATATATATATATATATATATATATCCACCCGCATTTGGGCTAACTCCTATATTCGATATAATTTTTTATATCGTGAATCATAGACCGGTTTAGATGCGTCAGTTATACAACACCACATAGGACTTATAGTCCGTTTTCCTTTCGATAAAACATGACCTCATACGTGTTCTATTATTCGGTTTTTCGAGACAATTTATAGCTTCAAAAGCAGTGCATTATACAATTTAAATTACATATTTGATTAGTCCTTTCAATAGGCTTTCAAACGCACCTGAGAACACCTCAATCGGGTTCCCGGATCAAAAGTTATCGCGGAAACAAAATCAGTGACTTTTGCTGAAAAACTGCAAAGCGTCGCGACGCGAACAGGTTCCGCCGCGACGCGAAAAGTGACAAGTTTTTCATTTCAAAAATTATGAAGGGCCGCGACGCAATGGGGGATGGTCGCGACGCGATGGGCACTGAAATTGCAGAAAAACGGATTTTCAAAACTCGGTTTTGTGCCGCTTCGCTTTTTAAACGTTTCTGATACGTACCTAACTGAAAAACAGTTCAAAACAACACCAAAACCAGTCCAATCAACATTAATTCATTCTTCAATCAATCAAACATATCAATCCATAACAATCAAACATCAATTTCCACAAAATCCGTTAATTGTCGGTTTAACGGTTTTTCGACTAAATCGACGTTTCTCACGCAATTAAAACCGAAACAATCACATCAAGCAATCAATCAAATCAATCAACATAAAATTCATTTCAATCAATCAATTCAAAACATAAAATCCTAAACGTGAGTAGAACTCACCTATCGTGATGAAAATCACGAAACACCGCTACTTTCCGCTACTCGAACATCCGGCTCGCGAGACTCGAGAAATCCGTTTTTGCACCTAGACACCAACATAAGCTCCTAGGGCTTCACAATTCATCCCACAAACCCAAAATTGACTCCCAAGCTTTGAACTTGAACCATGAACCTCAACATCAACCTTCAACCTCCATGAATCACTATTCATCATCCCTAACCTCCAAATGCTCCTATTCACATAAACCCCCAAATTGGATTTCTCAAACCCTAACTCTCATAAACTTGATTCTTCACCCCAAGCTAGTACCCAATCACTTATTTGAACACCCTTAACCTTGAAACTATGAAAAGGAAGAAGCACGCTCAAAATCCTCCATTTTCTCCAAGAAATTCGAAAATGGTAGATTATGTGAGAGTGGGTTGTGAGTGGTGATCTTTGTGTTAAATTGAAGGAAATGGAACAAGGAATTGAATGGTGGAAAGAAGGAAGGTTTTTCATGAATCATTCTTCTACCCTCTCCTCTTCTCACCTACGACTCTCACTCTCATTTCCCTTCTATTCTTTTCTCTTTTCTTTCATTTCTCTCACGGCTCTCTCTCCCTCTTTTTCCTTTCCTTTCTTTCTTCATTCCTTTAATTCTTTCTTTTCTTTTACTTATATATATATATATATATATATAAATATAAGTTAATAACAATTAACTTAAATGGGTGAAAACCCTAAAATACCCTTTTCTATCAATTACTCAATTAAAACCCTACTACCAAATAAATAATTATTCTAGCCTTAATTAATAAAATCATTAATCAAGTACTAGAACCATAATTTGGGTTAGATATCAAAATAATTGCATAATTATTTTGGGGATGTTACATGTGGAGACACCATTACAGTTTCAGTCGAAGCAGTGGTCAAGCTAACCGGAAAAAAAAAATATAAAAAAAAGTGTGTACCACTCTATTATCAACTGTAATCTGGTAGTATGGCCTAGTGTTTTCAATGCCAAATTCTAAAAAGGCGACCTTGTGTGAATCATTGTAAGCTCTGCTTGTAGCTATTGAGAAGGAAGGGCGATGTAGAAAATTCTAAGTAGGATCCGAAGCCAAGCCTAGTAAATGTTGGAGTCTATGGAAGGAGTGCAAGAGAGCACACACACACCAAATCTTGGGGGAAACAGCTATGATTTCAGAAATTGCTAAGGGTTCTAAATGTGTTATGTCTTAGGGGAAAGCCTTGAAAAAAATAGAGTTGTGCTGGAACTGTTTTCAATGCTGTTAACTGCTGTTGTGCTCTACTTTGTGTTGTTTAGGTGTCATTACTTGAGGACAAGCAATGGTTTAAGTTTGGGGGTGTGATAACTCTTAAAAATAAGAGTTATTTATGCCAAAACAAATGAGAATTAAGGTTGTTCAATGGTAGTTAGTATAAATGAATAAAGTATTTCTATATGATTTAATATAAATGTGTCCAGAGTGTTTAAAAAGTATTTTGGGCACTTTTGGTGTCATTTTGTGGGATTTCACTCTTTATTTAGTTGTGCAGGAATATTTAGCTCAGGTGCTGTGCCAAATGCTGTGGTAGCACGAGAGTAGCTGAGGGCGTAGAAAAAGGAATTAAAGTGGTCTCGGGTGTTAAAGTGAAGAAAATAGTGTTTTGTCATATGTAAGGGTGTGCAAAAAGGAATCTGCACATTAATGGGCCACAAAAAGACAAACTTTCCTTGCTTTTTGGGTTGGCAGCACTGTTCCGAATTTGCCTTGGCCCAATTGGTACTTGCAGAGGGAAATTAGTATAAAAGGCAAGGCTTAACCTAAAAAGGGGGCGCCCCCACTCATCCATACCCTCCATCCACGAAACCCTAGCAGCCCCCATCACCCCATCTTCATCCATTCCACCTCCATCACCATTTTCGGTACCCAAAACTCCACTTTTGGAGCTGAGAATTCACATTCGGCAGCACAACACAGATTCGGTGGAGCAGTTTGGCAGCACTGGAAGCTTATTTTGAGTTCCAATTTGTTTGTAATTCCTTCCCTCCTCTGTGTATTCGTTATCTACGCTGTAATTGTGATTATCATGACTTCATTTGGGGTAACTAGGTACTACTTTGTCATGTCTACGCCCATTATGTGATGTATTTTGGAACCAAATGGTTTGTGTTGTGATTAATGTTTGATGCTTCATTAACTTGTGCGATTTAATGTCATACACTCTTTTTGAACTTGATCACTTTAATTAGGGTAACGTGCTTTAATTTCTGGAAATGATTAAAGTGCTGATTTCACAAGTAAATATAGTTTGAAAGGTAATAGGAATATTACTTTTTCCTAGTGAAGGATAGGAATATGAAGCTACGGCTATAGTGTGATCTGAAACATGCTTTTCACACTACAGAATGAACCCCAATGAGAGCTTAGGAATAAGGGAACCTTGGCAACATTATGTTACTAGGATTGGAAAATCCACTTTCAATTTTGCGCATTGAATGCTATCACAGCACTGATCACAGCACCGAGTCATTTGGGGAAAATTACTGAACTAAGTCTTGGCTGTTTCTATCCATTTTTACATCTTCTTAATTACTTTTTACTGTCATTTTTTCAACTTTAGTTTACCGTCCTAATTATCTTAATCAAAGGTGTTACTTGTTACTTTATTGTCTCACTAATTAGATTGGCTAAATTGGGAATTTGTGAAGTTAACCATAATCAATCCTCGTGGGAACGATCTCTACATATCACTTTATTACTTGTTAGACTGTGTATACTTGCACACGTTTTATCACAACACGTCTCGCTCTGCAGGCTCGTGATAACAATGCTCCTGCTACTGCTCTCGCTCTCGGACACGCCTCTGACACTCAGACGCGTGTCCGACCTGTCTAGTCCTCAATCTGAACCTGGTCCTATTGCCAGGAGGACTCTGCTCATCTCCTCGTCCTGCTCCTGAATGCTCGCCTCGCTCTATGTTTCTTGTTCTGGTTGCCACTGAAAAAGCAAAAAAAAGTGATTAAAATGAAATTTCAAAAAAAAAAATTCCAGAGATACCATTTTTTACGATATTTCTGGAAGGTTAATTTCCAGGGAATTTCGGAAATACCTCAAAAAGAGGTATTTCCGGAAATCTTTCCGGGAAGTTTAAGGAAAAAAACCTACTTTTTCCGAAAATATGATGGAATGGGAAATGAATTCGTTTTTTAACATTTTTTAGGGGTATTTTGGTCCGTTTGGTCAATTTGGGGGGTATGGGGTATAATGGGGGGGTGTTTTTTTGTACCCCCCTCCCTTGAACCCCATACCCCCCCTTTTACGCTAAATCCCCAAAATACCCTTAATTTTTTTTTAATGGCTTCCGGAAATACCTCTTTCTGAGGTATTTCCCGAAAACCCATATTTCTGCCTTCCGGAAATATGTGTATTTCCGGAAAATGTAAAAAAAAAAAATTATTTAAAATCGCGCAAAATAATTGTAATCGAACGTGAAATCAAATTACGCGAAATAATACAGTAAAAATACAAAAAGTAATACAACTAAATGTTCAAAATCTGTAAAGCAGCCAACAGACTATCATAGACATCCTCAGGAATGCCGTCGACTCCGTCTGTAGTAGTCTGTGGACACCGGTCCCCTGTTGAACTGACACTCTTGCCAGCAGGCTGTGTGGTCTACCCCCAGCTGGTCAACTCCACGACGAATAGCATCGGCACTGTCAAAATGTGGCCGTTGCGCCAACGGTGTGCCGGTGAGAGGCAAGTGGAGCAACGCGGACACGTCGTCCAACGTCACTGTCATCTCCCCCCACGGCATGTGGAATGAGCTGGTCTCAGAATGCCACCTCTCCACAAAAGCTGATATGAGCTCGTGGTTGATGTTGTTGAGAGGTGTGATGTCCAGCTCAAAAAGATGCGCCTGCTGCAACCATCCCGCTATATGTGGGTTGTGCTGCTGAGGTCTCATCTTCAGTATCTTCCCTCCATGGGAAGCAACTTTAATCTTACCCCGGTCCTGTAAAAAAATAAAAGTAATTAATAAATTATTAAAATTAATTAATTGTTAAAAAATAAACAAATTATTAAAAGTATTACCTGTCCCATATGTAGTAGTCTGTGGACACAGTGGACATGTAACCGATGTAATAAAACCTCATCATCATGCTGAGTAACCTCAGTCTCAGCCTGGTCATCTACATGCATGGCGTCTGGCTCAACAGGCTCGTGATAATAATGCTCCTGGTCCTGCTGCTGCGCTCGGTCTCAGACACGTCTCTGACGCTCAGATGCGTGTCCCATCTCTCTAGTCCTCAATCTGATCCTGGTCCTACTGCCAGCAGAATTCTGCTCATCTCGGGTCCTGCTGCTGAATGCTCGCCTCGATCTAGGTTTCCTGTCCTGGTTGCCACTGAAAAAAGCAAAAAAATTAATTAAAAGGGAATTCCAAAAAAAATCAAAAACATTCCGGAAATACCATTTTTAAGGTATTTCCGGAATGTTAAATTTTAGGGATTTCCGGAAATACCTCTTTTTGAGATATATCCGGAAATCCCTAAAATTTAACTTTCCGGAAATACCTTAAAAATGGTATTTCTGGAATGTTTTTTTGGAAAAATACGTTCCAGAAATACGTCTATTTTCGGGAAGTTTAGGGAAAAAACTCACTTTTTCTGGAAATATGATGGAATGATGAACGATTTCGTTTTTTAACAATTTTTTAGGGGTATTTTGATCAATTTGGGGGGTATGGGGTACCAAAAAAAACACCCATAATGGGGGGGTTTACAAAAAAAAACTGCCAATTTTATTTTATCTTTAATTCGATTGTGAGATAGGGGGCTTCGAACTCGAGTGTAGGAGATAACAACAAGCGACTGATAGAGGATATTAGTCTAGGTTTTGGTTCGTTGTAATTGGAAACAAAATAAATAAATTAAGGTTTGGTTTGTTTCTTCAAGGTGTAGTTTTGGTTGTTTGGATTCCGAAGTTATTTGATGACGGGGTTAAGCATGTTGGCTTCCTTTCCTCTCTACACAAATACAACACCCAACCGTTCTCTTCTGAAATTCAGGCCATTATCTATGCGAGATGATTATCCCCTTGCAAGCAAAATCATTGTTAAAAGTAATGTTCCTTTCTCTCTCTCACCCTATTATCTCTCAATTCTATCATTTTATTACATGTTTGCGATACCCCTTTTTTTAATGAAGTTGCAATCTTTGTGCCCAAAAATTTTTGAAAATTCTTCACCCTAGAATGTTTATGCAGTTTGGTGATTTGGGTAATTGATTTATTTGTTGGACTAACCTTGTGAAATATTTTTGTTGTTATATTACTCTTGTTTTAAATGGGTGCCAGCCAGTTTAGATGTCAATTTGAGGTTAGAGGTATCTGAAATATTAGGTGGTTGAAATATGGATAGATTTATGGTGCGTTTGGGGTATGGCGGAACATGGTTTTGTTTTGAAATCAAAATTGCAATTGTTCAATATATTATATCTTCCTGAGATTGATATAAGGATTTTAGACAGCTCTGTTAGATTTGTGATTATTTACTGACTTGATATTAGTGAGGGAAAATGATTGCTTATGCCTGTCTCTTATTTTTATACAATGTACACATGTTTCATGTAATCCCTTGGGAATACATTTTAGTAGGAATTGAATTGAAGAGTATCATCTAACACCATTCACTTTCTTTGGTGTTGATGTTTGAATGCAACGCGACCATGTGATGTATACAAACATCATATGAATTGTGTCATGTGATTATTGACATCAGCTTGAGTATGCTTTACTATGTTCATTAATTTTCTGGTAAAAATGAAGGGAAGTTTGCTCTTGCTGTTAAATTCATAAGAGTTCTCAAACATCAGAGAATTTTGCCACTGGTTCTTTTCTTCATCTTTAACAACCCCTCCTCCTGATTTTCTAGTCCCCCTCCTCTGACAGCATCACCAACAATTGCTTGTTCTTTGCATACATGACTAGGGCCAAGTTTCTCATCGCATTGAAAAATAGCTCTTCAGCTTTTCGTGGTATTCCTCATCAGTCATGCACTTACAAGTACTCTTCCCACCACTTTCTTCGGTGAAGAAGGTGGTGAATCTTCGGTTGATCCCTTGGAATTCCACACATTGCTAGATTTATTACTCTTCCCACCACGTTGCCGGTTGCCTGGTATCTTGGTGGTGCTTCTCACTATTCACTTTTTGAACTTTGGGAGGATGAGTGTGCACTTTGTTTACAGGATTGTGGTATCTTTAGATAGTGCTAAAATATCATATATTCCAGCAAAGCATGTAAAGGTTTATTGTTTTCATTCTAGCCTCTCAGCGGGATTCTTCGTTTGTTTGTTAGTTATATCTAGGAATTTGAAGCTTTATTGACCTGAATAACTTTTTGATGGGGATTGAAAAGATGCTGATATTAATAATGTAAACTTGCTGCTAGAACACAGAGACAATCCTCTGAGAACTACAAGCCAATATAATGAGGAAAAGATATTCTCAATCATTTCATCTGATTCTCTCACCATTCTCAGCTTGCCAACTGTCCCTTTGCATAACAAATTTCTGTTTTCTCTCTCTCTCTCTCTCTCTCCTGCCTCTTTCTCTCTTGTGATTTCTCCCAATTGTGAGCTAGGCCCATTCTTTCTCAGCACATATTTCTTTCTAAGGACTAAGGGTGTATAGCAGTTTGTTCCAAAGCACTAAGCATCTATCCTGATGTCTATAAAACTGAACTTGTCTTCTGGATTAACTGATTGACATGATGAAAATTATTTCTACTGAAAGCCTCTTCTTTTCCACCATGTCCCTTCAACATTTTCCCTTTTAGAGGTCTGCATGGGATGGAGCACATTATTTCTTCCTTTTAATTTACCTTTTTTATATCATGTTCTAACTTCTACTTGCCCTTATTTGGATACAGATTTACCATATTCTGCTGGCGAGGCTACTTTGCAGAAGGAATTTTCAAATTTCGGCAAGATAGCCGAAGGTAAGTGTGTTGATTTTTCTCATTTTTCATAATAATATAATGGATTTTAGTCCTGACTCATGCCTCCTTAATAATTAATTGTTGTGTTTGCTGCAGTTAACATGGTTAAAGATGGGATTACGAAGAGACCGAAAGGATTTGCTTTTATTCAATATACATCTCAAGATGAAGCCATGCTTGCACTAGAAACCATGGATCAAAAGGTTCGAATTATGCAACATCGTTCAATTATCAACTATTATGACAACTGAATGTTCTCTTTTAATATTTCCTATCCATTGTCTACAGGATTTTTATGGTCGGACAATCTCGGTAGAAATCGCAAAACTGGGGCGGGAGAATTTTAGTGCACCCCCAAGGGCCTCAGGGCCCCCAAAGAAGTGGAATTTACCGGAGCAAGTAGAAGAGGAAGAGGTAGATTGCTGGTACTGAATACTGATCAAATTTCAAATGAATATAGCTGTAGAAGAGAATGATGGAACAAACAACTATTGAGTTTTACAACTTACAAGTATAACTATAGGTTTGATGGAACATTTAGTAATATTGAAGCTATATTGTATCATAGATTTACATTATTAATAGTTGTTGAGTTACTGCTTCACATTTGAATGGAACTGTCATATAACAAAGTTTATTATATTTATGTTGCTCCAGAATGGTTGGGAATTGGGACCATTCTATATTAACACATGCTCAATTGAGTAGAGTCAGTGCAACTTTGATGATGTAGTTTAACAGATTGTCATGTATTCTTTAGTTTAGAACCTTGAATTAAATTTAGGTTTAATTACTCGGGAGGGTTCTGAATTATTTGGGGATTTTTATATAGATTTCTAAACTAGAGAGGATTTAAATTTTAATTCCATTTGTGAATGCTAAAATGGACTACCACATGTCACCTAGAGGTCATCTTCAATATCTCTAAATTGGTCAAATCGTCCCATACTGCAGTTGATAAGAATTATCTGGAAAATGGATCATAACTTTAGATTTCCTAACTATAAATAACTAAATTTAAGGAATTTCAAGTCTTCTTTAACTTCAATTAATATATGTTTAGTCCTTCTTAAAGACTTCTATTTAGTCTCTGATCGTACTTGATCAATACGATGGGTTGTTGTTGGAAACGTTGATCGGTCGCTGTGATGAGGGACCGAGTTGTAAGCCGCACGCGGGTGGTACCTGCAAAGGCACTCCAACGCTCAAGTCAGAGGTGCTTCAACGGGCAGGGTCACAAGGTGAGTAAAACATACCTGAAGCCACATGCTGGTGTGGTATATATAAGACTGGCGTTCTAGCCGTTGCGCAATTTACGGGATCGGCCGCATCTTGCGGAGCAAGGTAGATGATGGGCCGCGTTGGGCCGGCCTTGGTCGAGTGGGCCGCTGGCCCAGGTTGCACCTGGCTGCTGCGCGCAGCACCCCCTTGCTGTAGGCTGCGCTAGACTGTCTCGTTGGGCCTATTGGGCCACTCCAGAACAGTTGCCCCCCAAGCCTAGGTCGCTTGAGAGCGGGCTGAGGCTTGAATCGTTGCCCCCCTGCATTCGAGTTGTGACGTTTGGCCGATGGGAAGGCGGTCGCTGCCACCCGTGTGGTCGCACGTATCCTGGTCGATCGCTGATAATTTGATTGTGTGGTCGCTGCCACGCGGCCTGGCCATACGGGCCAGGTGCCGTCTCGGGGGTGATGCCTGACAATAAATCGTCATGAGTGCTGAGGCGACAGCTGCTTTAATGAGGTGACGTTTAGAGATTCGAGGAGTTTAAGTTATGATGGTACATGAAGAGTCGCGCCTCTTCACTTCCGGCCCATGATGACGGTTGGCCCATTATATAAGGGACTCATAGGGCACATCATTTGCACTTTTCTCCGAATTCTCCGCTGCTCTCGCTGATCGCTCGCTTCAAGCTCGCTCGCTTCTGCAAACGCTCGCACGCTACCGTTGAAGCTCGCTCGTAATCCTCTTGCTATAATTCCAGGTAACTGCGACCGCTCTTACTTTTTTTTGTTTATTTGTTCCACCTGATGGAGGGGGTGTCAGGTCTGGGGACGACCACGTCGCCCCTTCCCACGCGCGAGTAAGACCCTGACCGTTATTCCCCTCCACAGGTTCATTCTGGCGCGGACTAAACAAACCCGCCGCATATTTGGAGTCCCGGCCGTTTCTCTAGCGCAAAACATGACACGACCAGTGGAACAGAGTCCTGCACACGCCCGGTCGTCCTCTTCTAGCGACGAATCTTCCTCTGGGTCGTCGTCCCAGAACAGCAGATCCGGAACGCGGCCGGACAGAAGTGGGGCCCCGTACTCCGAGGGGGTAGTTGCTGATATTGCAGAGAGCAACGCACGGGTTGCCTCTGAGGAAGGCGCTGACCGTACTGCGACCGACGTGGACGAGACGGCCGACAGAGATCAGCAGGGCAACCAAGGAGAAGATCCTGAGGTCGCTGCTACACAAGAGATGTCTTGGGTTTCTCTCAACCTGAGGGGCCAGCGTAGCAAAATTCAACGGGGAAGCCAAGACCTGGAGTTTCTTGCGACCGAATTGAATGAAGGTTGGAGGGTAGAAGGAATGGCCAAGGGCGAAGATATTGCGGCCTGTACTGATGTGTTAAAATTCACCATGTACCGCATCGTTTTCGAACGTATGGGTATAATTCCACCATTCTCCAGGTTCCAACGCATGGTTCTAAGGTATCTTCAGGTCGCCCCCTCTCAGCTGAACCCGAACGCTTGGGCGTTCCTGCAGGCGTTTGAAGATGTCCTAGTGGTTCTGAGACGACCGGTCTCCATCCGACTGTTCTTCCATTTGTTTGAGATGAGCTATGTTTACGAAAAAGGCTCCAAGGGTGCCCGCAAGGAAGCGGTCTCATTAAAGAACCGGTCGACATGCAATTTGTTCAAGCCATATCTGGAATCATTGACGACCGGGTGGAAAAAAGAATACTTTTGGGTCGTTCCTGAGTCGGCCGAGGCTCAAAATGCGATCGCCCAAATGACCAACGATCAAGAAGGAACCCCCCTGTTTCCTACAGAGTGGAGTTTCAACCACTTCTCCAAAAAACCGGGCCAATATGCTTTTAAGGACGCTGATTTGGACGACCTGGACAGGGAAACGATCCGTAGACTGAGAAGGATTGCGTCCCTAGTCCCTGAGGGTCGCATCAAAGTTAAAAGCATTGTTGATGCTCGTACCAAGAAGAATGTCAAGGCCGCTCTTGGTCGGTGGTCGTTCACACCTTTTATTTTCTGTCACTTTATTTTGTTAAATGTTTCTAACCATCTGCTTTTGCCTTTGCAGTTAAGATGGCCAACATGGGTGACTTCGACCTGCTGGAGCAATGGGCGGCCGAGGATGGCGATACTTCGCCCGTCCGCGTCATACCGGCGGCTCAATCTGGGGGTACACCTCAAACTGCTGCGACCGGATCTCAGCCTGATCGTCAGGCTCCTCGGGCGGGCACACCAGCCCAAGCAATCGACCTGAGCAGCCCACCCAAACATCAAGGAAAATCCAAAAGACCCAGATCGGTTGATGATGGGGGCGAGAGGAAGAAGCACAAGAGTGGAAAAAGCCACGGGCCCAACATCGACCTGCTTGGGTTGGGTGATGAAGATTGTGCCCGCTTCAAGGAGGAACCTTTCGAGGTGATGGCCGAGGCGATGAAGGCCGCTGGCGTTCTGTTCAAGAAGTACCGAGACGAAGATGCAGATCGCTTGGAAGGTAGGCGTCTCGTCCATAGATATTCGTTGCTTGAAGACGACCTAGTAGATAAAACTTTTAAACTGAATTCTGCCTTATCATTGCTCGCAGAAATGAGGGGTGAGCGAGACGGCCTGCTCAAGAAAATGAAAGAGCTCGAACCAACAATCGAGGCGGCCGCTGACAATGAGAGGAAGCTTGTGGAAGCAGAACGCCAGCTTGTGGCTGCTGTCTCTGCTCAAACACTGGCCGAGTCTTCTTTGAACCAGGCGGTCGCTGACAAAGAAAAAGCTGAGAAAGAGGTCGAACGCCTCTCTTCCAAGAATAAAGAGCTGTCCAGCCAGGTCGCTGGGCTGAAAACTGAGATGGAGGCGGTGGAGGCGGAAAAGAACAGTTTAAGAGGTCGCTACAAAGCCGTTCTTGACAAGGCGAAGGGAGCTGCAGAGGGTCAGTTCGAAAATGCGGTCGGCCAGATTAAGATTCTCTATCCTGATTTGCAGGTCGATCGCGAGATCGTTCAAAGCATGCATCGTGCGTCCGAGCAGAAGATCATTCGCCCTGTGAAGATGTCAAAGGGGAAGGTTATTCAAGAAGAGATGGTCATCTTTCAAGCCCCCAGCGACTCTTAAATTGTAATTTCTTGGTGTAATCTTTGCCCGCCTGCGAGCGGTGTTTAAATGGGGCGCCCGGGTTTCGACCGAGGCGTCCTTATTTGTAATCAATGACAATTTCTGACAATTTCTATCTGAATTCCAGCCCGTTTAATCGCTTTATACTTGGATTTGATTCTTTATTGATATGGTCGGTCGCGACCAAAGAATGTCGTATGGGCCATTCGATGGCACTCTTTTTAGGCCGCTCGGCGGCTTTCGCTTAGGCCATTCGATGGCACTCTTTTTAGGCCGCTCGGCGGCTTTCGCTTAGGCCATTCGATGGCACTCTTTTTAGGCCGCTCGGCGGCTTTCGCTTGGGCCATTCGATGGCACTCTTTTTAGGCCGCTCGGCGGCTTTCGCTTGGGCCATTCGATGGCACTCTTTTTAGGCCGCTCGGCGGCTTTCGCTTGGGCCATTCGATGGCACTCTTTTTAGGCCGCTCGGCGGCTTTCGCTTGGGCCATTCGATGGCACTCTTTTTAGGCCGCTCGGCGGCTTTCGCTTGGGCCATTCGATGGCACTCTTTTTAGGCCGCTCGGCGGCTTTCATTTGGGCCATTCGATGGCACTCTTCTGGTCGCTCAGCGGCTTTCATTTGGGCCATTCGATGGCACTCTTCTGGTCGCTCGATTGCTGCTCGCATGGTGAGCGACCGTGCATTCAATTTGCATGAAAATAAAACACAAGTGAAATTTTAAGGTCGGTCCTCAGTAAAAAACCCCAGTGGGGAAAAAGAGCGACCGCCTGTTCTTTATTGATCAAATGATGTTTACAACTTAGACATAATATTTTCTCAATTTGTCAGCGTTCCATGTTCTGGGGATGGTCGCCCCTTCCATGGTTTCTAGCTCGTAAGCTCCCTTTCCAGTCTTGCTGATGACACGGTATGGTCCTTCCCAATTGGCGGCGAGCTTTCCCTGGCGAGCGTTCTTATTCCCTACGTCGGCCCTCCTGAGGACTAGCTGCCCAAGGGAGAATTCCCTCTTCTGGACGCGGGCGTTGTATCTTGCAGCGACCTTCTGTTTGATGAGTTGCTCCCTAAGTGACGCCTTAGTTCGCAGCTCATCAACCAGGTCGAGTTCTTCTCTTGTTGCTTGCTCATTTGCGGCCGGCGTTGGTGGGTTGGTCGTCCTCCAACTTAGCTCTCCCATCTCAATCGGGATGACCGCATCAGTACCATAGACCAGTCTAAATGGTGACTCCCCGGTCGATGAATGGGGGGTCGTTCTGTAGGCCCAAAGGACCGACTGTAGCTCTTCTGCCCAATTGCCTTTGGCTTCATCTAGTCTTCTTTTCAGCCCGCGTAGTATTACCCTGTTGGCCGCTTCTGCCTGGCCATTGGTTTGCGGGTGCTCGACCGAGGTGAAACGCTGTTTCACGCCAAGGCCGGCCAGCATTTCTCTGAATTTTCTGTCAGCGAACTGAGTTCCATTGTCCGTCACCAGTTGCTGAGGCACTCCGAAGCGGGCGAGCACATTCTTCCCAAAGAACTTAGATACCTTCGCTGAGGTAATGGTGGCAAGTGGCTCTGCTTCTATCCACTTGGTGAAGTAGTCGACCGCAACGATCAGAAATTTCAGCTGACCTGGTGCAGGTGGAAAGGGGCCGAGCAAGTCCATGCCCCACCAAGCGAACGGCCAAGGTGGGGTTAGGCTGTGCAGTTCTGTTGAGGGCGCTATATGCACGTCTGCGTGGATCTGGCATTTCTTGCATTTCTGCACAAGTAACTTGGCATCCTCTTCCATGGTCGGCCAATAGTATCCGGCCCTGAGTGCCTTCTTAGCAACCGACCGACCACCTTGATGGCTACCACAATCGCCTTCATGGATATCCCTGAGTACATGGTCGGCTTCGACCGACGTAAGACATCTCAGCAATGGGGATGAAAAGCCCCTTCTGTACAGTCTTCCTTCAATCACTGAATATTTGGTCGCCCGCAACCTCAGGAGCTTTGCTGCCTTCGGGTCGCAAGGTTCTACCCCATTAAGAATATACTGCAAGATGGGAGTAATCCAGTCTCTGTCTAGGTCGACCGCTAGAATGGCTAATGGTTGAGCGGGCTTAGTAGACACGCTCGGTCGAGTTAATGTCTCCTGAATTAGACTTCTATGATTCCCAGGAGCCTTTGTACTGGCTAACTTTGATAGGATGTCAGCCCTCACGTTCTCTGTCCTGGGGACGTGCTTAACATCTGCTCGGTTGAATTGCCTGAGCAGGTCCCTTACCTTGGCCAAATAATTCTTCAGGACGTCGTCCTTTGCGTCGTATAGGTCCTGAATTTGGGATACTACCAGTAGAGAGTCGGAGTGAAGTTCGACACGGTCGACATTAAACTCTTTGGCTAACTGCAGCCCGGCAATGCACGCTTCATACTCGGCCTGATTGTTTGAAGTGTGAAATGCAAAAGTTAAAGACACTTCAACAGTAAGTCCTTCTGAGTTCTCAAGTATCAAGCCGGCCCCACTTCCTTTGCTGTTGGAGGATCCGTCTACGTGCAAAGTCCAGGTAGTGACGGCCTGATCATCTGGTATTGGAGTCATCTCAGCGATGAAGTCGGCCAACACTTGTGCCTTAGCGGCCGATCTGGCCTCAAACTTGATTCCAAACTCACTGAGTTCCACAGCCCACTTGATCATACGCCCTGCAAGGTCAGGTCGGTGAAGGATTTGCCTAATAGGCTGGTCGGTCCTTACCACGACCTGATGAGCGACGAAGTAAGGACGTAATCTACGAGCGGCCACAAGTAATGCCAAGGCTAGTTTCTCAATCTTCTGGTACCTGATTTCTGGGCCTTGAAATACCTTGCTGATGAAATAGACCGGGTTTTGCTTTAGGTCGCATTCCCTGACCAGAACGGCGCTCATGGCTTCGTCGGTTATGGCCAAGTACAAGTAAAGTGTCTCCCCCGGTTGCGGCTTGGTCATGATGGGCGGGTTGGTCAGTGCCGCCTTCAGCTCGTCCAATGCTCGCTGGCATTGATCGGTCCATTCAAATTCGACTTCCTTCTTCAAAAGCTTGAACAGTGGAAGAGATTTGCACGCTGATTTAGGTATGAATCGCGATAGGGCAGCGACCATACCATTCAATTGCTGGATCTCTTTCTTCGTAGTGGGTGGCCTCATGTCGGCGACCGCCCTACACTTATCAGGGTTCGCTTCAATCCCTCGCTCTGTTAAGTGGAAGCCCAGGAACTTGCCCGCCCTTACTCCGAAGGTGCACTTCTCTGGATTCAGCCTTAAAGAATTCTTCCTTGCTTCCTCAAAGATTTCCCTTAGGTCGTTGATATGGTCCTGGTCGGTCTTGCTCTTAATTATCATGTCATCCAAGTAGACCTCTGATATGCGACCGATCTGACGCCTAAAAACCTTGCTCATCATTCTCTGATAGGTCGCTCCGGCGTTCTTGAGACCAAAAGGCATTACCTTGTACTGGAAGTTTCCCCGATCGGTCATGAACGCGGTCTTATGACGATCGGGTGGGTACATGGTGATCTGATTGTATCCTGAATAGGCGTCTAGAAAAGACAGAAGTTTATAGCCCGCTGCCCCGTCGACCAATTTGTCAATGCTTGGCAGTGGAAAGGCGTCCTTCGGGCATGCCTTGTTCAGGTCGGTATAATCGACGCACATGCGCCACTTACCATTTTTCTTCTTTACTAACACGACGTTGGAGAGCCATGTTGTATACTTGATCTCCTCAATGAAATTGGCCTTGATGAGGTCGTCAACTGCCTGGGCGGCCGCCAGTGCTTTCTCTTCACTCTGAGTTCGCCTCCTTTGTGCGACCGGCCTTGCTGTCTCATCAACGGACAGTTGGTGGCAGGCAATTTCAATTGGGATACCGGGCATGTCTGATGCCTGCCATGCAAAAAGGTCCGCGTAATCCCTGAGACAGGTGATGAGCTCTTGCTTGTCTTCTTCAGGTAGGTCGCTCCCCAACTTAACTGTTTTAGTTGGGTCGTCCATTAACTGAATATCGATCAATTCTCCGTGGGGCTCAGGCCTCTTAAGTCTATTCTTTAGCTCGCGGGCTAAATCATCGTCGTCGTCCTCAGGGTCGCTGTCAGGGTCGTATCGAGCATCCAGGTCGGCCACATTGACCTGATGCCCTTCTCCAAGATTCTGAGGTTTAGCATTCGTCACCTCCATGTCACAAATTTCTTGATAGAGGAAATGGCTCCTCATAGCCGCCTCCATGTCGGCCATCACTGTCACCACTTGGTCGTTTTTACTGTAAAACTTCATCTTCAGATGTACAGTTGAGGCTACGGCCTCCAATTTCCCCAGAGTTGGGCGGCCAATGATGCAGTGGTAACACGATCTGATTGGCAGAACTAAGAACGTCGTTCTGACCGTCCTGTACGACGTGCTGCCGCTCGTGTCATCTCCAAAAGTGACGAGTAACTCTATCGTCCCCAATGGGTAGGTGGTCGACCCATTGAACCCGGTCAGTGGAGTGGGTACTGCTTGGGGAATAATCTCGCTCCTATCCACATTCAACTTGTCAATCAATTCTTCGAACATGATGTCGGCCGAGCTCCCCTGGTCGACCAGTATTCTTCTAACCTCAGTGTTGGCCATTACGGCCGATACTACCAAGGGTACATAATTGTTAACTTTTCCATCAAGCAAGTCTTCGTCCCCAAAGGAAATGGGCGGCCTATTCGAGGCCGGCCGTGGGGTTGAAGTTGAACCGACCATCATGAGTTCGTTCCACTTCCTCTTCATCGCCTTGTTGGACTCTCTGATGTCCAACGGATTACCTCCATGGATGACCATGGCTACGTTGCGGCCCTTTGATTGTCTGGGGTCGCGCTCTTCCTCTGAACTGTTACGCGCTTGCTCGATCGTTGAGTTAACGATCGCCTTACCTTTGTCATTGGCGGGTTGGCCAACGGCTCTTTGATCAGGGCGATCGTTACCATCATCTTTGACATACTGCCTCAACTTGCCCTTCTGTATGAGGTCTTCTATGTCATCTTTTAGGGCCATGCAGTCATTGGTGTCATGCCCCTTGCTCTTGTGATATCTGCAGTATTTCTTTGTAGGCCGACCTCCTTTCTTCAATACTAAAGGATCAGGTCGCCTCACACCAGTGAATTCATTGTTCTGACACTCCGTAAAGATCTGCGCGATCGGAGTGTTTAATTTTGTACGCTGCTCGTACCTCTTGGGCCGGTATTCGGGCTTACTGTCACGGTCCTGCCCCTTGACCGACCTGCCAGCTTCTTCCTTGGGACGCGCGCGGGCGCCCTTGTCGGCCGCTAATTGCTCCTCATAGCCCATATGGTCGTTGGCCCTTCTGAGGAACAGGCCGAGGTCGTAGTAGCGGTTCAGAGAAAACTCTTCAGCGAATCTGTGGCTCTTTCTTATACCACGCTTGAGGTACTTCAGCTTGTCCGTATCTGACAGGTTGCGGACTGTATCGGCCTCTGTCATGAACCGGTCGATAAACTCCCTCAATGATTCATTTTCTCCTTGGACGACCGAATCCAAGTGCTCTTCGTAACGATATTGACAACGGTTGGCTGTGTAATTGGCCAAGAACATTGCCACAAGACCTTCCCAAGAAGCGACTGAGTTGGGGCGCAGAGATTCCCACCATTCTAGCGCCCGACCTTCGAGCGACTGAGGGAAGAGTCTGCACTTCATCGTTCGTCCCAGCTCCCTGTAGCTACAGTAGTTGTTGAAGTACATCAGATGTTTGTCTGGATCCCCGCGACCGTTGAACTTGTTCAGGTTTGGGGGCTTCCTCAGGTCCCTTGGGATGCGATAGCGCCTAATCTCGCTGGTGAATGGCCCCTGTCCGGTCGGGATGGGATTCTGCCCGTAGGGCTGCATGGCGGCATAAGCTTGGTCGACGGGCAAACCGTAAAGGCCGACCGGTTGACCAAGGAGTCTATCAGCAATTGGAGGGCGTCCATGGTATTGTGGAGCACGTGGCGACGACCGTCTTCTAGGCCGCTCTGAATTGTTCCTTCTCGGTCGGCTGATGGCATGGGAGACATCTCTAATCTCCCCGTTACTGTAGTCGTCAAACTCCTCATACGAGTCCCACGACCTGCTTCTTGATCGGCGGGATCCTGAGGACTCGTTGGACGAGTACCTTGTTGGCGACCCTTCTGACTCTGGTCGGTAGCTTGAGTCAGCGTAGTCGTAATCTTCTTCGGGAGAGTGACGGTGACGACTTCTTCGACGAGGAGGCGACCTGTGAACGATCGCCCTTCTTGGAGGATTGCGTCGGGATACGCCACGACGAGGAGGACCTTCTCTTCGTGGTGGTGAACGATGGGGCCGGGACGGTTGGCCTCGGTGACCGCTGTCCGCTCGCGGGCGGATTGAGATCGAACCTCTCTCATAACGTTCGATCAGTTCGTCTCGATCAGCGATCACTTGATTCTTTTGCTCCAGAATTTGTATGAGCGCTTGGGTTACTTGCTCTGGTAACGCTTCTGGAATTCCTGCTTCGGCCAGCTCGGCCGGTAGTTGCGGGGCTGGTTGGGTAACTGGCCCGCGACCGCCCTGTACTGAGGGTTCTTGGCGAGGCTCATCTTGTGATTCATGAACGGTCATAGGCACGCCCTCTGGGGTCCGTTGAGGTCGGTTCTGCCCAGAGGTGTTGAGCCTTGAAGAAGTACGTATCTGACGCGGCGGCATGATTTGATGTGGAATAGCGCTCGGGCCTCCCACTGTGGTCGCCAATTGATCGTACTTGATCAATACGATGGGTTGTTGTTGGAAACGTTGATCGGTCGCTGTGATGAGGGACCGAGTTGTAAGCCGCACGCGGGTGGTACCTGCAAAGGCACTCCAACGCTCAAGTCAGAGGTGCTTCAACGGGCAGGGTCACAAGGTGAGTAAAACATACCTGAAGCCACATGCTGGTGTGGTATATATAAGACTGGCGTTCTAGCCGTTGCGCAATTTACGGGATCGGCCGCATCTTGCGGAGCAAGGTAGATGATGGGCCGCGTTGGGCCGGCCTTGGTCGAGTGGGCCGCTGGCCCAGGTTGCACCTGGCTGCTGCGCGCAGCACCCCCTTGCTGTAGGCTGCGCTAGACTGTCTCGTTGGGCCTATTGGGCCACTCCAGAACAGTCTCTATCTTTAAAAGATTTCTCTTTTAGTAACTATATATATATATATATATATATATATAGTAAGAGGTCTCTGATTAATTGAGTTATTATTTTCTATTAATTAAGTCTATATTTTTCAATAACTTTTCTTCTAGCGTTGGTCAGCTGTGATAGTTTCTGTTGGTAAGCCTTTAAAAACCCAGGAGAGGTTAGTGGTGTTCCCAGATCCCTTTGAGTCCAGTGGTCCCGAGAGAAGATAAAGATTGAGAGAAAAATAGATCTAATTAGTTAGAAAATATGGCCAATTTCTCAAAACCTTAAGCGAGCTACGATCCAGAAAGAAAGATAAGATGATAGTATCCTTTTCTTCATTATCCTCTGCAGAAATAGAAGCTAGAAATGACCAAGATAATTATCAAAATAAAGAACTAGAAATAGCAGAAATAGAAAACAAATTACAAAGCTGGAAGATGCCAGATATAAAGAGATTTATAAAACTAGTACTTTTGATAGGTTTAGAACACATGAGATAAGCCATACAATAGAGTTATCTAGATCTATCGTACAACATCATGAAACCATTAACTTATTAAATGAAGAAATGATTGATGATCATGTTAGACAAGGTTTTCATTATATTCATTTGGGATTAATTCAAGTCGCTGTTAAGCCATTACATAAGTTAGGATTAAATACCCATTTGTTGTTAATTCTGAGTGATAGTAGAATTAAAAGTTTTCCTGAATCTATTATTGCTATATTAGAATCAAATCTAAATGATGGTCCAGTTTATTTTAATTGTTATCCCAATTATTCAATGAATCTAAGAAATAGTTTTACGAAAAACTCTTTAGTAGTTAACATTCAGTGTTTAGATGATTTGTTTAATGAAGGAGTAGCAAATATAGATATCTGTTATAGGATTAAATATAAAATATCTACGGTAAATTACAATTTCAAAGCACTTAGAAGTTCTCCAAAAAATGAGACTGTTATAATTGAGGCTAATTTAAGGCGTTCTAATATTACTACGCCAAAGAAATTAAAGGCCTCTGATATTATTAAAAAATTACCAGAAGAATGGATATTAAAAGAAGTTATGCAAGTTCCGAGAATGGAGTCTACAAAACCTAGACAATTTATTTTAGAAGAAGAAGGAACTATTAGGGTTAGAATGAATAGAAGTCAGTCGATGAGAATAAGCGAACCAAGTAGTAAATCTGATATAGACTCAAGAAAATCAGTAGATTCATCCTCTACTATTAATGTTAATCTCGCAGGAGTAAATTTTACTCCACCAATACCTCGAACATTATATGAGCCTTCGCAGGGCTCAGAATCACCAGACATGTCACCTACCACATCTCAAATATTAAGTGTTATTACTTTAGAAGAGGAATTTGAGATAGATAAAATTTGGATAGAGAAGATTTTGAAGCAGACTACAATAAAGAAAAAAGGAATTGGTATTTTAGTACTTTTACTAAAAACTAAACTGCTAAATATTTATGATTATCTTAAGAAAGCTAGGATAAATATTTATTTCTTTACGTGGTTGGAAAATTATTGTTTAGAAAAAGAATTAAATAATCCCTTTATTCAAGAAAATTATTTGGATGTTAACACCGGATTAGTAAAGAATGGAAGACTATAGATAATAAAATTATAGAGTGGGTACATCCCCCTTTAGAAGTAGGGGTGTCAAAAAAACCCGGACCCGCGGGTACCCGCAGGTAAAACCCATCACGGGTCCGGGGCGGGTAGTTAAACGGGGACCTGCGGGCCAAATAAACGGGTATTTTGGCTACCAGTCAATAAACGGGGCGGGGTACCCGGACCCGCGGGTACCCGTACCCGTTGAAAATTCTGTTGTTTCTTCCTTTTTTTTATCATCTATTGTTGTTGTTGTTTAAGTGGATGTTTATTCACATTTTGTTGTATCTTTTATCCTAATATTTTGGATAATGTTTAGTTGTTATTTTTCAAGTTTCTATTATCATAATTTTAGTTTTTTTATCTCAATTCATTAATAATTATATATTAATAAATAGTTGATACGATAAATGCATATCAAAATGCGTAATTTTTTTATATAAATGAATCAAAAAAATAGTGTTAAAAAACTAATTTTCTATGTTATTTCAATTTTTTTAAAAAAAATTTTTATTTATTAATTTACAAATACCCGCGGGTACCCGTTTTAAAAAATATCCGTTTAAAACCCGTTAAACGGGTACCCGTCACGGGTCTGGGACGGGTCCGGGGCCTATTTATAATAAATGGGGCGGGTCCGGGTAGTGAGATACCCGTGCCCGCCCCGCCCCGTTGACATTCCTATTTAGAAGCCATTAAAATAGAGAATCATGGACTCTCTTTTGAAGCCTCCCCGTTTAAGTAGGAGTCAACAGCAGGAAGATAAAGAGATTGGAAGGGTTCAATAATCATCAACAATTTACAATAATTTATTTAGATGATGGTATTTTCTAATTCCATTAATCAACACTTTGAACATTTAAATAAATTCTTTGATATCGTAAGAGAAAATGGATTAGTCGTATCGGCAAAGAAAATGAAATTATTTCAAGTAAATGTTAAATTTTTAGGTTTTAATATTTATCAAGGAATGATTACATCAATAAGTAGAGCTATAGAATTTGGTGATAAATGTCCTAATGAATTAAAAGACAAAACACAATTACAAAGATTTTTAGGTTGTGTAAATTATGTTGCGGACTTTATTCCTAATCTCAGAACTATATGTTTACATTTATTCAAAAGATTAAAAAAGAGTCCTCCCAAATGGGATGAATCTATGAGTAATAGTGTTCGAACATTAAAGAAAATAGTTAAGAAACTACCTTGCTTAGGAATCCCTGATCCCCAAGCATTTCTTATAGTTGAAACAGATTCATAAGAATTAGGATTTGGAGGCATATTAAAACAAGTATTACCCAATAGTCAAAAAGAACAAGTTGCGAGGTATTATTCAGGAACCTGGAATTCTGCCCAGCTGAAATATAGTACAATTAAAAAGGAAGTTTTAGAAATTGTTTTATGTATTACTAAATTTCAAGTTGATTTATTTTCAAAAAGGTTTTTATTGAAAACTGATTGCAAAGCAGCAAAAGAAGTTTTACAAAAGGATGTTAAAAATTTAGTTTCTAAACATATTTTTGCCAGGTGGCAATCATTACTTTCTTGTTTTGATTTTGAAATAAAACATATTAAAGGTGAAAAGAATTCATTACCATATTTTCTTACAAGAGAATTCTTACCCGGAAAGACAATATGAGCAAAAAAGATAACTATGGACCTCCTCTCGAGGATTCCAAGAAATTACATTAAAAGGAATTACTGCTAAACAGGTATTACAAACCCCTTCTTCTTCCTCTTCATTACAAAACTAAAATAGATTTAATCCATTAACCCCCTTAGCATTACCTACCTTCTACCCCTCATCACCTACCTCTTCTCACCCAGGAGCATTAAGACCCCATTTTAATTCCAAATTAGTCTCACCTTTAACTTTTGCATTAAACACTCCTTCTTCCCTAAATAACCAACCTGAAAAGCCAGAAAAATTACCTTTCTATACTCCACCCTCTACATTAAATTGTCCCTTCATAGAAAATGCCTATAAAAAAATATTTTTCCTTATTGAGCCAGAATATAATTCAGAAGGATCATTATTTCAAACAGTTTCTAATTACCTTCCCCTAGGATTCCATTATCTTCCATCCACTCCAGAAAAAACCAGATTATTTTATGAGTTTATTTTGGTGGACTCTGATTCCAGCGAAGTAACTTATACTTATGATAAAACCGATAAAACCAACATTATATTTTTTAAATTTAAAATATTAAAGGTATTATCTCCATCTGATAGGAAAAGTCGCCCCTCAGCATTAAAAAGTTTCTCTCGAAGATTTTCTCCCCAGCAATTTTCCTATTATGACTACATGGACGCTTGGAATAATATGTTATATCATGAACCTTATGATCATTCCTGGTTCATTTGGTTCAGAAAAGACATCTCATTACAGTTCCCTTCACTACAAGAATAGGCTGATTTAGCTACCAGATATTTCCGAGGGATTTTTTTCGGTCGCTAATACATGTGTTTCCGACGGAAAACTCCATCGCTACGTGTTTAAGGTGTTTCCCGCTTAACTTTCCGACGGATTTGAAATCCCTCGCTACTTTCCGAGGGAAATGTCCGTCGGAAACGCATAAAATTCCGTCGGAAACTTTTCTCACTTAAAAATAAAAGCTAGATTCATCGAATCACTCCGACTTTTCACTCTCCCCACTTCAGCCACCACTCACCGTAACCCTAAACCTTCTCCACTCTTAGCCACCACTCTCCCCTTCACGTCGCTGGCGACCACAACTCTCACCGGCCACCACCGTTCCTTCTTCTCATCACTTCCACTCCCTTCGTGCGATCCGACCCAAAACCTACAGCCCATGAAAGCGCTGAACCACTCTCTCTCTCTCTCTCTCCCTCTCCCATTCACACGTGTTCTCCCATCTCCAGTTTCGAATCTCACTGTGAACGATCTCGCTCCCATCTCGCGCTCCATTCTGAGTTTTACGGTAAGCATGTCTCTCTCTCTCTCTCTCTCTCTCTCTCTCTCTCTCCATGGTGGCTCTACTGCTCACCCTTTCTCTTTGCCCTGAGTCAGTGGTTCTTTAAGTTGTTCATCTTGTTAACACGGTTGACGTTACTGTTTGGGTTTGGATGTTAGGGTTCGGGAGGTAGATTGGGTCTTTCTTTCAATTTAAAGTCAGGTAAACAATTCTGAACTCTTTCTGCTCTATTTGTGTTTTGAGATAATGAACCTATCTTTCTTTCTATCTGTGTTTTGATATAATGCTCTATTTGTGTAAACAATTCCGATTTGTTATGAAGGATTCTCTATTACAAATCTTGATATTTCCTATTGTGTTACCTTGATTAGTGTTAGCTATTGCTAACTATGGACTGTTATTGGCCTTTTATATTACTTAATATCAATTGGTTCTGTTATAAACATGATGTCTCTTTCTGTCATCTAAATGAATAAACATGCTGCATGAGTTTCCAAGCATGATGTCTCTTTCTATTTTTTTTTTATTTATTATTTGGAAATTCCATTCTTTGTTGTTAATAGTCTTACCTGATGTAGCATTTTGGAATTATCAATTGGTTCAATGAATTTAGTTTGATGGTGTTTGTGTGGGAATTACTCTCTTATAATGTCTTTTGTTTTTAATTCCTTTCAAAGTTCTGATAATTTCATATTTGTTTCATCTTTTTTAAGGATTTCATAAATGAGGTTTCAAACCTACAGAAGAGATGGAGTTCTGATCGATAGCGGCTTTTGTTATTGTTAAATGTGTGTAGGTGGTACTTGATATCTTCCATACATTCCCTGGTTGTCAAATTGTGATGTTTATTATCAGTGGTATATATGTAATATTTTACAACAAAGTAATAAATAACTTAACTCCATTCCATTCCCCCATTTTCAAGTTTCCATAGCCTTAACTCCATCTGTTACTTGATCTTTGAAGCAAACTAATTCTCATCATTGAGACATAATAAATAAATAAGTTAATTTGGAGTGCTTTGTTTCTATATTGTGATACTGTTGCATTAGAAATATAAGCTACTTTAAATGTTTTGTTGGTTGAAATGTGTAGTTATTTTTGCTTTAGTTTTCTTTCTCTTAGACGATATGATCTTTTCATACTATACCCTTACATGTTAGTAATTGTTTGATTTTCTGTATTTTATGTACTGTTTAGAAAGTTGATCATTATTCTCAAATTAGTATTTAAACTTCACAAGTTAGAAATTTAGTGAAATTTTGATAAATATATAAGTTCTATATATTTTGGTATTTTCCTAGAGTAGATGTTTTATAGAGTAAACAACCATTTTAGATTTTTAGTCTCTCGATATGTGATTGTGTGACTTTAGTCTTTCAAATGTATCAAAATTACAAAAGAAAATTTAATATGTGATTTTGAAGTGTATCTTTCGTCATTCGAGGATGGTTTGAAATTTAGAGACATCTAGGGTCTCACACATTTAAGAACTGATATGATTATTTATCCAATGTTTATATCATAAGTTTACTTTATCTACAAGATAATACAACAAAAAAATCTTACTTGCAGCTTAAGTGTACCAATTGGTGTGTGTCAAGGAAATCCCGGACAAGCTGGTGCAGGAGCCGTACTTCGTGCTGAAGAAGGGAGAAAGGTGTCTATATTATAATTTATAATTTCAATATACTATGCAACAATTCAATTTTTGGTTTTACTTTCTTTATGATATTATGTAGCTAACTCTCAGGTAATTGTAAAAGAAAACTAACTCTTAGGTCTTTTCATAGGTCTATTGCATGCGTGAAGGATTGGGCAATACAACAAAGGATGTTGCTGAATATAAGGCTTTAATTCTAGGACTGTATCTAGCTGTTAGAAAAGGATACAAGCACATTCATGTCATAGGAGACTTTCTGCTTGTTATCAATCAGAACGACTCGCCGATATGCTCAATGATGTTCGTAGGCAGAGGAGTCGGCCTGGTTGGATGGGATATCTAGTCTACCGTCACCTACAAGACCACTGGAATGATCCAAAATACTTGGCTAAGTGTGCGCAGAATAAGAAGAATAGGGCATCAGAGAAAGGAGGAAGCGTGCACACTGGAGGTTCTATCTCTATCTTGCAGCATGCAGAGAGATTCGTATATACTTAAACTTATCTTTTCATGTCATTATAATTAATTATAATTTATCAATTAGAAACTTATGTTATCGATTATAGGCCAAGAAGTGGGGCCGAATGCCACATGTGGATGAGCTCCACCGCCACACTAATATTAGGAGAGGCACGGGCTACTTTGTAGATGAGTGTGCTCGCATTACTCAGGTATATATCTCTTTTTAAGATAATTTCAATTTGAAAATATTATTTTACCAATGACTAATTTTAACTTGTGTATTTAATAGGAGGAGTTCCACCGACGATTGTCTCAGTTAAGTATACCAGTCGATCCCGCTGAGCTAGAAAAGTTGAAAGAGGTGTTGTGGAAAGATACTGTTGGAGGCCCCTATAAGAGTCGCATGTACGGGACAGGAGACATGTATACCAATTTGTTAGACTCTGGAGCTTCGACGAGCGCGGTCCTTTCCTCCGAGCACCTTAGGATCATCCGGGAATTGACAACGCAGGTTGCACAATATCAGGAGCATGTTGCACGACAGGAGCAGCAACTTGCACGACAGCAGCAGCTACTTGACCATGTATATAATCATGTCGGGATTCCAGTACCTCCACCTGAGTCGCAACCGCCCGAGCAGGACCACCCCCCCACCCAGCATGGCCAGCCTGCCCAACAGGACCAGGACCAGGACCAGGACCTGGATGATGGAGGTGGTGATGACATAGACCATGCTTATGAGAAGGGTTATTGATGGCATCTAGGTAATTTGTCGTTGTTTGGCACTTGTTGAATTAGTTTTAAATGGTCTCGCTTTTGGACTTAGTTTATGTGATTTTTAGTTACATTGGTTTGGAAATATAAGTTAGTATATGTGATATTTAGTTATATTGGTTTGGAATTATAAGCTAGTTGAAATTATTTGGTTTGGATTGAATTTCTAGTGAATTGGTAGGCTGAGTCTGAATTAAATTGGCAGGGAAGTAAACAGGTAGCTGAAAATGGTTGCTGAAAATTGCTTAGGCTGGACTGAATTAAATTGGTAGGCTGGATTGAATTTCTAGTGAATTGGTTGCTGAAAATGTAAACAGGTTGCTGAAAATGCAGCAAAATGTAAACAGGCTGTAAACACTAAATTTTTAATTTGAAAATGATCACTGTTGTGTTTGCTGTAAACATTAAATTTTTAGTTTGAAAATGATCACTGTTGTGTTTGCAAAATGTAAACAGGTTGCTGTAAACATTAAATTTTTTGTCTTGTGTTTGCTGAAAATGAGTACTAGGATATAATGGAGGTGCAAATGCAATGAATATGAATATTCATAGTCATAACAACCTTGCTTCTTCTATTGAGTCTTTGAGTTCTATGAATCAGGACTTGCACTGGAAGCTGCAGCAGCAAAGATCAGCTACGCTTTTTGGAGGAGAAAACCAGAAAGAAAACAACCGTGTTTCACTTGAGAATGGGAACCAACTGGAGTGGTAATGCAACCAACTGGAGTCCTGGACCTGCTCATGATAATGCAACCATCTGGAGTCTTATGGTACTTAGGAAGATGAAATTAATGAATAGGCCAACTCTTTTAATTATTTGTAGACAGACTCCTTTAATTATATCTTAGTTAATTATGTATTGTTCTTTACAGTGGACAGTGTTTATTGGCTCTCAAGCAAATTAACTAGTATTATGCCAAGCAAATTTACTGACATTGTTGAATCTAATCTAATTGATTATGCTAATTTGTTTGGATCTAGTCTTATGTGGGTTCTATGCAATTACTTATTGTACCCATTGGATTATCTTAAGTGCTCAATTTAGGGCCGGTTGGACTTTTCGAGGTATTTGACATTTGAAATGTTCAAATGGTTTATTGAAATTTTCTTAAGTTTAGGATGATACCTCTTTCGATTTCATCGATCTTTGAATTAATTATAGGCTAGTTACATTTGCTGAGTCCGAATTGGCAGGAAAGTCGTATTGCAAAAATAGAATGGAGCTGTTTGAATGTAATGGAAGGATTTTGGAAAATTATTTATCACTTCGTACCGACGGAATTTCCGACGAAATTTTCTTGGAAATTTACGAGGGATATTTCCGAGGGATTTGCGAGGGATATTTCCGAGGGATTTGCGAGGGATATTTCCGAGGGATTTGCGAGGGATTTGCGACGAAAACGTTTCCGAGGGAATTTTCCGTCGGAAATCGTTTGCGAGGACCGTTTATCCCACAGAATTTTGTCCGTCGGAAACGTGAATTAGCGACCGATTTTCCTGCTTTTCCGAGGGATTTTTCCCTCGGAAATCACCGAAATTCTTGTAGTGCTTTATGGTTCATTAAATGGTTCAATGAATGGGGACTAGAAACCTGCATTTATCCCGAGTTTGCCGAAAAGGCTTTTCAGAAGTTTACTAAGGAGACCAATTTTCAGGATCATATGAAATTACTTGCCTTCCATGCTAGCTTTGGAATCTCTTGGATTACTTCTTGGACTTATAAAAAAGAATTAGCACTCCCAAAAAGTAAGATTTATATTTGGGTTGTTAGAAGTATCAAGATTAACTGGTGGAATAAATTTAATCCATAATTAATTAAAGAATTAACGTTGTAGGAATGGTTTAGAAAGAACCCAAAATTTCTTGCTAAACCAAAAGAAAATATTAAAGAATGTGAATTTTTAGTAGCAGAATTATCTTCATCCTCTAATAAGAATGAATTTCTGAAAAAACTACAATGACGAAGATAATCATCCCAAAGTTTTAATGCAGTAAATGAGGACGACTGTTATGGCATTAGTGGTGTTCCAGAATTATGACGGGCTAAATTATTCAAACAAAAGACAATACAACATTAATTATATGACAAGACAAGGCATTATCTCTTCAGACAGCATTATTATTACTTTTGAAAAAAGCAAGATTCGGCATTATCTCTTCAGATAGCATGTTATCACTTTTGACGAAATTGTAAAAGTTGTTTGTTTTATTCAAGGGTATTATTGTAATTAGAATATCAGTTTTAGGATATTATTGTAATTGGATTCCTATCCTTCAGACATAAAATTTCTCTGAAGTTAAGAAATCATCTGGTTAAAAATTCTGTAAGTTTGTTAAGTTTTATAAAATCATGAGTTTGCCAAGTTATTTGTTCTCTTTATCTTATTTTCAATTAGTATTTCAAGTTATATTTCTATTAACTAATGAATTAGATTTATTCTTAGACGATTTACCATTGTTTTTTCATTTTTCATTATATACTATGTTTTATTTTGATATTTTCTTGGGAGCTATATATATATATATATATATATATATATATATATATATATATATATATATATATATATATACTGACAAACTTAAAAGGCTTACATATTTTAAGATCCTAAACATCTTTTAACCTTGACTTAAAATTTTGAACATCCTCCTCATTCATGACCGAAACATACACAAGGCAATTCCAACATCGATTTCTCATCCAAACTCAAATGTCCATGCAAAAACATTCAAAAAACTAAATAAAGTAAGGAATTCTTTTGTATTAACTCAAACTATGGTTTGAGTTTTGTTAGAAGGCAAGCAAACCAAGTTGCTCACAATTTGGCTAGAGCTTCTCGGTCTTATACACGGCTTCAACACCATCAACAACTTGTTTACAGTCCATTTAAAGTGTTATTTGTGTATATCCCTCCTTTCTTATCCATTTTAGTGCTTCTAGCAGTACATAGCTTCAGCTTCTTTTAACCTGTATAATTTCACCCATATCATTTCTGATCTACACAAGCTAACTCCAAAACAATCATCATCATGTGGAAAGAGAGTTGCATCTATGTTGTATTTAAGATTCCCTGGCATTGGCTTTTCCCACCTTGTGACTTGTTGTGGGGCTTCTGCAGAATTATCATTTAATTGTTGATGTGCACAGGTCCATTCATGCAAATAATCAGCTGCCAATTGAACTGAAATTCGTGGCTCAACCTCTATATCATTCCACAACTTGTTGTTTCTTCTAGACAATAGCTCCATTAGATCATGACTAACAAGGAAGGATGCTTTATCGTTAGAGAAATGATTAAGCATTTTTAATACTGCTTCACTGAACCTGTTACTAGCTTGCACCATAGGAACCATTTGACTCCATAGTCCTGCAACTTCCCAGCATTGTCTTGCTTTGATGCACCCATGAAGAATGTGACTTTCTTCCTCTATGCCTATCAAGCATTGTGGACAAATATTATCACACACCACTCCCTTATTTTGAAGATTAAATCTTGTAGGGAGGCACTCTCCCATAGCTCTCCACAGTATAATTTTGCACTTATGGCATGTTACAATACACTTCCATCGCATCATACATATGTATCTTGTATTTAGGAGTATATATATAAATGTTTTCAAGGATGTAATTAGTACTAGCGCCGGGATCCGTGCGATGCACGGGGTCAAAGCTTTATAATTGTTAGGATATTAAAATTTGATGGATAAATTAAAAATCAGCACACAAATTAACGGAAATTTATAATTCAAACATAAGTAATAGTGCATGGAAATAAGGTAGCAAAGTAATTTATAATTCAAACATAAGTAATTCAAACAGTTAAATATTTTTAAAAAATCAGCACACAAATGAAATCGATCCATTAAAATATAGATAACAAATGATAATCAAATAACTTTAGTTTAACGCATTATCACATTACATAAGATCTCAGACAACAACACTCTACATAACATATTTGAATAGATGAATATTTTTTACGAACACTAAATTATAATAAAACACACTACTTAGCATCGAACTTTACATATTTTGTCTTGATTTATTTTTCACCAATATAAATTTTGGGCATTCAGACAGTTAATTTTTTTCCACGTATTGAGCACTGAACGTTGAGCATTTGAACGGTTAGTTTTTTTTTACGAACACTAAAGTATAAAAAAATACACTACTTAGCATCAAAAATAACTTTACATAATTTGTTGCGAAATTAATTTTCATTTTCACTAATCTGATTATGGAGGAATCAACTTTCGTTATTTGAACAGTAAAAATTTCTAGTGAACCCTTAAAATATAAAATTATGAATTATGGGGAACAAACTAGTTCACCTATGTGAACAATTAAATTTTTTGCTGGATCATAAATTACCCTAAAATAAAAAAATATCAAGGAAAAAAAGAGGGAGAAAAAGGAGAGAAAGAGGGAGTTTTGGGGAAAGAAACAAAACAAAAAAAAAGAGGGGAGTTTGGGGAAAGACACAAAACAAAAAAAAGGAGGAGCTTTTAGAGAAACAAACAAAACAAAAAAAAGGAGGGAGGGGGGAGTTTTTTGGAGAAACAAAAAAACAAAAAAAATGGAGGGGGGAGGAGTTGGCGCCAAAGGGAGGGAGGGAGAGAGATATTGGCGCCAAAAGTGGGGGGAGGGCCTACTTGGAGACTACCTCCGGATATATATTTTAAGATGTATCATTTGTGTAAAGTTTTTTTTCTTTGCAATTTAAATCAATCACACATTACATGGCATAAAAACATTGATTTTTATTCTAACCACCTTGAAAATCACACATCATGATTTCTAATTAGTAGGTAGTGTAAAGAAATTCTAAACTAAAGTGACAGTACAACTAGGGGTGTGCATAATTACTAGTTTACTGTTACCATACTTAAACCATACTGGAACCTTTTTGAAAAGCCCATACTGAATTTTTAATTTACTGGTCCAAATATGTTTGACAAAAAAGGGTAATACTGGGAGCCCATTTTATTAAAACCGGTATACCATTTTCGTTACCACTGAAAACTTCGTTCCTTCTTCGACCAAAACGCGAAACTCACTTCATCGTTTCCTTCTTCCACCGACCACCATAGACGCGAAACTCACTTCGTTTCCTTTCTTCGTTTCCTTCTTCCTCCATATACGTGATTGTTTTCCTTCACCAAATCGGAACCCTAACCACCAAATCCCCAAATTGGAACTGCAGATCTCCAATCGAAGCCCTAACCCTCTCTCTCTCTCTCTCTCTCAACAGTCGCGGCCGCAGGTTTGTTCTTCAACGCGAAACCGATTTGTAGTTTTGTTATTGCTTTTGTTATAACCTGGTCTCATTATCATAACCCCGCCTCTTTTTAGAAGAGGCTCAGATCTTGATTGATAAAGGCTTCAAGCTATTTTACTTGTTTTTGTGTCTTTTGTATGTGTGTGATTCACTCAACTTGTAACACTGAGGATATGAAATGCTGTCATTTCTTTGGTTGTTAGGTTCTAATTTCTTGTTGTTGGAGTTTTGCCAACCCATTGATGTTCGTGTGCTTGTCCGTTGAAGGACTTTTTGAAAAGTTTGGTTTACCTGCACAATCTCTTATTTAATTCTGCAGTTAAACTAATACGCTTTAAATGACATTAAAGATCCAATTCAAGAAAAAGCAAAGCATAAAGAATGTCTACTTTTCAGGGAAAGGGGTGGTCCCAATTACTAATTAAGAAATGAGTTTTAATGCTGGAATTCTTTGATCTAAGCTTTTCTTAACTTGATAATTAACTCTCACTTCATTTTTCTAACCTGTGATTCATGTTTAACCATTATAAAATTTCTAATGTTCAGATTCTGTACTATATATTCATTAAGAGTAGAGGGGCACAAGGACAAGCAACATCTACATTGGATAGTTGATGTGGCATTTTTCTTCTGTGTTCAATGGGTTGGCAAAGTCCTTCACATGTTCGTGTTCAACGTGTGCTTGTCCGTTACAAGTTGGTTGTTAGGTTCATCAGTTTGGTTGTCCATTATGTCGTTCAATTATTGAAAAGGACAATGTTTAAGATTACTGAATTTCTGTTTGTACTGGTTCTTCTGCAGATTTTGCTCTCTGATAATTTTTGGCTTAAGGGCTTTATAATGCATCAGTCTTATTTATAATAAGAAATAGAGTAGTATAATACTACAGTTGTATTCCATACGGGCTATATAAATATAATTAATGATAACTGCTGTTTCATTTGATCATTCTTGCTGTTTCAGTAGTTGCTTGAAATTTTATAATGTTTATATATGTGACATTCTCTCTATACTTTTTGTTTTGTCCAAGAAAGTGTGATATTTCAATCTGCTGGAAAATTGAGGCTAAGCATTTGTGGCTGGCCAGAGAATCTTTTGATAGTCATAATATTCTTAACTATGTACAGTTTGTTACTTGTCCACCATTGATATTTGCTTGTCATGCTTATATAATATTAATACATTATCTTGTATGAATAACTATTGCATATTGATAGGCCTGTTACAGTAATTTGGAGTTGAAAAAGATGAATGGTAATGACTTTCCAGCTTTCGAGATAGGAGAACAAGTTGCCTCTACCCCTCCACCTACGATGTCTAATGCTCGCAGCATGTTACCACCACGCTCTGAAGCGCGTAGGAATCGGTCTGATGCTTGGGATCATTTTACACCTGAGCCAGGCACCCAAAAGAAAGCCAAGTGCAGATATTGCGATGCCATAATCAGATATGATAATGGGACAAGTGGCATGCGCTCTCACCTAACAAGATGCAAGCACCGACCCGAGCAAGAAGTTTCTAAGAGGCAAAAGTCATCTTCATCAGTTAATTTGGAAGGGGATGTTGTTTCTTCTCCTTCAATTGCAAAGTTTGACCAAGAGGCAATTCGTCGTGCAATGGTGGATTATTTTGTGGATTGTGAACTTCCGTTTAGACACGTAGAGAAAAAGAGTTTTCGCAGATTTATGAGCATTGCAAGCCCAAGATTTGTTGTTCCCTCACGCACTTGATGATGATTGAGTAAGACAATATTTCTTCAATTTCTGTCACAATTGTTTCTGTTTCTGTTTGCACTGTTTCTGTTTGCATCTATTTTAAAGCATGATGATGATTTTAAAGCATCTGTTTCTGTCACAATCTGTTTCTGTTTCTGTTTGCACTGTTTCTGTTTGCATCTGTTTCTGTTTCCACTGTTTCTGTTTGCACTGTATCTTTGAATGGATCATTTTAAAGCATGTGATTGAGTAAGACAATATTTCTTCAATTTCTGTCACAATTGTTTCTGTTTCTGTTTGCACTGTTTCTGTTTGCATCTATTTTAAAGCATGATGATGATTTTAAAGCATCTGTTTCTGTCACAATCTGTTTCTGTTTCTGTTTCTGTTTGCACTGTTTCTGTTTGCATCTGTTTCTGTTTGCACTGTTTCTGTTTGCACTGTATCTTTGAATGGATCATTTTAAAGCATGATGATGATTTTGTTCTCTTGTAACTGATACTTGATGGCTCTATATTTTGTTCTATTGTGGTTGGTTTAGAATTTGAGCCTCTCAAATTACAAACAAAGTCTCATATATGATATATCTATTGTGGACTTGGTTGTTATCAGGTGTTGCCTCCTTGTATTCGTGTTGTTGGAGGGGTTTTTTCACTTCAGTTCGTTTCCAATAGAAAGGAAAAGATCTTCAGTTGTCACATGTGTCCTGGCTAGCTTGGTGGTCCATCTTTTTCAGCTTTGTTGTTTCCTTTTGAGTTTAGCAGCACAGAGGCATCACATCCCTTCAAAACTGAAAATAATGAAACAGATATACTACAATGTATGCAAGGCAAAAAAAAGAGAAAAATACTTAGAAGGTTAATTAAGTCTTTTGTAGCATGCATTACCCGAATGAAGCAATCATGGAAGTGCAATCTCAGAATTGCTGCAGGGACAGCTTTGTCTACAGCACTAGCAGCTTTCACTGTCTTAGCAACAATGAACTCTACATCAGGACATGTCTTTTCATAGTAGTTTAAGCTAAGTGAATTCCCTGTTGAAGCTACTGAAAACATTAGAATTAAATTCAAGAATGTAACCATTATAGCCATATGCATGACAAGTATAAATGTTAATTTGATTATTTTTATATAGCTTATTTTTATATGCAATGAGCAATACTGCTTCAAGTGTTTCTGAGTAATTGCAAAATTTATATTTAAGTTTCTTGTTGGATGTGTAGTCCTTCTTGATCAATATATAATTAATGTGCATCAGAAAATGGTTTTTCGTAGTAAAAACTGTTTCCCTGAAATGGTAAACCGTTTTCAAAACCGGTAAACCGTTTCCTGAATGCGAAAACCGGTTTTAGAATGGTAAACTGGTTTTCAGCACTGAACCGGTTTTGAACCGGTTTCGAACCGGTTTTAAAATTTCAAACCGGTTTTTAGAAAATGGTAAACCAGAACTGGATTTGAAAGAGGTATGGTGTGGTGTGGTATGGATTTTGTACCATGCACACCCCTAAGTACAACCGATACTAACTAAACTTATTTTAAAGTAACAAGTTTCCTTCTAGCATTTCTCTTTAAAAGCTTATTTTAACTTGCCGTCCTCAACGCAAAAAATGCCGTTCTCCTCCTCTGACAAGCAGCCCCCTCTGCCTGAGATTGTGGCCTTTCTTTCCTGATCTCTCCTATTCCAGGTTAGCTTCTTCTTCCCTGGCCCGTCTCCTCTTCCATAGTAGCTAAAAATTAGATTACAATCTTTAAATTTATGTTTGTAAAATAGTTTTAAATTTCTAAGTTATTCTTTCATTGTTACAGACAAAGTTGAACTGATGCTCCATCTCAACAAAAACAGAGCCGGGTGGGGATAGTTCTACTGTTCTACAAGGAGAACAACTCAATGTTACTTTAGTTTTCTCTATCAATTAAAATTACAATTTGGTCGAAAATGTCAAACATTGCAGTCATACAAGTACATAGACAATAATTTTCTATTCATTTGGGAGAATGGTCAAATTTCACTTCAATGGAGATTTAGCAAGACTTCAACTTGCTCTACTCCAGTATCTCCGTATGAAAATTCCTCAATCTCACACTTTTAGTTCAAATACCAATTCTCTAGAAAGGAAAACAGATCTTATGAGCTAAATAATTCATGTTCAGAGATCTGAAAGATGTCACATTGCATGGCTAGTTGGATATTCCAATCATCAGACAGCACAGTTCAGTTCTTCAGCCTTCTTGAAAAACATGAATCAATCCTGCAATTAACATTTTAATAGCAAGAAAGTGCAGTTTCAACAATGGGAGTGAGACTTCGGAAAACATTATTTGCTATTTACTAAATGAAATAACAAAGACACCATCAGGATGGAAAATTGATCTCATCCACAGCATTGTCTACTGTGTAGGAAGGTGTTCTGGATTGGGCCACAGCCCATAACGAATACTGGGCCGACGTGGATGGCCCAGTACGTAATCAGCATCACACGACTTGTGGAGCGGGTCGCAACCCGTTAAAAAGTTTGGGCCTATGCGAGCGGCCCAACAACGACCAGCGCCAACTTATACCCACGATGGGAGGATCTACGGTGGAGAGGAATTCTCGCAGATCCAACGGCCGCCCTCAGCACCCAGGTGCTATATAACGAGACCCTGACATCATATGAAAGGTACGTTTTTAACCAATATTACTACACAAAATCACCCCACTGACTTGGGCGTTGGAGTGCCATCGCAGGTACACCTCGAGGGAGCTCTGCACGCGACCAGCATACACACAGGAACGACCTCAGTATCTGACACCAAGCTCCCAATACAGCACGAGCACAAACAGATTTATTTCAACAAAAGGACCGATCGCTCAGAGAAGAGTCCGGTTCATTGGCGACCACAGTGGGAGAGCGAACATCCCCACTCCAATAGACATGGCTCCGCGAGGCAGACCACGCGGCGCCCCGCATCCACGAGACATCACCGCAATTCCTCAGCGACAACAAACACCGGAGGGCGACGCTGCCGATGTAGGCGATACTGCGTCCAGTGCACAAGGGGCTCCTCCCGGCCATACAAGCGTCATGCTGCCAAACGAGATATTACAAGAACTACGCGAGTTGTTGAGAGCTAGGAACGGAAACATCGCCGACCCAGTCGCCTCTGGAAGAGCATACACCGCGCCTGAACAGCGTCGCCGCGACGACGAATCGTCGAGACCAAGAGGCAATCCCTCCAGAAGACATAGATCTCCCCCGAGAAGGCAATTGGTACACCGATCGCCCCCAAGAAGACGAGGACTGGTCCAGCAACAACCACGAACCCCCCTTTCCTCAACTGACCCGACATACTGGCCCGAGGAAGAGTCCTACCAAGAATCTTCGTACGACTCCTCTAGGTCACTGACTCGGTCCAGAAGTAGATCACAGGAAAGATTCCCTCGTCCCTACTGGGATGCGCCTCCTCCACGGGCTCATAGGTATGAATCACCTCCTCCACGACGTGGTCATCGGGGTCGCTACCCCGAGGACCGACCATCTCGTAGGAGGACGGGCAATGACGGCCTGGGACCCTTCACCCGGGGAATCGACGAGTACCCTATCCCGCGAGCACTGGAGAAGCCACCCTCTGATCTCAGGATGTACAACGGGGTAAAGGACCCCGATGCCCACCTACGATATTTTGACTTGGTAATGAAGTATAGGCGGGCAGACGGGCCGGTTAAATGCAAAATCTTTCCACTAACCCTAGAGGGACCCGCTCTGGAGTGGTTCACTAAATTAAGGCCCAACAGTGTCTCGTCCTGGGAGCAATTGGCTCGAGTTTTTAGTGCCCGCTTCACCGCATCAAGGGTGAAGCCTAAATCACATGCCATCTTGAAAGCAATTAGGCAGGGCCCGGATGAATCCCTCCGTGAGTATGTTGAGCGCTTCAACAAAGAAGCCTCCAATGTCCGTGGGCTGGAGGACGATATGCGCCTATGGTTTCTCCTGGACGGCCTCCGAACTGGCAGTTTATTTGAGATAGAAGTTGGTGTGAACGAACCGCCAGACCTCGAAACTTTCCTACGCCGATCGCAGAGATTTATGAACTATGAGGAAAGAGCGATGGCAACCCAAGCCGTCGCAGGGCAAGCGAAGGATCTCCAATCGAACCGGGTCCAAGACTCCAGGAGGGATAGAGGAGACAGAGAAGGACCATCCAGGGAATTCAGGCAGAAGAAATTCTCTGACCGGACCAAACTAAATACCTCGTACTCCCAGATCTTGGCCGAGTGCGCGAACACGGAATTCAAAGATATTAAGAGGCCCGAACCACTAGTCCTTAAAGAAGGACAACGCCCGTCTCGCCGGTACTGCCGTTATCATAGAAGTAACGGACACGACAACAACAATTGCATGACCCTGAAAGACGACATCGAAGAACTGATCAGAAAGGGAAAGCTAACCCAGTACGTGAAGAAAGGGCCTACAGAGAAACCAGAAGAGAAGGACAGAGATCGGTCCCCTCGAAAGGGTAAGGCGATCGTGAATGAAGTTGGGAAAGGCTCAAAGGAAGACGAGGATGAATACAGTGAAGAAAGAAACGACCACAGGAGGTCAAGGGGACGCGCGGTTGCAATGGTGATTACTGGAGGGTGCCCTATGGAAGGAGGAGAAACGAACAAATCATCGAAAAGACGCTGGAAAGAAATAATGAACGTCGCCTCGACCTCCACGCCCGGTCGCCCCTCAAAAAGGCCGCCTTTCGCATTCGGCGACGATGATTTGCTCGATGGGAAGCCTAATAAGTATGTCCCACTAATCGTCACCGCGGTAATGGCTAATGTCGAGGTCAAAAGAATCCTGGTCGACCAGGGAAGCTCGGCTGATATCATCTTTGAAGACCTCCTCGACATCTTGAGGATACCAAGGGGCGAGTTGACGGCCTATCAGGGATCTGACCTGATAGGTTTCAATGGATCATCCACAACACCTCTTGGGATGCTGGAACTTATGGTAACCTTCGGGGACAACAGCGGGGAGAAACCCAAATGCAGAGTTGTGAAAGTAAATTTTTTGGTATTACCATGCAAATCGGTATACCAATGTATCATCGGTCGTCCCACTTTGGGAAAGCTGGAAGCCGTGACCTCGACCGTCCATTTAAAGATGAAATTCTATTCGGACAGTAATGAATTTGTCACCATCCTGGAAGATTTGCAAGCCGCTCGACGATGCCACTTCATGAGCATGAAGGAACAAGGAGAGCATGAAACGAGAAAGACGAACGCCGTGAATAAGGGCGGGAGGCAAGTCAATGTGGCTGATCTGGATGCCCGCTACGACCCGGATAGTGAACCTGAAGAAGGAGATGATGACCTTACCCGAGAGCTGAAGAAAAGAATTAAAAGACCTGAGCCACACAGGGAACTCGCCCGAGTACAACTGGGGAACGACCCAGAAAAGACTGTGTCATTGGGAAGCGACCTTCCCACAGAGATACGAGATCAGTTAATCCAATGCTTGAGGGAACACGCTGATGTCTTCGCATGGAGTGCCGGGGACATGCCAGGCGTCCCACCAGAGGTAGCTTGTCACCACCTGGCCGTTAATCCCACCGCAAAATGGGTCGCCCAAAGAAGGAGGGTGCAGGGTGACGAGAAAGGGAAAGCCGCCAGTAAGGCAGTCGATGATTTGCTGGAAGCCGGGTTCATCAAAGAAATAAAGTACACGACCTGGCTATCTAACGTGGTTCTGGTCAAAAAGGCCAATGGGAAATGGCGCATGTGCGTCGACTATACTGATCTTAACCGGGCATGCCCTAAAGACGCGTTTCCAGTACCAAGCGTAGACCGGTTAGTTGACAGCGCAAATGGCTTCAGGTTACTCTCGTTTTTAGACGCTTACTCGGGTTATAACCAGATCTCAATGCACCCGCCCGACCAGGAAAAGACAGCCTTCATGACGGCGAGAGGGAACTACTGTTACTTAGTCATGCCTTTTGGACTGAAAATGCCGGCGCGACCTATCAGAGAATGATGAATAAAGTTTTCCAGTCACAGATCGGCAAAACGGTCGAAGTGTACTTAGACGACATGATCATAAAAAGTAAACAAGACATTGATCATGTGGCCGACTTAAGATATTTATGGAAGCCCGCAAGAACTCGCTGAAGCTGAATCCTAAGAAATGCACGTTCGGAGTCAGGGCGGGTAAGTTTTTGGGGTTCTTCTTAACAGAGCAGGGAATTGAGGCGAATCCAGATAAATGCAGGGCCGTGATAGAAATGAAGTCACCTACTAGCAAAAAAGAGATTCAGAAGCTGAACGGGATGATAGCCGCGCTATCGCGATTCATTTCAAAAGCGGCCAGCAAGTCTCTCCCACTTTTCAAATTACTTAAGAAGGAGGCGAAGTTTGAATGGTCGGTCGAATGCGACCAGGCCCTAGATCAGCTGAAAAAGGTTTTGTTGCAACCGCCCATCCTGACCACCCCTGAGCCCGGGGAAACGTTGTACCTATACCTCTCCATCAGTGATGAAGCCCTAGCAGCCGTACTGGTGCGGGAAGACGGGGAGAAACAGAATCCCGTGTATTTTGTGAGTAAAGCACTCCAGAGACCAGAACTCAGGTACCAAAGGATCGAGAAGCTAGCTCTTGCACTAATAGTGGCCGCTCGAAGACTGAGATCGTATTTCGTGGCTCATCAAATCATCCTCAGAACAGATCAGCCCGTTCGACAGATCTTGCATCGACCCGACTTAGCAGGAAGGATGATCAAATGGGCAGTAGAGCTCTCAGAGTTCGGCGTGAAATATGAGACAAGAACGACCACAAAGGCACAAATTCTGGCAGACTTCATAGCCGAGATGACCCCGATCTAGGAAGAAAGGCCTGATCCGACCTGGACACTATACGTCGACGGCTCCTCAAACTGCAAAGGGAGCGGGGCAGGTTTGATTCTAGAAAGCCCAGAAGGAACGACCGTGGAGGTTTCGTTGACATTTTCCTTTGCTACGTCGAATAACCAGGCAGAATACGAAGCATGCATTGCAGGACTTATGCTCGCCAGGGAGTTCAAAGCACGACGGGTCGAGCTCCGTTCTGACTCCCTGTTAGTAGTGTCCCAAATTGGAGAAACGTATGATGCCAAAGATAAAGTTTTACGGAGGTACCTCGCTAAGGTACGAGAGCTGCTCGATCAGTTCGAAAGCGCAAAAGTCCGACACATCCCCAGGTCAGAAAATGGAAGGGCGGACGTACTTTCGAAACTGGCGAGTACAAAAACCCCGGGGAACCACAGGAGCGTAATCCAGAAGATACTCCCTCAACCCAGCGTCCAACTAGAAACAGCTCCAATCACCGATGTCTGCATGATCGGTCAAGGGACGACGTGGATCAATCCCATCCTGAGGTACATCGTGTTGGGGGAAGAGGAAGCCGACCCAAAGAAGTCTGCTCTCACGCGAAGGCGGGCATCATCATATTCGGTTGTTGAAGGCAAATTGTTTCGCCGAGGACTCTCAACACCGTTACTGAAGTGTCTGACACCACAAGAGGCCAATTATGTGTTGAGGGAAATCCACGAAGGGATATGTGGGAATCACCTAGGGGCACGAGCACTGGCCAAAAAAGCACTTCGAGCGGGATACTATTGGCCAACGATGGAGGGTGATGCCAATGAGCTAGTAAAAAAAATGTGATAAGTGCCAGAAGCACGCGGACATACATATCGCCCCCGGTCGAATTGAACTCCATTACCGCTCCATGGCCGTTCGCGTGGTGGGGAATAGACCTTCTGGGCCCGTTCTCAGCAGCCCCAGGACAGCTTAAATACTTAATAGTGGCAGTAGACTACTTCACCAAGTGGGTAGAGGCCGAGCCCTTAGCGACTATTACCTCCAAAAACTGCTTGAAGTTCTTCAAGAAAAATATACTAGTTCGATTTGGAGTCCCTCAGGTCGTAGTCTCGGACAACGGCACCCAGTTCACGGACAAAAACTTCCAAGAATACATGACGGAACTAGGAATCAAGCAGCGCTTCACATCGGTCGAGCACCCACAGACCAACGGACAAGCAGAGGCCGCCAACCGGGTGATCCTGTGCGGGCTGAAAAGAAGGCTGGACGAATCCAAAGGCAAGTGGGCAGAAGAACTCCCCTTCGTACTATGGGCATACCGAACCACCCCACACTCCACCACAGGAGAAAGTCCGTTCAAGTTGGTATACGGCGTGGAGGCACTCATCCCGGTTGAAGTTGGAGAGCTCAGTTGGAGAACTGCATATCCCAAAAACCCCAATGAGAACGATCAGGGACTCAGAGAGGAACTCGACTTGGTTGAAGAACTCCGCACCAAAGCATCGTTGAAAGAAGCACTTGTGAAACAAGGGATGGCAACGAGACACAACTTAAAGGTCGTCCCTAGAGAATTCACCATCGGCCAGCTCGTCCTCAGAAGAGCGACGATAGGACAGAAGTTCGCAGCTCAAGGTAAACTCGCTCCAAACTGGGAAGGTCCCTACCGAGTCGTTTCGAAGACAGGGAAGGGCGCCTACCAACTTCAACCCATAGGAGGCGGGGCGGTGCCAAGAACATGGAACGCGGCCAACCTCAGGCGATACTTTGTTTAAACTTTTGACTAAATTCAATTGTAACTCTGTCATTGACCACTGGGTTTTTATTGAATGAATAAAGTAAGTACACCGGGCGGGACACTCTTTTCCCACTGGGTTTTTATTGAGGCCCGCTCGGCCATCACGGCAGATGGTATGTTTTTATATGTCGTCTCATCCTTTTATGTTTTCCATACAGATCCATTAACCGCCAGGCGGGTTAAAATCAAACCGAATTTGATAAACCACTGGGCGGGCTCAGCAGTACTTAGTCGATCTAAGTAACACGAAGCGATCTTAATCGATAGTCGCAACGCCAATGGCGAGTTAAATCTAGGGACGAACCCTGGTAAACGACCCGAAGGCTAAAAACACGAATTAAAAGAAACGAAGCGCTCACAACCGAAAGTCGCACCCCCAAGGGCAAGTTAAATCTAGATACGAGGTCCAGTAAACTGCCCGAAGGCTAAACGAATTAAACAGAACGATTAAACTGCCCGAAGGCATAGTACATATTACAACAGTGGGGCGACTCGAAAGCCGCCCAAAAACAAAAGACAAATACTTGGAGCATATTACAAAAATTCTAATTGGAACGATCGAAAACAACCATTTCCTCCACTAAGACGTTTCCTTCCTCGTCCTCCTCAGCAGGCTTGATGATCCGACCGTCCACATAAGAATGGGAAAAATTGATAATACCCGGGTCCAGCACAAGGTCCGGGTAGACGCACCGCACCTGGGCCAGAGCCTCATCAAACCGCTCCTTGCAAATTGAAACAGTGGAATGAACGAGCCGATCATATTGGGCATAAGCCTCTTCCCGCTCCTTCTTCAAAGCTTCAATGGACGACTTCATTTCAGCAACTTCCAGATTCAAGCCGCTCATCTGTTCAGTCAAATCGCTAACCTTCCCCACCTCAAGCTGCAAATTCTTCTCAGCTTCAGTTAATGCGACCTGGGCGTCATCTAGCTCTTGGGTGACGACGGAGAGCGACTTCCTTTTTTCGTCGAGGGCAGCGACGGTAGGCTGAAGGGCGGCCTCTGAATCTTGCAGTGTCTTCTTGAAAGCTTCCAGCTGCTCCCGAACTTCTGAGATATAAACATGAGCACGGCTAAGCTTGTCGGTTTTGTCTAAGTTATCACTCTCCAACCATAAATTTTGGGCGAGGAGAATATTACCTTTTGTCCGCTCCATTTCTCCGTGTTTCAATTTCGCGACCAGGTGAGACCCAGCCTTGACCACCTCGGCCGCAAACAGTAGGGGGTCTTCACGGAATCCTCTGATGATGCTCTCATCGGTCATTTCCTCCAGATCGACCGCCAGGGCCGAACTCTTCTGAGGTCCTTTATGGGCCCTGGACTTTTTATGAGCATGGTCATCCTGGGTCAGATCGAAAGTGGGAGGGGGACGTCCCCTCTTCGTCCCAGCAACAGGCGGGCTTCTCTCGCCACCTTCAGCAGCCACAGAACCCTCAGGAACCGGGGAAAGAGTAACTGCAGGGGTGGACGGGCTGATCTGGGACCTCCTCCCTTTCTTAGCTTGTTTCATCAACTTGGCAAAACCTAGACCGGCCATTTCACCTGCGAAGAAGGTAAGAACACGGTTAAAAAAAAGGGCGGGGTACGACTACCCATACCAAGAGCGACTTTGAAACCGTTGTCATCGGTCGTTTTCACCAATTGGTGACATTTGATCAGACCCTCCTCCATCCAAGAGGCCAAGTTCTCAAGCAACCTCAGAGTCTCGGTATTTTCCTCGCCAAGTTGGCAACGGGTTCTGTACGTGGCAGGCATGCGGCGAAAATGAGCGTACGTCCACGCTATAGGATATTGCATGCCTGTTACTCGCCCACCGGAGTCAACCGTCCCCACCATCCGCTGAGACGCCTCGCAAACTGGGACTACCCATAGAAAAGACGACTTCTGGGGTTTGAGCGAGTCAGAAAACGGCTTGAAAATCTTGTAGTCCGACTGAGCCTTAAGACTCAGATGCTCCCACCGATTCCGATTGCTGCCCGGCTCTGATCGCCTGCTTGTCTCAAAAATTTTGAAGAAAGTTTGCCGATTGCACTCTCGCCCCATCACTCTCAATAACTGCTCGAACACCTTGATAAATGCCCACGAGTTAGGGTGGAGTTGCGAGGGTGCAACCCCAAGATAACGAAGCATACCGCGTTGAAAGCATGTAAATGGCGGTCGAATCCCCACCCCGCGAAGGACGGTGGCATACATGGTGAATTTTAAGGTGGCCGGGATCATAGCCACGTTTTCCGTTGAAGTAGGGCCTTCGACCGCCCATACCTGGTCCGGCGCGCCAACCAGCCCGGCAAAATACGATAACACCTGATCCCCAGGTTTGAATAGTGACGAAATCCGGCCTAGCACGGCCGACGAGATCCAAGAGCGATCCTCCCCTAGAGAGCCTCTCCAATTGGCCTCCCCTCTCCCGGCGTTTGGCTGGATTACCCGCTCCGTAGGGGCCGAGGATGTAGAAGGTGGATCATGAGTTTCCCTCGTCTGGAAGTATACGGGGCGAGCGGGCGTCGCAACATCCGATCCCTCAGCAGGAGGCGTAGAAGTAAACCCACCCTCCGAAGTCGTCCTATCTGTAGACGTCCGGGAACTGGATGATGGGTCGGTGGAGGAAACTGGCGGGCTGCCTGGTAGTTGGGCGGTCAGCTTCGTCCGCGCCATGACGAAAGAAAACCTGCAAGAAGGGAGCTTGAAAGTCAGACCATCGAAGACGACCTACGGAAAGGGGCGACATGATCGACCCCGGGTCTGACACCCCCTCCTCGCCCATGTTAATATTAACAAGAAGAGGAATGCGATTTAAAATTACTAAAGCCCAAAAGTAAAACTACATACCAGGAGCGGGATACAGTTTCGTTGCACTGTGAATCACCAGAATGAGGCGATCGGAAGTTAGATCGCACCGGAGTTTGAAGTTGCTTATCGGGAAACACCGTGCCAGAGTAGCCGGAAAATAGATCGCTCGTCGGAGAAAGGAAGCCGCCTTCAGAGCAAAAAATCCGAAAAGTGAACAAATTGACATAAGGGTGCCCCATATTTATAGGGAGGGAAAGCCAGAACGCGAAGGGACACGTCCCTTCCCCTTCTAAATTGATGATCTTCCTCGAAAATTGAACCGTCATCATCAAGCGCCCCATTTTCTTGAAAAGCGTGAAGTATGGTGACAGTCCCATCGAAGCGTCACGCTTGTCCTCTCAGAACGTCATATCTGTCAGAACACCACGTCGTTGGAAGGTGCGAGCAGGCTCAATCGAACGGGCACACGATCAGGTCATCTCGGCGTAGGCCAGCGCAGGCGGCCAATGTGGAGGCAGCCCGCCTCACCTAAAGGAATCTGACTCTTAGGCCTGAACCTGTTCTACTGAACGACTTCGACTTGGGGGGCAACTGTTCTGGATTGGGCCGCAGCTCATAACGAATACTGGGCCGACGTGGATGGCCCAGTACGTAATCAGCATCGCACGACTTGTGGAGCGGGTCGCAACCCGTTAAGAAGTTTGGGCCTATGCGAGCGGCCCAACAACGACCAGCGCCAACTTATACCCACGATGGTAGGATCTACGGTGGAGAGGAATTCTCGCAGATCCAACGGCCGCCCTCAGCACCCAGGTGCTATATAACGAGACCCTGACATCATATGAAAGGTACGTTTTTAACCAATATTACTACACAAAATCACCCCACTGACTTGGGCGTTGGAGTGCCATCGCAGGTACACCCTGAGGGAGCTCTGCACGCGACCAGCATACACACAGGAACGACCTCAGTATCTGACAGTAAGCTCCCAATACAGCACGAGCACAAACAGATTTATTTCAACAAAAGGACCGATTGCTCAGAGAAGAGTCCGGTTCAGAAGTTGTCCTAAGATTAATCCAATATCATCACTTGATGTATGCTAACGCACAGTGAACTAAAAACAAATTGGAACCCGTAACAATCAGTATTTCACAAATTCCAAAAGCAGCTTTGATGAACATTTAGGGAAAAATAAAACAAAAATGCAGAAATTTTAAAATATAGATTCAGAAGCATATAGATTCAATTAGCATCACTTAATCAGATCAAGTGTTGGATTATGTATAAAGCTTCATCCTTATCGATACCTAAAAACTTAAAACTCTAAACATCAATAAATCAGACAAATTTCAAGTAAGAAACAATGAGGAAATTTTGTTCCCCGACGTCCAATTACAACATCAAAATTGAAGCAGTGGATAGCGAGGGGAACACAATTCTTGGCTTCAGTTTAACTCTGCCAAACACACTTTAAAAGTGTAAGCATGAATTTCAACGAAATCTAAAGCCTTTTTTCACACATAGAGATATCAAATCAATAAAAAAGTTGAAAACCCTAAATCGAAACAAAAAAGACTAAGAAAAGTGGGAGAATCACGAGTAAACTCAGTCCCTTAGATGTTCAATAATGTCTGCGATCATTTCCGCAAATCATTACAGGTCTGTAGACTCATCACTGTTGAAATCGTGAAATCCCATTTACGCAAATAATTAAAAAAGAAAGCTTTTTGAGAGTAAATTGAAATTTAGTTGCTCTCACGTTCCCCAAAAACCAAAAGAAAGGGGTTTCTGGAGAGAATTGAAAAAGCAACACATATTAGTATTGCTTCAAGGGAACGAGTCAAATGGGCATTGAATAAATCCACATCGACCAGATAGAGAAGCATTCCACATTTCAAAAACAAATCGAGCGGATCAGATGAAAATTCAGAAACCCTAATTTTATGAAGAGGTTACGGAAGAAAGACACCAAGAGAAACGGTGAATGGAAACCCAGACTTGGGTGGTTGGTTATATAATGAAAAAATAGTGGATTGCGGAAATTGCAATACTTTTGATTATCAAAGTTTTTTTTTCAATTAACAATGTCACGTGGTACTAGGGGGTGTAAAAAAACCCGGACCCGCGGGTAAAACCCGTCACGGGTCTGGGGCGGGTAGTTAAATGGGGACCCGCGGGTCAAATAAACGGGTATTTTGGCTATCCGTACCAGTTGAAAATTCGGTTGTTTCTTCCTTTTTTTTATCATCTATTGTTGTTGTTGTTTAAGTGGATGTTTATTCACATTTTGTTGTTTCTTTTATCCTAATATTTTGGATAATGTTTAGTTGTTATTTTTCAAGTTTCTATTATCATAATTTTAGTTTTTTTTATCTCAATTCATTAACAATTATATATTAATAAATAGTTGATACGATAAATGCATATCAAAATGCGTAATTTTTTTATATAAATGAATCAAAAAAATAGGGTTAAAAAAACTAATTTTTTATGGTATTTCAAATTTTATTTTTAAAAGTTTTTTATTTATTAATTTACAAATATCCGTGGGTACCCGTTTAAAAAAATATCCATTTAAAACCCGTTAAACGGGTACCCGTCACGGGTCTGGGGCCTATTTATAATAAACGGGGCGGGTCCGGGTACTGAGATACACGTGCCCGCCCCGCCCCGTTGACATTCTTACGTAGTACAAGTAGTAGATACTTGAGTCCCTTAATCATTTGGTTTATGGGTTCGATTTCTAGCTGTTGTGTATGGAAAAATATTTGTTTGGAGAAGTCAACCACTTAAATGGATCTCAGATAGTCGAAGTATTAATATACACGGTCACCGTGGTGAGACGTTGGTTTACCGAAAAGAGTTTTTTTTTGCAATTTAAATCAATAGCAAGTTAAACGCCATAAAAATATTGAATTTTACTTTAATCATCATGAAAATCACACCTCATGATTTCTAATTAGCTCGCAGTGTAAAGAAATTCTAAATTGATAGTACAGCCAATACAATCAAACTTAATTTAAAGTAACCAGTTTCCTTCTAACATAACCCCGAAGGATGAGCTTAGTGGAGCATGATAGGATTTGTATTTGGGAGGTCCTGAGTTCAAATCCCCACTAATCCCTTTCTTTGGACTGGGGCGTCATCCTTTCACCCTAAATTTTTTGTAACCAAAAGTTTCCTTCTATGCTAACAAATTGACATTTTTAGACATTCCACTAGCGTGTCACGTGTACATTTTTTGGAGCATTTTAGACATATTGCCACTAAAAGACAAAAAATCTCTACTTTTTATAATTTTTTAATTTTTCTCTTACACACCTTCCCATCATCTCCCTTCTCTCTTTTTTATTTATTTATTTTATTCTCTTCTCTCTCTCATAATATCTCATCTTTCCTCTCTCATTTCTTTCTCTTTTTCTTCTTCCATTTCTATTTATTCTCATTTACTTCTATTTTATTCCACTTTAAACATATCTATCTAATCTATCTATATCTATATATATATATATATATGTAAAGGAGAACCCAATGGAGCTTACACAATGAATCTCAATATTTTTGTGTATTAAAATATTTATTTATAATTTATACATGAAGAGAAATTTAATTTTAATGAAAGCTAATAATTGCCACTAACTTATTAAATGATTATCTTAGTGAAATATCAAATAAATATTTTATATTTACATTAAAATGATGATCTTTTCAAATTAAAATAGAAGTTGATAATAACAACTAAAAATAGTTTAAGTATAATATAATATAATATAATATAATATAATATAATATAATATAATATAATATAATATAATATAATATAATATAATATAATATAATATAATATAATATATCTATATATATATATATATTTGATCAAATATATTAGTATTTTTTATCAAGTTATTATTAGTGTTTAATTTTATTATATATTTAATTGATTTATTTGTATTGCATATACATTATATTAATGGTATAATATAATTGTAAATTTTTAATTTAACCATAATTGATAATATTAATTTTTTAAAAATATTATTACTGTAGAACTTATTAGTTTTAATATATTAAAAATAATTATTACATTTTTAACGGAACTAATATTATTATTTATATTATAAACATGTTGCAACATTAATATTAATTTTTATAAAAGAAGCTTGACTCTTGAATTGTGAGTTTTCCTCCTTTTTTTTTAATTTTACAAAACTTCTTTTCTTATTGATTACTCTTAATTCATTACTTGATGTTTTGATTTTGGTTGTCTTTTAGTGTCTCGAAATTATTATTATAATTAGTCCTAATTATTATAGTTGTTTTTTAATAGAGATATAGTTACAATCTTTTCATTTTCCTATTCACTTTAGGTATTCTTTAAGAAATACTATTAATACTTAAGAAGGGTGGTCTAAAAATTATTAAAAAATTAATAACAATATATACTCCATAGAGTAGGAAGAAAATAAGATGTTATTACTTTATATCAATTTTTTTAACGAAAATTAATTTTATAAGTGTCAATAAAACTTAAAAAAAACAAAATTAAGACTTATTATTGTCCAAACACATTGAAAAATAAAATGAATGTTACATTTTTTAAATGGTAAAAAGGAATGTTACATTGATCATTTAAGTAAATAGTGGCTATATAAACAACAAAGTCTTGAACATTGTTGTCAATTGGACTCATTAGCACATCAGCTACAATGGGTTGTGATTTATATTTCCATAATCAAATGATGCATGGAAAGTATTTGGTGCATGAGGCTTATGAGATTTGGAGGTTTTAATTTGTAGAATTTAGGGGTATGTATGGAATTGGAGATTAGAGCTATTACATGTAGTAGCTTGAAGTTTGATTAGTAAATAGGTGAAAATTTAGGATATAATTTTGAGTTTGTCACTCATATGGTCTGGTTGTTGTAATTATAACATATATGAAAAGATTATTGATGTAACTTAGATTATAGGATGTTCAAATTCTTCTTCGGTTCTCTTCCTATCTTTTATTTAGCCTAGCTGTGTGTAATGATTGGCATAATATATTATCATCTCATTTTTTTTTGTGTATGAACCCCTCCATCTAATGCTATTTTCTTTTATTTCTTTGGTTACCTTAAGGTGATTTAATATATATATATATATATATATATATATATATATATATATATAATACTTATGATTATCTTTCATGTAATCTAATATTTTGTTTATAATTTACACATAAAGAAGATTTTGGTTATAACACTCCTCATTATTTTTACCTATATTTATTTATTGTAATTTTTATATAAATGAAGCTTCCATTTTTATTCAAAATATACAATTAAATATATATATATATATATATATAAGAAAAAGTTTTTATTTATAGTAAATTCATGAAGCTTATGAGATAACGTTTTTATTTATTGTTTTCATTCCATTTTTAAAAGTGTGTATATATATATATATATAAACCTTAAGTATTTTTGAAATTATGTCTTTATTTACAAATAAATTATATTATTATCAGAATTTGTAAAAATATAGATTAGTTGAACAAAAATATTTACCAATTATAATAGTATAGATGAATAAAAGTATTGCAATACACATGTAATTATTTTTTTAATCAAAATTAATATAAGTTGTTCTTGAAATAAAAAATAATTAGTTGACTTTAAAATTTACTATAAAATTTTTCTTTCAATTGACACAAGACTTATGAGATGATACTTTTATTTATTGATTTCTTTTATATATATTCAAAACACACACACACACACACACACACACACACACACACACACACACACACACACACACACACACACACACACATATATATATATAGAGAGAGAGAGAGAGGGAGGGAGGGAGAGAGATAAATCTCAACATAGTTTTTGAAGTTGTATATTTTTTTTTTGAGATTCGAAGTTATATATTTATTCACAAAGAAATTATAATGTTATTAAAATTTATAAAAATCTAATTAATTATTTGAAAAAAATATATTTATATATTATAATTATTTAGATGAAATAAAAATATAATTACAATACCATGTATTTCTCTTTTTCATCAAAATTCATATAAGTTGTTTTTGAAATAACAACTAATTAGTTGGCCTTTAAAATTAATTTTTATGTAACAATTATGCTTTGAAAGAGAGGGGTTTCACTTTCATATGAATTATTTCTTTAGTTTACAATATTATCATGAGTTAGTAGAATATGAGAGAGAGAGGTAGAGTTTTAGTCAATTATAGCAAGAAATAACTATTTAAGAGAGACAATTTTGGATGGTCATGGAAGAGATTTTGCCAAACAAATATTCATAATGAAAAATAAGAAGTAGGAGAAAGGAGCGAGTTTCGCGAAAAAATGTAGAATACACAAAAAGATAAAGAGTTTCATGTTCTTGACAGCTTTGAAGTGGACAAAGAGGCAGAAAAATAAATTTGGATCACAATCATGCAACAATTTATGTGTAAAGTTATAGGCATTGAGAAATTATGTAATTTTAATATTGTTCGTTAAAGTTATGAGCATAAAGAAGTCATGATTTCGTTTTCATATCATTATAAAAAGTAAAAATAAAGAATAGATTTTTATTTTGAATATTTTCTTCTTATAAATTAAAATTAAAATAAATTTATTTAAACTTTTATTTTAATTTTTTTTTATTGTTTTACTTTCAATTTATGATTTATTAATTGGTCCTAAAAATCAAAGAAAGAAAATAATAAAGATCAATATATTTTTGTTTACTATGATATATGTTTTGTCATACTCATCTGCCTTTACTATTAAAATTTGTGCACATAAACTTACATATAAAATAGAATTACAATTACTATTTCTAAGTCTAATGAAGTTTAATAATATTGCCAGTTATTTATATTTATAAAAATAATACACTATATAAGATTTTTACTCAAAATAAATGATTTTTGAATATAAAAATCAACAATATATTTATGAAATACTATATTTTTAAAATAAATCATTTATATCAACAACTTATATATCTTTATATAAATGCTTTATAAATTTTAAAAAAAATTAATATATCAACCCGTGCAACGCACGGGCATTCCCCTAGTATATCTGTAAAGGAAACCCCAATGGAGCCTCCACAATGAATCTCAAGATTTTTGTGTTTTAAAATATATATTTATAATTTACATATGAAGAGGAATTTAATTTTAATGAAAGATAATAATAATTGCCACTAACTTATTAAATGATTCTCTTAGTGGAATATTAAATAACTATTTATATTTACATTAAATTGATATTTTCTAATTGAAATATAGAACTTGATAATAACAACTAACAATAGTTTAAGTATAATATAATATATCTATAATATATATATATATATATATATATATATATATATAAGAAATGCAACGGTTTTTTGTTCCTTCAATTTTATTATTATATATCTATTTCACTTGAATAAATATTATTATTATTAATTTTTTCTTCAATTTATTACTTTAATACTTTAAAAATATTATTACTTTAACCTTATTAATTTGTATTTATTAATAATAGATTATTACTTTTTTAACAAAAATAATATTATGACTTAATTTGTCATGAAGTTGCAATAGTTTTTAAATTGAAATGTTTTGAGTTTTTTATTTTTTAGCCTTCTAAGATTACGTTTTAATATACCTTACCAACCATATTGTTATTACTATTTTAAGCTTTATGCATTTGAAATACATATGTGAATTAGTGATGGTTATTAGTGTTTTTTTTATCAGGTTATTATTAGTATTTTATTTTATTAGATATTTATTTGATTTATTTGTATTGCATATACATCATATTAATGGAATATCGTAATTTCAAATTTTCAATTTAACTGTAATTGGTAATATTAATTTTTAAAAAATATTATTACTTTAGAATTTATTAGCTTTAATCTATTAAAAAATATTATTTGATTTTTTAGCCAAAATAATATTATTACTTATATTATAAACATGTTGCCACATTATTATTACATTTTTATAAAAGAAGCTTGACTCTTGAATTTTGAGTTTTCCTCCTTTTTTATTTTAAAAACTTTCTCTCTTATTGATTACTCTTAATTCATTACTTGATATTTTGGTTTTGGTTGCCTTTTGGTGTCTTTAAATTATTATAATTAGTGCTAACAATTATAATTGGTTTTTAATAGAGATATAGTTACAATCTTTTTATTTTCCTTCACTTTAAGTCTTCTTCAAGAAATACTATAAATATCTAATAAGAGAGGTCACCACATATCTTTTCATTTTTCACTTCACTTTTGTTTGGTTTTTACATCATTTTTGTAAATTTTTTGGCATTTACATCACTAATATTTAGGGTTGAAGAAAGTCATTGTAGTAGTTGGAATTCAAAAAAAATTTGTGTAACTTTGTCTTTTATTTGTAAGCTTTTATGGATTGTTGATTAAGTATTGACTTTGTTATAGGTTCCAAGTTGTATTCATCATATTTTTATAGTGTGTAATTAGAAGCAACTATCTCTTCTTGGATTGGTATTGGTGTATATCGTCAACTATTAATCGTAGTTTTCTTGATTGAATGGTGGACGTGTAATTGAGATGCTGTTGTGAGTTTTACGTATTTATCTCTCTCTCTCTCTCTCTCTCTCTCTCTCTCTCTCTCTCTCTCTCTCTCTATATATATATATATATATATATATATATATATATATATATATATAAAGGAAGTGTCAATGGAGCCTCCACAATGAATCTCATAATTTTTACTTTAAATTTTTAAAAAACTTTATCCCTTATTCATTACTCTTAATGCATTAGTGTTGATGCCATGAATTTGTTGTCATTTGGTCTCTCTAAACACAAATTAATTTGATTCATGATTTAAAACTTTTCAATTACCGTTATAAATTAATTGAAAAATTATCTTGGTTGTTTTAAATAATATTTTATTTAGTGTTGATGCCTTAAATAATATTTTATTAAGAATAATATTCATTACTCTTAATACATTAGTGTTGATGCCTTAAATAATATTTTATTTAGTAAAAAAAATTATCTTGGTTGTTTTAAATTATCAAATATCTTGAATATTCTATCGCAAATTAAATTTGCTTAATAAATTTGCATTATTATTATTTATTTATTGAAAAAAATATTTAAAATATGACTAAACATACAACAATTAAAAATTTTATGTTACTTCAAGTATCAAAATACTTAAAATATGACTATCTCTATTTTTAATTTAATCTAAGATTTATTTATAATTTCCATATAAGGAAGACTTTAGTTTTGATGCTCCCCATTATCTTTATTTATATTTATATTAAATTATAATATATGAATGAGAGATTATTTTTAAATTTTAATATAGAGTTAAATATTAAAATCATTTTTGCTTTTTATATTAATTATTATTTTTTATAAATTTATGAGATGAAATTTTTATTTATTGTTTTCTTTTCATTTTTAAAAACGTGTCTATATATATATATATATATATATAAATAAATCTCAGTGTTCTTTTCTGAAAATAATTTCTTTATTTAGAAAGAAATTATATTATTATTATTAGAATTTGTGAAATTTTAACTTAATGAAGAAACATATTTACCAATTATAATGAAGGTCGAGATCTCTCTCTCGATGTTTCAGATCCTCTCTCGAGAGAGAGAGGTTGCCAACCCACGCGATGGGTTGTCCTTCACAGAGGTGGCCGCCGCGCCTGTTTCCGTCGATCTGTTGCAGCTGGTTGAGCGACCGTGCGTCGCTGTCTCCTGGTCAGTTGGTCGCGATGAGGCGCTTTTCCCGGAGACGGCGGTTGTGGCCCCGACGATCGCTCCGCGCTCCGTGATGGTTGCTGCTTCTGCGTCGGTCATGGAAGGGGGGGTTCCGATCGTGAGTGTTGATGCTCGTTTTGGTGTGATCGGGTGCTGGATCGGGTGGTGCCGTTTGCGGTGGTCCGGTTTGCGTTTGAGGGTCGATCCGGATCTGGTGTCGTTGGCGGCGGATCCGTGTTCTGCTGCCGCTGGCTGGTGGCTGCCGGATCTTCCCCCCCCTGCGGTGGTTGCCTCTGTTCGCCCTCCTCCTGAGCCTCCTCCGTTTTGCTCCACTGTGGCGGCCTGGTTGCGAGCGGGTTGCGGCCTGGCTGTTTTGATGGTGGCGGCCTGTGATGGTTCTGTGACACGTTTTTGGTTTTCTGGGTCGGGTTGGTCTGTGACCCGTGTTTGGTGATGTTTGGGCTTTCTGGGTCGGGTTGGTCTATTGACCCGTGTGGTTTGGGTTGGTGGAAAAATGGGTTTGGATACAGTGAAGATTGCACTGGAGGCATTGGCGCCTGTCGTCGTGGACTTTGGACCCGTAGTTTTACCTCCGCACTTTCGGCATGGGCCCTTTTTCCTGTCGCTCGCGGTTCTGCTTGATTGTACCCCGGTGTTGGCCGGGGGTACAAGGCCGCGGGGGTGGTTGGTGGCTCGACTTCCTCGTTCAAGCTAGGTGCTGTCTCGGTGCTGGCCGGTGGCACGACTTCGCGATGATGGCGGGGGTCCCGTCTCCAGTGGTCAGGGGTGTGGTGACTCGATTGTGGTCTAAGGTTGTTAATTTTAGAGGCCTTTGTTAGGCTCTCTTTTATTGTCCTCTTTTCCAAGGGTTTTGGTATAGTCCCCCCTTGTGCTTTTTGTATTGTTTTTCTTTTATTAATATATTCGGGCCTCCTGCCTGTTTGATTAAAAAAAAAAAAATATTTACCAATTATAATAGTGTAGATGAATTAAATATATTACAATACACATGTATTTCCCTTTTGAGTCAAAATTAATATAAGTTGTTTCTGAAATAAAAAATAATTAGTTGACCTTTATAATTTTTTTTTATGTAACATATATTGAAAGGGGGGTTTCACATTCATATGAATTATTTCCTTAATTGACAATGCACTCATGAGTTAGTAGAATATGAGTGAAAGAGATAGAGTTTTAGTCGTTCATAGCAAAAAATAACTATTTAAAAGAGACAATTTTGGATGGTGAGGGGAGAGGTTTTTACAAAAAGTTCATCATGAAAAACAAGGAGCAAAAGAAATGAGTGGGTTTCACGAAAAGAGGTAGAATACACACAAAAAAGTAAATGTTATAAATAATGTTGTTGTTAGTTTTCCAAACCACTATCCAACACCACTGAAAGATGCACCATCACCATTGATGGGTGCAACATCAAAGTAAGAATTTCAAGAATGTGGGATATCTTGAATATACATCAAAGAAAAGAAACACTACAAGAAATTTAACATTTACCCACGGACAAAAACCGTCACTAAATGTCAAAAGTCCGTGGGTAAAAGTCACTTTAACCTCTCCCCACGGCCACTTTTTCCGTAGAGAACGTAAGAGATCTAACCACGGTTTTTCGTCCGTGGGTAAAGGTTTTCCCTACGCCCAAATACCTTTACCTACGGTTTCTGACTGTCACTATATCCTTCACCAGTAGATCTAATTTTAACTTCTACCTACGGTTCTGACCGTCACTAAAAGTGATTTTTTTGATTTTTTTTTTGGAAATAACAGCGGCTTATTTTTGCTGAATAAAAAATAATTTCTTTTATTAAATTAAACTGTTTTATAGCAACTATAAATTATAAGATTAACATAGTAAAAAATAATTTTTTTATTTATTAAAGAAAATGAAAAACAAGAAAATTAAACAAAAGAGGCTATATTCACCAAAAATTAAACAAAAGTACCCTGGAGCTTTAAGGTCCATGTATTCACACCTTCTTAAAGCAAAGTAAAATTGATAGATATAAATTTGGCTAGGCTATATATACTCAACAAAGCCAAGGAGGCATACATAATAAGCAAAGTTGTATCTGAAATCTGAATCTCTCAAAAAAAAAGCTATATGCATTAACTTGTGGATCTTCAGCAAAGCGCACTTGGAGAATCGCAATGAGATCTCCTACCAAATTTTCTAATTTTTTGACTCTGCGATCCCCATTAGACTTTGAACTTCCACGTTGTGGAAGCTTACCAAGACAGCGTACACGTCCTCTTCTTTCGCGACCCTTCACTTTTGAATAGATGTCATTCTTCCAATTTGTACATTCTTGAGTGGTCTGAGCCTTTCCAGAAATTGCTTCCTCTTCCATGTGCTTCTTAAGTTCATCCTACATGAAACAATATAAATTATAAAACATTACTGGTAAACTACTAGTACACATAGAGATAAGCATTAGAAACCCAGCCCCAGACCTTTCCCAAAGTATAGGGCATAGGGCATTTTCCTTGTAGTGAAGTGTTGTCCCAATGATGTGAGAAGAATATTTAAGGGCATGTACCACCTATATAATTCACAAAAACTTTACTAAATAAACCACTACAAGATAGGAAAGGAGAATAAAATTCAAAAGGTGAAGGGCTGCTGAATAAAAAAATAGAAAGAAAATGCAGAGTCTGGAGAGAACCATACATACAGAGAAAGCATGCTTCTAAATGTTATGCTTTTAGCCAGTTGCTACAAACAAGAGCTGGACTGAAGACAAAATATACAATCCGATAAATCCCATGTGCATGTTGTAAAAAAAAAAGTGTCAAAAAAAACTATAAAAAATTAAAATCATGTCAATTGTCCATAAGCGTAATCTTTTTTACCGACAGATGTGTTTTTAGAAATAGTCCGTCACTGAAACTGTCTGTGGGCATAGGGCATTTTTCTTGTAGTGTTGCTTCCTCTTCCATGTGCTTCTTAAGTTCATCCTACATGAAACAATATAAATAGTTCAGTAGATTCAGCAGTGTATAATACAGCAAATTCAGCAGTGTAATATAGACAGCGAATTCAACATATATACTAGTAAATAGTTCAGCAGTGCAATACAGCAGATTCATCAGTGAACCTCGAGTAAAACGTCTTAAGCGGCCAATGGCTCAATGCAGCAGCTTACAGCCCACTACCTATGAACTTCCAAACCAACTACAACACTGCATTTTCTCACAATAGAGCTTTACTTTAGTTTAATTTTCATTGCACAAAATTGACAAAAATCCAAACGACACACTTTGATGAAACAAACATCAGCTTGATCAAATAATTTTTTCAAGTGGATGCCAACTAAAAATTGAGCCTTCTATACACATGGCACCCCTTTTACTAGATATTTCAGGAAGGGTGGTTGTATAATCAAACATAAAATAGTTAAAGCTCAGATTTCATTACACTAAAAATGAAGTAAAACTGAAATTCTAGAGACACTGCAATTTTATATGATCAGACAACTTTGGAGATGAACCACAATTAGCTCTAACTCAACCCTGGTTCAATCATTCAAAAGGGTCATGCAAGGTCATAATAAGTGTATTGCTGTAAATTGAAAATAGTAAATTGAAAATATCAACTGAAAATGGAGCAAAGAAAAAAAAACTGACTAAGGTATGAAGCCCTATGAACTAAAGTAAATGGTAATACTAGTATATATGCTATAGGTCAGAATAAAAAGCAGATTTCAGAATTTCAGAAACAACAACAAATAATAATTTCAGACTTAAATAACTAAACAATTACATGAAATTCTTACAATCGCGCTAGCAGCTTTTTCGGTAACGATACTCCCATCTTTTCGAGTTCGAGTATCAATATATATTTGAGCCTTTCATTCCAGGGTTTTGCTTCATCATATATAATATTTGGACCGATCATAGGTCTTGGAATAATCTCTACATATGCCAATTTATGAACAAGGACCTTAAAATCATATTAACTGCCAGCATGAAACATAAATGAATGACAGAAGTGATACAAACCGCAAACTTCTATGTTGAGCTTTGATGTCTCTTAAAAATTGTACTTTCATGTAGTCAAATCCATCCTCATCAACCAAATATCCCCTAGAATATGATTAAATATTTTGTTAAAAAAATGCACATTCTGTGAAAAGATCAAAGGCTTCATAAGGAAGGAAGCTCAGAATGTCATGACAATTCTATAGTTAAGTACCACTATTCTTATAATTGATGACTAATATTATTCAGGTGTAATTCTACACATAATGATGAAGTGCAGGCTTCTATTCTTACTAGAATAAAAGAATACACTTGCATCAACCTAGCAAATGCAATAGCCTCCATATATGTGTAAAAGGAAAAAGAATTACCCGATACTGAAATGGGAAGAGCACCATATGCAACTAGCTTCTCTAAAACATGCATCGCAATCTTTCCAGAACCTTAGTTAAAATGATCTTAATTAAAATAAAAACCTTAGTTAGTCCTTTGATTTCTTTGTTCATGTCAGCAACCATGAGCTGCGCAAAGAAAACCTGCAGATACATGAAAAACTTGTTAAATTTAATAGCTTGAAACCATAGATGGAGAACAAAACTTTGTAATGATATTCTTGGCCAGAATGGGCATGCATTTATATGCTCTTTATTCTGAAATGAGAAACTAGCATACATGAAATGCAGGAAATAATACAAGGGGGCATGGGTTTTTGAAAGGGCCTGCTAAGGATACCTTGTTGAGGATTGTCAACAAAAAAGGATATCTTGTTGAGAAATACTAAAGAAAATACCTGACAATAAAGACCAATAAAGGATATCTTGTCAACAAACGACATGCTCAGAATCAACTACCAACATATCAATCTAACCTTAGTTAGATACAACTAGACTCAATTAAGTTAGTTAAGTTTAATTAGCTGCACATTAGTTAACAGTTAGTAGCTTTAGTTAACAGTTAGAAAGTTGTTGAGTTAGTTTAGTTAGTCAATAGATATATATACTGAAATGTACACAGTGTTATGTAATCAGATCCATTTTATCAAATAAAGATCACTTTTCTGTTATTCAGTTGAATTTACAGTTTCAGTCTTGGATCTGCTTCACTTCTTCTTCTCTGTTTCATGCCTCTGAATCAGCTTGACAGATGAGGAATTCACAGCTTTGACATGGTATCAATCGCAATCTTCCGCTTCGTCTCCGCTCTCTCGATCGTCTCCTCGATCTTCACTTGATCCTTCGCTCGTTTTCCACGAGTTCTTCCTTTTTTCTCAGTTCGTTACTCCACCTTCCCTTCAATGGCGGATTCGAACTCTACTTCCAGTCCCTATTACATTCATCCTTCGGACAATCCCGGAGCTATTCTGGTTTCTCAGGTTCTCTCTGATTCCGGCAACAACTTTGGATCTTGGCTTCGCGCGATGACCATAGCTCTCGGTGCCAAGAACAAGCTTGGCTTTGTTGACGGAACCATTCCCAAACCTGCAACCGATTCCACAAATTATGCAGCATGGATCCGTAGCAATCATATGACCACTTCGTGGATCTTAAACTCCATCGCAAAAGAACTACACAGTAGCGTCATCTACTCCAATTCTGCGGCGGAGATTTGGAAGGAATTGAAGACTCGCTTTGAACAAAGCAATGGCCCTCGCATCTTCCAATTGAACAAAGAAGTATCAAACTGCACTCAAGGTACTCTCTCTGTTAGTGCATATTACAGCAAATTCAAAGGTCTTTGGGATTCCCTAGCTGAACATAATCCTCCTAACACCTGCGATTGCGGTGGCTCCGACGCCTTAGTCGCTTATCTGAAACGTCAAAATGTCATGACCTTCCTAATGGGATTGAATGAAGCATTCAGTTCAATTAGAGGACAAATTCTGGCTCTTGATCCGTTGCCTGACATCAGCAAGGTGTTTTCCCTATTCATTCAAGATGAAAAGCAACGTGAGATTGGTCTCACCACAGCTGAATCCTCCACTCAACTCACTTTCGCAGTCAATTATCAGGCCAAATATGCAAAGAAAGAGCGCCCTCAATGTTCTCACTGTGGAGTCTTAGGCCACATCAAAGACAAGTGCTTCAAGCTTCACGGTTTTCCTCCTGGGTTCAAGAAATCCAAATCTTTCAATCCTCAGCAACCAATTCTGCAAGTCACTGCAGGCTCCACTGATGAACTTCAAGTCAACCATCAACAATATCAACAGTTAATTGAATACATGCAGGCACAAATGGCAAAGGCCTCCCTCACTGATCAAAAGGACCTTGGTATGCTACACTTTACATGTTTCGCATTTTTCTGTCTATCATTCTTTGACTTAGAAAAATGGATCATTGATTCCGGTGCTACTGCACATATCTGCATAGCATTATCTCTTTTCAGTTCATACACTCTATTACACAATACTTTTGTCACTCTTCCAAATAACTTGAAAGTCCCAGTGATAGCTAGAGGTCAAGTCATTGTAAATTCCACATTGACTCTTCATAATGTGCTATGCATTCCAAAATTTCATGTTAACATCATATCTGTTGGTAGCCTACATCAAGACCCAAATTATCACATCTCTTTGACTGATAATGTGTTCTTGATCCAGGACAAACACCAACAGAAGGTGATTGGAAAGAGTGAGCATCACCAAGGCTTATACTTTTACACTGCAAATCATACTGCATCTTGTAATTCTGATCTTGTTTCACCAAATAATTCTGTTTCTGTTTTCAGTAATTCTGGTTCTGCTTCAAATTGTTTTTCATCCTGTAGTGTTGTTTCTACTTCTTCTATGCACCTATGGCACTCTAGGCTAGGTCACCTATCTGATCATGTACTGAAATCCTTGTCAAAAATATTGTTTCTCAATGATTCTACTGAATATAATAACACTTCTTGTACCATTTGTCCTCTATCTAAAATGCATCGCTTACCTTTTACTTCTAACAATAACCACTGTGAATCTGCTTTTGATCTCATACACTGTGATGTTTGGGGGCCTTTCCATAAGCCAACTCCTGAAGGACAGCAATACTTTCTCACCATTGTTGATGATTCAACTCGGTTCACATGGATTCACTTGATGCAACACAAGTCTGAAGCACCCCATCTCATCAAGTGCTTCTTCAAGTTTGTCAAGACTCAATTCCACAAGCAAATCAAGGCCATTAGGACTGACAATGCCAAGGAACTTGCCTTAAATTCCTTCTTAGAAAGTGAAGGCACCATTCATCAACTCTCCTGTCCACACAGACCTCAGCAAAATTCAGTGGTAGAAAGGAAGCATCAACACCTTCTCAATGTGGCAAGAGCTCTCTACTTTCAATCTAAAATACCACTCCATTTTTGGGGTGAATGCATCTCTACTTCAGTCCTTATCATCAATAGGCTGCCATCACCTTCTCTAAAAGGTGTATCTCCATATGAACTCCTCTACAATGCTACCCCTGATTATGCATCCCTTAGAGTCTTTGGGTGTCTCGCATTTGCCTCCACTATACCATCCCAAAGACATAAATTCTCACCTAGAGCCACTCCATGTATTTTCATGGGATACCCTTTAGGTGTTAAGAGCTACAAATTGTTTGATCCTCAAACAAACAAATTTGTTATATCTAGAGATGTCATCTTCTATGAAACTACATTTCCATATCACAACATCCAAGGTAATCAAAATTCAACCAATCCATTCACTGATTCAATTTTGCCCAGTTCTACTACTCATTCGGCTTCATCTGATACATGATCCACTGACACTGTCATACCTCTCCCAGCACCTGAAACACCCTCCACATCAGAGACAGCTTCAGACACCTCTCAGGAACCACCTCCCCTCAATGTCAGAAGATCTTCTAGGTCTCACAGAGCACCTGCTCATCTCCAAGCTTATGACTGTAACTCTGTTATGCACCCCCTACAATCTCATCTCACCTATGATCAGTTATCTCCACACTATAGAACATTTGTCCACAATGTATCATCAATTTTTGAGCCTCAACATTTTCACCAAGAAGTAAAATTCCCAGAATGGCAGAAAGCTATGGCAGAGGAACTTGCTGCACTAGAAGAAAACAACACTTGGTCTATCATGCCTCTTCCACAAGGCAAAAAGGCAGTGGGTTGCAGATGGGTGTATAGGGTAAAGTACCATGCAGATGGCTCCCTGGATAGATGTAAAGCTAGACTAGTAGCTCAAGGATTCACCCAACAGGCAGGTATTGACTTCCTAGATACCTTCTCACCTGTTGCCAAACTAACTTCAGTAAGAATCTTGCTATCCCTGGCTTCTCAGTTTCAGTGGCATATACTCCAACTTGACATCAATAATGCCTTCCTCAATGGAGAACTTAATGAGGAGGTCTATATGCATTTACCTCTTGGCTATCCAAGTCAGGGGGAGCACTATGTATGCAAGTTAAATAAATCTCTATATGGCCTTAGACAAGCTTCAAGGCAATGGTTTTATAAGTTCAGCTCAACAATCATGGCTTTGGGGTTTCACAAGAGTTCAGCTGATCACTCCCTCTTCACAAAAGGCTTAGGACCTACATTCACAGCCCTATTAGTATATGTTGATGACATAATCGTGGCTGGTCCAAATAAAGGCATGATTGCTGAAGTTCAGAAACTGTTACAAGATCACTTCAAATTAAAGATAATAGGGGATTTGAAGTATTTTTTAGGACTAGAGATAGCTAGATCCAAAGGAGGAATACACTTGTGCCAAAGGAAATATACCTTGCAGCTCTTAATGGACACTGGTTTTACCTCTGCAAAACCAGTAAGTATCCCCATGGATCCTGGAATTCAGCTCAATGAGGTGGATGGTGAATTACTTGGGGATGGATCTCAGTATAGAAGACTTATTGGGAGATTGATTTACTTAACAATCTCAAGACCAGATATCACATACACTGTAAATAGACTAAGCCAGTTCATGACCAAGCCTCGAACTATTCATCTGCAGGCAGCACACTTCTTGCTGCAGTATCTGAAGGGGACAGCAGGGCAAGGCTTAATATTCCCTACAAGATCTAGTTTGAAGTTGACAGCTTATGTGGATGCTGACTGGGGCAGCTGTCAAGTGACAAGGAAGTCCACCACAGGCTTTGGGATCTATCTAGGGGATTCATTGATCACTTGGAAGTCAAAGAAACAAGCCACAGTGGCCAGATCTTCTGCAGAAGCAGAATACAGAGCAATAGCAGCAGTCACCAGCGAACTGTTGTGGATAAAACAGCTGATGAGATCATTTGAGGTGAAAATTCCTTCCACTATGGTTCTATGTGACAGCAAATCTGCTATACAACTTGCTGAAAACCCCACCACACATGAAAGGTCCAAGCACATAGACATTGATTGTCATTTCGTAAGAGAACATGTACAAAGTGGATTTCTCAAATCAATTCATGTAAAGTCTCAGCAACAATTGGCAGATATACTTACCAAGGCACTTCCAAGAGTACAATTCCAAGAGCTAGCATCCAAGTTGGGAATGAGGAACATCTATTCACCAACTTGAGGGGGAGTATCAATCTAACCTTAGTTAGATACAACTAGACTCAATTAAGTTAGTTAAGTTTAATTAGCTGCACATTAGTTAACAGTTAGTAGCTTTAGTTAACAGTTAGAAAGTTGTTGAGTTAGTTTAGTTAGTCAATAGATATATATACTGAAATGTACACAGTGTTATGTAATCAGATCCATTTTATCAAATAAAGATCACTTTTCTGTTATTCAGTTGAATTTACAGTTTCAGTCTTGGATCTGCTTCACTTCTTCTTCTCTGTTTCATGCCTCTGAATCAGCTTGACAGATGAGGAATTCACAGCTTTGACACAACAAGACCAATTAATATCACCTTATGGCATTTTTCATTTTCTACAGAATCAACCAATAATAATTCTTGCGTATCTGAATTAATGCATAATTTATATAGAAGAAATTGACTACTAATGTTTGGATTGATTTAACAGTAGCTGATTCAGGATTGCTAGTTCAGTGGTAAGAGCTAGCCTTATATCCTCAAGGTGCTGAGTTCAAATCCCCTCGGGGACAGTTGTAAAATGGCCATTAGTGCCACTTTGATTAATAAAAATTTCCCCCTTCCCCAACTTTAAAAAAAAAAGATTTAACAGTAGCTAGTAACATATTCATACAAATTAAATTCTAAGATGATAAATATAATGTAAAACAGAGTCAATCTAACCTAACCACCAACTGAGAGCAGTGTACTAACCTCTGGATCTGGACCTTCAAATCAAGTTCTGAATCTGAAATTGAAGAAGAAAGAGAAGAGGGAGAAAAACTAGGGTTCCGAATCTGAAATTTCTGAAATCTAACTCCATTAACAGAAAGAAAACGAAAATTAAAGCAAAACAATAAGAAGATAACTTAGGGTTCACCTTCACAAAGAGGAAGCCATGGCAGATAAGAGAGAGAAGGAGAACGAGCCAGAGAAACTGAGACAGTGATCGACGAATAAACGAGAATCAACGAATTCCTGAGAGAGCGATTGAATCAGAGACATCGATTGAAGAAGAGAGAGCAATTGAAGATGAGAGAGCGTCAGAACCTGAGAGAGCGAGAGAGTGAGAACCTGGGAGAGCGAGAGACGGAGAGACCGTTTGATCAAAATGTCATTATACTTATTATTTTAATTTTAATTAAATTTTATTTTAACTTTTACCGACGGACGATTTTAAAAAAAAAAAGGCACCGTAGGTAAAAGTGGCCGTGGCTATATGGCAGTTTTTTGGTAGTGAAATAATCAACACAGACATTGTGTTAATTGATGAAAATGTACCAATTTATATGATGGTTACCAAATTAATTTTAATTTAAATAATGTTGTTGATTATCTAGAATATTTTTCAGTAGCAAATTACATGCATGATACTATTGGAAGGAACATTGCACATACATTCAAGCAAGTTTGGCAAGAAGACAAAATATATATCTTTGAGAAATTTGGGGTGTGAAAAAATAAAGAAAAATATGTTGTGGTTGAAGAGAATTCATCAACGGTAGAGTTCTTTTTTGACACAATAGTGAATGAGGAAGACTACGATAATAAGATAATCACTCATTTGAAAAAATAAATATCACACACTTTGCTCTACATCCCAAAGTTGACAAAGTAAAGACAATATTTGAATTATTGTATAGAGCAACATCAATGGCCGATAGGGGAAATGACTTGAATTACAAATTCTCTTTAGCCACTTTATTGTTTCATGAAAAATCATTATTTTATACTCTAAATTTAAATTGCAAACGGTTGTCTATTATAGCACTTTATTGTTTCATGAAAAATCATTATTTTATACTCTAAATTTAAATTGCAAACGGTTGTCTATTATAGTGTAGCAACAGTAATTGACATTTTGATCAAAAATATTTTACTTCATATTATTAAGTATAATGAAGAATATATTGTAATTACTCTAAAAAATAATATGAAAATAAATATACAAATTTTCAACAATAAAATATTCAACGAACTTTTTAAATTCGTGTCACTTATTAGAATTATATTTTCAACAATTAACCTTATAAAATTTACATACCATTATTTATATTAAAAAACGCATCTAGCCATATATATAAGACAATTGCATAAAATAAATAATTTTGTAAAATAAAAATACAACAACATATTTATATAATACGATTTTTTAATAGACATAATTATATTAACAACTTACACATTTTTACATATAAACTCCAAAAAAATAATTTTTTATAAGAAACCGTGCAACGCTTGGGTATTCCCCTAGTACTAATCTAATCTAATCTCTAATACTAATCTATCTAATACTATAGTATAATCAATTCATATGCTAGCAAAATGTCAAAAATAACCAACTTATACAATTGTTAAGTGTCCAAAACCAATGATAAAAATGTAATCTATATAATATCTAATATCTAATCTAACCTAATACTAATATAATAAAACAAAATGCTAGCAAATTGATATTTTTAGACATTCCACTTGCGCACCACGTGCCCAATTTTTTTGGGCATTTTAGACATTTTGTCACTAAAAAACAAAAAACAGCAGTTTTTGGCAGAAAAGCTGACAAAAAAACTACACAAAAGCTGAGAAAAAACCGACAACAGCTGCGAAAAAAAGCAGCAAAAGATGACTGCTGCTTGCCGCACTGATGCGCGTAGTCTAATTTTTCTTTTCAAAAAAAATTCTTCTTTTCTAATTTATTTTTTGTAGAAAATCAGTAATTACTTAAAATTATTATTAAATTACGTAGAATTTACTATTTACTAAAATCTACTCAAACTACTAAAACCAATTCATTTAACCATTATTGATCAAAAAAATTCATTTAACCACTACCAATTGTCAAAAAAAGCAATACTGCTAGCAAAAATTCCCAAATTGTTTTTTCTAAAAAAATCAATAATTAAATCTCATTTGCTTTTTTTTTGTGAGCCGCACGGAGCGACAACAAAAATGCCAACTGGAGCGCCAACGGAAGCACCAACAGGATCAGCAACGAGAGCGCCAATGGAGCGCCAACGGGGTGCAATTTTATATTAAATTTCATTTTCTTTTTTCCTCTTTTTTACTCCATTATTAATATTATAAGAACACTACAAGAAACTTGACATATACCAACAGACGTCTTTAGTGACAGTATAAATGAAACCGTAGGTATAAATTTCCTATACCTACAAAAGTTTCACACACTATGGGCCAAGAGGTGTCACTAAAACCTATAAACGTTGCCAATAAATTATGTACCAAAAAATGTAACGGTGGGTATAGTGAATTACGAGGCCTCACTAAAACTTATACCGATGGAGATTCAACTGTGGGTATAGCAAAATTAAGAGTAACTGTGGGTATAGCTCTAAGGTTTTGTCCACCGGTCAAAAAAAGTCACTATAAGCTATAGCGACGTCATTCTTCCGTAGGTATAGGTAAATGAAAACTACGGAAATAACCATCCGTTGGTATAGGTTTTCGGTGCTATACCTACATTTTTTAACCCTTTACCCACAGTTTTTTACTGTCGCTATATGGCACTTTTCTTGTAGTGGAAGATACCGATTTTTTTTAACTTTTTGCAACAAAACTATTTTAATAAATTTAAAATATCGTCTTTTATTGAAATTTTCCTTTTTCTTTTATTACATTTTGCAACTTTCAACGTATTTGTAATTTCATAGCAAATTATATCAAATACAGTATCACTACGAGTAAAATACTAGTTATTAATATAATAACTAGATATTGTGGTTCAACGACCACACCACTTAAAACAATGGTAACTATTTCTATAAATATCTAATTGAATAATAATAATTGAATTAGATTTAAAGTATGTTGATTTCATTCTCACTACAAATGATAATATTATTTGTAAAATCTATCCTTGATTCCATTAAGCAATCTTATTTTGGTAAGTTTTGTAAAATTCTATGATCTTAAATTTTTTATTACTAATTATTTGTCTGTAGAATTTCGTGTGTAACTTATAATAGTAAAAGCAAATACACAATCTCAAAAAAAAAATACACAAACTTGTAATTTTTATAAAGTTAAATCTATATTTAAAATTGTCTTATATCATGTGCATAAAAAGACGTTTGAATCGATATGATCATTATATAACTAGGACAATCACCCGTGCGATCCACGGGGTGTGATAGGGATTCATTATGTGCAACGATGTGGTAGGAAAACATTGTGTATAACTTGTAATCTAGTAGGAGTTGAGGAATAGACCCCCATGACTTTACTTGTCAGAATGGTCCCTACATTTCTCCATATTGATCTGAAAAATTCCAACTTTAGAGCCATCTCGGCCATTTTTGAAAAAGGCAAGGATAAAGAAGAACAAAAGCCCACGTGAGCTTGGATATTAAGAATGAAAGATAGAAAATCAGTCTAGTTATAAAGCATTTTAGATAGGTTTGATAATTTTCAAATAACTATAAAAAGTCATACTTCTTGGTAGTTTCCAATCTGCGTAACCGTAGGATCTCCAGAAACTAAAGCTGGTTCAGAGAGTTTTATTGCTCTGTGTAAATTCTTCAGATGACCCCGCTTTTGTTGCCTCGGCAATCCTGCATAGGAAGAAATAAAAGTAGATACTCTACATAGGTGTATCAATGTATACAAAATATATGAAGTTCTTCATATTTAGTATGAATGAATTTAACAAAGGATGAATGAATTTTTTAACATAGGTGCATATGAAGTCGTTAGAGACATAAAGGAAAATATCAAATATGTCCCTATCAAATATGAGAGACTTCAGCTGAACTTACAACAGGATCAAGAGCATCATCTTACTTGCACATGATCCATGGAACCCCGGTACCAAGTCCTATAGCATCATATATTTATCGTTCAATAGTTACTTTGCCATTTGCTAGGTGAAAGTTTGTGGCCAAATTATTGTTTCACTCACTATTTACAAATGGTTATAATTATGAAAGACCTCTTTGTATTCACATTTACCGAACATATCTTGCTCAAGAATGACTCCAAAAATTTAATTGTATCTCCAAACTTGGGCTATGATGTTATTGATGCAATTTGCACAAATAGACACCGGAAGAAAACTAAGATAGCATATCATTAAGATATAAAGCACATTATTTATTGTTGTGACAATCCAACTTACATGTAAGAAGGCTAATCCAACTGCATATAGATCGGATCCTACAAATGCACAAAAATCTAACAATTATAAAACAATCAGCAACTGAGAGAAATAGCAAACCAATTAAGGGAGCAGATTCTAACGAACATGGAATAAAACCAATAAGATTCAGCATACATATTGCAAAGGAACCTGAGAAAACAAAAATAGTGTTGCCTTTGTTGTCTCCTTTGTTATCTTGCGATTGTACCTGAAAAAATGAAAAGAGTGAGAAGCCAGAACAAAGCGTGAGAGAGAGATATTTGACTTGCATATTAATAGGCTAAATTTTAGGAGTAATGGGATCACGGGGATTTCTTTCAAGTTGGGAATATTAACTGTATCAGAAAAATTAGAAAAAAAAGATATGTTTCAATTTTCAAATTCAGAGTGTGAGAGAGGGAAATAAACGTTTTTAGGGAAAGGGGAACTGAAAGGAATATGGTATGAAGAGAGAAAGAAAGAAAACCAGAGATAGATTCAAATTTTTTTGAATCTGATCTAGTATTTTTTTTTTGGTACAGGATCTGATCTTGTATGAGAAAAGGAAAACTGCACAATGTCAATTAAAGTCTCAAATTAGCAGCTGCTCTAAGACAGCACAACTTAATCTGAAATGGAAAAATTCACAATTTGTCAACGTCGAGTGGGAATTTTGGATTCTTTTAAATTTTGGATTCTTTTAAATTTTGAAAAATAGAATAGACAATCATTCATTGATAATTTGAAAAGTTGATATAGAAAGAAAGATTACCATTCTCGCTCCTCAACCATCGGAGTTTCACATTGCAGCAAAAATGGAAGTTCTATAGAAGGAAGAGGGGTTTTTCGTACACGATCCCGCACACACCGTCTCCGCCATGGCGACCACCACTTTTGGACTGCCTTTCGCTGCCTCTCTCCATCCTCTAGCCGCGTCCACCACCGCGCAAGGTCCCTTCAGTGCTACGCTGCCAATGACTTCTTGTCTGCTTTATTTCGCAAATCTCTCTGCCTCTGTCGTTTTTGCCGCCGTAGAAGAAGGGTGATATGAAGGAGATTTGAGAGGTTGGAGCGGATGTGAGATAAGAAGTGAAAGTGGAGCGTATGAGAGAGACGGAGAGAGAGGAACGAATGAAAGATAAGAAGAGAGAAAGAGAGGAGCTTGTGAGAGAGAATACGTGAGAAGGCCGTGTCAGAGGGGAGCATATGAAAGAGAAAGAGGTTGCACTACAAGAATTTCGGTGATTTCCGAGGGAAAAATCCCTCGGAAAAGCAGGAAAATCGGTCGCTAATTCACGTTTCCGACGGAATTTCCGACGGACAAAATTCCGTGGGATAAACGGTCCTCGCAAACGATTTCCGAGGGAATTTTCCCTCGGAAACGTTTCCGTCGGAAATCCCTCGGAAACTCCCTCGGAAATATCCCTCGCAAATCCCTCGGAAATCCCTCACAAATATCCGTCGGAAATCCGTCGGTACGCATTGATAAATAATTTTGGAAAATCATTCAGTTACATACAAACCCCATTCTATTTGCAATTGCTGTCAATTTAATTCATACTCGGCCAATGTAACTAGCCTATAATTAATTCAATAGAAATTCAATCCAAACAAAATAATTGCAACCAGCGTATAATTCCAAACCAATATAACTAACAATCACATATACAAACTTATATTTCCAAACCAATGTAACTAAAAATCTCATAAAATTATAAATCATTCGGCTACATACAATAATACAAAACAATAATACATGCTAAACACAAAACAGAGTTTCTGTGGTTGTTTTATTTAACTTATATACTAACTTATATACTAACTTCTCCAGCTCAACTCATCATCAGCAGCACCAAATTCTGGGGGCTCACCTTTTGATTCTGTTTTGCCCAATCCCCAAAAATAAGCTTAAAAAAACAATTGTAAGTAAAAGAGAATCAACCTATGGTTAGTGAAGACATTGAATAAAAGAGAGTCAACAAATGGTGCATCTCAACAAAAACAAAACTTACAACAAATCCAGAAAGTTTCAAAAAATAAAAATAAAAATTGAGTGAGCTTTATGTTTTTAGCATCAATTAGATGAAGTCTTATGTTTCCAAAGTCTGGAAAGAAATTTTCAAAATAAAGGAGAATAAGAACTATTGCGATCATGAAAACCAAAAAGGAAAAATTAAAACATAACTAAATAATCAGGGAATTCATTGTGGCGAAACATAGTACAGCATTATAAAACAATAAAGAAAAAGGAAAACTACATCAAAAAAATAGATGTGCATCAGAAACTCGTGTCTGCATCATTCAAGAAGTCTTGAAGGGGTATCCGAGTATAACTCATCATATGCACTAATAACTCACATTGAACAAAAAATAAAGTTTAAAATGAAACAGGCCTCAAACTTTAACCAGATCATTGTGAACATGTCTCAAAAAATAGGATGTAAAACACAAACACAAAGTCCAAAACAGTTAGCTATGGAAAAACAAACTTTGCTCTGCCCAATTTTTGGTTCACTTTAAGTTTAGCTTTATTCAAATCAATAAACGGGTTCTCAATCAATGTTTCTCCTTTATCAAACAATGACCTTGAAGTCTCAAGTAAGAGCAGGAGATGCAGATAAACCAAAAGGGAAAATAGGAAATCATTGGAAAGAATGGTATTTGGAAAAATTTGAAACTGAAAAATTGAAGAAATAGAAAAACCTCTAGTGTCGCTGCAGTGTTGGTGCAAGTTCCGGCCGCCGTTGACGGCAGTCATACACCGATGCTCTTCCTTTACTCCGGTGTTCCATCGTGTGCATTCCGCGTTTCAATGCAAGTCATGGGGCTGACCTACAGCAACTCTTGAAAGCTGTGGTTTATAAATTTCCTGCATAGAAATGACAACAATTTTGAAATCTATCAACTGAAAGCAGAGTTGAAATAACAGCAAAAGCAAGTGTATTACTTGAAATAACACTAGACCCTCACCCGTTTAAATATGTTTACTTGCTACAAAAAACAGTTTAATTAACTGACATGAATTTCTCCACTTTCTTGTGCCTCCATGAATTTCTCCAGTTTAATTAACTGCTTCTCTTGTTTCATCATCATCATCTTCTTCTCCTCCCCAACCAAACCCTCCAATGGACCTGGATGCCTGAGGTGGAGATTTGGCCTCCTCAACAATATTCATAATGTCTTCTATACTTTGAAGAGAATAGGTTGGGTTTTCTCTTCTGTAGTATACAACTTGAGCCATTTCTGTCAATGCTCTAGGCAAGTTCTTTAAAAACCACGGGTGAGACTTGATTTCCTTAATGGTGATTCTCTGCAATAAACCACGACATACAATGACAATTAATTAAACCACAAAATGTCCCTTTTAGGAGGGCGGGGTAAGGTGAGCAACACTACATTTCATTAGGTTTATCAATCCATGTCTTAAACTAAGCAAATGACAGCAAAATAACTGCATAACTATGCATGTGTTTCAAAAAATTTGACAGCAGATGTTAAGTAGTATTGCATATGCATACCCTAGCTGGATTTGCCACAAAAAAGTGAGACAGCAGATGCCTACAATCTAATGTGATAAATATACACTATACATAGAGCGTCACCCCACATGACCATACATAAAATTCATTAAGCAAAATTTAGTCCTTCCAGGACCAAAATACTCCAAATGTTTCCTCTCTGACTAAGCAATTCATACATGCTATTTGAAATGTGGACAGATCAAGTCATCAAATATAATGCATATATTTAATTGCCCGTTGCACATTTAAACCATTCCGACACATTTTGAATCTTATTCCATGTAAGAAACTGAAAAAATTACCTTTCCATCATATTCTCTACGTGAAAGAACCTCCGGTGCTATGCAGGCCGGAGTTCCCACTGTTGATTTAGGCCTAGAATGAAGCAGAGATGACTGCAAAAATAAATTGTTGTCAAAAGCAAAACTTGTCAGAGTATGACCTTAATAATTTATTCAAAGCATTTGGTATTGAAATCACTCCGCAACTGAACCTTAGAATAACCAAAATCACAAATTTTGAAGCTGTGGAGCAGGGCTGCCATCTAATAAAGTATTCTCCAGCTTCAAGTCTCGATGGCAGATTTGCTGCAAAAGAAGAAAAATAGCCCAGACATGAGGAAAATAAACAAATTATCAAAAGAATGAAACAGAAAAACCATTTCCAGAATTACCATGGCATGACAGTAGCAAACTCCAGAAATGAGCTGCTGAAAAAAATATCTATCCTGGAAATTTTGTAGAGAGAACAAGAATGAGGAATAAATCATAGAATCTCCCACCACTTACTTGTTAGAATCAATGAAGAGAATATGCAACTTTATGCCTTTAACAAGTTAGAAAATCAAAAGAAAATGAAGAAGTTATTAAGGAATGGTAATTAAGCTAGATTCTCTGTATCCTCATCCAGCCTCTTAGTATTCAATGATGCAAGTGACATAAGACTAAATTTAAGAATAATAAAGAATAAAAGCACCTTCTTTACATAATTCTGTGAGCATAATCTGACTGTTAGCCATTGTGGTCTGCGAAGAGCTGCAGAGAGGACCAAGTGAATCAGAAACCTAAATTATTTGGAAAATAGAACAAGATTGTTTGTCACTGTATGAATTCGAAGAGAGTCAATAGTTTGTCCTAGTACCTGAAGTAGATAGTTTGGTATCTACAGATATTTAATGTGATAAATATACACTATACATAAAAATGATATTCACAGAAAAAATAAAAAATACCAGTCTAAGATATAATTAAACTCACGAGATAGACCTTCTGAAATAATTCTGAGTAACCCCTTGACTTGACAAATTGCCCTAGAGACTCATTGCGATCAATATGTGGGTTATTCTCAAGCATATCAATATAGCATTTGAAAAATGGAAAAGAAAATAACAACTAATAAATCAGAATTCGGCTATTCAGAAAATCAGGAAGAATACTGCTCTACACTGCCCATTAGTATTCTTCTCCACTTAGTGGGATACCATTTTGTTTTTCTGGATATGTAACTCTTTGAAACAAAGCACCATTCAATTTGGTGATGTTCATATGACTTGTTAATTCTCTTTTCACTAACAATCAAACACCTAAAGAATGACTTAAACTATGCATGACAAAAAATAGTGTGCAGCAGAAAATTCTACATACTTGGCAGTTTAAAATCACTTAACATACATAGTGTAAAGGGTCTTGCCAATCCAAACATCATTTTCCCCACCATAGTGTTCAAGGTAAAAGCTTCACATTTACTGATTGTCAAGATTTCAAATGAAATTTGTAAGAAAACACAGAGATCTGCTTGCTCCTAGAATCACTTCTTACCTGGCCTTCTACTCTCTCTGATTCGCCTACATCAAATCCATAGGGTTGCAGTAATTTAAGAATCTTTTCATTAATCAACAAGCAAACTTTCAAGAAAAGTATACCATAGATTGATCCATTATGTACAAGAGGAACCACCTTGTTTATAAAAGTAAGAACAATGAATTAAAGAATTAGTAGATTTGTTTGAGTTACATGGATCATACCGTTCCTCCTCCAACGCCCATTCCTTGTCTACTAGTCATAAAGGTGACACCCCTCCATTTAGTAACATAGTGAACCTACAATATTATAATATGGTTATTTCTAGATTCTGAGTAGTATTAGTTAATCACCAAAAAATTGCATTTGCAAAAGAAAATCAGGACTTGGGAGGGAATGTGAGCAGCTGCAGCAGCATGGTGGTGGTAACCTATATGAATTTTTGCTGTCAACTCTTTTGTGTGTTCATGTGGAGTGTATTAGCCAAATCAATTGCCATAGATTAAAGAAAGAATAATCAAGGAGAAGGAAAGTAGGGAGAATTTAGTTACCTGTCATGGAGGTGAGAGTTCCATGATGGCTTAAAAGAGAGAATTTCATGATCAATTTTGAAGCATACACAGAAATCACGGGACTTGACTCACCTGACCTTTTCTCTGCGACAATCATAAACAAATACTTATATTAAACTCAGAGAATCAGAACAAAGAAAAAAGTACAAGTAAATATTTACATTACTTGGGAGACTGTGAGACATAATTATTAGCATAGTTGCATCCTTACAAGATAGTCAAAGACTTCATATTCCGTACTACTTCCAGTGAGGAGCTCCCGGTAGATATACCACTTATTCTCCTACATTTATATCACTGATGATATATTAGCTTTCATGAATCAAAAGCAACCATACAAGAAACTAGTGAAAGCACTCACATCACAACTCTGTCAATGAAGTCAAATTAGAAAACGATGAGGGTATTGGACCTAAACGACATTAAGTTACACATTATATAAAAATATAAACAAAATGAATTACAAATCTTACCCACCATGTCACAAAAAGTCAACCACAATTAAAACACACATTAAATAACCCATTCAGGAAGCCAAAATTTAAAACATGTGATAACATAAGCACTTACTCTAACAATTTGAATCTGGCTCCATGCAACTACAACGAAAGCATGAAACAATCTTCCATCACATTTTTACTATACCATGTAAAGCATCCAATTTAAAGGATCCAACAAGAACAGAAACTATTTTACTATACCATGTAAAGCATCCAATTTAAATGTAATACTACAAGAAACAGAAAAATGGAAAAGAATAATTCCAATTCAAAATCAAAGAAATTTCATGCCTAACCTGTTGATGAGCTTGTTGTAGAGAAGTTGCAGAGAATCCCTAACCTAAAATCAAAGGGAATAATGAGTTTCCACGTGCTTAAAATCAGAACCTAAGAAGGAAACATGTAACAATCAACTTAAAATCAACAGAAGAAGGTAAATCACAAACCGTTCTTGTGATAATGGAAAACCTAGAAAAAGAAATCGGTTTATATTTTGGCAAAACGTAAGAACTTGGTTTGCGATGTGAAAAACCTAGAAAAGAGATTGAGCAAATACCAAAGAGATTGAGCAAATATTGTTCTTACCGAAGAAAAAACTTACCTTTTAAGAAGAAGAAGAGATGAGAGCGATAGAGAAAGGAGAGGCGACTGGGAGAGGAGAGTTACTGGTTACAGGTGGCGGCGGTGGTGGTTCACGAGCAAGGCAGGAGGTGAGGCGGAGGCGATGGAGGGATGGCGAAGGTGAGGGTGGTGGTGGTTGAGAGAGAGGCATCGCTGATTGAGAGAGGGAGAGTGTTATGTGTTGAGAAGAGAAAGAATGAGGTCGAGGGAGAGAAACACATCATATTAATATCATTGACGTTTCCCACGAACTACGGACCAAACATTCCGTCGGTATGTACCGACCGAACCAAATTCCATCGGAAATGAAGTGAAAAATGCCTTAAAAAATGTCCAAACACTTACCGACGGACACTTCCGTCGGAAATTCGTCACAAATAGCGACAGATACACGTCCGTCGGAAATTTTGGTAGGAAAACAATGATTTTCTTGTAGTGTTGAAGTGTTGCACACCACCACTGATTTAAGGTCTTTTCATTGCCATGTTCATTTGAAAACGAGTGAGATATGGCAGTGTTCACATTGCTGGCCTCCATTTTTTCAGTTTGGTTTGCATTCACACCTCAAAACCATCTCCAATTGTTTGCATTCACACCTCTTTTATGCATTGTTGGGGTTTTTTGTACGTTTTTTATCCAAAATTTACGTCTTTTGGTGCATGGAAATTTGATAACCTGCTGAAATGGTTGCCTGTTCATGTAAAAGTTTGCATGGTAGAAAAAAAATATTGCACTGCACTGTGAATTTATTTAAGTTGCCGCTTCTGCATTACAACCCGTTACAATGTGAAAGCACCATTTATGTTCACATTGCAAACCTCGTAAATTTAGCCTAAAAGAATTGGAAATCGAACCAGCATTTAAAAGAAGAGATATGACGTTTGGATTGATAGGGTTAAACACTACTCGCCGTATATGATCTGGAAGTTCCTAGTCAGTTAGTCTCTCACTTTGCAATTTCTTTTTTTTGGTAAATGAAGGGGGCTTTAGCCCAGAAAAAACAAATTAACAGAGAGTTCTAATGTTTCGAGGCACAAGCACCCCGATCATGTCATCAGTAATTAATCTAGTAATTTCCTCAGGAGGCTCTTCTAGGATAATGGTGTCTACTCTGGTGCTCCTCAAGCTGTGACCAGCAAGCCAATCCGCACAAGTGTTTCCTTCTCGCCACGTGTGAGTGATTTTGGTCTCCCAGTTGCAAGCCAATAACTTTCTAATACGTCTGATCAGTGTGGGGTGGTTGCGATCATCCTCTGTACTGTTGTACATCATGTCAACCGGTGATTTGGAATCACTTTCTACAACCAGCTTGGTGATGTCGCGTTGTCGTGCCAGGTTAACGCCAATCCACATACCCCAAGCCTCTACTTGAATAGCATTGCAAACACCAAACTTTCGTGTGTATCCCAGCACCTATGAAGCCCCGATACTTCAAAAATGGAGACGTACCCGTGTCGGATACGTATCCGATACCGATACGCACCCGATGTCGGGTGGTCTCAGTTACTTGTCCACCATTACTTTTTATGACTAGTCACTCATACATAGGTGTATCGGTTGTCCTCTTCTTTTCATCCATATATTTTGTGGGTTTTTTTTTATTTATTTGGGCAGTTTTTTTTACATATCTATAAAATGCAATATTTCAGTTTTTCATATATCTTTGTTTTTTTCTATTTGTGTTTCTATTCTATTTTATTTTTTCTGTTACGTTTTTATATATTTAAATTTTAATTTAATTTTTTTGTTAAAGTATCCCAGCAGTGTCGTATCTTGATTTTCAAAATTTTCCCATATCACCGTGTTGCGCCCCGAAAAATCCCGTTTAGGGTTCTTCAATGTACAACGTAGAAAATTGTGAAGCCGCCACCAATATTTTAGTTTTTAGACCAAAACATTGAAAAAAGGTCTTTTTTACAAGGCGGGTGGTCTTTTGAAAACTAGAGATATGGGTTCGGGGGTCGGTTAGGAATGGGGAAGGTATTAGCACCCCATTCCTCCTTCCTACTGAAAGGGAACCTCTAATTAAAATGTGTGGTTTTAATGTTTGATTTGAAGAACACCTAGATTTGGCTATTTTATTCTTATTTGAAGATGGATGGGAAATTAATGGAAAACTTACGTAAAGAGGGGGAAAAAGAGAGTTTTTTAGAAAAGAGCTCGACGGGGGTAACGACCCGCTCCTACGTATCTCCCGGTACAATGGAGAACTCAGAGCTACGTAGTTCTGCCTTGGTTTTTGTTTTTTAACTTTTTAGGTGAGTTTTCGAAATAGGACGAGTACTAGCGAGTGACTAAACTAGCTAAGGCTATGGGTAATCACCGCTAAGTACTCAAAAGGAGTTGCTACCGCTAGTCAAACGAACTAAGGTTCTGGGTGACCGTTGGTAACAACTTGTTTTTATTCTCTTTTTGAAAGCTTTTTTTTTGAAAAGGATTGATTTGTTTGATGACCAAACTAGCAAAGGCTATGGGTGGTCATCACTTATTGTTCTTTTTGGAGAAAGGACATCGATGTCAATAGCTAGACGAACTACGGTTCTGATTAGCTACTAACGACAATGGGTTTGAAAACATTTTTTGTTTGCTTTGAAAATGGAGGTTTTTTTTATTGTTGTGAAAGTGAAGATTTTTTTTTGATGTGCTTGACGAGAACAAGTCTCGCTCCTACGTATCCCAAGTGGGAATCAAAGCAACGTAGTTCTTGGAGCGAGAAAAAGAAGCCTTGAAGAAGGTGTTTGAAAAAGGGAGGAGCTTTCATGATCAAACTAGCTATGGCTATGGGTGATCATTACTTGTTCACATGGTTTTGAGAAAAGGGAAAGCTTTCATGATCAAACTAGCTAGGGCTATGGGTGATCATTACTTGCCCCCATTATTTTTTATGATTTTGAAATTGATTGAATGCGAATGCAAAGATTGATTTTGAAAATGAATGCAAAAAAGTCTTGGTAAATGAAGAAGAATGATTTCAATCAAAGCCAAGTCCATAACCAAATGCAAAGTGTAATGATTAAAATGCATGTAATGACAAGCATCGATCAAACAACATACTAACATGCTAATCACCAACAAAGATTAAACATACCAATACAATCAAGAGACTCGATTACTAGTGATGCGAAATAATGTTCTCAAAGCAATTATGCGTGAGTGAGTATGTGTGTGAGGATTGTTACGGGACGGGCAACAACCTCAAAGGAGTGTGACTGATCTTAGGACTCTATGCTACTGTGAGTAGACTTACGTCTTCCTAGAGATGTCATGCGAGTGAAAGGAGATGGCACATAATCAAATCAAGACATTTAAGTGACATCAAAACAAAGGAAACCAATTAATCATAAGCATGAAGTATTCTTTGGTGTATGATTAAACATGAAAGCATATAAGGGAATGATGCATGAACATACTATTGAATGAAGGCAAAGGTACGCAAAGATGAACGTATGAGCATTTGAGAGTGAATGAATGCATGAACCCTAATTAGCTAGGCATGGCCGAATGCAAGTAATGAATGTGAGCATACAATTAAGTGCATGGACATGTTATTATAAGTGAGCATGTGGACAAATGAATGCAAGCATACAAAGGAGTGATGCCAGACAAACAAAGGTTAATGCATGAGCATATTAGAAGAATGAATACAAGTCATGAACAAGTATGAATGTGATAGGAGATGCAAGTGAAAATGCGAAAAGAATTGATTCCTTTTAGATGATCTCACATGATTGAAGTATGCACTAGGCCTAAGCAATAGATCATATCACCTGATCCTCAACTAAGTATGAATGAAAGAAATCTTTTTATTTTGAATGCATGAATGAGGATATGCGAATTGCTTTCGTGTTTTAGACGGAAAGAATTTGCGTTTGGAATGTGGTAAAAGAGTGAAAAAAAGTTTTAGGTAAAAATGAGGTATGCAAAGTGGTAATTTATTTTGATGCAAATGATATGAGATGAATGCATTGGTAAATGATTTAATGAGAAGGTGAAAGTGAATGGTAAAAAGGGAGTGGTAAAATGTTTTGAGTTTTTAATGCAATAAGTGAAGTGGTAAAAATGCAAGTAAATGCAAATGAATGGTAATTATTTAAGTGAATGGTAAAAAGTAAAAAGGTAAAAATGTTTTTTTTGTTTTTAACTTTTTAACTTTTAGTGAACAGTAAAAGCAAATGGGTAAAAAGGTGAAAAACACATTTTACTCAAATTATTTGCAAGTACATGATCAATCAAGCAAAATGAAACAAAACTATGTCATGAAAATTGGCCTAAGGCCGAATGCATATTGGACCAAAATCAAGCACAAATTTCATGCAAACAAGACACTAAATGATGCACAAAATTGACACAAAATATGACACAATTTCAGCACATGAATTTACATGACAAGAAATCAAGAAAACACATGCATTATTCACAAAAAAGAAGAAAAAAAAAGAATTAGGGAAATAGAACTAGCAACAAAACCCTAATTTAGCCAAGCTTAAAACCAAAGCTAAAGCCTACACCAAATTAGCCATAGACCTTATTTTTGACATGAAATGAAACAAAAGCAAATGAGAACCCCAAAATCATCAAGAGGCCGAAGCACAAGGTTGAAGAAAATAGGTTTTTAAAAAACTATGCAATGATGGTAGAAATGCAACAAACCATATCAAGCGATTATCCAAAGGGGGTGAGATACCAAATCTCACCCCAACAGCCTCCTATCAATGATCTACATGATGATATGCAAAGAGTTGAAGGTTTTATGCAAAAGGTTTGTGATGATGCAAAAAGTTTGAGAGTTTTACCTTGAGTTTTTTGCTAAAACTATGCACAAGATGATCGTCTAATGAAACGAGCCAAACAAGCCTTCAAAACTCCAACCAAGCTTCGAAAACCTTCAACAATCTTCAGATCTTGATGTGATGAAAACGAAATTTGAGGTAGTGGAAAGAAGGTGTGTGAAGTAGAGATGAAAATGGAAGTAGTTTTGTAATGAAAATCAAAGAAAATGGTGAAGGAAAATGGGGTAGATTGCTTCGGTTTTGGAGAGGGTGCTTGAAGGTGTGCTAGGGTTGATTTTGTGAGTGAATGATCAGCCAAAAAGTCCTTGTGAGCTGAGCACAAAATGGTATTTATAGAGGCCACTCAAAGTTGAGGGTAACTAAGTCATTCCATCTCACTTGTGCTCTAGGATTAGAGTTTTATTTGGGATCAATGGTTAGGATCAATTGTCACAAGGATTGAGGGTAGTCAAGAAGCACAAAGGGAGGAGAGAGGGGGCTGAGGGGTGTAGCTTAAGGAGGTGGGTGAAGGATAAGTCATTTTACCAAAATGTTTTTCCAAATGGTTCATATTGCAAGAATGCCATTTTAATTCAAATGGAGGGTTGGGATTGCATTTTCAATTCAAATGAAAGGCTATGATCAAAACATGATTATCAAGCAATAAAATAAATCAAAATTGGGTGAATATGGGGCTGATATGCGCAGGTTTGGCCTTGGTGTGCAAGTTGTCAATTTGTACAACTTGTACTATTGTGTGATCATTCCATTTCCAACCCATTTTTGATTATTCTTTTTCAAGTAAATCCATAATATTATGCCAAATTGAGCCATTTCCTATGATAAATCATTGGGTTCAGAAATAAATGCTACCATCATCCCAAAATTGATTTGGGTGCCCTACTTTGAAGATGCTTGAAGAATATTCCATTGTTGACTTTACGGTTTTGACTTTTTTCTTTCTTTTACATAAATCAACAATGTATTTACCAAAAATATGTATGATCAAGCACATCTCACCTCAAGTGATTCCTTATAGATCCCTGTGATTTTTGATGAAAAATTGAATTTTTTTTGGCGAAATGACCAAAATGCCCTTTTGATCATTAGAACCCTAATCCTTGTTCAAAATGCATTTTCTTTTCAAGAATTACTTCAAAACTCTAAAATGGCCTTAAAATCTAAAATGTATGCAAGAAATGATTTTTTTGCTGAGAAATGTCTCATTTTTCGAAAATGACCAAAATGCCCTTGGTCTTGAAAAACTCTGAAAATGCTATAAAAGGCAATGCAATGCATCTCTAATCCTAAGATGACTTTCAAAACTTTGAAATGCATGAATGATGGTCTTCATGACATTATGAATGAATGCTAAACCTTAACTTACTTATTTTTGTTTGAAAATTAGGGTTTCGACCTAGGCGGACAAAATTAGGGTATGACAGCTGCCCCTCTTTATTTGGATTTTGACAAGGAATATGGATTGGCCGAAACACATTCCGAGGCAAAATATAAATAAAGAATTCAGAAATTATACTGATTTTGTCCGCTTGGGAAAACCCGAATTTTCTCTCCTTTTTTTTTACTTAAGTGAAATGCCCGCCCTCAAAAAGCAGGAAATAAAGCTATAAAGAAAGCAGTAAAGAAAGTAACCTGGATGGACACTTGGGTCCTGAAGGGATGCTTGGATCCTGAATGAACACTGGGGTTCTGAAGGGACGCTGGGGTCCTGAATTCGGAGGTTGCCTAAAAACCTTCTAACGGACTCTTGTTGAGTCCGAGCTTAGGGGTGGCCTTCTCGAGCGGCCGATCAACATCAGGTCCGGAACTGATTTGATCAAAGGATGTCCATTATGCCTTAGGTTGACATAACTAATCCGAAGGACTTGACGAAGTCTGATGGATCCATCGCGTGCTCGTACGCGATGTTGTGATCTGGATTGATGGAGTTTACTAACTCTGGGTTGATGGAGTTTACTAACTCTGGGTTGAGACTATCTAGTCTGAGGTAACTTCTATCTTGACTGGTACATGAAACGCATGCACTTGAATGCATATGAATGCAATGATCGACTTTGGTAGAATGCTTTTTCTGTTATTTCTTCGCTCTTCTGAGATACAAATTGTAATGCACTACTGTTTGATGCCATGAAGCGATGAATGGTATGAATGGTATGAGAATGATGAATGATATGAAGATGGTGTGTTCTTTTTATGTTCCGTTTTCTGCAATTCTTCTGTCTTTGTTTATGCTGTTTGTTTTCTTTAAGCAGCTTTCTTTTTTCTGCTTGTTTGTTTTTTTCTTGTTTTTTTTTTTTTTTTTTTTTTATTCTGAACTCTCCCAACTTGGGGGAGCATTTTCTGGAATATGGGGGCGAGGGCTAACACCAAAGTGCTCATCCTCTCTTTGTACCTGCAGCTGAAAATGAACAAATGCATGCAATGCAAATGCCATGATTGCTTTTTGATGGGATGAATGTGATGTGATGCAGGAGTTTCTTTTTGCTTGCACAAATTTTTCCATGTTTGATGAATGCAATGTATGAATTTTATTTGTTTCGCTGTTCTTTTTTTTTTCTAATCCCCTTTTTTGTTTTCTAAATTCTTTTCTTTTGCTCTTTTTATGCAGTGCTGGTATGCAAATGCGAAATTTTGGTATTTAATGCTCTTGCGTTTTGATGAAATGGCAGATGACATGCAATGGAAAACTTTTTCTTCTTTTCCTTTTTCCTATGAAATGTGAATATTGGATAACATGAAATGATGAATTACATGGGATGTTTTAGCTTTCTTTTCTTCTATGAGATGCAAGTATTGATGTGATGCAACTGTATTGCTTTGATGTTTGAATGCAAATGTATGCGGTGATTGACGCTTTGATGAATGGAATGCTCCTGTTCTAACTTCTGTTTGTTTCTTTTTGCTTCTTCTATGAAATGCAAACATTAATATGATGCAATGCTCTGATGTTTGATGATTGAATGACAAAGGAATGCTTGTGAAATGATGAATGATATGGATTGCTGGATGACAGGGAATGTTTTTGTGTTGCTTTTGTGGTTTCTTTTCTTTGTTTTCTTTTTGCTTTCTTTGCTTTTTCTATGAAAAATCTGATGCAAAATGTAATGCTCTAATGACGAATGACATGCAATGATTTTGTTCTTCTCCTTTTTTATGAAGTGCGAACATTAATATGATGGCAATGCAATGAAAGATTTCTGTTTTTTCTTCTCTACTATTTTCTTCTATGAAAAACAAGTATTAATATGGTGCAACTGATGTGGAACGTTTTTTTTTTTTTACTATGTGATGAATGCACAAAACGTGAAGATGCGAATGTAATGCTTTGATGCATATGCTATAATGCCTAGATGCATGAGGTAGACATTTTTGTGAGATGCGAGACTTTGAATGCAAGGGCTTGAGATGATTATTGACCATTCTGTTGAAAAATTGAATTTGATTCAAACTCTGGTGTTCTCAAGGTTTTTATTTACAAACAACCTCGCTTGTTTTCTCTTTCTTTCCATGATGACTGAATTTTAGATATCACGTAAACAACTTGTGCTCTCTCTTTTGAAGCATTGTCTAGTAAGTACGCATAGGGGTGCAAATGTGAATGAGTGAGTCAGTTAACTTGGAATGGACTTTTATGGCAAGTGAAGGAATGACCGACATGGCTATTGCTGAAGCTTATGAGGGACCAAGAGATACAAGATTGCCCCAATTCAGGTTTTTGATGAGTGAATAGTTTGCCCCTGTCTAGTGGTGACAACAACTAGGGGCGTAGAAGATGATGAATTGGGAATGCTTCGGCTTTTGAAATGAAAGGTGCAAAAGAGATTTTGTCTCACCCCACAAAGTTTGATGTTGCCCCAGTCATAACAAGGACAAAGCTGCCCCAGTTAGAATGACAAGGCTTTGTTTAGGATAGTGGGTTGAGAGATTGCCCCGGTGAGGTTTTTTATGGGAATGAATGAGGTGAAGGAATGGGAATGTACTTGCCCTCACTTTGGAAGTATTGACAATTGGAGTGACATGGGATGGGCATTTGAACAGACCTTCCCAAGACCAGGGTGGGTGGGTGGTGAAGAGAATGCCCCTACTTTGAATCTGAGTGACGTTCTCAGTGCAAATATTTGGTTCTCTACTGATGTATTGACTTTTGGTGTGAAAGAAGCCTCACTTGGTGATCACTAAACCTTGTTTTAATGCAGTTTGAAGCTGTTTTGGAGTGCAGGTCCCTCTTTTAGTTTGTCAGCTTTCTTTTTTCTGACTGTTTGTTTTTGCTCCCTCATTTCTTTTTCCTGAGGGTTTGTTTTTTTCTTGATCAGCTTTCTTTTTTCTGATCGTTTGTTTTTTTTGTTTTTTTTTTTGAGCAAACACACTGTAGACAGATAAACTTAGTTGTCCTAAGATTAAAACTTGAGAAAACGAAAGCAACCGGTCATTGATCGGACTGGACATTTCAGGATTGTGGTGTTTCGTGGAGGAAAGAGGGTTAGGCTTAATAAAGTGTTTGAGGCTAATGGGAGGATGAGTTTTGTTCGGCGTTGATTGACGGTTAATGGTCTATGAGGAAGATGGTTATTGGGCTTGTTTGGGCTATGTTAAAGCAAATTCGTGTCTCATGGTAGAATGACTAAGGGGTTTGATGTTGAGGCCAAAGGAAGTGTTTGAAGGTTTATGGAATCAGGTGTTGGAATAGTGGAGTGTTTGAAGGTTTATTTAGACAAGGATCTCTTGTATTTTGTGGTAACATGTACCAGCTCACCACTTTATTTTCTTTTGTTTTGGGATTTTCATTTTTAAATCCCCTTTTTTTTTTTCTCTTTTTCCCTTTTTTTTTTGTTTTTGTTTTTGTTTTGTTTTTTGATTCTTTTCCTTCTTCGACTCGGGTGAGCTGATAAAAAGTGATGCACTGTTTTTTTTTATTTGGGGTGATCCTTGTCTAGGGTGATTTTTGGATTTTGGTTTTTCTTGGCTCAAGGTGGGTAGGAAAGGGACTTTCTGGGATTTTGGGGTTTTTGAGGAGATGGCCAAACTTCATTTCAAATCCCGATTGCTTATTTCTATAAGACTTAACTTTAGAACAATAATTTATCTACCTTCATGTGTTTGCTCTTTTATTTTCCCCCTTTTTTGTGCCCTAATTTTTGCCTGGACCGCTCTTTGCGAGTTTTCAGTCCACCGGGCGCTCTTTTTTGCCTAGGCCGCCCTTTGGGGGTTTTCAACCTAGCGAGCTTATTTTATCTTTTTTATTTATTATATATTTTTTTTAGAAAGACTTGCACTAAAGGAATATGATACTGACAAGGAAAATTAGTGATCACAGAATTGCCCCAGCATGGAGGACTTAACGTGTTAGTGAGAATGAACCAAAAAGTCAAGTATGCACTGATGGGAGAGAATATGCGCTTTATGGGTGGACGGGGTGGGGTTAGACTTGGATGGGGAATGATGATAAATGGAGGAAATTGACTGACTCAAACAAGAGAAACTGCACGTGGCATGCATGCTTACTAGAAGAACGTTTCACAGAGAGTTAACATTGGCTAAAAACATGATATAAGAACTTTTTTGACGAACTGTTTCAGTCTGTTATCATGGAATGGATGAGATGTAATGTTTTTTTTTTTGAAGGAAATACAAATGAGCTATTGATGTGAAAAACTGAGTGCCTTGTAACACCTTGAGTTGGCAAATGAGTGAGGGTAAACTTTTCCAAAAAGGAAAGATTACTTTGCCAGAATATCTCATTTCTCATCACAACATTTTTGTTGAATGCATGGATGAAAACATTATGATATATACATGATGAAAATGAAATGCATGAAAGCATATTCACTTGAAAAGTGTGATTATTCTAAAAGTTTTTTCTTTTTGATGTTTTCTTTTTATGCAAGACGAAATATGAAATGCCAATGCATCCTTGGATGATGAATGATGCAAGAATGCTGCTTCTTTTCAAAATGATTTTTATAGAGGCAAGACAATATATGAAATGCCGATGCCCCCTTTTTCTTTTGAATGATGAAAGATGTAGTAATGATGTTTTTTTCTAAATGATGATTCTTCTTTCTTTTTTTTTTAGAGGCAAGACAAAGTATGAAATGCCAATGCCCCTTCCCTTTTTTGAAAGATGCATGTATGGAGGAATGATGTATTTGAACTAAAGTGATGAGGTTAATGAAATGATGCATGAATGCTACATTTTGAATAAATTTGATGATGACTTTTGTTCATGATTATGAATGAGATGCTTCCTTGTTTTCATTTTTTGTGCAATGAAATATATGATACTCACAATGATTTTTTTTTTTTTAAAAAAATGCGTGGGAAGACATTATTTTTATTGAATGGAAATGCATGCAAGATGGGATGTTAATGTATTATTTTTTCATGATGTGTGAAAAAGGACAACAATAATGCATGAGACGCGCTTCTAATAAGACACGATTTTTGGATTTTTCGAGAAAATTAGTAAAAAAGCCTTAGTGAATGGAAACGCACACGTGCGGAGAATGCACTCCTGACAAACCTAAATGAGATAGAGAAAAATGCATGTATGAATTTTATCAAGTTTTTGTTTTATGCAGTGCAAATTATGTCTTTATATGACGGCGATAATGTGACTTGACATGCATGTGAAAGAATAAGATGAAAACATTTTTTTCGGGTTTGGGTGACTGAAATTTTGGGAATATCACCTCATGTAGCCCGGTAAAAGAAAAGACTATGATGATTTTTTGAAAGTTTTGCTTTTTACCTTTTTTTGAAAATTTTGTTTTATGTATGATGATGATGCTCTACGTGTATGCAGGATAAATGAAAGGGTTTTTATTGGCAATAATTCAAGCTCCTTTTTTGAAAAATGCGGGCCGTACGTTATTTCGTATGAACCGGTAGGAGAAAGGCTATAACGGTAACCCTTTCCTCTTTTCTTCTTTCGAAATCTTCTTTTTTTAGTAAAGATGATGGCGTGAGGCAACCAATTGTCGTTACTCTGAGTAACTTGCATGAAACATTGAGTGGATCCTGACTCAATACTTCACGCAATATACTGAAATGCTTCGACATTTGGTTAACTCAAACTTATTCTCTTATTTGAAAACAAACCTCACTTGATAAGGTCAAAGTGCCCCGATATCGTAGAGTAACATCTCAAATTTGTAGTGCACAAACAAATTTGAGATATTACCCTTCGTCGTTCGAAGGCGCACTTTTACTCATTGAGCTTTTACATGAAGAGCTTTTCTATTTTTCTTTGTTTAGAGAAGATGCATGCATTGGAAACTTTTCATTTTTTCATTTTTAGTTTTGGAACATGATTTTGAAATCTATTTGGTGGTGCAAATGATCTATTTATAAAAAGGGTTTTAGAAAGGATGTGCTTGACGGGGTATGACCCGATCCTACGTATCCCCATTGTAATGAGGAATCAAAGCTTACGTAGTTCTACTGTGTCTCTCTTTTTTTGAAATAATGCTTATGCATGAACGCCTCGTCTTGGATGAACTCGACGAGGATTTTTTGCATGATTATAAATGAAATGCTTATGCTATGCAGATGATAATTGTTTTTTTTTGTTTTATCTTTATGTAATGAAAGGGAATGCAAGGTGGATGGTTTTTTTTTCAAAATTGGAATTTTATGCAATGCAAATGATGCGATAATGCAGTGATGCAATGATGCAATGATACCCTTTTTTTTTGTGCAGAAAGAGGATATTTACAGGTGGTGATTTGAAAACTTTCACACTATATGCCACCTCATATAGGCGTTTTATTGAAAAGGAAAAGCACATCTTTTTTGATTTTCGAAAATTCTGAGGGAAAATTGATTGAACTGAATGCACGATGCAGCACACAATTTGGAAAGCCCTTGTGACCTAAAAAGAGGTGAGACCTACGATCTAGGGCAATTTAAAGGATAATCCCCCCATGTGGCTCTATTCACTCCCTCGCAAAGGCTACCAGAGCTAAATCTCTCTCATGATAACACCCACAACGATGGAATGCCATCTGGTGTGAGGTACCGTAAAAGAGCATACTCTGGCTGAAACTTTCGTGAGAGCAGAAGGACATCGGTCCAATTGGCAGTCACTACTCGTTTCCACTCTCCTAGGTTTGCAGACCTGGGTTATGGTCCCACTCAGAATATGTAATCATATGGTACAAGTGTAGTGTGTGTCAAGGGCATGTTCCCTAACACTACCCCACCTGCAAACGAAAACCAGACCAGTCCAGAAAACAGCAATCAATATCAAGTTATCTACCCTAGGGTTTCATTCCTAAGATATCTATAAACGAGAACATTGTTTACCTTTAGAAGAGGAGCCAAGAAGAGGGGACATGAGAAAATATGGGGAAATGCAATAAAAGAAAAGGGGTATGCCTACAATCAATGATAAGAAAGAAAAAGAAAAAGAATGAAGGCAAACTAAGTATTTAGTCAAATCAATTTACTTTTAAACCACATATTTAATTAGTTAGGTTTGACCCACGTTTTTTTTTTTTTTTAAAAAAAAAAAGGTCCCCAGTGAAGTCGCCAGCTGTTGCGCCCCGAAAAATCCCGTTTAGGGTTCTTCAATGTACAACGTAGAAAATTGTGAAGCCGCCACCAATATTTTAGTTTTTAGACCAAAACATTGAAAAAAGGTCTTTTTTACAAGGCGGGTGGTCTTTTGAAAACTAGAGATATGGGTTCGGGGGTCGGTTAGGAATGGGGAAGGTATTAGCACCCCATTCCTCCTTCCTACTGAAAGGGAACCTCTAATTAAAATGTGTGGTTTTAATGTTTGATTTGAAGAACACCTAGATTTGGCTATTTTATTCTTATTTGAAGATGGATGGGAAATTAATGGAAAACTTACGTAAAGAGGGGGAAAAAGAGAGTTTTTTAGAAAAGAGCTCGACGGGGGTAACGACCCGCTCCTACGTATCTCCCGGTACAATGGAGAACTCAGAGCTACGTAGTTCTGCCTTGGTTTTTGTTTTTTAACTTTTTAGGTGAGTTTTCGAAATAGGACGAGTACTAGCGAGTGACTAAACTAGCTAAGGCTATGGGTAATCACCGCTAAGTACTCAAAAGGAGTTGCTACCGCTAGTCAAACGAACTAAGGTTCTGGGTGACCGTTGGTAACAACTTGTTTTTATTCTCTTTTTGAAAGCTTTTTTTTTGAAAAGGATTGATTTGTTTGATGACCAAACTAGCAAAGGCTATGGGTGGTCATCACTTATTGTTCTTTTTGGAGAAAGGACATCGATGTCAATAGCTAGACGAACTACGGTTCTGATTAGCTACTAACGACAATGGGTTTGAAAACATTTTTTGTTTGCTTTGAAAATGGAGGTTTTTTTTATTGTTGTGAAAGTGAAGATTTTTTTTTGATGTGCTTGACGAGAACAAGTCTCGCTCCTACGTATCCCAAGTGGGAATCAAAGCAACGTAGTTCTTGGAGCGAGAAAAAGAAGCCTTGAAGAAGGTGTTTGAAAAAGGGAGGAGCTTTCATGATCAAACTAGCTATGGCTATGGGTGATCATTACTTGTTCACATGGTTTTGAGAAAAGGGAAAGCTTTCATGATCAAACTAGCTAGGGCTATGGGTGATCATTACTTGCCCCCATTATTTTTTATGATTTTGAAATTGATTGAATGCGAATGCAAAGATTGATTTTGAAAATGAATGCAAAAAAGTCTTGGTAAATGAAGAAGAATGATTTCAATCAAAGCCAAGTCCATAACCAAATGCAAAGTGTAATGATTAAAATGCATGTAATGACAAGCATCGATCAAACAACATACTAACATGCTAATCACCAACAAAGATTAAACATACCAATACAATCAAGAGACTCGATTACTAGTGATGCGAAATAATGTTCTCAAAGCAATTATGCGTGAGTGAGTATGTGTGTGAGGATTGTTACGGGACGGGCAACAACCTCAAAGGAGTGTGACTGATCTTAGGACTCTATGCTACTGTGAGTAGACTTACGTCTTCCTAGAGATGTCATGCGAGTGAAAGGAGATGGCACATAATCAAATCAAGACATTTAAGTGACATCAAAACAAAGGAAACCAATTAATCATAAGCATGAAGTATTCTTTGGTGTATGATTAAACATGAAAGCATATAAGGGAATGATGCATGAACATACTATTGAATGAAGGCAAAGGTACGCAAAGATGAACGTATGAGCATTTGAGAGTGAATGAATGCATGAACCCTAATTAGCTAGGCATGGCCGAATGCAAGTAATGAATGTGAGCATACAATTAAGTGCATGGACATGTTATTATAAGTGAGCATGTGGACAAATGAATGCAAGCATACAAAGGAGTGATGCCAGACAAACAAAGGTTAATGCATGAGCATATTAGAAGAATGAATACAAGTCATGAACAAGTATGAATGTGATAGGAGATGCAAGTGAAAATGCGAAAAGAATTGATTCCTTTTAGATGATCTCACATGATTGAAGTATGCACTAGGCCTAAGCAATAGATCATATCACCTGATCCTCAACTAAGTATGAATGAAAGAAATCTTTTTATTTTGAATGCATGAATGAGGATATGCGAATTGCTTTCGTGTTTTAGACGGAAAGAATTTGTGTTTGGAATGTGGTAAAAGAGTGAAAAAAAGTTTTAGGTAAAAATGAGGTATGCAAAGTGGTAATTTATTTTGATGCAAATGATATGAGATGAATGCATTGGTAAATGATTTAATGAGAAGGTGAAAGTGAATGGTAAAAAGGGAGTGGTAAAATGTTTTGAGTTTTTAATGCAATAAGTGAAGTGGTAAAAATGCAAGTAAATGCAAATGAATGGTAATTATTTAAGTGAATGGTAAAAAGTAAAAAGGTAAAAATGTTTTTTTTGTTTTTAACTTTTTAACTTTTAGTGAACAGTAAAAGCAAATGGGTAAAAAGGTGAAAAACACATTTTACTCAAATTATTTGCAAGTACATGATCAATCAAGCAAAATGAAACAAAACTATGTCATGAAAATTGGCCTAAGGCCGAATGCATATTGGACCAAAATCAAGCACAAATTTCATGCAAACAAGACACTAAATGATGCACAAAATTGACACAAAATATGACACAATTTCAGCACATGAATTTACATGACAAGAAATCAAGAAAACACATGCATTATTCACAAAAAAGAAGAAAAAAAAAGAATTAGGGAAATAGAACTAGCAACAAAACCCTAATTTAGCCAAGCTTAAAACCAAAGCTAAAGCCTACACCAAATTAGCCATAGACCTTATTTTTGACATGAAATGAAACAAAAGCAAATGAGAACCCCAAAATCATCAAGAGGCCGAAGCACAAGGTTGAAGAAAATAGGTTTTTAAAAAACTATGCAATGATGGTAGAAATGCAACAAACCATATCAAGCGATTATCCAAAGGGGGTGAGATACCAAATCTCACCCCAACAGCCTCCTATCAATGATCTACATGATGATATGCAAAGAGTTGAAGGTTTTATGCAAAAGGTTTGTGATGATGCAAAAAGTTTGAGAGTTTTACCTTGAGTTTTTTGCTAAAACTATGCACAAGATGATCGTCTAATGAAACGAGCCAAACAAGCCTTCAAAACTCCAACCAAGCTTCGAAAACCTTCAACAATCTTCAGATCTTGATGTGATGAAAACGAAATTTGAGGTAGTGGAAAGAAGGTGTGTGAAGTAGAGATGAAAATGGAAGTAGTTTTGTAATGAAAATCAAAGAAAATGGTGAAGGAAAATGGGGTAGATTGCTTCGGTTTTGGAGAGGGTGCTTGAAGGTGTGCTAGGGTTGATTTTGTGAGTGAATGATCAGCCAAAAAGTCCTTGTGAGCTGAGCACAAAATGGTATTTATAGAGGCCACTCAAAGTTGAGGGTAACTAAGTCATTCCATCTCACTTGTGCTCTAGGATTAGAGTTTTATTTGGGATCAATGGTTAGGATCAATTGTCACAAGGATTGAGGGTAGTCAAGAAGCACAAAGGGAGGAGAGAGGGGGCTGAGGGGTGTAGCTTAAGGAGGTGGGTGAAGGATAAGTCATTTTACCAAAATGTTTTTCCAAATGGTTCATATTGCAAGAATGCCATTTTAATTCAAATGGAGGGTTGGGATTGCATTTTCAATTAAAATGAAAGGCTATGATCAAAACATGATTATCAAGCAATAAAATAAATCAAAATTGGGTGAATATGGGGCTGATATGCGCAGGTTTGGCCTTGGTGTGCAAGTTGTCAATTTGTACAACTTGTACTATTGTGTGATCATTCCATTTCCAACCCATTTTTGATTATTCTTTTTCAAGTAAATCCATAATATTATGCCAAATTGAGCCATTTCCTATGATAAATCATTGGGTTCAGAAATAAATGCTACCATCATCCCAAAATTGATTTGGGTGCCCTACTTTGAAGATGCTTGAAGAATATTCCATTGTTGACTTTACGGTTTTGACTTTTTTCTTTCTTTTACATAAATCAACAATGTATTTACCAAAAATATGTATGATCAAGCACATCTCACCTCAAGTGATTCCTTATAGATCCCTGTGATTTTTGATGAAAAATTGAATTTTTTTTGGCGAAATGACCAAAATGCCCTTTTGATCATTAGAACCCTAATCCTTGTTCAAAATGCATTTTCTTTTCAAGAATTACTTCAAAACTCTAAAATGGCCTTAAAATCTAAAATGTATGCAAGAAATGATTTTTTTGCTGAGAAATGTCTCATTTTTCGAAAATGACCAAAATGCCCTTGGTCTTGAAAAACTCTGAAAATGCTATAAAAGGCAATGCAATGCATCTCTAATCCTAAGATGACTTTCAAAACTTTGAAATGCATGAATGATGGTCTTCATGACATTATGAATGAATGCTAAACCTTAACTTACTTATTTTTGTTTGAAAATTAGGGTTTCGACCTAGGCGGACAAAATTAGGGTATGACACACCGTATCCGTATCGTGTCGTAACCCGTATCGTATCCGGTATCCGGGCTTCATAGCCCAGCACCCAAGTCCCTGTGGAGTCTCGTAATAGACCCCCGCAACCAGCTTGGTTGTCTTCACCTCTACTAGCTCCATCTGAGTTGAGTTTTATCCACCCTTCTTCAGGTTGCCACCATTGCGCTAGAGCTGTTTCAAGCCTGTACGTAGCATGGTGTAGGGTCCTATTCCTGGAAATCTCCTCCACAAAACTGCATTTGGTCTCCACCTCATTGTATGGCCGAATGTAGTTCTCTTCAAAAATGCTTTTGTTTCTCCAATTCCCTAGGAACCATGTGGTTACCATGAAGGTGTCAATCCATGCAAGTCCCTGATCCGAATTGAAGTTATCTGTCAACTGTCAAGTTTTGAAACACCCAGTCGCTTCCCTTAGCTTCAAAGAATGTAGTTATTTCGCTTGAAGGAAGTAACCGTAACCAATTACGCGTAGCATGTACACAATCTCAAAGAACATGCATTTGTGTTTCCTCGACTTGGTTGCATGCCTGTCATATAGGGAATTGGCGATATTCCATCTGTGTCTTCTAACATTAGTCAAAAGTCTACCATGAACTGCAAGCCCTATAAAAGTTTGGATACAGTGTGGACCTCGCCACTTCCAAATAAGCTCCCAATCACTCACTATATGCACGGTTAGTGCGCAAGTGGGCGTAGGCACTTTTAGTGGAGAATGCAAGCTTGGAGTCACCTCACCATCCAAGAGAGTCTGGGTCATCTTCATCAACAGGCGCTGGGATGGAGCGCACTTTACTAGCCACCATGGGTGGACGTGGAATATAATTATCAATGGCAGTGAGATTCCAGTTGTCGGCTCCATTTGTTAGATCATAGAGAGAGAGAGAGTTGTGTCTATCACCAGGTCAGTATTTGAAATTGCCATGAGGCTAGAGTTCTCGCCTGGCATCCATTTGTCCAGCCAAATGTTGATAGTTCGGCCATTCCCTATATTCCATGTAACACTTTGCATGAGCTTGTCCCAGACTGATTGAATACCTTTCCACAGTGGAGAATCATTCGGTTTACATGCCATGTGTTCAAGTAGCTCGCTCCCCCTTCCATATTTGTTGATAAGAACCTGACACCAAAGGTTTTGGGGCTGCTTGATAAGGTTCCATAAAAATTTCATAAGAAAAGCCTCATTCATTTGTCTTGGCTTCTTGAGTCCTAGGCCCCCTTCTTTCCTGGGCAAACAACAGATTTCCCAGTTCACCAGGTGTGGCCTCTTTTTTTCATTAGTATCTCCTCATAAAAAACCTCACTGAATCTTCTCAACTTCACTGCAGATAGTCTTTAGGATATTCGCATATCACATATGGAAGTAAGGAGTGGAACTAATAACAGACTGAGTAAGAGTCACCCGTCCAGCCAAACTGAGACATTGTTGTTTCCACCTACTAAGGCGCCTCTGTACCTTCTCAATGATGTGCCTGTAACCTCTAGTAGCTTAGCTCTACCATTCACAATATTGGCCCCCATGTATCGCCCAATATTACTGGTTTCAGCAAACCCTGTGTGTTGCAAGATATCATTTTTTAATTCTTGATCCGTATTCTTATAGAAGAAAATCTGAGTTTTCTAGTTGTTGATTTTTTGACCAGATGCGCTACAAAATTTATTTAGGTAGTGCATGATGCAATGAGCTTGCTCAATAGAGGCCTCTGCAAATAACAGTAAATCATCTACAAAAAGTAAATGAGATATTAGTGGACCTTGTCGTCCTCTCACTTTGCAATTTACATTCAAAGTATGCCGAAATTTTTAGGTTGGATATCATGTCTCGGGTTCGAACTCGAGACTTCACAGTTGTGTGTGTGAGTTTCTAGTGGCAGTGGCCACTCCGTTTAAATACCAAAAAAGAATTCAATTAATAAAATTTTTGCAAAAACTAGTGGGGAGCACTGCCATTGATTTTGTAGTAAATGCTTAGAAAGTAATTTGTTTAAGATGCCGAGGAGTGGAAAAAACAAACAAAAAAGTATTGCTAAACAACAGACTGATGGAACATTTTATCCAATAGTCATAGTGTATGATTTGTTCTACGGTGATTAAAATTAATTATCACATAATTGATTTTGTTAAATTAATTTTAGTTAAAAGTAAGTTGAAAGAGACGTGATTTTTGTTTGGTTATTTTACTGAAATGATTTTTAACAAACTTTATTATTTGGATATACTGGATTAGAATTGATTTTAGGTGTAAAATCACCAAAAAAGGTCGTAACATAAAGTTAGATTAAAAACTTAAAATCAATGTTTGTAAAATAGTTTTAAACATCTAAGATATCAACAAAAAGTTATAATAAAAAAATTTTTTGATAATTTTTTTTAGAAACTCAAAATAATAATAAAAAACATTAGATTAACTTACAAAACTAAATATAAAGTATTAAATTGAAATTACAAATAGAAAATATAATTTAAAATGTAATATTATAATAATAAAAATCACGAAAATATTGGTTATTTTATACGCTACTAAAATACTAATTATTACGTTCAAAGTGTGAAACAAAATATTCCAATTAAAAAAGAAAGGAGTAAACATTATGCTTTTTAACAGCTTTAGGCAATCTTATAAAAATCACAAAATACTAGTTAATTGGCCTATGTTTGTCAAAAAAACATCATCCAAAATATTTGATGGTTGTTGAAAATAAAATAAGATCTTGTATTAGGGATAGAGTTATCATCTAATCAAGACTAGAATATCTCGATCATTATTTGTATTTATTTCCCTTAAGCCTGCCTATATGAAGAATAATCGTTGTGTAGTTGAAACACATAGTTTGATCATATGTCTCTTTCTTTTTCACCCTCAACATAGTATTTAGAGCCAACTAAGAGGCAACCCTAAACCGTGTTTACCCGGTAGACCCACTGTCCTCCAGTGACATTTTTTTCGCAAATCGTGTTTCAACTCCGGTTTATCCCTCTTCTGGTTTCTACCGTCGTGTAGTAAATTTTCCCACGCGTTTTTCCAGTTTCCGGTGACATCACCACCATCAGCTACTGTCTGTCGCCACTGGAAAATTTTTCAAGCAACCGTTCTCGACGAAACCACCACCATTAGAACTGCCTTGTCCCGTTGTCCCGATCTATCAGACCCTAAAAGTGTATCCTCAGCAAGCCAGGCACGCGCCCTCACACGTCGTTCTCGTCCTTAGCGATTTGAAAAGTTGTCGTCGCAAACCACCACTCATGGCGGCGCGTCCTGCCACGGTCCGGGCGCCGGTTTGTTCATCGGAGTTGATAGTTGATAGAATAAATAATCTAGTTTGTATTCATATAGTTGGTTTTGACTTGTACTTGAGTCACATACTTTAATATTCATTTAATGTCTTAATGAGCAATTAGTATAGTGTATTAGCAATCAAATTGCTGACTTTGTAATTGGTATAAATACCCTATACTTAGTTGAAATAAATACAGTTACACAGTTTCACACTTGAGTTACAACCGTCTTATTCCTTTCTCTCTCTCTCTCTCTCTCGTGTGTGTGTGTGTGTGTAATCAATGAGCTCAAGCTCCAACAAATGGTATTCAGAGCGAATTGTTGAAGCTTGAAGAACGAAATCGAGTGCAAGTGAGGTGTGTGAAATCTGCATTTTGCGAGTGAATCGGTGAGCGAATGAGAAACCCGAAAATCAAGCCCAAACACGAGTGAAAGTGAGAAATTGTGCAATGGTGACTACGAATGGACATTTTCCGGCGAACTTTCCAATTCTCGATGGAAGAAACTATGATCAGGGGAGGATGAAGATGAAGGTGATCCTCGGTTATCAGGATGTGTGGGATTTGGTGGTGAACGGACTCGATCTGTTGTCGGCGAATCCAACTGCTGCGCAACAGACTGCATATAGAGATGTGAGGAAGAAGGACTGGAAAGGCTTGTGGATTCTCCATCAGTGCGTGAATCAAGCAATCTTTGAGAAAATTGCGCGATCGGAGACGAGCAAAGCAGCGTGGGATGTTCTCGCGAGCTCCTACGCCGACGATCAGAAATTGAAGAAGGTACGACTTCAAACCCTAAGGCGACAATACGAATTGCTATGAATGGAAGAGAGTGAAACAATCGCGGCGTACTTTACTAGAGTTCAATCTATGACGAATCAGATGCAATCATGTGGTGAAACTTTATCTGATGAAAAAATTGTTGAGAAAATCTTGCGATCGGTTGCTTCACGATTCGATCACATTACGGTGGCGATTGTAGAATCGAAGGATTTGTCAACGATAAAACTCGAAGAACTTCAAGGATCTCTTGAAGCACATGAACAAAGGATGAATGAGATGAAGTCTGCGTATCCTAGCACTGAGCAAGCACTGGTTGCACAAACAGGCAACAGAAATGGTGATAATCAACGAGGACGTGGAAGAGGCAGAAATAATTACAGAGGAGGAAGAGGTAGAGGTAACAACTATTACTCAAACTTTGGTAGGGGAAACTCTAGTAATGACAGTAGCAATAATGATCAAAAGAACAATAGTAATGAGAATTATAGAGGAAGAGGTGGTAGAGGTGTGCGAGGGAGAGGAGGTAGAAAATCTGATAAGAGCCATATTCAATCCTACAATTGTGATAGATACAGACATGTTGCTGATGAATGCTATAGTAATACCAATAATAGTAATGCAAAATTGGCTCAAGAGGAAGATGAGAAAGAAGAGGTATTGTTAATGGCTGTTGAGGAGATAATTGGTGAAGAAACTCTGTATATGGTGACTGTCAAGGATGAGAGTAATCATGGTGATGAATGGTTCCTTGACACAGGATGTTCAACACACATGTCAGGAAAGAAAGATTGGTTCATTGAGATAGATTATTCCATTAAAAGTAGGGTGAGACTTGCTGATGACAGGACAATGAAGGTGGAAGGTGTAGGGAAGGTGAGAATTAAGAAGAAAGATGGCTCTGTATGCTTCATATCTGGTGTGATGTATGTACCAGGCATGAAGAGCAACTTGTTGAGCATTGGCCAGCTCTTAGAGAAGAAATACAGAATGGTGTTGTAGGATAATGCAATGAAGGTATATGACTGTGAAGGTAGGTTGTTGATCAAGGCAGTTCTCTCCAAAAACAGAACCTTCAAGGTTGAGTTAGATGTTGTAGTTCAGCAGTGTTTGGCTACTACAGTTCACAGGGATGAGTGGTTGTGGCACTTCAGATATGGTCATCTGAATTTTTGTGATTTGAACAAGTTGCAGAGTAAGGAGATGGTAAAAGGTCTCCCTCACATCCATGTGCCAAGTGATGTGTGTGCAGAATGTATGGAAAGCAAGATGCCAAGACAAGCATTCAAACAGAATCTGCCTACTAGGTCCAAGAGAAAGCTGCAAGTGATATTCTCAGATGTGTGTGGACCAATTCAGCATGAAACACCTGGAGGTAACAAATATTTTGTTACATTTATAGATAAATTGACTAGGAAACTTTGGATTTACTTGATTAGGAGGAAGAATGATGTATTGAGTGTATTCAAGAAATTCAAAGTCCTAGTAGAGAAACAGTGTGGACAGAGTATCGAAGTGCTGAGAACTGATGGTGGTGGGGGAATATGTATCCACTGAGTTCAATGAATTTTGTGAGAATGAAGGGATTACTCATGAAGTCACACCTCCATATACACCTCAGCATAATGGAATTGCTGAGAGTATATAGTTTATATTCATATAGTTGGTTTTGACTTGTACTTGAGTCACATTCTTTAATATTCATTTAGTGTCTTAATGAGCAATTAGTGTAGTGCATTAGCAATCAAATTGCTGACTTTGTAATTGGTATAAATACCCTATACTTAGTTGAAATAAATACAGTTACACAGTTTCACACTTGAGTTACAACCGTCTTCTTCCTTTCTCTCTCGTGTGTGTGTGTGATCAATGAGCTCAAGCTCCAACAGGAGTCGCCTCTCCATGTGGTTCCAGATTTGCCCTTACTTTTCAATTTCGAGCAACAATTGAACGTGTTACTGTACAAACAACCATTTCTCTCCCTATTTGACGCATTTTTCTCTCTCATGTGGCTGACCCATGTTGCCTACCGCCACCTTCAAGCCCGAGGCTACCATGTTCACAAAGTTTGTGACTTCTTCTCTCTCTACAAGGATGTTTGATGGTTTCAGTTACTACACCAGGGTGTTTAGACTAATTTGGAGGATGATATTTGTGATACTCGCAACAATTCTTGTCAAGGCATTACCAGTTTTCGATGTGCCTCTTTTTCTATTGAGAGTCATTGGATTTGAAGAATTTCTCAAGTGGTTTGAGCACAACCAAACCTCTAGACCCACAACTAAACCCTCCACACCGATAATTCATTTCACTACAAGAAAATTGCGTATTACCGACGGATTTTTTCCGCCGGTACGTTTCCGGCGGATATTTGGCATTTCTGACAGATTTTTTCCGTCGGTAACTTTCCGGCGGAAAAAATAGTTTTTCCGGCGGATTTTTACATTACCGGCGGATTTTTTTAAAATTATTTTTATTATTATTTTTTTGAAAATCCACCGGAAATGTCGCCGGAAATTTACCGGCGGATTTTTTTGAATTACCAGCGGATTTTCAAAAAAAAATATATTTTTTAAAAAATCCGCCGGAAATTCAAAAAAATCCGCCGGAAATGTCGCCGGAAATTTACCGGCGGATTTTTTTGAATTACCGGGGAATTTTCAATAAAAAAAATAATTTTTAAAAAATCCGCCGGAAATTTACCGACGGATTTTGTTTAAAAATAATAATAATAAATTTCAAAAAATCCGCCGAAAATGTTAAAAATCCGCCGGTAAATCCGCCGGAACGTTTTGAAATTCCTATAAATAAAACTTTATCCTACACTCTTCTCATTCTCTCATTTCACTCTTTATTTCCTTCTCACTTTCTCCTACACTCTTGTACATTTCTTTTCTTCTTCCTTCTCATTCATTCTCACTTATTCATTCTTATTTCTTCTTTCTCATATACTCTTCAAACTTAATTAAATTTCTCTACATATCTCTTTTCACTAGTGCAAAAACGGGAAAAGAATTAGACATTTAAAGTCAGGCGCTTAGATGCCTGACTTTATATGTTGACGCGGTGGCAAACTTGTAATTAAGAGGCAAAACTCGCGAGTTTTAAAGTCAAGCGGATACACGCTTGACTTCTAAAGTGAAAAAATAGGGAAAAAATTAGACTTTAGAAGTCAGGCGTGTATTCGCCTGACTACATAAGTAGACACGGTGGCAAACTTGTAATTAATGGTGAATTTTTTTTTCTGTTTTAGTACTTTAGAAGTCAGGCGTATACACGCCTGACCTCTAAAGTACTAAAATAAAAAAAAAGAATTTCACTCTTCATTGCCAAAACACTCGAACCCTAAAACACTCGAACCCTATTCGCAATCCGTTCTCTCTCGTTCTTCAGGTTCTCCTTCTCTCGCCCTCTCTTCAATCGCTCTCCTTCTCTGGTTTTGACTCGTTCTTCTTCTCGCTTCTCTTCCGTGGCTTCCTCTTTCCTCTCCGTCAACCTCGCTCTCTCAGGTTCTCACTCTCGCTCTCTCAGAATTCAGGTTCTCGCTCTCGCTCTTGCAAGATTCGCTGATTCGTTGATTCAGGTTCTCAGTCGCTCTCTCAGAATCTTCAATCGCTCTCTCAGAAGCTGCTTCTCTCTCCCACGGCTTCCTCTTTGTGAAGGTGAACCCTAAGTTATCTTCTTATTGTTTTACTTTAATTTTCGTTAATTACAAGGTTGTTTTCTGTTCAGGTCCCCAAAACTCTCCTTCCTGAGTTTCTGTGTTGATTATTATCAGAAACCCTAAGCACTGTTTCTGTTTGCAGGTTCCCTTGTGTGTTCTTCTCTAAACAAAACAACCAAACAGGAACCCTAATTGCACATCTGAGGTATTCTCTCTCTATCGCTCTGAATCTCGTTCTCTTCGTTTCTTCTTTGTTTCTCTGCTAGGGTTCTTAAAAATCAACCAAACAGGAACCCTAATTTAGTTTTTTTGCTTTATTTTGTTGTTGGTGGAAGAAGTAAAAATTGTATTTGGGCCTTTTTCTGGAAATTAGGGTTAACAAATTTCAAGCGAATTTGGGTGTGTTTCACCTTTAAAAAGTAAAGCAATTTTTTGATAGATTTGTATTTATAGGTTTCTTTTAGAAATTACTCTTTATGTTTTTCTAAGAAGCATTAAAAAGGTGATTTTGTCATGACATTCTGTTGAATGGGAAAATACTCGTAATGTTGATTGCCGTTGCTGTTAGTTTAGGATTTAGTTGGCAATTGTTGGAAAGTTGATTAACCTGTGAGAATATTATTTTGTTCTTATCAAATGTCTTGTGTAAGAGATTGTTATTCTACATCTGAATGAAGACTGCAAATTGAAGGTCATTAGGAGTTTTAAATTGTAGTTCTTTTGTCATTTTTCTGCCCCTGGTCATTAGGAGTTAATAAACTTAAATATGTTTCCCCTGAATACATCTTATTTTTCAGTGCTTCTTATGCTTCTTATTATGTTAACGTCTCAGGTTTCATGAATTCTTAAAGCTAGAAAATGAAATTGGAAACATTACAAGACAGGAAGCTCTCAGAATGGTGGGCCAGTTTACATAATGTCTGTCACACGTCATGACTATATAAAATGATTTGTCTTTGTTAGAAAAGCTGGACGGTTTAGTGCATGTAATTTACTTTAGGCACTTACCTTTCAAGAGTTTAACTTGTGCACACAAATGTTTGTTTGCAATACAGGTTCCTCCTCTGTTCTTGGATGTACATTCAAATCATTTTGTACTTGATAGCAAGCAACTTATTATGCTGCACCAATACTTTTTGTCAGTTTTATGAGTTTCTGTCCTATTTCTTTTATTTGGAATGAGGACTTCAGTATTTCTAACTATTTTGCTTTTACTTTGCTTCTGCTCAGTGTGTGTTGCACCAGGTTCAAAAACATTCCAACTGCTGGAGATTTTACACCAATCAACTAAAGCAGGATCACTGCCTGATGGAATGGTTTGTGTTTGGATAAGTATATGATTTTAATTGTCTGTTACACTTGATTATCCAGACAAAATAGTTTCTGATTATGACCTGTCCTCATCAGTCATCAAGCTTCTTTTGCTAAATTTATTGATTAGTCATTGTTTAAAGGATTGTGAAAAGGAAAAGAATTCCTCATGCCTTCAGTAAAGAAAAGAAAATGGTTAAAGTGTTGAGTTAATGCTAAAAAGTTAGCTTTTGGTGTTAACTTTGCCTTTCAATTGAAGTTAAGAATGACAATTATGTTCTACTAACTTTTTGGTTTGTTAAGCTATTTATAATGTGAATGTTTTACGATAACAGTGAAAAGTCATTAGTTATTCTCATTTTGTTTGAATAATGTGAAGACTTTCATAATGTGATTTTTTTTTTGGTAGGAGGAATTGGGAGATTATGTGAAGACTTTCAATTTGAAGGCTTCGGATTTACATACTCAGGTATTTATCATTTTTCTTAACAACCCTCTCTCTTAGAAATTGATCCCTTCATCGTGGATATGGGTGGCAATTTCGGTGGTGGGGTTATTGGGAAGGATTCATAAATATTTGATTAAAGTTGATTCTATCAACACAACTTAATTTTGTAGTTGATTTTGATAGATAGCTTTTCATTTCTGTGCACTAATATACAAATATTTTGTTCACAGTATGCCTACCATTTGTATCTTTTGTTTTAACTTCAGTGTTTCGGGTATATCTACATTGCTGCAGGGGCATGGGAATGAAACTGGAGTTTTTAAGGGCTGCAAGCCTTTCCAACTGAAACAAGGTCAGGAAATCACCATTTTGACTGACTATAGCATAAAGGGAGTCAATTGGGGTATAATCTTTAAGAGCTACAAGAATTAAGAAATAGAAATTTTACTACTTTGTTGTTTTATGCCTTGATTTTTTCAATTAGTTATTTCCTCCAAGTTTCAAAAGACGTGTCTTTCAAATCTGAATAACAAATTGTTTCTGATTACAATGGTGTTCTGCAAAAAAAAAGGTTAATTTGTGACGATATCTAATTTTTCAACTGCTATGATATCTGATTTTTAATAACATATCATTTTCTGATCTTATGCTTATGTGTATCCACACTTTAAGAGAAAACTATTGTATGAGTGGATTTAGGGAAGTTCATACCTTTCAATTCAGAATAACATATAGATTTTTGTTATGATTCAAAAAACAAAAATTGAGTGTATTCAAAATAAGATATAGTATATCTGATTTTTGTTATAGATTTCAGAATAACAGAGATTTTTGTATGAGTGGAAATTATAGTTATGATTCAAAATAAGATATAGTAGGACCACTATATTAGAAATGCTTGCTTAAAATTGAACTGCCCCTCTACTATGGGTTTATGTGTATCCCATTTGCTTTAGATCTAGATATTTTCAGCATACATTGAAGCTGGAAATTTTCCAATGGCATTCTTTAAACTCATTCTACTTCATTTTCTTTGAATTTGCAGTTTTATTCTGGATGGTCATCGATGATTTTCATTGGAAACTTAACTTTCAATGTGATAGGTTTGTCATATGAGGAACTCTCTTATTGATCTCACTAGCTATTTGCATTTTATTATACATCAGAAAATATCATTCGATAGTTTTTTTTAATGTAAAAGTTCTAACCTTACTACACATTTATTATTTTCTAAGACTTTAAGCTGTTAGGATGGGGGTGGTATTCTATCTCTAACAATGATATCTACATCTTATACCATTTTGGTTTATGACTCTTGCTCTGTTCTACTTCTTAAATAGGTTTGCACTACAACTATTCTTCAGCTGATTTGTCTTTTGTTTTGGTGTTCACAGGTTTTGCGGTTTCCTCTAAAAGTAAGCCACTATGCTATTGTTGCTCTTTAAAGCTCTCTGTAACAGATGTACATGACTTAAGCAATCTCCCAACTTTGTTTTAATTTATTTTTCTGATTCTGCAGAAACCTAGGTACCGTGCATATTTGCTTCCTCTAATCTTCTTCATCTTCTTATTTTCATTTTGGTTTTGATTTGATTTTGATTGCTGCTTCTGATTTTATTTTGGTATTCTTAGGTTTTGTGGTTTCCTCTAAATGAAGGTAAGATTTATGCCGTTGCTATTTTGCATTTTGAGAATCTATTATTTTGGACTTATTGAATTAGCTTTCTTACATATAACTTGGGTGGTATCTATCAAAAGGGTGCTTAAAGGAGCATCCTCATGAAACTAATTTGCTTAAACTGAATTAAACCGGTAGCCTTTATGAACATGCCTTAATCAAATTTACGAAGTTAAACCTGTAGCTTCTGATTAGTCTCTAACCCCAAATTCCTCCCTTCTCCTCCAACTCTTTTTGAACATGCCTTAAATTAACTATTGCTAGAAATTATTTCAGCGTGTGTTTCGAAAATGTTAAAATGGTGTTTACAATAGCTAAGTTTTTGAGTTAAAATGCTGTTTTGTTTGGGTTAATTCCTCTTCTTTTCACATGTCAAATGCAAAATTTTGCTTTGTGGAAGTCTGTAGTAGTATATGAAACTGCTCCTTGTACTTGTTCTCTATTTTGCCATTGGTTGTATCTAGCTATACAAATTGATTTCATTTGTCATACCCCAATTTTGTCCGGCTTAGGTCAAAACCCTAATTTTCCCCAAAAAATAAATAAATAAGAGAAAAGAGCATCATGCATTGCATTTAGGGTTATAGAAGTCATTTCAAAGTTTCTAAAATCATTTTTGGAGTTGGAATGTACTCTTGGACAATTTAGGGTTTTTCAGTGCAAATGGGTGTTTTAGTCATTTCGCAAATAAGGGACGTTTTCTCAGAACAAGCCACTTAACATGCATCCCAAGGTCTTAGAGGTCATTCCTAGGGGGAAAAGTCATTTTTGAAGTGAAAATGTGCTTTGGGCAAAAACTAGGGTTTTTAGGGTGAAAGGGCATTTTGGTCATTTCACGCTAGAAGCGGTTTTTTTTCGTCCCAAATCACCGAACCATCACCAAAGGATTATTTGAGGAAGATTTGTGCTTAGTTGTGGTTTTTTTGTTAAGTCTCCTAGCATAAAACTCAATTTTCGAACAAAAGGGCAAAATGGTCATTTTCGCTAGAGTGGGTCCAAAATCAATTTTGGGAATGATGTTGTTATGGAATTTTGGGCCCAATGATTGAATCCTAGGATAGGCCCAATATAAAAAGAATCTTCATGGAATAAAAGAATAATCATAAAAAGAAAAATCAAAAAGAATGAAAATAAGGTAGTGTCCTCAATAAGACAAAATGTACTATTTTGTGCAAGCTTGCATTTTTTTCCCTCTCCTTCCCCCCTCATGGCTGCGAATTTCAGCCCTCCTTTCACCCTCATTTGTGTTTCTTCAACACCCTCAATCCATGTGATGATGCATCTCCACCCTCCATTCAAATTTAAAGTCTAATCCTAGTACACCTCTCAAAGCCAATGACTAAAATACCCTCTAACTTGGTGACCAAGTTCAAATTAATTTTATTTATTAATATTCAGCTGAATGTTAATTGATTTAATTGGTTTGATTACCATTTTACCCCAAAGCTCACTCCCACCCTATAAATACCCTTTCATTTTCCACACATCACAACTTTTTGCTCATTCTCTCCTACACTAAACCTAGCACACAACTCTCTCCTCTCCTTCCCTCTCCTAGGCCGTAGCCCCCCCCCCCCCCCCCCCCCCTCACTCTCCTCTCTTCCATTTTTTTGTTTCCATCACCAAAACACCACCAAATCACTTCAAATCCACTTCTCCTTCATAGATCTTCCTCCTTTCACCATCCATTTCATATTCTCCTCATCAAGCACTTGGGTATTTGGGAATTTGTGTGGGGTTCTTGGACCATTTCTTGAAGACTTTAGTTGATTTGGTTACTTGTTCTTCATTTCCTACTTCTATTAGCTTGGATCCAAGGTAAATCCCTAAAACTCTTGCATCATCTCTCACATTTTTTCTTTAAAACCCATTTTTTTCATCACATTTTTGCATCTTCATCTTTAAAATGTAGTTGTTGTTGTTGTTGTTGGGGTGAGAGTTGGCATCTCACCCTTGAATAAATTGTGTTTTTTGTGATTTTCATCTTGTTCCTTGCATTTAGTGAAAGTAAATGATATTTTAAGCCTTATATATGTTCCGCACCCCTTGGTCTTGACATGATTTTATTGCTCCTCTTGGCTTGTTGATGTTTAATACTTATTATTAGCATTTGGCTTTGTTGTTAAATGTCTATTTTCACCGTTTTTACTTGCAAATGTTTGTTATGTTGATGATCTAGCAAGTTGATTCTCACTAGTGCCTAGTGCACTTTTCTTCAAGTGAGAAGATTACTAGATGTGATTCAACTTTGTTTATGTGTCCTTTTATTTAGTTCTATTTTAATGTGCTTGCAAATAATTTGTTGATGATCTAGCAAGTTGATTCTCACTAGTGCCTAGTGCATCTTTCTTCAAGTGAGAAGATTGCTACATGTGATTCAACTTTGTTTATGTGTTTTTTTATTTAGTCCTATTTTAATATGCTTGCAATTAATTTGTTGATGATCTAGCAAGTTGATTCTCACTAGTGCCTAGTGCACTTTTCTTCAAGTGAGAAGATTGCTAGATGTGATTCAACTTTGTTTATGTGTCCTTTTATTTAGTTCTATTTTAATGTGCTTGCAAATAATTTGTTGATGATCTAGCAAGTTGATTCTCACTAGTGCCTAGTGCACTTTTCTTCAAGTGAGAAGATTGTTAGATGTGATTCAACTTTGTTTATGTGTCCTTTTATTTAGTCCTATTTTAGTATGCTTGCAATTAGTTTGTTGATGATCTAGCAAGTTGATTCTCACTAGTGCCTAGTGCACTTTTCTTCAAGTGAGAAGATTGCTAGATGTGATTCAACTTTGTTTATGTGTCCTTTTATTTAGTCCTATTTTAATGTGCTTGCAAATAATTTGTTGATGATCTAGCAAGTTGATTCTCATTAGTGCCTAGTGCACTTTTTCTTCAAGTGAGAAGATTGCTAGATGTGATTCAACTTTGTTTATGTGTCCTTTTATTTAGTCCTATTTTAATGTGCTTGCAAATAATTTGATATGATTTTTGGGGCTTGTAAATGTGATGTTTTGGGTTATTAATTTGTTCAATTGGTTGATGATTGGTGAGATGAATCAACATGTGTTTTCTAGCACCATTTTAAATGTTGAGGATCACTTGAAAGTGATTCAACTTTTACCTATGCTTTAATGTTAATTTGGTAAAGTGACTAGACACTTATGCATTGAGCATTGTTAACAAGTGTCAAGGATTACCAAATACTTTTAACTTGTGCCTAATGCCTAAAATCCGAACCAAGCTTTTGCAATGTTTCCTTAAGTTCCTTTCTTGGCAACTTATTTGGTTGTTTTTGATCTCATATATTCATGCCATTAATTGTTGATGACTCAATGTCATTCTTGTGTACAATTGTTGTAAATGGAAATGCTTATGCTTGTGCTCTCATTATTGATTACTTTGCTCGCAAATTGGTAAGTATTGCATTTTGGTTTTGACTTGAAAGTTGATTGAAGATTCTACTTTCTTTTCTTTTGTGGCCAAAGCCACCCTCGAATTCTCTTCCTCTCCCCTCTAATCAATCCTTTTTCAAATGATATTCCAAAATCCAATGCTTCGCTATTTGTCTTCACAAATTAATCAATTTCTTTTTAGATCAATATTCAACCTTTTGAAAACTCATAAGGAGGCAAGTCGGACGTACGGCCGATGTTGTCTAGCGTCCTAAGATCGGAGTTGTACAACTCAAACATCTTGGGATACTTATGAGAATTAAAACAAATAATTAACAACTTCAACCCTTTTCAAAAATGAGTGAGGGACCGATTCGGATGTACGTTCGACATTGGTTAGAGTCTTAGGATTAGCGAGTTGTACAGCTCGTGCGAGCCTAAGATACTTGCTCGAACAAAAACTACCAATCTCACAGCAAATCTTTTTTTTTTCAAGTAACTCAAATCACTTTTCGATAAGTAGGGGGCACGTCGCCTGTACGGGCGGGGATGTCTATGTTTTAGGGTTAGTGGACTGTACAGTTCAGACCCGAGAACCCCTGCAATAAAAGACACCAACGCACCCAAAGTTTCTCGACCCAGGAGAACTACGTAGCTTTGATTTCCTCATTGCATCTGAGGATACGTAGGAGCGGGCCACGTCCCGTCAAGCACCCTTTTCAAAAAATACCAAAAAAAATCTTTCTTTTCCCCGTCTTCTTTCCAAACACTTTTCTCAAATAAAAAAAAAAGAAAAACGAAAAGAACTAGAACATCGTTTCAAATCAAACTTTGTCGAAACCACACATCAAATTAATGGTTCCCTTTCGGTAGAAAGGAGATGCGGGGTGCTTATGCCTTCCCCATGTCTAACCGACCCCCGAACCTACATCTCCTGATTTCGAAAAGACCACCCGCCTTGTATAAAAAGACGTTTTTTCAATGTTTTCGTCTAAAAACTAAAATATTGATGGCGGCTTCATTTATCTTCCACGTTGTACATCGAGAAATCCCAACCGGATTTTTCGGGGTGCAACATCATTAAACACCAGGTAGTTTTTATTATGTGGAACTGAACACCAGTAATACAAATTTTGTTGTGTTAGATTGGTTTTGGTAAAAATGGTAAGGATTCTATCATAAAGGAGTGGAAGTTTGGAGCTGATAAAGCTGAGAGAAGCAAAAGTGTTCATCACAATCATCATGAGTTATTGGATGTGGAAGCTGTTCAGTTAAGTAGAATGCCATCTTTAGACATGGACCTTATTTGGAATGAACTTGTTCAGTTAAGTAGAATGCCATCTTTAGACATGGACCTTATTTGGAATGAACTTCTAGTATCTGATTCATGACCAATTTAATGTTTTTTTTACTTTGTTATCATACATGTAGTCTTTGTTTGCTTAACAATTCTATTTCTCATTTTGGATTACAGCTTTGTTAAGCTCATCAGTTCATTATAGATTGTGAAGTTTGAAAAGCATAGATTTAAGAATAACCCTGAACTTGTTAGGTTCTGTTCCTTTACTATGTTTATTCTTAGGTTCTATTCCCTTTGTCTTGGTCTAGATTTGGTCTTAAATTCCCTTTGTCTAATACGTGAATCTGACTCCATGGCCCAATGGATAAGGCGCTGGTCTACGGAACCAGAGATTCTGGGTTCGATCCCCAGTGGAGATGCTTGACTTTAAAACTGGCTTAAGAAGTCAGGCGAAATAAATGCTTGACTTTAAAACTGACTTAAGAAGTCAGGCGAAATAAATGCTTGACTTTAAAACTGACTTAAGAAGTCAGGCGAAATAAATGCTTGACTATAAAACTGACTTAAGAAGTCAGGCGAAATAAATGCTTGACTTTAAAACTGACTTACGAAGTCAGGCGAAATAAATGCTTGACTTTAAAACTGACTTAAGAAGTCAGGCGAAATAAATGCTTGACTTTAAAACTGACTTACGAAGTCAGGCGAAATAAATGCTTGACTTTAAATCAGACTTACGAAGTCAGGCTACCGCTTGACTTTAAAACTCCTTACATACAAAGTTAATAAAAGTCAAGCGGGCGTCTGACTTTAAATCCCATTTTCGCCTGACTTTAAATCCCTTTTTTGCACTAGTGTTTCTATATTTGTCATTTCTTCTTCCTTCTCACTTCTTTTTATTTATTCATTCACATACCCTCATTCATTCTCTCATTTATTATCCTAAACTTTTTGTACCAAAAAAAAATAGTCACATTTATTCTTATTCCTTATCACTTATTCATTCTTATTCTCTCCTATATTATTTTTCCATACTCTCTTTCATATATTCTTTTTTTTTTGACACAACTCTCTTTCATTCTTATTCATTCTAATTTTTCTATTACTTCTCATTCTATTCTATATAATTTTTTTCCTCATATTCTATTTCATTTTTTTATTACTTCTTATTTATTTAAAATACAAAATTCGAAAAAAAATTAAAAAAAAATTAAAAAAAAATAATTTTTTTTTAAAAATCCGCCTGTAATTCACAAAATCCGCCGGTAAATTTCCGGCGACATTTCCGGCGGATTTTTTGAATTACCGGCGGATTTTAAAAAAAAAAATTAAAAATCTGCCGGAGACACACATTTCCGGCGGAAAAAAGCCGCCGAAAATTACCGGCGGATTTTTCAGCGGCACGGAATCCGTCGGAAATTTTCGGCGGATAATCCGTCGGAAATTTTCGGCGGATAATCCGCCGGAAACCGTTTGCAGCGAGCTGGCTACCGGTGGGCAAAATCCGTCGGAAAGTCCAATTTTTCGGCGGATTTTTGGCTTTTCCGGCGGATTTTGCCCGCCGAAAAAACCAACTTTTCTTGTAGTGTTTGCCTGCGCAACTAAACCCTCCATTGATCCTTAGGTCCTTGATTTTGGTGCATCTGACCATATATCTGGTAATAAGTCTCTTTTCGCCTCTCTTTCTACATCTGGTTATTTACCAACTATAACCTCAGCTAATGGTTCTCAAACACAAGCACACGGGATAGGTAGTGCTCGCATTTCTCCTTCTTTGTCAGTTGATTATGTCCTTTATATACTCGAGCAGTCCACGTGGCACTGTTCCTCTTCAACCCCTCCACCCACGTGGACTGCCACGTAGGATAAAAATCAAAATACAGTTTTAATTTTGACCAAATTAAGAAGGGGGACCTTGATTTTACAAATTGGGAAACTAGGGGGATCAAAATCGTCAAATTAAAACTTTGGGGACCAAAATCGTGAGTTGGTCATAATAGGGGGACCAAAACTGTAATTAAACCAAATTTTTTTTTGTTAAAAGCCCTTGCAAAATGAAATATTTTGTTATAAGCTCTTCTCAACATATCCAGCAATCATAGCATTCCATGTTAAGGCTAACATTTTAGTCATAGAAGGGCTTATAACAAAATATGTCATTTTGCAAGGGCTTTTAACAAAAAAAAAAAATTTGCAGGGGCTTAAACCAAAATACCCTATATTTACAGGGGCCTAAAACATATTTAAGCCTTATCATACCTATGAGTATTCTGTAGTGGGTGTTGTTTGTTTGTGCCGGTGTTTCTTGGCTTCAGTATTTTGTAGCTATTGTGAGTACTACTTAGTTGTATTAGTGTACCTTAGCCTTGGTCATCTCTTCCTACCCTTGCATGTTTCTTGTGCTGGTTTCTATTATTAAAATCTCTTCAACTGTCAAAAAAAAAGTAAGTCTTTGTTTTTATATCAGCTTTAGTATCTACAAATTTTAATCACGAAATAATTTATTTTGTAAATTTTTATAATATTTTTTTAGAAAAAGATTAAAAATATATTTAATTATTCTTTCCCTTACTGTCGAAATTTTTTGGCTCCGCCACTGTCTTTATGGCCTTAAACAGTATCCAGTAGTTGATTTGGCAGATTGACATTGTAGTGCAACAATTTGATAGAAACAGTTAATTAGAGAGCAGTTTGGGTAGGCTAACCCATTTAATATTTTTTTTTTGTGAATTATACTGATAATCTTCTATGGTTAGACATACTTCTGTTGAGTGTTAAGCAAAAAATACTCTTGCTGGATTTTACGATACTTTCCATGTGGAAGAAAAATTGGAGTTGCAAATGGTGTTTCTTTGTATGGAATTGCAACCTCAGACTCAACCCATCTCAATTGTTGGTTATTCTTTCATTGTTACAAACAAGGTTGAGTTGATGCTCCATCTGAGAACTAAGATGAGTCATCTTGATTTAGTTCTCACTATCAATTAAAATCAAAACTTGGTCGAAAATTTCATTCAGAGATTGAAGTCATACAAGTACACTGCAAAGAATTTTCTATAGCTCTAACTCAATTGGCTTTTGGGAGAATGGTGCCTTACTACTTGTAAGCTTAATCCAAAACCAAAATGGGTATCGTATAAATCCAAAATAATTCATGTTCAGAGAAATAAAAGATGTCACATTGCACGACTAGTTAGATATTCCAATCATTAGACAGCACAGATTTCCATCCTTCATGAAAAACATGAGTCAATCCTGTAATTAACATTTTAATAGCAAGAAAATACAGATTCAACTATTTACTAAATGAAATAATAAAGACATCATCAGAATGGAAAATTGATCTCATCCACAGCATTGTCTACTGTGTAGGAAGGTGTCCTAAGATTAATCCAATATCATCACTTGATGTAAGCTAACGCACAAACAACCAGTATATCCCAAATTCGAAAAGCACCTTAGACGAACATTGGGGATAAATTAATAAAAAAATTTCGAAGAATTTCTAAAAACAAATCAGAAAGCCAATAAAACATATAATCATGAAAAACAGTGCAAAAAAATTGAAATTTAGATTCAGGTCATTCAGAAGCATATAGATTCAATTAACATCACTTAATCAGATCAAGTGTTGGATTATATATAAAGCTTCATCATTATCAATACCTAAAAATTGAAAAACAATTAACATAAAAAAATCAGACAAAATTCAAGTAAGAAACAATGAGGAAATGTTGTTTCCCGACGTCCAATTACAACATCAAAATTGCAGCAGTGGATAGCGAGGGGAACACAATTCTTGGCTTCAGTTTAACTCTGCCAAACACACTTAAAAGTGCAAGCATCAATTTCAACGAATCTAAAGCCTTTTTCAAACATAGAGATATCTAGTCAATAAAAAAATTCAAAACCCTAAATCGAAACATAAGATTTAGAAAATTGGGGGAATCACGAGTAAACTCAGTCCCTTAGATGTTCAATAATGTCTGCGATCATTTCCGCAAATCATTACAGGTCTGTAGACTCATCACTGTTGATATCGTGAAATCCCATTTACGCAAACAATTAAAAAAGAAAGCTTTTTGAGAGTAAATTGAAATTTAGTTGCTCTCACGTTCCCCAAAAACCAAAAGAAAGGGGTTTCTGGAGAGAAATGAAAAAGCAACACATATTAGTATTGCTTCAAGGGAACGAGTCAAATGGGCATTGAATAAATCCACATCGACCAGATAGAGAAGCATTCCACATTTCAAAAACAAATCGAGCAAATCTGAAGAAGAAGAAGAATAAGAAACCCTGATTTGATGATGGGGCTGAGGAAGAAAGATAACAAGAGAAACGGTGAATGAAAACCTAATCTTGGGTGGTTGCTTATATAATGAAAAAATAGGGGATCGAACGACTTGCGGCGGCTTCTTGGAGATTAATGGTTTGCTTGGTTGAGAAAAGAAAGTTAAAGGAAAGAAACCTGAAGGAATCTACTCTCTATATAATCGGATCTTATGTTAGGAAAATGACATTTTTAGTACCCTCCTAATCTTGTCATTTGTCATTTTTTAGGGTAAAATTGTCAATTACACCATAAAGCAATGACCTCTCTGGTCACCACAGTTGACCTATAACTGCAAAAATCATAGCCTGCCTTCACACTGCTTTGCGGTCTGCAGCATCATGTCACCTCACCCCCTACCACACCGGAAAAGAAAAAGAAGCGTGGCAAGTCATATTGGAAATTTCAAAACAAACAAAAGCTAAATACCGAAAGCTGAAAACAAAGCGCAAACGGAGAGGAACGAGAAAGGAAAAGATGAAGGCGGGAAAGGAAATAGAGACCGACAGAGCAAACGGAAAAGCGAGAGGAGATGGCGCAAATGGGAACGAGAAAGGGAGACAGGAAGACGGTAAACGAAAGAGAAGGGGGAGATACGAAGGTAGGGCGGAACTCAAAGATTGAAGAAAGGAAACTCGAAACAGAAGCTCTCAATACATCCATCTTCCCTCTCTCTACTTCATTGCTGACTTCAACTTCTTCACAAGTAAGTCTTTCTCTTCGTTTTTCTTCTTCTTCTTCCATTTTTTTACTGTTCAACTTCAATTGTAAGTTAATAATGTTAGGGTTTTGATGTTCACGCTATTTTCATATTATGTTAGGGTTTTTACAAGTAAGCTCATGATGTTAGGGTTTGTATGCATCAATCATTTTCCAATTTTAGGGATTTTAGGGTTTTCATGTTCAGTTGATAAGTTAAGATGAACAGTTTTCCAATTTAACGCATTTTTGGGTTTCAAGATTATGCTTTCTGGAACAGCATTTTTGGGTTTGGGTTGTTCCAGTTTAGGTTGGTGCTGACTAGTATTTTACTCATTATAGGTTTGTGCTTACACCAGTTTCGGCATCTTGATAATACAATTTCAGATTACATAAACATATAATGTTTATACTAATCTGACCTCTATCCATACTAAATTACTTTAACCACTTAACTTGCTTCATCACTATTGTTGGACTACAATAATCATGTTTCTAAAAGATTGATAAACTTTTTCATCAACTTTAATTTATTCTTTCTTTTATTCAAATCATACACTCTCAAAAACCTTACTCCATCAAAAGAATTATGGAAAATTGTTGTTCGAGTCATCGACATTTGGACAGTTTCCCACACCGACAACCAACAAAAAAAAGTATATACTATTATTAATACAATAACTAGAAATTGCAGGACCACACCACTTGTTTCGATACAATGCATAGAAAAAAAAGAAGAAAAAGAGAAGACTAGGAAACCCTAGCATCAATACTCGAATTGAATAATTATAATTAAATTAAATTTAAAGGTACGGTGATTTCATTTTCACTACAAATGATGTTATTATTTGTAAAATCTTTCCTTGATTCCATTAAGCAATCTTATTTTGGTTAGTTTTGAAATATTCTATGATCTTAAAATTTTTATTACGCATTATTTTTCTGTAGAATTTCATGTGTAACTTTTTTTTTGTTACAATTTCGTGTGTAACTTATAGGTGAAAGTAAATAGACAAACTTGTAATTTTTTCTTTAAAGTTAAATCTATTTTTGAAATTGTTTTATATCATGTGCATAAAAAAGTTTGGATTGATAGGATTAAACACGCCGTATATGATCTGGAATCCTTCCTATTCAGTTAGGGTATGTTTGGGAGTTTGGAGTGGATGGGAGGGGAGGGGAGGGCTTTGGAGGGGAAGACAGGGGGGTTAACCTTGTCCTTGTTTGGATGTCACCAATGGTGGAGAGAAGGGAGATGGAAGGCTAGCTATACGACAATTTTTCCCATATTTTATAAAATCCTCACCGCAAAATGCTATGCTGTTCATTGGATTATTAACGTTGGACTACAAGTGCACCTTATTTTCATTGCTTCCTGATATTTTTTAAAAAACATTTTTTTAACTTAACATTGTTTTTTTAACTAACCACCATTTATTTTATTTTCTTTAACTTCAACGTTGCTTTTTTTTAATTAACTAGGAATTTGCATTAAATTTTTTAAAATATTAATATCAATTATCTACTTTCTAACAATTATACATACACTTTTTTTTACCAAAGTAAATTATATATACAATTTTTTTACCAAAATAAATTGGTAATTCTTAAAATTTAAGAGTAATATTTTTTTTGTGCAAAAAAGTACAAACTATTAAGCATAAAAAAAACCAAACAAGTTGAATTCAATATTTCACTAATAGATATTATTTTTTTGACAAATACTAATAGATATTTTTTACATATCATTGAACATAATACAAAAGGCAAACAAATTGAACATTAAATTCAATAGGGTAAAATATGTTTTTAGTCCCTACAAAATCGGGTCCTTTTAACATTAGTCCCTACATTAAGGAAATAGGTGTTTTGGTCCCTACATTTTTTTTCCGTTTTCATTAAGAGTCCCTGTCATTAACTCCCTCTGATTTGGCTACGGAAAACTGACGTGGCATTTACACGTGTTATTTTTTAAATTACGTAATTACGTGGCATATGACACAGAATTTCGTTTTTTTAAAACAACAGTCAAATTTTTTTTCTCTTCATTCAAATCGTTTCTTCGTTCATTTCGTTCATTCTTAAAATTAAAAAACCCTAAGAAGCCATTCCTCTGCTGAGACACAGAAACGCGAAGGTGAAGAAGGAAACGCGGAGGTGAAGAAGGAAACTCGAAAATCGTACGAAACACAGACGAAGAAGGAAACGCGAAGACGAAGAAGGAAACGCGGAGGTGCTTGAAAACCCTAGACGTTCAGAATCGTGAGGTAAACGCTTCGTTTCTTACTTTATTTGCTTCTATCTTGTTCGAATAGTTGTTTGTTGTTGATTATTGAATGTCAGAGGTTTTCGAAAGTTGTGGTTTTTATATTGAACAAAGTGGGTTATAGTGGGGACATTTTGAAATAGAATCGTGACTCTGTTTTCTTGTTTATTGACAGTTCATGATGTTTCTTTTGTTTGTTTCTGCTTTACAATATTGTTGTGGGACATTGACAGACTGTTTTTTAATGGTTTTGTGTCTTGTGGTATTGTGGGGACCTAATGTTTCATGACCTTTTCTTTTGGGTGTGATTTATTGTTGGCAGGTATGGGATTTACTGTATTGTTTAATACTAAGGGTTTTTTTGTAAAAGACCCTCACATAAAGTACATAGGTGGTGAACTGCATGCTTATAAGAACCTAGAGTTAGATTACTGGTCATATTTTGAAGCTCTAGGTCTTGCCAAGGAATTTGATTCTGCTATTAGAAATGAGGGTGTGAGGCTATGGTGGAAACCTGCAGACATAGCATTGGACAATAACTTGAAACTGCTTAATGTGGACATAGATGCAGTGGAGATGGGTGGATATGCAATTGAACATAACACTGAAGTTGAATTATTTGTGGAGTACAATGTAAACCGGTTTGAAATTGTTGACTGCCCAGTGTGTGTTGGCAATGTAGAAGTAGTAAGGAATTCTAATGTGGATAAGGGTAAAGGGTTGTATACTGAAGAGATTGAAGATAGTGAAGATAGTGAATATTATCCTAGTGACTGTAGTGATGATTCTGTTGAAGGTATTTGCTTTGATGACAGTGATGAAGAATTTGTGATGGGTTTAGATGATGGGTTTGAGGAGGAAGTAGCTGGAGATGATGTTGAAGGTAGGCAACCACCACTTAATAGGAGGCTGTTTGGTGATAATTTTGAACCATTAATTCCTGATCAGCTGAGATAGATGCAATGCACCCTATTGAAGATGAATATTACACTGATGACTTGGATAGTGCACCAGATGATGATTCTGATCCAGATACTATACCTAAATCTAGGAATCAGAAGTTTGCACCAGAAGAATTAAGTAAGGAATACAAGTTCACTGTTGGGATGGAATTTAACACACTTGATCAATTCAAAGATGCCATCCTTGAACACAATGTCCTTAATGGAAGGGAGGTCGGGTTTGTCAAGAATGATAAAAATAGAGTGAGAGTTGAATGCAAATTTAAGGATAGTTGTGACTATGTTGTGTTGTGCAGTAGGGTTGTGAGGTCTTATACTTTTAGAATAAAGACCATTATTCCTAATCACAGTTGTGGAAGAGTATTTCATAATAAGAGTGCAAGAGCTAAATGGGTTGCTAAGGTTTTGGTTGACAAATTGAAGGCAAATAGTTCTGTGAAGCTAACTGAGGTGATCTCTGAGATTAGAACAAGGTATTCAACTGCTATCACATCATCTAGGGCATTCAAGGCAAGACAAATTGCAAGGAAGATAGTTGGTGGGGACTGTGCCAGGCAGTATAGTTTACTATGGTCTTATAGTGCTGAATTGAGAAAAGCAAACCCTGGGAATACATGCAACTTGCATTTGGAGAGGTCTTCACCGAATTTACAACCTACATTTGGTAGGTTTTATTTATGCTTTGAAGGTTGCAAAAGGGCATTTAAGACAACATGCAGGCCTTTTATAGGGGTAGATGGGTGTCATCTCAAAAACAAGTATGGAGGACAACTATTAATAGCAGTGGGAAGGGACCCTAATGATCAGTATCTCCCTATGGCTTTTGCTGTTGTGGAAACAGAAACAAAAGACACATGGAGATGGTTTTTGACACTATTATTGGAAGACATTGGTGGGGGAGACAATAACAGGTGGACATTTATTTCTGACCAGCAGAAGGTTGCATTAATTCCTTATTTTCCTACTTCAATTAATTTTTTTGACATATAGTTAATCTAACTATGCTTTCTATGTTCTTGTAGGGCTTGATCCAAACCTTTGAAGAATTGGCAGAAGTTAGGGAGCACAGATTCTGCCTAAGACATTTATATGCTAACATGAAGAAGAAATTTGGAGGTGGCACATTAATCAGGGACTTGATGATGGGAGCTGCTAAGGCAACATATTTTGAAGCATGGGAGGAGAAAATGTTACAATTGAAGGAAGCTGATGAGAGGGCATACAATTGGTTGTCAGCTGTTCCTACTAAACAATGGTGTAAGCATGCTTTTCCATTTTCTTCTAAATGTGATGTGCTGATGAATAACCTTAGTGAGTCATTTAATGCTACAATATTAATGCAAAGGGACAAACCTATCATAACTATGTTTGAGTGGATTAGGACTTACTTAATGGGAAGATTTGCTAGCCTTAGGGAAAAGGTAAGGAAATTTAGAGAGGTAATCATGCCTAAACCTAGGAAGCGACTTGATAGAGAAATTGAAATGAGTGGAAATTGGTTTGCTACATGGGCAGGGGAACTTAAGTTTGAAGTGACTCATTCTCTATTAATTGAGAAATTTGTTGTTGACTTAGAAAACAGAACTTGTAAATGTAATTTTTGGGAGTTGGTGGGTATCCCTTGTAGGCATGCAGTGGCTGCCATATGTATGAAAGGAGATGACCCAGCAATGTATGTCAGTAGATACTACAATAGGGTATGTTATGAGGCTTGTTATGACCAAATTATTTCACCAATCAATGGTCAAAACAAGTGGCCCAAAACTGATTTGCCTGAGGTGTTACCTCCTCAATACAAGCGTGGGCCTGGGAGGCCCAAAATTGTGCGAAGAAGGGAGCCTGATGAAGACTCTAGCAAGAAGGGAAAGTGGTCTAGGACCAATACAAGTAATAGATGTAAGAGATGCTTACAATATGGTCACAACACAAGGACTTGCAAAAATCCTCCAGTGCACATTGCTAGACCAGTAAATACAGATGCAACAGATACACCACAAGATGGTGTTGAACCAAATCCAACACAAGAACAACACCCAACACAGACTTCACAAGTTGGTGGATCAAACATGCCACAGATGACTAGCAAAACAGTTAGACCAGTAACAAAAAAAAGGGTATGCACTTTAATTTATAGCATTTTAATTGCTTATTTTTCATGTTAATTGCATTTTAATTGCTTATTTTTTCATGTTAATAGGGGAGACCAAGGGGTGTTGTTTCTTCAGCAACGGCTGCAACTGGTCAAGTAAGTTCTTCAGCAACTGCTTCAGCTGGAAGACCAGTAACAAGGAGTGTAGCTGCTCCCTCAGCAACGGCTGCAACTGGTCAAGTAAGTTCTTCAGCAACTGCTTCAGCTGGAAGACCAGTAACAAGGAGTGTAGCTGCTCCCTCAGCAACTGCTGCAACTGGTCAAGTAAGTTCTTCAGCAACTGCTCCAACTGGAAGATCAGTAACAAGAAGTGTAGCCAATGCTAGTGGAAAGGAACCTTGGAGAGCACCTGGAAGAGCAGTAACAAAATCTGCAACTGCTGCAACTTTCAGGAAAAAATTGCCAATTCAAAGATGTGGACAAACTGTGGCACCACCTACTGAGGCACCACCTGTTGAGCCACCACCTATTGAGGATCCAATAACTTCTACACCACAAACTGAGGAACCACTAACTGCTGAACCACTAACTGCTGCAACTTTTGTGATGGATCCTGATGAAATGGCTAGCATATTGCTTGGAGATGATGAAATGGCTAGCATAGTGCATGAGGAAGTCATATCAAATGCCATGAAAAATGTGGAGTCACTTAAGAATGTCTCAGTAAGTGTCCTTTAGTAAATATCTGATATTTAACTAAGTATGTCATATTGGTATTTTTTTGACAGTTATGTTATCTTTTTTTGTAGCCAACTCCTAATCTCACATTATTAACTCACTGAAAGGCTTCAATGATGTTGTGGATAAAGCTATAGATTCTATACAGAGTCCAGTGAAGGGTTCTCCATTGACAAAAGAGGCAGTTGATCAAAGTATACAACATTTGATGAGGGGACTAGCAAGCTTTAATAAGAATATGGTGAAGATTGTGGAAGAGGACTCAAATGATGGAGCAGCTCCCTGACATGCCCCTGTTTTATGTATTTTGTTATTTTGTAATGACAATTAACTAGTATTTTGTAATGACAAGTTTCTCCTTATTTTGTAATTATGACAATTTGGTAGCTTAAAATGCACCAACAACATTATGCAGTTATTTTGTAATGACAATTCTGCAGTGTAATGACTATTTGGTAGCTTTAAATGCACCAACATATGAATGAATGACTACTTATTTGCTACTACATTGAGATAGATGTTCACCAGATACATTCATTAGCAGATGAAAAACTGAATTAAGATATCACATTTAGAATGAAAAACAACACACTTGGTGAAACTGAATTAAGATGAAAAACAGAATTAGCAGATGAAACTGAATGACTATCTGTTAAGGCATCTGCTGAAACTGAATTAGCAGATAAAACTGAATTAGCAGATGAAACTGAATGAGTATCTGTTAAGGCATCTGCTGTGGGACATTGAAACTGAAGCGGAATTAGCAGATGAAACTGAATGACTATCTGTTAATGCTTTGTTTCATTATTTGGGTAAACTGAAACTGAATTAGTAGATACATTGTTGATTCATAAACTCATTTGATTCATAATACTCATTTGATTCATAAACTCATTTCATTCATAATACTAGTTAATACATCAACTTGTTACAAAACACACAATTCTGATACTTAATACATCAATTTGTTACACTTCTTACTCCTAGTTAATACATTAACAAAGTACAATTAAAGATACTTAACACAAAGTAACAGATTGACAAATAAAGATACAATAAGGAGAAAAATTGCTATATTCTTCTTCAATCTCTCAGCACCCCCCCTCAATCTCTCTGCATTCAGCTTCTTCTGCAGTTTGCATATCTTCTTCATTCCAACTTCCATAACTTCCACTGCTATAGCAGATGCCTTAGCTTCAGTTTCAATTTCGTTACCAACAGCAGCCACACCAGACTCAACCTGTTCCCCAACTCCATCCATGGCTTCAAATTCATCAGTCCATATCAACATATCACAGGTACTTTGCAACTACAAGCATTTGAAAAAACAGATTCAGGAGATGAATAACAGTCTGAGGGAATAACAGTAACACACTTGCAATTAAGAAATTTAGGAAAAAAATAATTTAGGAAATAATACCTTCCAGTTAGCACATCTAAGAAACTCGCGCCCAACATTTCGACCTCTCTTCGCAATAAACGAAATCATAATAGATCCACAGTTGCATCTTGGACGATCCCTGGGTGTTGAAGATGAAGCCATCGAAGCTGTTGCTGTACCGAGCGATGTTTCTTCCTTTTTCAATACACCCCTTCGCATTTTGGACACGATTTCAACAATAGAAGGCGATTGTTTGGGGATGTTTGGGGATTTAGGGTTCTGCCAAGGAATAGAAGGGTTCTGCGAACATATGCGTGAAGGAGATGAAGATTTAGGGTCCAATCGGGTCGGGTTGCTGGAAAACGGGTTGGGCTTGGTCACATAATTAAATATACACGTGTAATTACGTGATATGCCACGTAATTTAAAACATAACACATGTAAATGCCACGTCAGTTTTCCGTAGCCAAATCAGAGGGAGTTAACGACAGGGACTCTTAATGAAAACGGAAAAAAAATGTAGGGACCAAAACGCCTATTTCGTTAATGTAGGGACTAATGTTAAAAGGACCCGATTTTGTAGGGACTAAAAACATATTTTACCCAATTCAATATTTTACTTGAAAGTTAGAAAATTCAAAAATAAGATAATGCTCATCAAACTCAGAATTACAGAGACATCGTTTTTGAAATATAATTGACAAATGCATTATCAATTCGTCTCCTTAACACCATATTCTATTATCTTAGTATATTCTCATTAGAGACCAAAACATCATTTCCTTTCATGAGAGAGTCGACTTCAAAGAAACGGACATAAACATTCATTACCTGCACCCAAAGAAAAACACAAGATACGTAAACATGGCAAAACAAAATTGTAATGAAGTTGTCAAAAACTGGCATAACCATTCATTACCTGCACCCCTTAGGAAAACACAAGATACGTCAACATAGCAAAACAAAATTGTAATGAAGTTGTAAAAAACCGACATAAATATTCATTACTTGCACCTAAAGGAAAACACAAGATATGTCAATATAGCAAAAACCTATGTAAGTAAAATATTATAAATTACAAGCAAATCCATTTAAGTTTTTGAAATTATCGTAAAACTTGTGAAAGTTTGTCTTGATTACTTTCCTAGGAGCAATGTGAGCCTGCAATGCATTTTTCATGACAATAGTGAATTCCTGTTTTTCGGACAAATCAACATTCCCTCCTTCAGGAACCTTCCAATCAAAATTCCAAACCAAATTAGCCACAAAGTACTCCATGAGAAAGCCTCTGAATTGTGCATTTATGATATCACATAACGGCAACTTTATTAATTAAGGTAGAAAATAGTATGGATCAGTATGAAGAACTAGACATTCTTCAAGAAAAGGAAACATATTAAATTCATGACTCAAAATTACTGAATTTGATTGATTCCCTCCATATATCACTAATAAATTAAAACATTGTACTAGTAATTATGTTCAGAATGAAAATCAGGACAAGAATTCTGTCCAAGAAAATGTTCAATCATCCAACACAGACAACAAATATGCACAAACAAGAAGAGACCTTGATTTAAGAGGCAGCTGCAGTTAGGAAGAAATACTAAAAAGGGTCTTAGCTTTTGATGTATTGCTAGCAACTCTAATAGATACTTACTGCAAAAAAAAACACCCTTTTTTCATTTCTGAATCAAAATTGCATAAATTCTTTCAAAGCAACCAAATCAAACTAGACATGCTGTCAACTTAAGACAAAAATGAACATGCAAATTGTCTTGGAACAGTTACAAAACAGGTCTAAAGAAAGCTAAATCTGGTGAAGAATAGACATTGAGAGAAGAAATTGATGAAGCATGGAAATTGTAGGAAGAATCAATTAGTGAAGGGGTATATTGATACCCTTAATATGAGCATCTACAAAACCAATATGATTGTAGAATCATTTGTAATTGGACATGCAGTGAAAGTGCATCCCATGTTGGCTGAATAAAACTGTTGAAGAAGCAGGAGAAAATAGGCTGAAAAAAAGTACACAATATGAATGCAAAATGAATTAAACCAGCAAGCTCAAACTTCATTGTAGATGAACATTGAATTCTAGTGCCCCAAATTACTCATACCAAAAAACAAGGAACTTTGAAAAGATAAGCAAAATAATTTCTAAATCATGACACTACTAGTTGTTTTTTTGACAAAAATGATACTACTAGTATTAGTTGTATAAACAAGGTTCAAAGTTGTTAAACTTCATGAATTGCATCTGCAAATCGAATCTCCAAATTCCAAACAAATGAAGCTCCAATCATCATACATAAGCATAATTCAATGCAGTGCTACTGTAGTCAAACTTAGTGTACAAAGGATCACAGTAAAATGAAATGACTTCACCTAATCAAAAGCTAAATTACCCTATTGATAAGTAACAAGTAGCAAGAACACATTCCAACCCATATAATCATGAACTAGAAGCATAAACACACCTTGTGGTTTTAGCTCGCACTTCCCACCACGAAATCGAATCTTTACTCAAACAAGTTTCCTGGATGTACAAAGAAACATAACAACAAATCAATTTCGAGAATGAGAAAATCTGGAAAATCAGAAGATAAAAATGGAAGAAGAAGAAGAAGAAATCACGAACCAAAGCTCCTAAATTGAAACCGAAATCAAAATCGAACCTGAAATCAAAACCGAAATAAGAGAGATCGTTGAGAGAAATTGTAACCGAAACTGAGGCAGAGATCGAAATTGAGAACGAAAATGAGAGAGATCGTCAGAGAGAGGGATCGATCGAGAGAGGGTTGAGATCGGAAGCAGAGAACAGAGAACGTGAGAGAGAGAGAGAGAGATCAGAACGGCAATGAGTGAGATTAGGGTTTGTACAAAATTGGAATTTTCATATTTTCATAAGGGTAAAATGGTCATTGTCCATCATAAACCTCCTAAAACCCCCCAAATTGGGGGAATTCGAAAATGGACCATTAGGAGGGGTTAGGAGGGCTTACCAAAATCCCCAAAACCATCCCCTTGTTTTTTTAAACTCCCAAACAAGGGATTCCTTCCCTACAAGCCTTCCATTCCCCTCCCCTCCCAACTCCCCCTCCCAAACACCCTTAGTCTCTCACTTTGCAATTTACATTCAAGTAAAAATCAATTAATAAAATTTTGCAAAAACTAGAGGGGAGCAGACGAGCAGTGGCATTGATTTTGTAGTAAATGCTTAGTAAGTAATTTGTTAAGGTGCCAAGGAGTGGAAAAAACTAACAAAAAAGTATTGCTAAACAACGAATTGATGGAACGTTTTATCCAATAATCATAGTGTATGATTTGTTCTGTGGTAATTAAAATTAGAGCATTGATATTTGTTACGAGAGATTTTTGCAAAAAAGAAAAGAATGCATAAAAATAGGGCATTTGACTGATCAACAACTTGCTAACAATACATGGGAGAATGGGTAGTTACAATTTGTGAGTGTTTTCTATGCTGCGACATAACATTATTATTCTCTTTCTTGCAAACATCTAGCATTTTTTCCTTAAAATTAGGTCTCACAGAATTGATTTTGTAAATTAATTTTAGCCAAAAGTGAGTTGAAAGGGATGTGATTTTTATTTGGATCCTTTACTGAAGTGATTTTTATCAATCTTTGTTGTTTGGATATATAGGATTAGAATTGATTTTAGATGTAAAATAGCCAAAATAGACCGCAACATAAAATTAGATTAAAAACTTAAAATTTATGTTTGTAAAATAGTTTTAAATATCTAAGGTGTCAACAAAAAATTATGATATGAAGTTTTTTTGATAATTTTTTTTAGAAACTCTAAATAATAAAAAAAAACATTAATTTAACTTACAATACAAAATATAAAGCATTTAAATTGAAATTACAAATAAAAAATCACGAAAATATTGATTATTTTATACCGTACTAAAATACTAATTATTACGTTGAAAGTGTGAAACAAAATATTCCAATAAAAAAATAAAGGAGCAAACATCATGCTTTTTAACAAAATATTGCCTGAAATTTTTCCCGGCAACCGTTCCTGACGAAACCACCATCATTGGAATCGTCTTATCCTGATCTAACACACCCTAAAAGCGCACCCTCAGCAAGCCAACCAGGCATTTGAAAATTCTTCGCCGCAATTAGGTACGTAACCTCTCTAAATTATCTAGCTTACATTGTGAGTCATGTCAATTAGGTAAACACACTCGTGTCAGTTCCCAAATTGAGTCAATAAACGAGCTTCATCCCCCTTTCCTTTAGGTCACTCTGATGTTTGGGGTCCTTCTCGCACTCCTTCTACTTTAGGGTGGAAACACTTTGTTACCTTTATTGATGATTTTTCTCGTTGCACCTGATTGTTTCTGATGAAAAATAGGTCCGACTTATTCTCTATTTTTGAACAATTTTATCAAGAGATCAAACCTCAGTTTGGTGTTTCTTTTTTATCTTTGCGTAGTGATAATGCCCATGAGTATTTGACCCACCAATTTCAAAAATTTGTGGCGTCTAAAAGCATTCACCAAATTTCTTGTGCTCATACACCTCAACAAAATGTAGTCGCAAACGCAATAATCGACACCTTATTGAAACTACTCGGACCATTCTTCTTCATAGTAAATTCCTGTCTCGGTTTTGGGGGGATGTTGTTTTATCGGCATGTTATCTGATAAATCACATGCTCTCTTATGTCCTTGATGACAAAATACCTCATTCAATGTTTTTTTCCTAATACTCATTTACACTCACTTAAGCCACGTGTCTTCGAGTCTACCTGTTTTGTTCACAACCTCTCCTTGGGTCTTGACAAACTTTCAGCTCGCTCACTCAAGTGTCTTTTTTGGTTATCATCGGTCCAAAAAAGGCTATCCGTTGTTATTCTCCCACTCTTCAGCGTCGCCTTATATCGGCCGATGTCACCTTTTTCGAGTCTGTCATTAACTTTGAGTCCAACCACTTGCTCCCTGAGCATTTTTCTGAAGCCATCCCTCTAGCTCCTGTGATTGGTCCTCTTGAAGCTGTCACACATGAGACCCCTCCTATGGCCCACCAGCTGCACGACCACGACAAACCTATCATCGTCACTAGCAACCATCTGTGGTACATGTCCCTGCCCCTGTTTCTCCTCCTGAGGCCATGCAAGACTCTGCTGGTGCCATCTCCTTTACTAGACACCCATTCCCACATTATGTTGCTTTGAGTTATCGCCGTCTCTCACCTTTACATTACACTTGTCTTTCTTTTTTTTCTTCCGCATATACACCTACATCTGCAGGTGAAGCTTTATCCCACCCAGAATGGAGGCAAGCAATGATTGACGAGATGTGTGCTCTTCAGAGTAGTGGTACTTGGGAATTGGTTCCTCTACCTTTTGGGAAGTCTTTGGTTGGTTGTCGTTGTGACCAAGGTAATCAAAATTGGACCGGACATTGAACCGGAAGACGTAGCGATTCAGGGTTCTTGGGGTTCAACCGGTCGAATCGGGGGTCGAACCGGAATTAACTAAATAGAGATTATTTAATATATTTTTTACAATATATAAAGGAGAAAAACAAAAACAAATAATATGACATAATAAAACTATAATATTGAAACAATCATAGATACTATAATGTAAGTACTCGCATAATAATATAATTGTACATATTTATTTTCTAATTTTCTTATTTATTTTATCAATTTAATTATAAAAAAGTATAAAAAATATCTCATATACCAAAATTCAGTATCATTTATCATTTTTTTTTCAAAATCAATATGATATACCATTTTTTAAGAAAAATAAAAAAAATCCGCTTTTCTTCCTGGTTCCCGGTTTTTGGCCGGTTTCTCGTCCGGTTCCCGGTTTTTGGCCGGTTATCTGGTTCAATTCCCGGTTCTTCAGCAATCCGGTTTTGGGGTTCAACTGGACCGGATAGGGGTCCGGTTCCCGGTTCAACCGGTCGAACCGCCCGGTCCGGTTCGGTTTTGAAAACCTTGGTTGTGACACCCGCTACCCCGTTTAGAAAAAGTGACGTAAATAAAAGAATTTATAGGAAATATGTCTTTATAAAATTTCTGAGTCAAACGAAATAGCAAGTATCACCAGCGAATGCGGAACAAATGTGGAAATAGAAATCAAAAAATAACGAAAGTAAAGTAAAAACCCCATGGAACCCCTGTGTCACATGTCTCAGAGCTTTTATCACTTATTACAACTTCTGACGAACAAACGAATAATCAATACATAATAACAAAAGTCTTCATCTCGCGTGAATTACTTCTCGGCGTCCACATCGACAGGTTCATCACCATCAGCTTGCCCATCACCTAAACGTGTACGATGGCACACGAGTAGCCACAAAGAAGAGTGAGGAAATCACATAACATAGGAAACAATCAACGGTGTAGTGGATACAACAAACATAACACACATAAACAAACAATCATCAGCTAATCATCTTCTAGTTCTCATCATCGAGACCTAACGTACGGTCCTAAGACTACAACGTCAATGTAATCCTAACACCACTACTCCAACGTCGTCATGCTCAAAACGTCAACTACTCTCTCAATATATCTGGATCCATCTAACTCTGGGTAAGCGGATGCAAGTGCCCTCACATCCCGGGAAATTGATAGAGTCTAGTCAGGGTACCCCAGTGTTTTGTGGAACTCCCCAGCAGTGCCCTACTTAGGAGCACCCCACTGGGCCTACCCGCAAGGCCGGGTCGTGCCCATCTCTATTACTACTCCAATAATCGTTTGCTTACCACCCCACCTATTATCATCACCATCCTTTGAGGTACGGCTCGCCCATACTGCGATGAGTCCTTGCCCATACTGCGACAAAGTTCCTCCTACAACTTAAATTACTAAGGTACGACTTGCCCATACTACAACAAGGTTCCTTAAACATCATCATCAATTTCCCTAAGAACTTCTAAGTCTGAGGGTATCATCAACAACTAGGGGATCATTTGTCCTATAATCATCATCTTGGGTATCACCATACAACTAGGGGGTCACTTGTCCTATAGTCGTCATCTCTAGTCATAATTATTACCAAAGTCCCCGCTAATTCTATGTAATAACGTCAACCTGATATTCATATGTAGTCGTTTTGATTCAATGCCTGTAATCCCAGCTCCACCCATTACTTGATATTTCTTAAGGCTTCTATGACTTTTATTGTCTCAATCATCATCCATGGTCAAGGTTACCAAAAACTAGCTTAGAAAGGGTCAAGCATCATCCAAAACATCCCTACAATAGTCCTAATCCATTAACAACTTAGTCTTATTCAACTAATTGGCTTCAAATGGCCTCTTAGGTAATTTTAATAGTTCTAATTCATTCACAAATTAGTCTTAATCAGTTAAGAGACTCTAAATTGTATCTTAGATACTTCCCAGTGCTCTAATCAACTAAAAACGTCAACTTAATCGATTGTCGTCCTCGTTTATACCTATAAATCATTATAAGTCATTCTTAATCTAAATTTAACCATTAAAATGCTTAGGGACCTCAATATCAACAATTTTGCCTTTTGTTCTACATTTTAACCTTGCTCATTAACTTAGAGGCAAACTAAACCATGAGTTCATCTTTAGTTTCCAACCTGTGAGCTATCTAACCATATAATTTCAACATCAACTATATCAAGGGTTAGGTAAGGTCTACTACCCTAGAGTTCATCGGTACTAACTACCCCAACTACACCAACATTAACAATCATATCTATCCTAAGGAGATTAGCCCAACGAGACTCAATACCACCGATATGGTCTCTAATCATCATCAACAACAGTCATAACAACAATAACAAACGCAACAATAACAACAAGCATAACATGATAAAAAACAACACATAGCACATTATAATAGACTCCTTGCTCCTACAAAGACATAACCAAATTATAGAATAAAATATATAAAACCCATTGCTCATACAATGGTTCACACCCAAATATATTGTCAGCATAAGATCATGGGAGATCCCAGTTATGTCAATTGCATCCTAAACTACCTTGTTCCCTAGTTATCACCCCCATCTTCTTACCTCGAATCCAAGCGATCACGAACGGGAGTGTGAAGCGGAAACAAAAACTCATGTCCTCCAAATAGCATTAAATTCCTATTATATTATTCCTTTGATGATTCCAAAAGTCACGAATAACAAAAAAACCAAGGTACGATATTAGATATTTAGTCGTTGGACTAAAAGGACTAAAAAGCTAGGGCTTAGGGACTTACACGAAATTATGATCTGAAAGGCTGAAAGCTTTTTTTTAGTGTTAAGGACATTCCTACAAGCGAGTAGCTTCAAACGGCACGTGATTCTGATGTCGATAGCAAAAGATATGTCAAAAACACGTTCATACAGTTTATAAAACTAAAAGAAAGGACTTGAATATAAAGAACATGTGCTTACCACGAATTTAGACTTAAAAATAGCAACAGAGAGGATCCTTAGATGATTTGAATGACATTCAAGGTCAAAGGAATGTATGAAGTGTGAATCCTCTTGAGTAGTGTTCAACGGTATCGAAGAACAGTGAAGAACGACGAAGAACGGGGCCCAATTTTGAAACAACTCGGTTTGTAAATCTGATTGGATAGAATGAAGGTATTCTCCTCAGTGAGTCTAAAGAAGGTCTCGGTTTTTCAAAATGATAACCGATGAGGCCAGGAGTGAGACCCGAAGTTGCAATCACAGGTTAAACAGGCTATTTTCAACTTCACCAAAATAACAAAAGCAGTACATTTTCTTGAAGGTTTCGACGAGGGGAATCCAAGGACGATGTCCGTTTCTACAAACGACGACCATGGTGTACGAAATCGCAGATATACTGTACGAAATACGGTATAATTTCTATCTTTGATGACCAAAATAACGCCATAGACACATTCCGTAGGTGATTCTTTATAAGATTGTGAAGTTTGGTAATTTTTTGTGATCTCATGAGAGAGAATAGGAACCGTGAAGAAAAAGATAGACACTGTTCTTGCAAGAAGAGAAGGCGACGCATACAGTGACCCACAATTTAGCGAGGGTTTTAACTTTTAACTTTGCACATAGGGTGTGAGTATGAAAAGAAGGGGTGTAAGGAGTAAATCCATTGGAAAAGGAAATGTCTTACAAAAAATAGCCCAACTTGTTTATAATTATAATCTAAAGCCCAATTCTCTTAAAGATCTACTTTGACACATTTCTTTAACTCAAAATATTTTCACACATAAATAATAATAATAATAATAATAATAATAATAATAATAATAATAATAATAATAACCACAACAACAATAACAATACCAAAGTATTTCACATTACCAAAATACATCAAACAATAACCATATACTATTAATATCATATAAAAATACAATTAAATCTCAATAAAATATATTTTAATACTTCAAAGATATATAATGCTTTAAAATCATTAAACTTATAGCTTAAAATAATAGTATTAACTCATGACTAATATTCAAAAATAATATAATACAGTAATAATATACTATTAAAGTATGTCAAATAATAAAATAAGCACACACAAGACTACTAATATATCCACACATATATGCACACATATTAATAAGAAAATCAGGGTGTTACGGCCGTTGGCTCTATACTGTTAAAGTTGGGTCTGATGGTAAGTTTGACCACTTTAAGGCTCGATTAGTGGCCAAAGGATACACTGGGTTGGATTACAGTGACATTTTCTCACCTGTGGCCAAAATGACCTATGTTAGACTCCTCCTCTCTATTGCAGTCATCCGACATTGGCCTCTTCATCAGCTTGACATTATAAATGCTTTTTTGCATGGTGATCTCGGAGAAGAAGTATGGAGCAACCACTTGGGTTTGTTGCTTAGGGGGATTCCTAGGGATGTCAAAACGGGCCTGGCCCGCCGGCCCGGCCCGTTGGCCCACCAAAATAAGGCGGGAAGGGCTAAGGTATTGATGCCCGCCAGCCCGCGTTGCCCGGCCCGCTTCGCCCGCCAGCCCGCGGGCTAAATACTGTGGCGGGCCAAACCGCTCGTTTAGCTTTTTTTTTTAAATTCAGTGTAAATTGACGGGCCAGCCCGCCAGCCCGCCACTTCGCGGGCAGGGCATGAATTTTGGGCCCGCGTTCGGTTAACGGGCCGAGCCAGGCCGCCCGTTTTTTCGCGGGCATAACGCTTAACGGGCCGGGCCGCCCGTTTTGACATCCCTAGGGATTCCTCTAATTGTCAGCTTCACAGGTCTTTTTATGGTCTTAAATAGTCTCCACGAGCTTGGTTTGCAGATTCAGTGTTGTAGTGCAACATTTTGGTATGATTCACAGCGAAGCCGACCACTCTGTATTTTATCAACATTCAATCTAATGATGCACTTATCTGATTGTTTGTGTAGATGATATTATGATAACTAGTAGTGATGGACAAAGCATACTACAATTGAAGCAACATCTCTCCCGTCAATTTCAGACCAAAGACCTTAGCAGACTTCGTTACTTCTTAGACATCTAGGTGGTCCAATCCAATGATGGTCTAGTAATTTCACAACGAAAATATGCTATGAATATTCTTGAAGAGACAAGTTTATTGAATGCCAAGCCAGTTGACATTTCAATGGATCCAAATGTCAGGCTCCTACCTAATAAGGGGGAACCCCTTTTTGAATCTAGGGAGATACAAGAGATTGGTTGGGAAACTAGACCCCATTGTCACACATCTTGATATTTCATTTGCAGTTAGCGTGGTAAGCCAATTCTTGAATTCTCCTTGTCAAGATCATTGGAATGCTGTGATACAAATCTTGAAGTGTACTAAAAGTGCTCCAGGAAAATGTCTTATTTATGAAGATAGATGACATATTCAAATATTTGGCTATTCAAACGCTAACTGGGCATGCTCATCCATTGATAAACGATCCGCAACTCAGTATTGTGTAGTAGTTGGAGGAAACTTAATATTTTGGAAGAGTAATAAACAAAATGTAGTTGCTAGATCTAGTGGTGAAGTTAAATAGAGGGCCATGGCATTTGTGACTCAATAACTTATTTGTTTGAATTTGAAGATGCTATTCAAATGACACTTATTTGTGATAATCAAGTAGCATTACATATTGCCTATAATCATGTTTTTCATGAAAGAAAAAAACATATAGAGGTAGATTGCCACTTTGTCGGAAAGAAGATCAAATCAAGAGACATCACCACTAGTTTGGTTCTCACTATCAATTAAAATCAAAATTTAGTCAAAAATTTCATTCAAAGATTGAAGTCATACAAGTACACTTCAAAGATTTTCCATAGCTCTAGCTCAATTGGCTTTTGGGAGAATGGTGCCTTCTTAGCTCTTGTAACCTTGATCCAAAACAAAAATTGGTATCTTATGAATCCAAAATAATTCATGTTCAGAGAAATGAAAGATGTCACAATGAATGGCTAGTTAGATATTCCAATCATTAGACAGCACAGATCTCCAGCCTTCATGAAAAACATGAGTCAATTCTGCAATTAACATTTTAATAGCAAGAAAGTGCAGTTTCAACAATGGGAGTGAGACTTCGGAAAACATTAACTATTTACTAAATGAAATAATAAAGACATAATCAGCATGGAAAATTGATCGCATTCACAGCATTGTCTACTGTGTAGGAAGGTGTCCTAAGATTAATCCAATATCATCACATAATGTAGGGTAACACACAAGGTAATCAAAAGAAATTGGAACCCCAAATATCAGTATTTCACAAATTCGAAAAGCACCTTAGAATTAGATGAACATTGGGGATAAATTAATTAAAAACTTTCGAAGAATTTCTAAAAACAAATCAGAAAGCCAAAAAATCATATAATCATGAAAAAAAGTGCAAAAATTTTGAAATTTAGATTCAGAAGCATATAGATTCAATTAACATCACTTTATCAGATCAAGTGTTGGATTATATATAAAGCTACATCCTTAGCAACACCTAAAAATTTAAAAATAAGACAATTCAAATAAGAAACAATGAGGAAATTTTGTTCCCCGACGTCCAATTACAACATCAAAATTGAAGCAGTGGATAGCGAGGGGAACACAATTCTTGGCTTCAGTTTAACTCTGCCAAACACACTTTAAAAGTGTAAGCATGAATTTCAACGAAATCTAAAACCTTTTTTCAAACATAGAGGATATCAAATCAATAAAAAAGTTGAAAACCCTAAATCGAAACAAAAAAGACTAAGAAAAGTGGGAGAATCACGAGTAAACTCAGTCCCTTAGATGTTCAATAATGTCTGCGATCATTTCCGCAAATCATTACAGGTCTGTAGACTCATCACTGTTGAAAATCGTGAAATCCAATTTACTAAATCAAATTATAAATAAAGAAAACATTTTAGAGAGGTAATTGAAATTTAGTTGCTCTCACGTTCTCCTGAAACCAAAAGAAAGGGATTTTGGGAGAGAAATGAAAGGGCAACACATATTGCTATTGCTTCAAGGGAACGAGTCAAATGGGCATTGAATAAATCCACATAGACAAAGCATTCCACACTTCAAAAACAAATAGAGCGCATCTGAAGAAGATTCAGAAACCCTAATTTTATGATGAGGCTAAGGAAGAAAGATAGCAAGAGAAACGGTGGTGAATGGAAACCTAGACTTGGGTGGTTGGTTATATAAAGAAAAAATAGTGGATTGATCGGACGGCTATACAAGATATGAGTGATCGAACGGCTAGGGACCGCTTCTTGGATATTAAGGCTTTGTTTGGTTAACAAAAGATAGTGAGAGGAAAGAAAGGTAAGGGAAAGGAAAGAAAGAGAGTAGAAAATGAGATGAAAGTGAGATGATTTTATAGTTGTTTGGTTTGAGTGAAAGTGAAAGGAAAGTGAGAGGAAAGAAAGGTATATATTTAGAAAATGACAAAAATATCCTTATATAATATTTATATGTACATATAATTGTTTTTTAAGCAATACATCTACACTAGTTTGATACATGTAAACCACCTATGATATTACCCATTGGCCCATTTGGCAAACTTGACACTTGGCTTATTTAGGGACAATATCGACTTTTACTCAGCACCCAATGTCAAATTTTCCCTCTTCCTTCAACGTCGTGACTGTCTCTCTCTCTGCACACCCACTTTCAATTTTCGATGTTTTCTTTCTGTTCTCTCCCTCTCGCTTCCATTCTCAGAATCTCAAACCTCTCTTCTTCTCACTATCGCTATCTTCTTCTCACTCTGAAACCTCCCTTCTTCTTCTTATTTTTATTTTTCTTTTTTCATTCCCTCACTCTGAACCCTCTCTTCTTCTCCCTCTCGCTGTTTCCCTCACTCTGAACCCTCTCTGCTTCTCACTCTCGCGATTCTTTCATTCTCTCACTCTCAAACCTTCCCTTCTTCTTCACGAAAAATCCATAAATCGAACCCCAACCATTTTGAAACCCCTCATAAACCTTACTCTGCCAACCCTAATCCTAGCAAAACAAGTATTTCGCTTCCTATGTTTGTCTTGAACTGATTTTCGTTTTTGGATTTTCATAGCTTTTGTGGTTTCCTCTGAGGATTTCCTCTAACTTCTGTATTTTTTCCTGTTATTAGGTTTCGATTTTGTGAAAGGCACAACATTGACAAGAGATTCAACAAAACCCTAACTATCTCGCTTCCTAGGTTTGTCTTCAATTGATTTTCGTTTATATTTTTCATTTCTGCTACTCATTTAAGTTTCTGCGTTTCATTGATGATATGGATTATTGATGTTTGTTTGATTTTTCATTTCAACTGTATTTAAGTTTGTACCTGTTGTTGGAGAGCAAAAGATTTTGATTTGGTTATGGTGTAAATAGAGTTATTTGTGCTTATGTTTAGGTGTTCTTATTTTTTTGAGTTATGTTGCTTATCTAGCTTCATGTGTGTTTCATGTTTGGATTTATTTTTGTGCCTTTGATTTATAAATTTCTGCAATAGAACATGTTTTAGGTTTATTTTTGTACCTTTGATTTATCAATTTCTGCAATAGAACCTGTTTTAGGTTTATTTTTGTGCCTTTGATTCATTCATAAATATAACAAGCTTCATTAATAACTCTAATTTTGTGTTTGGTTTGATGTTCATTCTAATTTTCTTTACATTCCATCTTTTTAGTACCCAAACTATAAAGTCTTAAGTGATCAATCAGTAGCTTGATCAATCAGTAACTATAAAAGTCGATGTTAACATTCTCAACAGTCAAATTTAAAGATATATTTTCATTTTGGGTTCTGGGATTTTTCGCTTTGATGTTATGTTTGTGCGTCTCAATCATTTATTTCTCATGTCTTACAACTTTGTTTCTGTTGTGTACAACTGATTGGAACATTTCCTCTTATTTATGGTTTTGTGGTTTCCTCTCACGTCTATCTCTCCTAATTTCTGATTGGAACATTTCCTCTGATTTATGGTTTTTTTTGCTGTTATTAGGTTTGCCTTTTGTGAAGAGAAACAACTTTGAGGAGAGATTCAACAAAACCATAACTGTTCATTACAGGTATGAAGTGAGAAGCTTGATACTAAAAAACTGTTGGATGTTACTAAAAAATCCTAACTGTTTGACACAACTTTGATGTTAGTATGTTAGTATGTTTGCTGTTAGATAGACTTACTTTGGCTGTTAGTATGTTAGTATATTTTCATTTTGAAACTCACATTCGTGTTAAATATCAGTTCTTTATCTATTGAATTATGCCATTGAATGGAAACTTATAAAAGCATAATTGTCAATGAACTTTTGTGTACCAAGTGCTACTCCTAAAGCTGCATGTTCTTAACTTCTACTACTAAATCTTCATGTGCTTCAATGTACATTGGCTATGGGGTACCATGAGAAGTTGCTGTTGGAAAAGAATATTACATCAGGTCTTAGATTTCATCTTCTAGGGTTAATTTGTTGTTTGCTGAACTAATCAACTAGATCATTTTTATAATATCAGCAAATCTCATTCTCACCTATATTATGCTTTTGCCTTATGACTTTTGATTTAAAAGTAAAATATAATAGAATTGGATACATCATGCTAATATCAGGTACAATCGCAAACTGAGAAAATGAGAAGTCAAATACAATCGCGAACTTGCAAAGGAGACAACAAAGGTAGCACTCTTTTCGTTTTCTCAGGTTCCTTTGCAATATGTGTGCTTAATCTTATTCGTTTTAGTCTATGTTCATTTGAATCTGCTTCCTTTTCCATTTGCTTAATTCAGGCAGCTTTTTAATTCAGTTTTGCTTGGTCTCTTAATGGCATTGTCTTCTATTTAAGTCAGGTAGTCTCTTAATGGCATTGTCTTCTATTTAAGTCACCTGGATTTCTTCTTTGGGATTCTCCATTAGTCCGCATTTAACCATTTACTCTGTTGTCATTTAGTTCTCTGGTGGTGGTGGTGCATTTTTGGGTAAATGGAGAAGCATCTTGCACCTTTGTGTTCTTAGCATCAAATACAATCTCATGAGTGTAGGTCAGCTTCTAGAGAAAAGTTTATCTGTTGTCATGGAAGATGGTAAGTTGGAACTGTTTGATCAACAGAAGAAGATGGTGCTGAATTCTGTTCTGAGCAAGAACAGGACATTCAAGGTCATTATTCAAGCGACTGAGACACAGTGTCTCAGTGCTACTGATGCAAATAGTGAAAGCCTGCTGTGGCACAGAAGGCTAGGACACCTGAACTTCAGAAGTTTAGGACAGCTGAATACTAAGGAGCTAGTGCTAGGAATCCCTAAGACAGTAAAGCCAGAGAAAGCTTGTGATGTCTACTTAAAGAGCAAGCAGTCAAGACTGCTATTCACTGCTGAACTGCCACCTAGAGCAACTCATGCACTAGGAGTGATGTATTTTGATGTTTGTGGGCCATTAGAGGTGCCCTCTCTTGGTGGAAATAGATACTTTGTATTCTTTCTGGATGAGTATACAAGAATGTTATGGATTTCACTAATAAAGTTCAAACATGAGGTGTTCTCAGAGTTTAGAAAATTCAAAGTGAAAGCTGAAAAGCAGTGTGGACAGCAACTGAAGATCATTAGAAAAAATCTAGATGGTGGAGGAGAGTTTAACTCAAGAGAATTTAGAGAACTATGTGATGAGCAGGGCATTGAGCATGAGGTGACAGCCCCCTACACTCCTCAACACAATGGCCTTGCTGAAAGGAGAAACGGGACCTTGCTTGACATGGCAAGGAGTATGTTGAAGGAGAAGAATTTACCTCACACACTGTGGGGAGAAGCTGTTGCTACAACAGCTTACATATTGAACATATGTCCTACAAAGAAACTGAAAGAGATGGTTCCACTTGAGAAATGGACTGGCAAGAAACAGAGTGTCAGCCACTTGAAGGTGTTTGGATCATTATGATTCAAACACATACTAGATGCTACAAGGAGAAAGCTTGATGACAAAAGCAAGATTATGATACTTGTAGGGTATCACTCAACTGGGGCTTACAAACTCTACTGTCCCGAGACAAAAAAAATAGAAATCAGTAGAGATGTCCTAGTAAAGGAGACTGAAGAGTGGGATTGGAACAAGGCATAGCCTTCAATTTCTAGTGCAGTAAACACACTAGGAACTAACATTGATGAAGAAACTGACACAGAGGAGAATGGAGTGTAACGCCCAAATATTTAATTAAATAATTTAATTAAATAATTTAATTAAATATTTAGGTATTCAATTATTTATTTTATTTATTTTAGTTGGTGTAATTATATTAACGTTGGATTAAGAGGTGTCTAATTGAATATTAGGGGATGGCGTTAGTGATCGGGCTTGAGCTGGAGGAAAGCCCGTGATCCAAGCCCACTAGCTAGGCGCAAAGGAGAAGCGCCTAGGCTAGGGTTAGGTGTCATTTGCGAATTGGCTTGAGAAAGAGAGAAAGAAACTTGCGAAATAGAGAGAGGAAGAGAGAAAGGGTACGGCGCGCATATCCAAGGGAGAGGGAGAAGAGGAATTCGCGAATCCAAGGAAGGAGAAGAGAGGAGCTGTGTTGCTGAGGTTCTGTTGGTGACTCGATCAAGAGAATTGGTGCTCTCCTACTATAAGGTAAGGGTGGGATTCTTCCTTATACTGGGGTTTTATGATGGGGTTATGTGGGGATAGATCCTATGATGCTAGGGTTCGATTTTGATGTGTAGTTTGGTGTTAGTTGAATTGTATATAGGATGAATTGGAATTTGACATCATTGGTGATTGTTGTGACTCAAAGAAATTGGTGATTCATTGTTGTTAGTCCTAATTGCATGTTAGGTGTTCGATAAAATGTTTGTTTGGTGTTGTGATTAGCGAATTATGATGATTGGCATTGGTGATTATGAATTAATGAGCTAAATAGGTGATATGATGTGCATATGTGGTGTTTTGGTGAATTTTGTGTGTTGCTGATTTTGGGTCCCTGGTGTTGGACGCTGTGTGTGTTGCGTTTTGTGTTGCTGTTTTTGGCGCCCTGTGCCTGGGCGCCGTGTCTGGTGGGTGTGTGCCAGTGTGTGTTGTGTTGTGCGCTGCTGGCGCAGGGGCGCCATGGGCGCCTGGTCGCGTGTGTTGTGTCGTGCGCTGTCTTGGCGCAGGGGGTGCCATGGGCGCCTGTGTCTGGGTATGTCTGGGTGTGTTGCGCGATGTGTCTTGGCGCAGGGGCACCAAGGGCGCCAAATCCTGTTGTGTTGCCTGCTGGGCGCCTCCTTGGGCGCCATATCCTGCCATGTTGCGTGTTTGTGTTGCCTGGGCACCAAGAGCGCCAGTCTCTGTTGCTGGCCAGTTTCCAGCATGTTCCCTGCTAGGCGCCCAGTGCCTGGGCGCCATTTTCAGGATGTTCCCCAATTTTTCCCCGGTTTTGTTTTTGACGTATCTTTTGACTCGGGAGTCCGATTTAAACGTTTCAAAATGTTTTGGAAAGCTTATTCAGAGGCCTAGCTGAATATTCTAATTTGAGGCAGAGTAGTCCATTTTTCTGGAAAAATTGTTAATTGTTGGTGTAGTCGTTAAATGGTGATGTTTTAAAAAGAAAGTTGTCACGTCTCAAGTACTTTGGAAAAATTGTCGTGGTCCCAAATGTTTTGGAAAATGGTCGTTGTCCCAGTATTTTATAAAATTGTCGTTGTCCCAATATTTTGGAAACTTGTTGTCATCTTGGTGTCTTGGTGCTGTTTTGGGAAAATTGTTGTCCTCTTGGTGTCTTGGTGCGGTTTGATGCTAGGTGTGAAGGCTCAAACTTTGGTGTTGTTGGAACTAGGTGTGAAGGTTCCAAGTCTTGGTGTTCCGTTGTGTCGGGTGATTGGTGTTTTCGGTGTCGTTGTGGCTAGGTGTGAAAGCCCAACTTTGGTGATATTTGGTGATTGTTGTTGGTGTGTCGCGTTGTGACTAATTTGGTGATTGTCTGTGTGCATTCATGGTGTCGCATACAGCATATGCATTTATTTTGGTGAAGGCCTTTGGTCTTGGAGCTAGGTGTGAAAGCTCAAATTTTCTAAAACTGGTGAGCCTGGTGTGAAAGCTCGATTTTTGGTGAATTGGTGAGCCTGGTGTGAAAGCTCTCAATTTTGATGATGCCTCTATTTACAGGCAAAAATTTTGGTGACTTGGTACCACATGCATATGCCCGTTGGTGTGGGTTGCATTCATGCATTGTCACGACATTTGGTGACTGAATTCTGGTGTTATAATTTGATTGTGTTTATGATTATATGTGTGTAGTGGAATGGTAGCTATAGTTGTCATGTTATAACATATTGCCTATCATTTTACGCTATTATATTGAAGATATCTCACCCCTTCTGTTTGAATGTTACCCCTACGTGGTAACGTGCAGGTGATTGCGAGTGAAGGCTTAGGTACCTTCGCTATTCTGAGTCGGTGTCGTCGATGTCTTTTGCTTTGATGTGTAACACTCAAGGGGGGGGATAAACGCTAAACTTTGGTTGTCATAATTTATTTGTTTGGAGTCCATTCAGGACATTATTTTTAACACCCTAAGTATTTAATTAATTTATTTAATTAAGTATTTAGGAATTTATTTGAATTAATTGGATATAATTTAATTAATTGAAATTATGTTAAAATGGTGTAGGTGGTATTAGAAGGTGGAGGCGCCAATTAGATGAACTTGGGCTTAAGTGAAAAGCCCAAGCCCATGATCCATGTAGTATGCGAATTAGCTAGGTCATGTGGAGTTAGGGTTTTGTCCATCATTTGCGAATTTTTGTGAGAGGAATAGAGAGAGGCGCCGTGGAGAGAAGAGAAAGAGGAGAAGAAGGTCGCGAACCCAAGGAGAAAAGAGGAACGTGATTTTGTTGCTGAGGTTCTGGTGGTGACTGTCTCTAGGGCTTCTACTCTTCGAATCCAAGGTAAGGGGAGTTCTATCCTTCTATATAATAGGTCCTATGATAGGTTTTAAGTAGGGATAGCTTAGATCTAATCCATGAGTATGAATTATGCGTGATTTCATGTTGTTGTTACGATTAGCATGTTGTTTGATGAATTCGTTGCTCAAAGATCCGTTGTTAGTGTTTGGGCGCCTAGGGCGCCATGTGTGTGCTCGTGATGTTGCTGAATTTTGATGTTTGGTGATGATTTTTGATGATTCTATATGTGTTCATGATTGTTGTAATTGGTGTTGTGATTGATCATGTAAAAATTTGGAAAAATGCTGAAATTACTGATCAGGGGCGCCATAGGTGGTGTTGCTTGAAAGTTTCGCTCCACGGTTACTGTAGCAGGGCGCCATGGGCGCCAAGCTGCGTGTGTGTGCGTGTTGTGTGTGTGCGTATATGGGGTGTGTTGGGTGCAATTTCAAATTCTGGGCACATTTTACCGTGCCATCTTTTGTATTTGCCTGCCCAAATTCAATTTTAAGCATTTTGGCTCGAGTGATTTTATCTTTGCACGTGTAATTCTGAAGTTGTCTCACTGGGTGTTGCTTGTGTGCGTATATGGGGTGTGTTGGGTGCAATTTCAAATTCTGGGCATATTTTATCGTGCCATATTTTGTATTTGCGTGACCAAATTCAATTTTAAACATTTTGGCTCGAGTGGTTTTATTTTTGCACGTGTCATTTCGAAGTTGTCTCGGTGGGTGTTGCTTATGTGCTGCGTGTGTGTGTGTGCGTGTTGCCAGGCGCTGGGCGCCAAGGGCGCCAGTGTGCATGTGTGCTGTGTTGCGCGTGTGTTGTGTTGCTGGGCGCCAGGTGCCAGGCGCTGGGCGCCAAGGGCGCCATTTTTTCAGGATGTTCCCCAAATTTTTATGAAAACTGTTTTCGCTATATCTTTTGACTCGGACATCCGTTTTAGACGTTTCAAAAAGTGTTGGGAAGCTTTTCCAGTTGTCTACCTGTGTGTCTTATTTTTAAAAATAAAAACTTATTATTTTCTGGTGACTTCTATAATGACGATGATGCCCTTAGTGGCTAGTTAAATGACGCTTTGCCCTTAGTGGCCAATATTATTGATGATGATGTGTAAATGACGATGACGCCCTTAGTGGCTAGATAAAGGACGTTTTTGCCCTTAGTGGCCAATATTATTGATGATGATGCGTAAATGACTGTTTTGCCCTCAGTGGTTATTGTTCGTTTGGTGACGTTTATGGATAAGTGACGATGAGGCCCAAAAGGCTAAGCGACGATGATAATAAGCGACGATGAAATATAGCGACGTTGTTGTGTGTGATTATGAACTGACAGGTGCTGTGCCTCTTATTTGGCAAATTTGTAAGTGACGGGTCACATAGTTGACTGTGATTGTGTGTGATTGTGTGTGATGCATGTCATAGTGTCTCATGTATTCCATGTGCATGAACCCAGCGACGATGAGGCCATAAAGGCTAAGCGACGATGAGGCCATAAAGGCTAAGCGACGATGATGAAAGGTACCTCATGCATATGCCCGCGAGTGGGTTGCATTACATATAGTCACATGACATTGTGATGAGTTGTTGTAATGACGTAATCGATGAATTGTGATGTGATTACTCTAGTGCTGTGACTTGACTTATTGCTTATCATGTGATTTATTATATGGATTGAATTGGACTCACCCTTCTGTTTGAATGTTACCCCTATGCGGTAACGTGCAGGTGATCACGAGTGAAAGCCTAGGTATCTTCACTAAATTTGAGTCGGGTCGTCATGCTCTGATACGTAGCACTCAGGGGGGAAACGAACTCGATGTTTTAAGACTATTTTGGTTGTTATATGTTATTTGATGTTTTCTCTTATTTATATTTTCCGCTGCGTAGTTGGTTTTATTGATGTCACGGTTGTGGTGACAATGAATGATGTTTGAGTTTTTCCCCATTGGGGGCGTGCTACGTATTGCATAATTATTTGATGTTGAACTATTATTTGAAGTACGACGTTTTGATTTGAGTATGTGTAACATTCCTTGCGATGAAAAGAAATTTTGAAACTCTGATTTTCCAATTAAATTAACGGGTAGAAAAGGGGTGTTACATTATTACTTTATGTTTTAGAACTTATTTCTTTCCGCTGCGTGGTGATGTCTTTTTTTGACAGTGCTGTTATTTAAACTGGTGTTATGGGCTTCGATCCTTCTTGACAGGTGTTATATATCGTATGCGGTATTTTGAACTATCGATGAAATGTGTGACATCTCTTTTCGAAATATGAAATAAATTTTTGTAACTCTGATTTTTATCAAATAACTACCGGGTAGAAAAGGGGTGTTACATGGAGCACTGCCTGTGAATGAGGATCAGCTAGATGAGAGTGAATCAGACGCTGAAGAAGAGCATGAACCAGTGCATGCTCAGAGGCCTCAGAGGAACAGGCAGTTGCCAAGAAGATTAGCCGAGTATGATTTAACTCCAGACACTGAAGTGGACAGTGAAGGAGAAATTGTGCAGTGTGCTATGGTGGTGGATGCTGAACCAGTAAGCATAGAACAAGCCATGAAAGATAAGGTGTGGAAGAAAGCAATGGAAGAAGAGCTTGATGCAATTGAGAGAAATAAGACTTGGGAATTGACTGTGCTGCCCAAGGATAAGAAAGCCATCAGTGTGAGATGGATCTTCAAGGTGAAACTAAATCCAAATGGAACAATTGCCAAGTATAAAGCAAGGTTAGTAGCTAGAGGCTTCTTGCAAAAACCTGGCTTGGACTATTTTGAAGTATTTGCACCCGTAGCAAGACATGAGACAATAAGACTAGTGATTGCAATAGCTGCTAGTAGGAAGTGGCCCCTGCTGCACTTAGACATTAAATCTGCCTTCTTGAATGGCCCTCTACAAGAGGAAGTCTATGTTACACAGCCCCCAGAATTTGAGTTGAAGAATATGGAGAATAAGGTGTAAAAATTGCATAAAGCCCTGTATGGGCTGAAGCAGGCCCCAAGGGCCTGGAACATGAAAATTACTTCATTCTTCATGCAACAAGGATTCACCAAGTGTGAAACTGAATATGGAGTGTATGTGAAATACACCAAGGATGGAAATGCAATTTTTGTATGCCTATATGTTGATGATATGCTGCTGACAGGAAGTTCCACTGCTGAAATCAGTGTTTTGAAGCAAGCTTTGATGGATAAGTTTGAAGTAACAGACCTAGGGAAGGCAACCTACTTCCTTGGGATGGAACTACTGTACAACAGTAAGGGAATTGTGCTTCACCAACTCAAGTATGCAGTTGAAGTGTTGAAGAGATTTGACATGTTTGAATGCAAGCCTGCAGCAACACCTGCTGAAGTAAATCAAAACTGGACTCTGATGCTGATGGTGAAAGTGTAGATGAGACAGTGTTCAAGCAATTGGTGGGATCCTTGAGGTATTTGTGTAATACTAGGCCTTATATATGCTTTGCTGTGGGAGTGGTGAGTAGGTTTATGAGCAAGCCCAAGGTGTCACACTATCAAGCAGCAGCAAGAATCCTGAAGTATGTCAAAGGAACACTGAGATTGGGACTCTGCTTTCCTGCTGACAGCACTGAAGAGACTGATAAACTGCTGTGCTATTCTAATGCGGATTGGTGTGGAGATAGGATTGATAGGAGGAGTACCACTGGATACTTCTTCATGTTTAAGGGAGCACCAATCTCATGGTGCTCCAAGAAGTAACAAGTTGTTGCACTGTCCTCGTGTGAGGTAGAATATATAGCTGGTGCTGTGACAGCATGCCAAGCTATTTGGTTTGTGAATTTGCTTAAGGAACTGAAGATTGACATTGAGAAGCCTGTGAAGTTAATGATTGGTAACAAATCAGCCATAAGTTTGGCCAAGAACCCCGTGTTGCATGGAAGGAGCAAACACATTGATACCAAGTATCACTTTCTGAGAAACCAAGTGCAGATTGGCTTGCTTGAAGTTGTTCATTGCAGAACCCAGCTTCAACTTGCTGACATACTGACCAAATCAGTGAAGACAGATCAGTTTGTAAAACTGAGAGGGGATCTAGGAGTTGTCATGTTTGAGACCTTGAATTAATGGAGCATGTTGTGATTGATTCAATGTTACATTGGTCATTTTACTGCTTTTATATTTTACCACTTTACTGATGTAAGGATACTAGTTTTCATTGTAATTTCTGTTGGAACTGAAGCACTAATTCACTCACTCACAGCTCTCTATCCTCTCAGTGTTTCACTCACACTCAAGAATCCTCACTGTCATGGTGCACACACTCACACACAGAAGTAGAAAATCAGAGAGAATGAGAGTATCAGAGAATGAAACAAAACTGAAAAATGAGTATTGTATTCCACTGTGTAAATCAGTTACAGCTCATCTATATATGCTGTTGAAATTCTAACTGACTCAGCAACTGATGCTGACTGTATTGCCAGCTGGCATGTGACTCAGCATTACAAACTTGCAGGAATTGGGTCTACAAATAAATGTTACCACTTACATCCCTAACACTTATTAATTCAATCTATACTTAACAAAACATCAAAATACAATGAGAAAATTAAACTGAACAATTTGATTAACTCTCAACACACCCCCTTAATCCAAGTTGTTCAGTGACAGCATCCCAATCCTCTTCTTCAGCTCCTCAAATCTCACCCTCTTCAATGGCTTTGTAAAAATATCAGCTAGTTGCAACTCTGTCTTGCAATGTTCCAGCTGCAGCTTCTCTTTTGTTACTTGATCACGAAGGAAATGGTACTTCCTTTCAATATGCTTGCTTCTTCCATGTGACATAGGATGCTTGGCTAAATCAATTGCCGACTTATTGTCAATAAGTAGCTTCACTGCACACTCCTTAATCAGTCCCAATTCAGTAAGTAATGCTCCAAGCCATGCAACTTGGCATGCAGCAAATGATGCTGCCACATACTCAGCCTCACATGAGGAGAGTGCAACAATACTCTGCTTCTTTGAACACCATGACACTGGTGCTTCACCAAATCTGAACAAGTACCCTGCTGTACTTTTCCTGTCATCTTGATCTCCACTGAAATCAGAATCTGTGTAGCCTACCAATTCTGCCTCAGCTCTAGTGTCCTTGTGTTTAGGGAACAATACACCATGATCAGTTGTTCCTCTGACATATCTCAATATTCTCTTAGCAGCAGCTAAGTGAATTGTCGTAGGCTTCTCCATAAATCTGCTTGCAACTCCAACACTTAATGCAAGATCAGGCCTTGAATTACATAGATATCTGAGTGAACCTATGATCTGTTTGTACAGAGTAGGATCCACCAGATCTCCTTCAGCTTCTTTGCTCAGTTTTGCTCCACTCTCCATTGGCACAATTGCTGGATTACACTTCAGCATATGGAACCTCTTTAATACATCTTCAGCATACTTCTTTTGATGTAAGATAGTTCCTTTCTTGGTTGTCACAAACTCCAACCCAAGAAAATAAGAAAGACTTCCAAGATCAGACATCTCAAATTCCCTCATCATATCTGTCTTGAACTTCTTCAACTCAATCTCATCAGATCCTGTAACCAGAAGATCATCCACGTACAGACACAACAACATTGGTTTGCCTGCAGTGGCTTGCTTCACATACAGGCCATGTTCTGCAGTGCATTTGATGAAGTGTAGCTGAGTTAGGAAGCTATCAATCCTCTTGTTCCAAGCTCTAGGGGCTTGCTTCAGCCCATAGAGTGCCTTCCATAACCTGTACACCTTCTTCTCTTGTCCCTTCTTCTCAAATCCTGGTGGCTGACTGACATAAATCTCCTCTTCAAGTGGTCCATTTAAGAAAGCAGATTTAACATCAAGTTGATAAACTGCCCAGCCATAGTAAGCTGCCACTGCTGCCACCAATCTCACAGTTTCCAATCTGGCCACAGGAGCATAGATTTCATTGAAATCTAAGCCATATCTTTGTAGGAAACCCCTTGCTACTAACCTTGCTTTGTACTTGGCTATTTCACCATTGGGCTTCATCTTCACTTTGAAGACCCACTTCACATCAATGGATTTCTTATCCTCTGGCTTCTCCACCAATTCCCATGTTTTATTCCTTTCAATTGACTGCAACTCTTCCCTCATAGCTGCAAGCCAATTAGGATCAGCTAAGGCTTGATTCAAGTCCTTAGGTTCTACTTCAGCTATCATTGCTTGCTCAATCAGATCACCATCATCATTTACAGCAGTATCTGGAAATACATCATAATCACTCAGCCTTGTGGATTGAGTTCTGATTCTTGTTGATCTTCTCACTGTTTGATCATCAGTGGCTGCTACACTTGGCTCACCAATGTCAAACTCAAGTGAGACAGTTTCTGTGTTGCTGTTCTCTACTGCAGTAACTGATTCAATGGGGTTGCTCTCCCAATCCCATCCCTTCCCTTCTTCAAATACAACATCCCTGCTTATTATCACTTTCCTCTCAGCTGGATCAAACAACTTATACGCACCAGTTGAATGATAGCCTACTAGAATCATTGGTTGACTTCTATCATCCAATTTCTTTCTAGTTTGTTCAGGCACATGTCTGAAACACAGAGCACCAAACATTCTGAGATGCTTCACAGAAGGTTTGTTGCCATTCCAAGCTTCAAAAGGAGTTACACTCAGCAGCCTTTTGGTTGGACACCTATTCAGTATATATACTGCAGTGGCTACTGCTTCAGCCCAGAGTTGGTGAGGAACACTCTTGGCTTTCAGCATGCTTCTAGCCATGTTCAAGACACTTCTATTTCTTCTCTCAGCAACTCCATTATGCTGAGGTGTATAGGGAGCAATCACCTCATGCTCTATCCCCTCTTCTTCACAGAATTTCTCAAACTCAGTGGATTTGTATTCTCCACCACCATCTGTTCTAAGCACACTGATTTCACATCCAGATTGCTTTTCCACCATTGTTTTGAACCTCTTAAAGGTATTGAGAACATCACTCTTCTTCTCAATCACATAGATCCACATGAATCTAGTAAACTCATCAATGAAAGACACAAAGTAACTGTTACCTCCAAGAGATTTCTTCTCAAAAGGACCACACACATCTGAGTGTATGATCTGTAGTTTCCTTACTGTCTTTGCTGGCAACTCTGACTTAAATGGCTTTCTTGCTTGCTTAGCTCTACAACAGTCACTGCACACCTCATTAGGCACCATGATTTTTGGCAAACCATGCACCATGCCCCTCGAATTAAGCAAGCTCAAACTCTTGAAATTAAGGTGACCAAATCTGTGATGCCACTTCCAGGTTTCATTAGGAATTGTTGCAGCCAGACATTCTTGTTCTATCACTTCAATTCCAACCTTAAAGGTCCTGTTACTTGACAGGGGTGCCTTCAAGATCAGCTTCTTGCTTTCATCATACACCTTCAGCTCTCTATCCTCCATCTTCATAGAGTAGTTCTTCTCTAGTAACTGACCAAGACTAATCAAGTTACTCTGATACCAGTTTGTTGGAACTGAAGCACTAATTCACTCACTCACAGCTCTCTATCCTCTCAGTGTTTCACTCACACTCAAGAATCCTCAGTTTTCTTTGTTCCTGCACCACTGTTATTGTTCCAGTTTCCCTTCCCTTTCTTATTCTTCCAATTATTATTCTTATTATTATTCCAGTTTCCTTTCCCTTTCTGAAACTTAGCTTGGAGAGCTTGTTCTCCTGAATTTTCACCACTCTTATCCTTATTCTTATCACCACATCTCTCCCTAATCCTAGCCTCATTTGCTTCGAGTGAACCTTGCAGTTCCTCAAGCTTCATTGTGTCTAGGTTTTTGGATTGTTCAATTGCAACTACTACATAATCAAATTTAGCAGTTAAGGTGCGAAGTACCTTCTCAATCTTCTTCTGATCAGAAATCTCTTCTCCATTTGTGCGCATCTTGTTTGTCAGTAACGTTAATCTACTGAAGTATTCTGCAATCGACTCCTTCTCCTCCATCTTCAGCAATTCGAACTCTCTTCTCATTGTCTGAAGCCTAACCTTCTTCAATGTCGCATCGCCTGAATACGCAGTAGCTAACGCATCCCAAGCACCTTTCGCTGTCTCGTATTGAGAGATCTTCTCAAACGCATCCGCATCCACGCATTGATGTATCAAGAACAGCGCCTTGCTATCCTTTTTCTGTTGATCGCGAAGCGCATCTCCGCCAATCGCCGTCACGCCATTACGAACCACTTCAAGAACATCTTGATAACGGAACACTACTTTCATTTGGATAATCCAACGATCGTAGTTGCTTCCGTCAAGCACTGGAAGCTTCGCCGGAAATTGGCCGTTGCTACCACCGGAATTCGCCATTTCCGTCGCACCGTGTAATTACCAGAATCGTATGCTCTGATACCAGTTTGTTGGAACTGAAGCACTAATTCACTCACTCACAGCTCTCTATCCTCTCAGTGTTTCACTCACACTCAAGAATCCTCACTGTCATGGTGCACACACTCACACACAGAAGTAGAAAATCAGAGAGAATGAGAGTATCAGAGAATGAAACAAAACTGAAAAATGAGTATTGTATTCCACTGTGTAAATCAGTTACAGCTCATCTATATATGCTGTTGAAATTCTAACTGACTCAGCAACTGATGCTGACTGTATTGCCAGCTGGCATGTGACTCAGCATTACAAACTTGCAGGAATTGGGTCTACAAATAAATGTTACCACTTACATCCCTAACACTTATTAATTCAATCTATACTTAACAAAACATCAAAATACAATGAGAAAATTAAACTGAACAATTTGATTAACTCTCAACAATTTCAATTTACATTTACTTAGCATTTGAGAGCAATTACATTTGGTGTGCTCAACATTTTGTAATAGCATATATGTACATTGTGTCATGTGTGAATAATAGAGTTCAGTTAATCAAAATCCGATTCAATTCGTGTATCTCTTTTCTTCCTCTTCCCTCATTCTCTATTCTCTGCAAAACGAAGCAATTAGCCATAGAATTCACATTGAGCTCCAACACATTCACACTAAACATTAGAACTTTAAAAACGTTTTCTCCTTTGTACTTAAAGTAGCCTGAATCACAAAACTGTATTTTGTGTGATCGTGTAAAGCGATTCCATCTTTTCCCAAGCCAGATATCACCATTCCGTCTATCAACATCTATCAACCACACGTATCTATCTTTATAGTTCAGCTGCACCACATCATCAATTGTTTCACCCCACTTCTCTGTGAATCTACGTGGAAACATCTGCACGAAGTAATAATTTAAATCAATACGTAGCAAAATCGATTAAAACTTTACTTACAATTTGATCCCCACGTTGGTCCTTATATCGAACCAAAAAGCTCCTCATTTCAGTTTCCTACACACAAGAACAATATTGTCTTTAACAAATCAAGCATATACATAATAAATTGAATATCAGAATAAATACAAAGCACCAAAAGATTCTATTACTAGCAAATATGGTCTCAGTCAGATGGAAATGAATTGGCCATTACATAAATTATAAAGTTTAACACACAAACAATAACAATACTTTGGATTTTTGCAAGAGTTAAATCTAACACATTCTAAATAATCATTTCAAGTAGGCTTATTGTATTGTTAAATTTGACATTCACGGAAACAATATGTCGTATTGAAAATCGTGTAGATTTTTTTGACTAAAAAAATGATATTCATTCATTCAAATTGAGAGATTATATCGATGATAATACAAATTCAGTATTACTAAAAACACAAAGGATGAATCTGCGAACAAACTCACAGCACCCAAGTTAATAGCGTAAAATGGCTTAATGCCTACAAATGTGACAAAATAAAAGTCACCGGAGTACCCATGCTTCCGGATCTGTAACTTTGAGGCCCTAGTCATTGGTTGAATCTGAAATTTGTAACACCCCGGTATTTCTAACGAGTAGAAATGCCCAAGTGCACCATCCCTAAAACATCAGAGATATATTTCCTGCTTAGATACTGAACATCACTATAAATTTTTCGCTGAATAATAGCAAAACAATCTTAGTCAACAATAAGACCATAACGGTTCCCTGACCATTAACCATCAGCAAACTACAATGTTCAATATCATACAAGAAAGCGGAAGAAAGTCACAACACTAAAGACATAGTGTTGTAGTACATAGACAACAAAAGGAAACATAAACTTAAGCATAAAGCTAAGTCATCTGCAATCGCCCGAGCTCAACCTACTCGTGCCTCTTGGATTTCCGCTGCCCCTGTTTCTCTGTAAAACAACAACATATAAACAATGAGATACAATCTCAGTGAGTTCTACCGAGACCCCTACTAACACTCTCGGTCCAATTATGAATCCTGTTTAACTTAACACGGTACCGACTGCAACTTTGCTATATTCCCGGTGAACCGTATTATTTAACTTTTAACAGATCACCGACTGCAACTCTGCTATATTCCCGGTGAACCGTATTATTTAACTTTTAGCAGATCACCGACTGCAACTCTGCTATATTCCCGGTGAACCTGTTATGACTCAGTACGACACCGACTGCAACTCTGCTATATTCCCGGTGGCCCGCACTACAAACTTGTAACACAACACCGACTGCAACTCTGCTATATTCCCGGTGAACCCCCTTACCAATAGTACTTTCCCTAATGGCACGGGGCCTAAGGTAAGGGTGCATGACTACCCCGCCTTAGTATGTTAGACCCATGGGTCGTCACCCAAACTCGATATAATATATATATATATATATATATATATATATATATATATATATATATATATATTTATATCTACTACCATATGACTCATAGTTCATTTACATAAGACTTTTATTTGAACATTTAGTTCGTACCATAAACATAGTCACGTTCGCTCCCGCATACTAATTCACCACTTTTAAAAACAATTTAAAACTTCAAAAACAGTTTATTATGCCATTTAACTTGTATATTCAGTTAGGCCTCTGAATAAGCTTTCAAACACATCTTAGAACACCTCAATCGGGCTCCCGGATCAAAAGTTATCAAGAAAACGAAATCAGTGTATAGTTGCTGAAAAACTGCAAAGCGTCGCGACGCGAACTTCTTCCGTCGCGAGGCGAAAAGTATCAGAAACATTTTCCTCACAAAATCGTGCATGATCGCGACGCGATGGCTGCGTGTCGCGACACGATGGCTTGCTGAGAAATGCAGATTTTTGCGGTTTCTCGCGAAATCCGCTATTCACTCAATTCCGATTCTCGTTCCGATTGAAAACAGTTCAAACAGCCATAAAAACAGATTCAATCCACATCACACAATCAATCAATTCAATCAAAAACTCAACGTAAACGGATTTTATCAAAATACGATATATTTCGAAATAACGGTTTTCGACTCAAAATCTTACGAAATCAATCAACGTAAAATTCATTGTAAAACGAAATAATCCTAAGCGTGAGTAAAACTCACCGATTGTGATGAAAATCACAAATAGCCGAGACTTTCCGCGAAATTGCTTTTCCGTCATAACCACACGAACGCTCCCCGAATCAACTCCACGTCCGGCGACATCCGTATCCGCTCCCAAAGCTTTTCACTCGATCACGAGACATCTTTTTGACCGAAATACCGAATTCCTCGAAATCCCGCCATTCGAACCCTAATCACCAACCAACTTCCAATTCGCAAAATTGAACTTCGTTCCGCACTCAATACGCTTCGAGTTCGTTCCTAATCATCCTTGAATCATCAAACACTATTCATCATCTTCAACCTTCAATCACTATTCACATATAAACCCCCAATTTGAACCCTAACCTCTTGATTCTTCAAAACCCCAAATCGGACTTCAATATTCTCATAATCCACCTTAAGCTCGCTCCTAAACGCCATCCTAAGCTTTCCTTTGAGCTTGAACCACAAAAACCTCCATTTTCCTCTTAAAATCGAAAATGGTGAATTGAGGCAGAGTGGATCATATGTTGTGATGTTTGTATCAAATTGAAGAGGAAGAAATGGTGATCATTTTTCGTGTTGGAGGGAAGACGTTTTGAAGAACCTTGGTTCCCCATTTTTCCTCTTCTTCCATCAAACCCATTTTTCTTCTTTTTTTTCTTCTTTCTCTCCTTTCTCCTCTCTCTCTCTCTCTCTCTCTCTCTCTCTCTCTCTCTCTCTCTCTCTCTCTCTCTCTCTCTCTCTCTCTCTCTCGCTTCCTTCCTTTCTTTCTTTTAATTCTTTTCTTTTCTTATATATTAAGTGGTAATGTGGTCAAATGACCACATTGCCCTTAATCTCTAATTTTGTTTCCAAATCGTCCTTGCCCCGAATTAACCGGTTAACGATCCTATGACAACCAATAATTAATTTTAGCACTCAATAAATTTACCAGTCAAGTACTAAAATAATTCAATTGGGTTAACATCCAAATAATTCTATTTATTATTTTGGGGATGTTACATTCACCCCAACTTAAAAGAATTTTGTCCTCAAAATTTCGTCAAGTCCTTTTTTTGAATAACCGAGAATCGACATTCTCATAAAGGTCTAAATTTGTTGGAAAACAATCTTGGATTAACGAAATGAGTGTAGAAAATATTCCCAAGTTGACACGTCAATCTATAAGTATGTTCTACTACTACCCTAGAACGCTCTAAGGTTATAGTCTGAACTCTCTTGTTACGAATCAACACGCGAAACTCATCATTCGCCTCCATAGGCTTGGTACTACGTTTGAAAACATTTCCATAACTTTATTCCAATTATCCTCGTTTACACCCCAACTTTGATTAATCAAAATCAAAGGGTTTAATATGAGGCACTTGATAGAAATACAGGTTGAAAATGAGGTCCACATATTGGTACTCCTCGGTAGAGGTAAGAACAAACATGATTTTTCTGAAGGGAGTAAACACGTTCTCAACAATTTTCTAAAAATCCTTATCAGTTCTCGTACACCTTGAAAAATGTGACGGAAAGTCACGGCGAAATTCCTTGACTCGCTTCCAAGTTTTCGAGGTAAAACTTTTTCAAAAAGATGGAAGGAGGGTTTTAAAAACTTTGGCCTTACACGTATAAATAAGCCGTGAGGACATCAAATAAATTTGGAAACAATCAAATCACCTCAAAGTTGTTTTCAAACAACTATTAAACTTAACCCAGAGCTTCTTTTTCCTCTATTGCAACTTTCCTCACGATATCTTTACCAACGACACACCCAATTCCTTTCCGAATTGGCCAATAGCGTTGAGAGTTTCCCTTCAACCTAAGTACGCCTCCAATGATTTTCCTCAATCAGATTTTATTAGCCTCTTGATTCGTTCCAAAAATTTAACTTTAGCATGCGGGTTTTCACAAAATGACTTTCAAAACTACCATGCCGCACGCCTATCTTCACTTCGGAAATTTCAGTCACTTGCAAGCATATCCATCAATTAATCCTTTGATGGATACCCACAATCGTGAAAAACAGTCAGCAGTCACCTCACTTTCACATTCGTATTCACGTTTGACTTGTCAAACGGAATCACATAATACTATCTGATTGTTAACCTTCGCAAGCGAAAGGTTAACACCAAAACCTTGCCACTATAGTGGAAACTTATGTATGTACCCCGTCTTAGAGCTAAAAGACTCTAACGATACCATTTCATGCATCATTAACTCTGCCGTGTGAATAGATTTCCTACTCAGCACATCAGCTACAACATTGGCCTTCCCTGGATGATACTTCAACTCGAAGTCATAATCCTTCAGAAATTCTACCCATCTCCTTTGCCTGTTATTCAGTTCTTTTTGATCAAACAGATACCTTAAGCTTTTGTGATCACTAAAGACTTCAAAACGAGACCCATACAGGTAATGTCTCCAAATCTTTAGTGCTTACACAATAGCAGCCAACTCCAAATCATGAGTCGGATAATTCTCCTCATGAGTCTTTAATTGCCTGGATGCATAAGCTACCACTTGTTGATTCTGCATGAGAACACATCCTAAACTCTTCCCAGAAGCATCGCTGTAAATTTGGAATTCCAATGACGGATCCGGAAGAATCAGGATCGAAGCAGAAGTCAACTGATTTTTCAATTCTTGAAAACATTCTTCACAATCGGCATGCCATGCAAACGACTGACCCCTACGAGTCAACCGAGTAAGTGGGAGAACTAACTGTGAGAGCCCTTGAACAAATCTCCTATAGTAACCGGCTAGACCTAAGAAACTTCTGATCTCTGTGACTGATGATGGTTGCTCCCAGTTTAACACAGCTTCCACTTTACTGGGATCCACAGCAACTCCCGATTGGGAACTGACATGTCCCAAAAATTTTACCTCAGGTATCCAGGATCACACTTTGAAGGTTTCGCGTACAACTTCTTTTCTCAGAGTACATTCAGAACAATGCGGAGATGTTGAACATGCTCCTCAATGGTCTTCCAGTACACTACGACATCATCAATGAAAACAACTACAATTTGATCTAGGTACGTGTGGAAAACTCGGTTCATGTAGTCCATGCATACCACTGAAGCATTAGTCAAACCGAAGGGCATCACTACGAACTCGTAATGTCCATACCTGGTACGGAAAAGTGTCTTCGGAATATCTAAGGCTCTAACCTTTAATTGATGATAACCTGACCTCAGATCAATTTTTGAAAACACCACGACACCTCGAAGTTGATCCAGCAATTCGTGTATCCTTGGCAAAGGATATTTGTCCTTGATCGTCACTCTGTTGAGTTGTCGGTAGTCAATACACAATCTCATACTTCCATCTTTCTTCTTAACTAGCAACACCGGAGCACCCCATGGAGAAGCGCTCGGTCGGATGAACCTCTTAAAGATCAACTCTTCAAGTTGAGACTTCAATTCCTTTAATTCTAAAGGAGACATTCTATAAGGAGCAATAGATATTGATCCTGTGCCAGGAATCAACTCTATTGAAAACTCTACCTCTCGGTCAGGAGGTACAGAAGAAACTTCATCCGGAAAAACATCCAGAAGGTCATTCACAACTTGAACGTTTGCCAAATCTAACTAGTTTCAGTGGATGCAGACAACATAATAATTATAAGCTTCCGCACCTTGGAATAATGACTGGTTTGCTGAGGTGAAAGAGATAACTGCTTCGGAATTTGCTTTCGTCAATTCCACAGATTCAGAGGCGAAGTTGATAGTTCGCTTGGCACAGTTGATGGTAACATGATTTGCAGTCATCCAATTCATACCCAAAACGATGTCCATACTTCTAATAGGCAAACAAATAAATTCTACAAGGAAATTTCCGTCTCCTATGACAAGTAGACAATTTTGTCACAATGATTGGGTTTGAACACGATCCTTAGCAGCAGTTAAAATAGTTATTGGCTCGGATAGCGGAGATAAAGCTAATCCCAACCGTTCCACACATGATTGTGTTATAAAACATAGGGTTGTACCCGAATCAGATAATATACTGACGGAGTTATTAAAGAGAGATCCCATACCCCTTGGTAAGTTGTCTGCAGGTGTGACTGTCTGAGCATCTAGAGTGTTGATTCCCCCGCGTGTTGGAGCAGCTTGAGCTTCTTCGAAACTCTTCCTTGCTGGGCACTCTTTACCATAGTGACCCACTACTTTACTATAAAAGCACCGATTGATCTTTGCTAACAATCACCACCGTGATTCTTTCCTTAGTTAGAACATCTTCTAACCTTTGAAGAATCGAAGAATTGCACATGCTTTTCCTTTGATGAAATTATCTTAGGACTTGCATTCGGAGTTGATAATTCAACTACCTTCTTTCCTTTCCAGTACTCTCCTTGAGATCATCCTCGGCGACATAGGCTGGTTGCTCTAAGGCAGCATAATTGGTGAGAGTATAAGAACCGAGACCCTGAGTCATATAGGCACGAAGGCCCCTCTTATACATCTGCATCTTCCATTCCTGATTCGGAGCATACTTTACCACTTGGTAAAACTGAGACAACTTCTCAAACTTAATGATGAATTCTTCCACTGTCATGTCACCTTGCCTGAGGATGTACCGGTTGGAGATTTCGGTCTTGGTTGAGGATTGCGTCTTGATCATCCTGCTATAATTCCGCTTATGATGCACTAAGTATTAAGTTGATCAGGCTCAATGTCTCTTAGCATCACAAGTATAATTACAACAAGGACTAACAAGGAATCGACTCAACCCTAAACTAAGTCCGACTAGGTCGAACTGCTCTGATACCAACTGTAACACCCTGGTATTTCTAACGAGTAGAAATGCCCAAGTGCACCATCCCTAAAACATCAGAGATATATTTCCTGCTTAGATACTGAACATCACTATAATTTTTCGCTGAATAATAACAAAACAGTCTTAGTCAACAATAAGACCATAACGGTTCCCTGACCATTAACCATCAGCAAACTACAGTGTTCAATATCATACAAGAAAGCGGAAGAAAGTCATAACACTAAAGACATAGTGTTGTAGTACATAGACAACAAAAGGAATCATAAACTTAAGCATAAAGCTAAGTCATCTGCAATCGCCCGAGCTCAACCTACTCGTGCCTCTTGGATTTCCGCTGCCCCCGTTTCTCTGTAAAACAACAACATATAAACAATGAGATACAATCTCAGTGAGTTCTACCGAGACCCCTACTAACACTCTCGGTCCAATTATGAATCCTGTTTAACTTAACACGGTACCGACTGCAACTCTGCTATATTCCCGGTGAACCGTATTATTTAACTTTTAACAGATCACCGACTGCAACTCTGCTATATTCCCGATGAACCTGTTATGACTCAGTACGACACCGACTGCAACTCTGCTATATTCCCGGTGGACCGCACTACAAACTTGTAACACAACACCGACTGCAACTCTGCTATATTCCCAGTGAACCCCCTTACCAATAGTACTTTCCCTAATGGCACGGGGCCTAAGGTAAGGGTGCATGATTACCCCGCCTTAGTATGTTAGACCCATGTCACCCAAACTCGATATATATATATATATATATATATATATATATATATATACTACCATATGACTCGTAGTTCATTTACATAAGACCTTTATTTGAACATTTAGTTCGTACCATAAACATAGTCTATGTTTGCTCCCGCATACTAATTCACTGCTTTTAAAAACAATTTAAAACTTCAAAAACAGTTTATTATGCCATTTAAATTGTATATTCAGTTAGGCCTCTGAATAAGCTTTCAAACGCATCTTAGAACACCTCAATCGGGCTCCCGGATCAAAAGTTATCGCGAAAACGAAATGAGTGTACAGTTGCTGAAAAACTGCAAAGTGTCGCGACGCGAACTGCTTCCGTTGCGACGCGAAAAGTATCAAACATTTTCCTCACAAAATCGTGCATGGTCGCGACGCGATGGCTGCGTGTTGCGACGCGATGGCTTGCTGAGAAATGCAGATTTTTGCGGTTTCTCGCGAAACCCGCTATTCCGCTCAATTCCGATTCTCGTTCCGATTGAAAACAGTTCAAACAGCCATAAAAACAGATTCAATCCACATCACACAATCAATCAATTCAATCAAAAACTCTACGTAAACGGATTTTATCAAAATACGATATATTTCGAAATAATGGTTTTCGACTCAAAATCTTACGAAATCAATCAACGCAAAATTCACTGTAAAACGAAATAATCCTAAGCCTGAGTAAAACTCACGTTGTGATGAAAATCACAAATAGCCGAGACTTTCCGCGAAATTGCTTTTCCGTCATAACCACACGAACGCTCCCCGAATCAACTCCACATTCCGGCGACATCCGTATCCGCTCCCAAAGCTTTCCACTCGATCACGAGACATCTTTTTGACCGAAATACCGAATTCCTCGAAATCCCGCCATTCGAACCCTAATCACTAACCGACTTCCAATTCGCAAAATTGAACTTCGTTCCGCACTCAATACGCTTCGGGTTCGTTCCTAATCATCCTTGAATCATCAAACACTATTCATCATCTTCGACCTTCAATCACTATTCACACATAAACCCCCAATTTGAACCCTAACCTCTTGATTTTTCAAAAACCCCAAATCGGACTTAAATATTCTCATAATTCACCTTAAGCTCGCTCCTAAACGCCATCCTAAGCTTTCCTTTGAGCTTGAACCACAAAAACCTCCCTTTTCCTCTTAAAATCGAAAATGGTGAATTGAGGGAGAGTGGATCATATGTTGTGATGTTTGTATCAAATTGAAGAGGAAGAAACGGTGATCATTTTTCGTGTTGGAGGGAAGACGTTTTGAAGAACCTTGGTGCCCCATTTTTCCTCTTCTTCCATCAAACCCATTTTTCTTCTTTTTTCTTCTTGTTTCTCTCCTTTCTCCTCTCTGTCTCTCGCTTCCTTTCTTTCTTTCTTTTAATTCTTTTCTTTTCGTATATATTAAGTGGTAATGTGGTCAAATGACCACATTGCCCTTAATCTCTAATTTTGTTTCCAAATCGTCCTTGCCCCGAATTAACCGGTTAACGATCCTATGTCAACCAATAATTAATTTTAGCACTCAATAAATTTACCAGTCAAGTACTAAAATAATTCAATTGGGTTAACATCCAAATAATTCTATTAATTATTTTGGGGATGTTACAAAATTGATCGAAGTTAATCTGTCGATCTGAACCAAACGAACACCGCAACAAGACGGGAAATCCAAACAAACACCGCCACAAGACGGGAAATCAAACACGCCGCACCAAGACGACGAACAATAATAACGGCACACTCAGGCGACGAATGAAAACAGTCCGAAATAAACGGTAGATCTATGTGTAACCACTTACACTACAAGAAGAATTGGACTTTGCGGCGGGCAAAATCCGCCGCAAAAGCCAAATTTGCGGCGGAATTTTACCGCCGGTAGCCAGCTCGAAGGAAACGCTTTGCGGCGGATTATCCGCCGCACGTTTGCGGCGGATTTAGTGGCGCCGTTCCGCCGGAACTTTGCGGCGGAGAATCCGCCGGAAAAGGGACAAATTTTTAACGCAAAATATCCGCCGGAAAGTGCCCAATATCCGCCGCAAAGTACCCACCGCAAAGTACCCGTTATCCGCCGCAAAGTACCCGTTTTATTTAAAAAAATAAATAAATATAATTTTTTTAAAAAACCGTTTTATTTAAAATTCCGCCGCCCCTTTTTTTTAAAAAAATTATTATTTTTAAAATATAAATATTATTTTTTTAAAAAAATCGTTTTAATTAGAAAAATATATTATTTTATTAATTTTTTTAGTTATTGATAAACAAACATATGCGCCGTCATGATCGGATCCTGGGTCATCATGAGATGCCATATCTGTATCTAGACATATACATTTAAACAAACAAATATATACTAAACAAGGTTAACATAAACATACAAAACTCATTAAAATAAATAATTTGAATCCCATTCATTCTCATATAACAACAACACAATTAGTAACAAACTCATATTATTATAAAATAATCTAAAAACGAATATCAAAAAAAAAAATTAAAAACTAAAACTATTAACTCATATAAAAAACATACCTTGAAGAAATTTCCCAATGAGAGGAGAAGACAATTCGTAGGGAGGAAGTGCCACACTTCAAAAAGAGATTTAGTAGAGAATGAGAGAATTTGGAGAGAGTAAAATCGTTAAATAGAAAGTTTCACAAGAAACCATCTTTTGAAAAGATGGTTGAATCTCTAAATAGAAAGTTTGAGGAACTGCAAGGACGGATTGTTAAGTTGGAGGATGATACCGAGCGTTTGATGAGCGTATATGTCTCTTGTGGTGGAAATAATGAGGAGGAGCTTTTTGCTGATAAAGGGGTTACTTTTAACGAAAAAGATGAAGGGGTGTTCATGACAATGTGGAAATTTCTTTACACAGAAATGGAGACATACGCCACTCTATTGGAGCCGCTGCCGACAATGCTCAAGAGAGTGCCGTATTAAGAGAGTGTCGTATCAGGAGAATGAGAGTATTGGTAGAGGTGTGAAAAAGAAGATGGGGAGAAGGGGTTTATATAGGAGAAACGAAGTCAAACGGTCAAAAGGCAAGATCCACTGGAAACGGCAGTTACCGGCGGATTTATGGGATTTGCGGCGGATTAGGGTATTTGCGGCAGACGGAGGGGGAATTGTGGCGGTTTTTGAAATTCAAAATTGGCAAATATCCGCCGGAAATAACCTTACCGGCAGATTGTTAAAATCTCGTAAAATTTTAACAATTTTTGTAATATTGATCCGCCGCAATTTTTGTTAAATCCGCCGCAAAAACCAAGTCGAATATTGATCCTCCGCAAACATCAATTATTCCGCCGGTAACGTTGCGGCGGATCCATATCCGCCGTAAATGCCTAGAAACCGCCGAAAAATTTGCGGCGGATCTATATCCGCCGGAAAGTCCTGGCCGAAAAAATCAAATATTCTTGTAGTGTTATTTAGATAAAAAGACGGGAAATAAACAATTTAGAGGGGTGATTCTAGGCCAAAAACTGACCTAAGATCACCCCCTTCTAGTAGGTGAACAAAAAAGAAGAGAAGAGTTGAGAGAAATTTGAGAAACAGGGTTTAGAGAGAAAAAAGGTGACACTACCCTTTTAGATTTAGTAATCCTCTTATTTTTATTTTCTTATTTTTGAAAATCGTGTAGATTAAATGTTCAAATCACATTAATCACATAGCTAACCATAACACATGTCAATTGTATGAAGTACAAATTTTGAGTTCCTAATTATCAAACTGGTTTGAGGACTGCTATATATAGCAAAGAGTCCAAGACCACGAATATCACGAATTTGTCTATTACTTGTGCAGGTTAAAGGAATTTGGTTAAAAGAATATAAAACTAAAGATGTTCCATCAGTTTCCTTCAAAAATTGTACACAAATCTCAATAATAGGAACCATCCAAATTCATCTAACCCACTACTCCAAGTCCAACCACCGTTATTATCAAACAAAAGTTGGGTTTTATCCCTTTCTTCAAAAATTTGGCACAACTATGGGAACCTTTAGAGTACAATTAGTCCCCAACATAAACTTATTTGTAGTACAATAAAACTAATAAACCAATTTGTAGTTGTTTTTAAGAGGATTACTATATTTTCAACTAAAAAGAGATATTGTTGGAACATTGGTGTGAATTTAAAAATTTACCAAGTCCGCGACTCATCCCAGTAATTTCTTCGGTATAATTTCGAAAACAACTGAAACAACAATTTTAAGACGTTTCGTGGCACTGCTCGATGGTGCAAGCAGACTATCAACCACGACGCCCCCAGGATAAAACAGCCCAATTACGATTATGACTGCACAGTCAGTAATCGGTCGAGATATACACCTCTCAATATGGTTTATAACTAACCACTCAGGAATATGGCTCGTAGGCCACTCTTAGAAAAGAAGAAGAAGAAAACGAATTTGTGAGGGAGAAGAGAAGAAAACTCGGTACTGCTTCAAGTTTTCGGTGTACTCAATTAATTGTGGGAAGGCCCTTTTATAGGCTTCAATAACCGGCTTCGTGCGCAAGTCATGGGACTTCGTGCGCAAGTTACGAGTTCCGTTAGGAACGGATCCTTCGTGCGCAAGTCTAGCTGACTTGGAGCGCAAGTTCGCAACGGCTCTGTCAGATAACGGCTAGTTCGTCGTATCTGGTCGGTTCAATGAATCTGGACAAGCACTTTCAAAAAACTAAAATATAAGTTTAATTAATTTTGCAAAAAGACTTTACACCTCACAGCCCAAGCCCGAGCCCGGCCCGGCCGGTCGGACGGCGGCGCGCGTGTGTGTGGTGGTCAGTTAGAGTGCGTGCTTGCCCGTTCACAAAACTGGGTACCCCTTGGGCCCCAACCCAAAGGTGTGAAATTGTTGTTTCAGTTGTTTTCGAAATTATATCGAAGAAATTACTCGGATGAGTCGCGGACTTGGTAAATTTTTAAATTCACACCAATGTTCCAACGGATATTGCAGAAATTCACGAGAATGCTATTCAACCATTATAAGGGTAAAAGGTTCAAAATTAGGATTCAGGTTTAATCGCCAGCAATACTGATAAACGAATTATATACATTAACACACACATAAACATAGCCGAAATATGAAACCAAACAGAAACAACGATTAATCGAAAACGAAATTACATTGATTCATCAGAATTTATAGGAAGATGTTGAACCAGAAGCAATCGACAGTTAATGTACCAACCTTAACCTTCGCCATAGAATACAACGATAGTCAAAGTGCAACCGCCTTCTGCAAAACTTATATTTGCAAAGATAGAAAGCCTGAACGCCTTCTATGTGCTTCAGAAACAGATGTCGTTCCTTCATTTCTCCGTTCGTTTCCATTCTTTCGTTTCTCTGTTCTCTTCGTTTGATAAAGGTTTAAATCGTTATTACCCCCTGCAAATATAGTCATTATCCAGTTACCCCTGAAAAAAAAACATTTAAAACAAACCTTGCAAAATGTAAAGTTATCCAGTTACCCCCCTGCCGTTAAATTTTCTGTTAAAATATGTAAAATGTCACATATCCAGTTACCCCCCTGCCACATGTCACCTTATTATTGGGCCTCTGTGACACGTGGCACTGTTAAAATATGTAAAATGTCAGCTCCTATGTCACCAGTGCCACGTCAGCAACCAATGGATGGCTGCCACGTGGCACTATTTATTACACTCAAAAATAAACATTTTTGTGGCCAATGAGTGTTGAACTCGTGACCACCCACTCACACCCACACCTCCTAACCATTGAGCCACATTAGTATTTGAGATTATTAACTTACCTACAAATGTATAATACATAATTGCCACTTAATTAAAAAAAAATCTGAAAGAGATTCATCATTCATCATCTTTGTTCGTGCATATTCCATCTTCAACCAACCAAACAAACAACAATGGAAATCAAACCGAAAATCTGGAACGCAGAATTGATTAAAAACGCAGAGATCTGGAAAATGATTAAAAACACAGAATCGATTAAAAACGCGGAGATCTGGAAAACGAAAATCTGGAACGCAAACGAGTTGAAGATGGAAAATGGGTTGAAGGTGAAAACAAAAACGAAAATGGAAAATGGGTTTATGTATATGTTTCTAGAAATGGAAAATGGGAAATGGGTTGAAGATGATGGGTTTCTGTATATGTTTCTGGAAAATGGGTTGAAGATGAAAACAAAAACGAAAATGGGTTCTGTAACATTCATCATTCATCTTCATCTGGATTTCCCCTTCTATCTCTCTCTCTTCAAAAAAATTGTTTCCAGATCTTCAAAAAAAATCGTTGATGATTGTTTCCCAGATCTTTTCCTAGATAATCGTTGAAACTTTAGAGCATTATTCCGGCCACCACAAAACTCCTCTCTCTCAGTCGCGTTCTCTCTCTCTCATCCGTCTTCCCCTCAGATCCAGATCCCCTTCCCTTTCTTCCTCCGTCGCGTTCTTTCTCTCAGTCGCGTTCTCTCTCTCCGTCGCGTTCTCTCTCTCTCAGTGAAGAACACTCTCGCGTTCTGGATTTGAAGAGGAACTGATGATGACGAAAATGGTGGATTCAGATCCCCTACGTACCCAATTTGTTTTGAAGAAGATGAATTCAATTGTTTTTTTTAATAAAACATTAAATAAAAAATTCTGTAGGTGAGAATGATGAATTTGCGTTGATGATAAAACATTAAATAATCAATTTGCGTTGATGATGAATTTGCGTTGATGATGAATTTGCGTTGAGTTTCTTGGTTTGGTAGGAAGAAGAAGAAGAAGAATGATGAAATGCCAGTTTTTTTTTTAAATTAAGTAGCAAATGATGTAATATATATTGGTAGGTGAGATAATAATCACAAATACTAATGTGGCTCAGTGGTTAGGAGATGTGTGGGTGAGTAAGAGGTCACGAGTTCAACACCCCCCTTGGCCACAAAAATATTTAATTTTGAGTGTAACAACTAGTGCCACGTGGCAGCCATCCATTGGTTGCCACGTGGCACATGCCAGTGCCACGTGGCAGTGGTGACATAGGATGCTGACGTGGCATGTAGTGCCACGTGTCACAGAGACCCAATAATAAGGTGACATGTGGCAGAGGGTAACTGGATATGTGACATTTTATATATTTTAACAGAAAATTTAACGGCAGGGGGGTAACTGGATAACTTTACATTTTGCAAGGTTTGTTTTAAATGTTTTTTTTTGCAGGGGGTAACTGGATAATGGCTATATTTGCAGGGGGTAATAACTATTTAAACCTTTGATAAAAGATCAGAAATATTTGGGCAATCTGGAAAATGTTAAGAGAAAATTATATCTAACCCTATAAAAAGTATATGATTTTATACAATATTCTAAAAAATAAAAAAATATATGGTCGGAAAAAGAGAGACCCAAAACGAAAATCCAATAGAGAATAAGAATCGGAATATTCAGAAGAAGAGGAAGATTCACAAACGATGATATAGTGTTCTCCATCATATATCATCTACAACAACCATATCTTCAATTCAACGACTCACACCGCTTTTTTTTTTTTTTATCTTTTTTAACTCAAAAGGAAAAAGTATATCTAACCCTAGAGAGTTTGATCAAAAAAATATCTAACCCTAGAGAGGATCCGTTCCATGACATTGTAAATGCCTATAATTTAGAAAGAATAATATAATAAGATCCAAACCATTATTATATAGATATATAAATATAGATACAATCTATCTATTTCATCTTACTTTTATTGTGGGTAACAAAATCCTATTTGATGTTAATTTTATTTTGTTAACAAAATCTTATTCAATTTGTCTATGTCTATGATTTGTGACGAAAAATAAAAAACAAATTATGTATATATATATATATATATATATATATATATATATATATACATATTAAGGAAAATATAGTTAGATATGATCCGTTAATTTTAAGACAATTCAATTTATCTATATGATCTTATTTTTATTTGGATAACAAGTTCATCTAAATATGTATATTTTGTATTTAAAAATAAAAAGTTAAATATATATTGGTAAAACAGATAGATACCATCAGTTAAAATATAAAGAGGTCAATTTATAAATCAGATCTAATTTTATATTCTCAAAATTGCATCAAATAAATGTTTATATGTAATACTCAAACTATAAAAAATAAAACATAATTTCTTTGGAATAATATAAGAAGTTCATCAAATCAAATATAATTTTTTTTTGAATATAAAGAGGGCTCAAGGCCCGAAACAAAGAACTAAACTATTACAATACGATGAGTACTAACTCCATTTCTATCATTAGCAACAGCTGTTACACAATCAACTGGGGTTCCTTCAAATGAAGCATAATCCTGCACCTGATAACTCCCAATGCCAGCAAGTAAATGAGCACAATAATTCGCCTCTTTGTAAACATGATTAAACTGAATTTCCCATGAATCCTCCTGTAAGATGCCCAGAATTTTTCGCATAACAAACCACCCCTCACAGCAGCCAAGTTTCCTCTGCTGCAGCAGCAACACAATCTGCTTGGAATCAGTTTCAACTATGAGCTTCTGCACTTGCTTCCTTTTGGCCAAGACAAAGACCCTCATACACCACCCCCCAAAGCTCCGCAACATAGGCACTACAACAGCCTAAATACCTATCAAAACCACCCAGCCAGCTGCCCGTATGATCCCGTAGCAGGCCACCACAACCAGCCACCTCACAATCTATATGTTACAAGCACCATCAGTATTCAATTTGATCCACCCTGCATCGCGGGGGGGGGGGGGGGGGGTCCATTTGACCATAATAGTAACTTGTTGAGTATGCTGCTCCATAATTTGCACTTGAACAGCAGCCTTATAATCCTTACCTTCTTTAAGTGCAAACTTCCACGGCTGCGCAGGCATGCTAAAGCTTGAATCATGGGTCCTTCTATTTCTCCACCCCCATAAAAGATGACAGAAATTAACCCAAAGAGCGTACCAATTCAAATCCTTATCAGTCCTTAAGTGCATCTGCATGTTAACCCGTAGCCAGTCTTCAAGGCTGCTGTCATAAAAGACATTCCTCTTCGCAGGATGAACAATGTTGATCCAAGTAGCAAGGGCCAAGAGACAATCCCTAAGCACATGAAGGGTGGTTTCAGGCTCATTAGGACAGTGATCACAAAACTCGGCTCTAAGGTGCATCTTTGCCATTCTTACATTAGTTAGCAACCTATCATGAAGAACAAGCCAAATGAAGTACCTGACCCACTCCTTGGCTTCAATTTGCCAAACTTTTTTCCACAAAATGGGGGGGCCGGTGGTGTGGCAAAATATGTGCAAGTATACACAGTCACACAAGTAATACAATGATAAGAAATGTCGAACCCACAGGGATTGATTAAACTCTTGTATGTTTAGAGAGATATAAATATGTGCTACTACACTACTCACAAAATTTGGGGTTTTTAGTTTAACTAAAAACAAAATGCAAGTATGTAAAATAAGATGAAGGAAATCAGTTGAGAAAGATAGTTGAGATGTCTTTACTAGATAATGCTTCTTTTGAGAGTTTCTATGCTTTTAGAGATGCAGAAGCACTATGATGCAGAAGCATCAAGTGCAGAAGCATCAAGTGCAGTAGCATTGAGTGCAGTTGCATAAGTGTGTGTCAGCTACTTTCTTCAAAGTTTCGTTACAAGCTTCCCATGTCTGGGCTTGCTAAATAAGTTCACTCCTGCCTTTGAGGTATCCACTGTTTCACCCTAAGGACTATGTTATCCTATGCCTAGGACTTAACATGGTTTTAACAAAGTTTTCTTTATTAACAAGTCAACAAATCCTTTATTAAAATACTCACCCTTATTAGTCTTGATTTCTAGTTATAAACCATGTCTGTGTATATAACTCTACTTCTTTTAAGCGATCAACCTTAAAATAAGATGAATATAGTATAACACAAGATCCAAAATGCTACAACACTTAAAAGCATAATAACTTACTCAAAAGATCATTATAAGTTTAGAACATCTCAACTAAAGGAATTTAGCTCATGTTACTCATTATATAATAGAGAGAATCTGTAAGGAGCATAATAATATGAATCATATAAAAGATATCAATAGGGTAGAAGTTACACGGATTGATGTTCCTTTGCATGAATTTTGATTGGTGCAGAAGCACTGATTCCTTCGTCTATCTATGAAGAAGTGGAGGAAGATGGTGTCAATTCCTTCATCACCTTCTTACTACTAACTACTAAATAAAATGCAAGAAATAAACTACTTAAAACTGTATGAAAGCTATATAAATTTGGATGAAGAAAGGGATTATTCTTCAAGTGCGAAGTGGAGCCTATTTATAGCCTTTGAGGTTTCCTTTGCATGAGGGTTTGCGTAGTAACTAAGTCAGCAATGTGGTGCCTAACCATGGTTACTTTCCTGCTCTGAATTTGAGAAGATAAAGTCCAGCACTCTTCTTTAAAGGAGGTCCAATGGTGGAGATCCATGTGTCTTTAGGTGTATAGCCCCTTATGATGATGTTTCATGGTGGACGCCTCTATATGCATGTGGGCATGTGTCTCCATGTGCCCAATGACTAAGCATGATGTCACAAAACTTCTGGTGTCATGGTATGAATTGAGGTGCTTCCAAGGCGGGGGTTTATAAGCTCACAGCTAGATGATGCAGAAGCACTAAGATGCAGAAGCATCTAGTGCAGAAGCACTAACTGCAGAAACACTTTATCTTGGATGTGCCTTTAGTGTGGAAGCAATGTTGTTTTCCTGGTGCAGAAGTATGAACTGCAGCTGCACTGAGCAAACATATCAAACATACCAATATATATACAAAATGCTTAAATCATTGTGCAATCTTCTATAAAACTTATAATGTTGTTATTTGACTAAAACTACTATATTTAATACATATTATACTTGGTTTCACGCAATTAGTTATGGCTAGATGTATGAATAACTCTATATAAAATAAAGTTATCAGCTGGCAGCATCAAAATTACACAAAAGTTTATAAGCAGTAGCCACAGAATAGTTACAATCAGAGCTCTTAGGTCAGACACGCATATCATCATCATTAGTAGAACAAGGAGGAGGAATGGCATTGATTCTCATTATAATCTCGTCAGGCAGCCAGCCTGCCAAAGCTTCAAAGTCCCAATTGCCACCCTCAGTGACAAGGTCAGCCACACAATCATTCTGCATAGTGCTAGAAATAACCAAATTCAGATAAGCAATATTAGTTTCTATGTTCACCCACTTCTGACTCCAGGCATGAACAGAGGTGCCCTTTCATATAATCCAGAACTCATGCTTGTCAAGATGAGGCTCAAGAGCAACAATGTTTTTCCAAAGACTCGAATCTGTGCCTTTGGAAATCCAATGAGTATCACCTATTGTAGTTCTAGCATATTTGCCTCTTAGAACCTGACACCATAGAGCAGTAGAATGTCTCCTCAGATCCCATCCAAGCTTCATAAAGCAGGCAGAATTCATGTTAGTAAGCTTTCTTAACCCAAGCCCTCCAATCTGCTTAGGTTTGGTAATTACATCCCAACTCACAGCATGGTGTCTTCTATGATCCACTTCATCACCCCAGACAAAGTCTCTTTGAATTTTCTAAATGTCATGGAGCACTCCTTTTGGGATAGCAGCAGCCATCATGGGGTAAATTGGCATTGTTGTTATCACTGATTTTGCTAAAGTGACCCTACCAGCAAGGGATAATGGTCTTGCCTTCCAACCAGTCAACTTCTTCTTGATTTCCAAAAGATACTGAAAATCATCCCTTTTGGGGGCTCTACCAATGAGAGGAACCCCAAGGTACTTGCCCAAATTACTCACTTCAGTGAATCCAGACTTGCTGACTAAGCTATTCCTGAGATTTCTATCAACATTCTTAGAAAACATAATACAAGTTTTGGCAAGGCTAATCCCTTAACCAGATAGGGAGCAGAACTGATTAAGAGTGTCTAGCACACAACAACTCATTTTAGCCTCATTGGCCTGCCCAAACAACAACAGATCATCTGCGAACATTAAATGAGAAACTCCAGGCCCTTTTCTACCAGCTCTAAACCCCACCCAATGACCACTGTCAACCATCTCAGAGATTAAGTGAGACAGCTTGTCAATGCACAATACAAACAGATATGGAGACAAGGGATCTCCCTGGCGAATGCATCTTTGAGGTTTGAAGAACGCAGATCTAACCCCATTCCACTTGACATTAGTGGTCACACTGGTAACAGCATTCATAATAAGCTCTTGCACCTTGGAGTGGAAACCAATTTCATCCAAAATGTGGCCAATAAAGGACCATTTCAACTTGTCATAAGCCTTGGAAAGGTCAACCTTGATTGTAAAGAAACTAGTCTTACCATTCATCTTAGCCATGTTGTGGGCCATTTCCGGGGCAACCACTATGTTTTCTTGAATTCTTCTGCCAGGCACAAATCCGGACTGATTAGGGCTCACCAATTTGGACACTAGGGTCTTCAATCTGGCCACCATAACCTTGCTCCACTTTTTATAAGGAATTGCAAAGGGAAATGGGACGAAATTGATCTATAAATTCTGGTTTTGAAACCTTCGGAATAAGGCAAATATCAGTTTGGTTCACCTGCCCAAGAAGCCTAGGGTCAAGCCAAACTCTTTTGACAAAATCACAAACAGAAGACCCTACAGTATCCCAAGTGTGCTGATAAAAACTTGCAGGATAGCCATCAGGGCTTGGCGCCTTCCAAGGAGCCATGCTGAAGACAGCCTGCCTAATCTCAATGTTACTAATAGGGTCAGCAAGTTGTAGAAGCTCATTACTATCAATCGCAGGAAAGGTGAGCTGAGTTTGATACCAACAATCAGTGTTATTAAGGTCACTAAACAAGCCAAGGTAGTAATCATTAGCCAAACCACGAATTTGGATAGTGTCATCCACCCAAACACCATTTTGATTTCTTAAGGACAAGATATGGTTGCTTCTCCTTCTACTAGTAGCCTTGAGACGATAATATCTTGTATATTTATCCCCTCCAGTGAGCCATTTAGCACGAGATCTTTGGAACCAAATCAACTCCTCGTGATAGTTGACAATATTCAATTCTCTTGCAACTTTTCTTCTAGCTTGTTGAGATAAGCCTTCTCCCTTCCAGAATGTTGCTTACTCTGAATCCCAGCAATCTGAGCTAGAAGGCATCTTTTCTCCTTTTTCACAGAGGCAAAAGTATTTTGTTTCCAAATTTTTAACATGATCTCAAGGTGAACCAAATTAGCCTCAACAGGGACCTTACAATCCGAACAATTCTTTACTTGATCCTGGTATGTTTTATCAGTTAACCACACACTCTCAAATCTGAAACAATTAAACCCAGGCATGTTACCATTTCTTCTAGGGACAATAAGAATAGGATGATGATCAGAGTAAGCCACTCTTGGGAGAACCCTCATATAGGCTTCATGGAATCTAATCCTCCAGTGATCGTTACAAAGAGCTCTGTCCAATCTTTTGAAGATATGACAGCCATCATGATATAGAGGCCCTTTCCATGTAAAGTTACTGCCAACTGCACCCAAATCCATTAGTTGACATCTATTAATATGCTCAACAAGCTTAGCAATTTTGAAAGTAGGGGTAGTCCCTCCACCCTTTTTTTGAGGCACTTGCAATATCATTGAAGTCCCCAGCCAAAAGCCAATCTCCCTGCATACTAGTAGCTATACCCCTCAGCTCTTCCCACATCAATCTCCTAGCATTCTCACTAGGGCTCGCATAAACTGTAGTTAAAAACCACTCTTGCTCTCTAGGAACAACTACTTTGACATGAATGAACTTGAAGGTGTTGGAAAGAACATGAAGTTGCACATTAGCCGCTTTCCAAGCCAAAATAATCCCTCCTGAATAACCATTGCCAGCTGAATAACAAAAGCCTCTATACCCAAGTAAGTCAAAGGTTCTTTGAGTCCTCAAAGGGTCAACTCTAGGTTCCACAATGTTCAGAACATCTGGTTTATGCATATCAGTAAACTGCTTGATATTTCTATATAACTCCGGGTTGGCAGCTCTACGTACAGACATTCCAAACCAAAATATTAAGTTGAACAACCATCAACACATTCAAAGCAAATAAATTTAGACCAAATGAAATAGAAAGAAGATCAAGTAGAAGCCATAGTTGGGGACCCATCCTCATGCTCCAAATCAAAATCCTTGCCACCAGTAATGTCCACTTCTGCATCAATAGCATATCATCATTGAAGTATTTATCATGAAATGGGTTGAAACCAGTAGAGCCCTCCTTCTTAGGGGGTCTAGTATTGTGTCCAGGGAATGAAGCCAGGTCACTGGAGTCCAAGTACTTAGGATTCAACCCACTATCATTAGTATCATCCAACTTCTGAGAATGAGAACTAATTAATTGTGACTCTCCCTACTCATCCATTGTTGCCCAGTATTCATATCTCACAAACAAACCTGCGCCCTTTTGTTGTTCCTTGGGAACTTCATGTAAATCATTAGAAGTTTCCATAAAACTATCATGATGATGCTCCTTATTACCCTCTTGATATGCCCTATCACCCAATTCTGGCTCAACAGAGGATACTTTATCAGGGTCCTTTTTGGCAACATGATGTTCTGAGTTGACTTCTCCCCATTCTTATCCTTCTCACCCCTACCATCTTGCCTTTTAGAACCCAAGCTAGCTTTATACATACCTCGTCTGTCCACATTAATGCCCCTGGAATCACCATTCACCATAGTTGGAGTAGCATCATCAGTATTGTGCCCTTCCTGACCATCCTCTCTAACCAAAACATTGAATCTAGAGCCCCCAGCAGAGTTACCTTTTCCACCACCCTCACCACGTAGCCCAAGTTGTCTTCTCCTATTGTTGCCTCTAGGTTTTTGAACAACAGTCCACAGTGAGTTGACTTCACCATTGTTAGTACCAGTACTCTCTTCCTCATTTGTCTCTCTAGGAGCAGACTCAACAAATGCACACCCCTACTTCACATGGCCAAAACGACCACATTTTAGACAAAGTAGGTGCAAACCTTCATATTCGACATGATATGTCTTACCTTTAACTTCAAAAATAGCAAGCAATGGCTGATTCAAATTGACCTCAACACATAGTCAGGCATATTTGCCCCGTATCAATATTAGCCTTTTCTGGATGGAAATTGGGACACCATTCTCTCACAATGAGGTAGTGATCATAGATTAACCAAGGTCCCTTGCCTAGAGCAAAATTCCTATCTTTTTCACCGGTAAAGTTAACAAGAAAGAAATCCTAGCCTAGTTCAATGATAGAAATGACCCCCGTAGATACCCATAACTGATTGAGCCTGGTTTCCAAAGCTTTGACAGTGATAACGCCGGACATTCGTGCTTCCCAGCCAGCTTTTCTTCAATGACGATACGCCCATCAAACATCTCCACCGTGTACGTGAACTCCTCATTAGCGGAAGGGTTGTCGTCGGAATCTTTATTCGTTGAAGAGGGATCTTGACCTGTTACCGTGTCTTTGAAAGAGCGTTTAACACTTGGATTTCGCTTTGCATCCCCCTCGTCAACGAGATCGCCGTAAAAAACCAGCGTTGACGAGTCATTGGAAAAAAGATGGTCACCTCCCTTACTCTTCTTCAGGATTCTCTTCTTGTGCGTTACTTCGCTCCGTGGCGCGACGGCCTTCGCCGCCACCTCCATCGAAGGAATATGGTTCTAAGGTGGAACGCTAGTTTCTTGGACTATTCTTGGAGAAGCACGATGGACTATTCTTGTACGCTAATTTTAGATAATACTTTGGCAATTATTTACCAAACTAGATAGCAGTTAAAATATAATTTTTTTTTGAATAATATAAATGTTGCGTGAAAACGTAGATAGTGCAAGTATACACTGTCAACAAGTAATATAGAGTAAGTGAGATCGTTCCCACGAGGAATTATGCTAAATAACGAGAGTTCAATTTGATTAACAATTTAGTGAGGAAGGTAAATGACACACAAGTTTTGGGCAACATAAACAGTAGTAAAAAGTAAAGGGTAATGGAAATCAGTGATGAGAACAAGTCAAGATGCATTCACTTCAGTAACTTCATTAAAATGTGATTAAGGGTACGTTCAATGCTGCAGCATTAGGTGCTGCAGCAATAAGACGTTATTCTCTCGAATACTTTACACTAGGTTTCCTTGCAAGAGTTTATCTCTAAACCCTAAAGAAGTACCTCCTAGGCTGCTTGAGCACCGGCAGTGTTCACCTTATGGGTTATGCCCTCCTATCTCTAGGGTTAAGCAAGGAACATCAAGATCTCTCGTTAATGTTCACTACCCATATTACCTTGTGAGATAAATTTACAAACCATCTCTGAATTTATAAATGCTATTTAGAATAGGCGGACCATTCCTACTCTAAAATGGAAATATTTTCACACACAAGATAAAATGCATAACATTGAACATACTTCATTAATCACATAGTAATTTAGCTACATCAGATCCAGCATCTCAACTATGAGTATTTAGCTCATATTGAGCTTGCAAAACATGGAAAATAACTTAAACAAAATAGTAGAAGTCATATTACAAATTTCAAGGTAAGAAATGATACTACGAAGAGAGAACAGTAGGAGAGCTCCAAGGATGACAATGGAGGACTGGTCCAGCTCGTCCCAGTAGAATCCACCGAGAAAAATGTAACTCCAGTGATGCTGCAGCAAGAGTCTCAGCAATGGAAGTGTTTGGTAGTGAAGGGTGAGCTTTTGCACGCAAGAGGAGCTATCTCTAAACTTCCCCTGACGGCAGAGCATCCTAATGAAGAAAGGGAAACGCCCTTATATAGTGTCTCCTTGCACACAACCCTAAAATGATGTCCTTTTTGGGAAAATGCTTCCTAGGTTAGAGGGCAATTGTGGGAAACCCACATTAGGTCATATCTTTCCGTGCCATACAGCTCTGACACCTGTCCTTGCCTTGATTTCCGTGTTTTTTGCACTCCCCTTGAGCTTTCTCTCTCATCTTCCGCAATTCTACTATTGCGCACGCACCTGCTGCTGCAGCACTGACACTAAACATAATTAAATGCACTAAGGGCATCAAAATGCCCAAATTAAACCAATTCATTCCTGCACCATTATTTCTACCCTAAACACATAATTACATCATAATTCACACAACAAGTTTATTAAATTACTTAAATTCAAGCTAAAAATGCAAGTAATAACCATCATAAAGGATGGTTATCACACCCCCAAACTTGAACCATTGCTTGTCCTCAAGCAATGACACTTGACACAGGCGAGCACAACTGTTAATAAGCAATCACAACCAATGAATCAAGGTTTAAATAGTTTTTACCCCCCTGCAAATATACCCATTATCCAGTTATCCCCCTGCAAAAAAAAAGGTTTAAAAAACACCTTGTAAAATGTAACGTTATCCAGTTACCCCCCTGCTGTTAACTTTTCTGTTAAAAAAATGTAAAATGTAATTTTATCCAGTTACCCCCCTGACGTCAGTGCCACGTGTCACCATATTATTGGGTCTCTGTGACACGTGGCACTGACATGCCACGTCAGCATCTATGTCACCACTGCCACGTGGCACTGACATGTGCCACATCAGCAACCAATAGATGGCTGCCACGTGGCAGTGTTGTTAATTCAAAATAAATCTTTAAAATGCCTAAAGTGAGACTTGAACCCATGACCCCTTACTCACACCCACAACTCCTAACCATTGAGCCAAATTAGTACTTGTGATTATTAACTCATCTACTAATATATATTACATCATTGCCAATTAAATTAAAAAAAAAAATCTGGGTTGTTCTTCATCATCACCATCATCATCATAAAAAAAACCTTCAACGCCACAATGGAAACGCAGAAAATAAAAGGAACCAAATCGGAAACCCACAGATTTGGGTTACAGTTACCAGATCTGGGTTGTTCTTCATCATCATCATCATCATCTACAAACCTTCAACCTGTTCCAAAACTCCTAACTTGATCATCATCATACACAACTCCTAACTTGATCATTCTCCTCTGTCTCTGCTGCTGAGCCTTATCCAACTGTTCCAAAACAGGGCGTCCTCTTTTTCCTCTCACTCCTCCTCCTTCAACCATCTCCACTCCATTCCCAAACCCTATCGTTCGCCGTGGGTTCTCCGTTTGTTCGCCCACAAAATTCTCAGTTTTTTTCAAACCAACAAACCCAAAACTCTTCAAACCTATTTTTCAAATCTAGAATGACTTCCAGCAACACGAACCAGAAACAAAATTTCTGGAATCGAAGCAACAACAAAACGAAAACTCAAACGAGAAATTTTGAGATTCAAGATTCAAGAAACGAAAACGTGATTCCAGAAAAGAACCAGAAACGAAAACGAAAACGCGAACGGGAAATGCGATTCCAAAAACGAAAAGGGGGTAATTTGCGACCCAGAAACGCGATTCCAGAAACGAAGACTCGAACCAGAAATTTTGAGTTCAAGATTCAAGAAACGTAAACGTGATTCCAGAAACGAACTAGAAACGAAAACGAAACGCGAACGGGAAAAGCGATTCCAGAAACGAAAATGGGGTAATTAGCGACCCAGAAACACGAAACTGGAAACCCAAATAAAAAATGAAACAAACTGCAAGAACATTAACATACATGAAACATTGTTGCTGGGTTCGTTTGACGATGATGATGTTGTCTGGGTTCCAGATCACAAGTTGAAGTTGAAGAAACATTAACATACATGAAACATTGTTGCTGTGAATTTGATGTTACCCAGAAGATTGAAGTTGATTTTTTTTTAATTTAAGTAGTAATTACGTAATATATATTGGTAGTTGAGTTATTAATCACAAGTATTAATTTGGCTCAATGGTTAGGAGTTGTGGGTGTGAGTAAAGGGTCATGGGTTCAAGTCTCACTTTAGGCATCTTAAAGATTTATTTTGAATTAACAACAGTGCCACGTGGCAGCCATCCATTGGTTGCTGACGTGGCATTGTTGACCAGGATGCTGACGTGGCAGTCAGTGCCACGTGTCACAGAGGCCCAATAATATGGTGACATGTGGCAGGGGCGTAACTGGAAATGTGACATTTTACATTTTTTAACAGAAAATTTAACGGCAGGGGGGTAACTGGATAACTTTATATTTTGCAAGGTTTGTTTTAAATGTTTTTTTTTGTAGGGGGGTAACTGGATAATGGGTATATTTGCAGGGGGGTAATATATATTTAAACCATGAATCAATTCAAATATGAAGCATAAAGAAGAATCAAGCTAAGCATCAACTTTCAGACTATCACTCAATTGCAACCCTTCTGAATAATGAGTTCCCTAGCTTATTCCTGCTCAATAGTGTGTGTGTGTGACACTTAATTTAGTTCAGAACAGAGCAGGGTTCAAGATTTCACTTAGCTAAGACATAGAGAGGTTTTCTTTTGGGAAAGCTAAAAATTTTTTCAAAAAGAAGGACAGACTAACAATTCTTGCTCAGAAAGGGGGGTTGAGCTTGATTAAGGGCTTTGATGCAGCAATCCAGAACTTTTAAGGCAGTGCACTTATTCAATCCTAACATTAACATTGCTGCAGCATCAGTTGCTGCAGCATTACAGACTCAGAATTGTACTTTGTTCAGACTTTTGACTTGATTTTGTACTGCAATGCCTTTATTTCTATTTCTCTTCTGAATAGCATTTTTGCGTTTTTTTTTGCACAATAGGCAATTGCAGCACATTACACAATTATTTACAGACACTAGTGCTTTGCACCTTCATTCAGACTTAATTCAGACATCCTAAACTATGTGCACATAACCCAGCATTGCTGCAGCAACAGTTGTTGCAGCACTGCATTCCTTCATGCTTTGCCTTAATATATCTCAGAGAACCCCCAAACTTAGTTTCTTATGCTGCCCTAAGTTTTTAGTAGAAATTTAGCAGTTCCCTAGGTCTACCAACACTAGCCTAGTTTCAGATCATCTTTAATTCACTAAGTTCCTACCTGAGTTCAAGTTTAAGTGTAGGAGCAGAAACAGAATAGTTTACTCATCAAACAGGGGTGTAATCACTCATTTCTCACCATATCATCACTAAGTTTTTGCTCAACTCTACTTCTATTTTTTTTTTTAAATTCACTAATTTGATTGCAGATAACAGAGTACAAGAACTATGTATAGCTCCCCCCCCCCCCCCACACTTAGAACTGTGCAGTGTCCTCACTGCATAAAGACAAATGGGTAAGCTACAGAACAGCAGAAGCAACTACTAACAACACAACTGTTGAGTGCTAACACAGGCAAGGCACTCAACAGGTTTATTCAAACACTAGAAACAGAAACACGCAACTAAAAACAGAGACAGAAATGAAAACTAAAAACATAAAGCATAAACAGATTAGGGTGCAGGGATTCCTGGTTTGTTTCTTGGGCTTGTTCGTGTTGCACTGCCCTTGCTCTGCTTTTTCTGGTAGACCATTGGGGATGGAGCCTTGGAGGACCTTGGGACATTTGAGGTTTATGTTGCTGCTTCAGCCTTTTCTTTCATCTTGGCAAATTCAGCTGCTGCAGCCTCATTTGCTAAACCTTGCATGGCAGCAGCAATAGCAGCATTTGCTTCTTGATCTTCTTGCATAGTAACTCCTTCCACATCGAGCTCAGCTGCTTCCGGCACTTTGACTAGCCTCCTCCTCTTAGGTGCATGCTTTGCCCTTATCTACTTTGAGGGTGAAAACACATCATCAAAACCAGAATCAGCAACAACAGTTGCTGCAGCAGTAGAAGCAGTGCTGCAGCATCACCTGCAGTCACACCCTCAAACTTCCAATTGCCAGAACTATTTTCCTGCAAAACAAACACAAGAACAAACAACAACACTGGTTTATTAGATTAAAAACCCTGGGCTGCCTCCCAGTAGCGCTTGGTTTAAGAGTCCTCAGCCAGACTAGCCTCTAATGCTAGAGGTTTTGTAATTCTGTGGTGAGTTTGTCCCTCACCACATGTGCTCCACGGTACTGTTTCACCCTCTTACCATCAATTTTGCATGTGGACCCAATCAGCTCTCTTCTTTGAATTTTCTCAGATGCTGCAGCAATAGGTGCTGCAACATTCACTTGCTCAGCAGATGCTGTTGCATTAAATCTCAGAATCTGATTCTCTTCATCTTGTGGTTCTGGCTGAGGTGGTGGTTCTGGTTGAGGTGGGAGCTGGGTGGGTTCTAGTTGCTGGGGTTCAACATTCCCATGAGTTTCTTTGACAACAACATCATCATGTAACATACTTACTTCCACAAGGTCTTCTTTTTCTGATTCATCAAGAGCTTTAACCAAATGTTCACTTTGCTTATGGAAGTGCTTTTGAACTACAGAGTCAAGAGATACAACAAAGGAACATTCCTCGGTTCCTTTGTCAGGAAACTTGAGGGCATTCATCACATTGAACTTGATCTCTTGGTCATTAACTCTCATAGTCAAATCCCCTTTTTGCACATCAATTAGAGTCTTCCCAGTAGCCAAGAAAGGTCTTCCAAGAATTATAGGCACCTCCTTATCTGCATCAAAATCTAAAATCACAAAGTTAGCAGGAAATACAAATTTATCAACCTTTATCAGAACATCTTCAATGATTCCCTCAGGATAGGCAATAGATCTATCTGCAAGTTGAAGATTGACAGTGGTAGGCCTAGCAATTCCAATACCAAGCTGTGTAAATATGGATTTGGGCATCAAATTGATGCTTTCCCCCAAATCACACAGTGCACGACCAGAATAGGAACCACCAATAGAACATGGTATGGTGAAACGGCCAGGTTCCTCCAATTTTCTTGGGAGCTTGCTTTGCATGATCATGCTACACTCTTCTGTCATTGCTACTGTCTCAAACTCTCCCAATCTCCTCCTCTTGGTGAGCACTTCCTTCATGAACTTTGCATAATTGGGAATTTGCTGAAGTGCTTCCACCAAAGGGACATTGATGTGTAGTTGTTTCAGCACCTCTAAGAATTTACCAAATTGTTTGTTCTCCTGAGCCTTCTTCAACCTTTGAGGAAAGGGAGGAGGAGGGTACTTCTGAACAAACTTAGGTGGTGGCACAGGTGTTGCACCAGATGCTGCAGCATCAGCTGCTGTCGCATCTGTTTTACTCTTTTTTTCATTTTTTTCAGAATCTTTTTCTTTTCTTTTGTTACCACCACCTGTAGTAAGTGATGGCCCATTCAAATCCTTCCCACTCCTCAGAGATATAGCCTTGCATGTCTCCTTCCCTTTAGAAGATGAAGCTTCAATGGTGGATGGCAAAGATCCACTCTGTCTTTGGGTTAGAGCAGTAGCTACCTGACCAATTTGGTTCTCCAAGTTCTTGATTGCAGCCCCTTGAATCTGATATTGAGTCTTTGTTTCATTCATGAAAGCTTTCAACATAGCCTCCATTGAGTTATCAGATGCAGGAGCAGCTTGCTTTGCTTGAGCAGGAAATTCTGGTGGCACAGCAGGTGCTGGAGTAGTTGCTGCAGCAGGTGCTGCTGTAGCATTGTTGCTCCATCTGAAATTTGGATGATCTCGCCACCCAGGATTGTAGGTATTTGAGTATGAATTATTACCCTTGTTGTACCCAACATAGTTGACTGAGATAGGATTCACAGGACACTCCTCATAAAGATGACCTCCTCCACAATAAACACAACTAGGAGAGGAACCACATGGAGCTGGTTCAATTGCTGCTACAGTTGCTGTAGTTGCTGCCGCAGGTGTTGCTGCAGCACTAAGTGTACTCATATTTTTGATCATGTTGGAGAGTGAAGCCACTTGAGCAGACAAGGCAGTAATCTCACTCACTTCATGTATACCAGCCACCTTTTTTTGAACACTTGACCTAGCAGTAGGCCATTTATAGCTATTTGCAGCAATATCCTCAATAAGATTATATGCGTCATTGTAAGATCCTTTGAGTAGAACTCCTCCAGATGAAGCATCAAGCATGAGCCTTGTTTGGGGCTCCAATCCATTGTAGAAGCTCTCCATTTGGATGATGACAGGAATACCATGGTGTGGGCACTTCCTCAACAGTTCTTTGTATCTTTCCCATGCTTCAAACAAAGTTTCAAATTTAGTTTGCTTAAAACAGGTAATTTCATTTCTCATCCTGGCATTCTTTATTGGAGGAAAATATTTTGTCATAAATTTTTCTGCCATCTCATTTCATGTAGTGATAGAATTAGGCTCTAGTGAGTTAAGCCAGGCCTTTGCTCTATCCTTCAAGGAATAAGGGAACAATTTCAGTTTGAAAGCATCATCTATAACACCAGGGAGAATGAAATTACTGCAAACCTCAACAAATTGTTTTAAGTGCAGATGTGGGTCTTCAAGGGGACCACCACCAAACTGCCCAATTATTTGAAGCATTTGGAACATCATAGGCTTAAATTCAAAATGAGTTGTAGCAATCTCTGGCCTCACTATGCCTGTCTGCATAGTTTGAGGGTCAAAGACTGCATAGTCTCTCATAGGTCTATCCCTATCATTTGCCATGCCTATGACATTCATATCAATAAACTGTCTTCTGTACCCTCCATCACCATCACCTTCAATTGTAGGAGGTGGTGAAGGTGGTGGAGAAGGATCACCATTAACAGTAGGTTGTGGACTAGCCATAGCAGCAGCTCGTCCTAATTCAATGAGTCCTGGAGTACTGTGAACTCTTCTCAATCTTCTGAAATGTCTTTCCATCTCTGGGTGCAACTGGAATTCTGGAGTATTGCGTCTAAGCCTGTGCATATGCGACAGCAACAGATGTTGCAGCAACTAATACTGTAGCAACAGAAACAACACAAACAGAATTAGTAACAAAAGGCACTAAGCTGCTAACTAATTAAACAGTCAATTTAACTATAATTCCCCGGCAACGGCGCCAAAAACTTGTTGCGTGAAAACGTAGATAGTGCAAGTATACACTGTCAACAAGTAATATAGAGTAAGTGAGATCGTTCCCACGAGGAATTATGCTAAATAACGAGAGTTCAATTTGATTAACAATTTAGTGAGGAAGGTAAATGACACACAAGTTTTGGGCAACATAAACAGTAGTAAAAAGTAAAGGGTAATGGAAATCAGTGATGAGAACAAGTCAAGATGCATTCACTTCAGTAACTTCATTAAAATGTGATTAAGGGTACGTTCAATGCTGCAGCATTAGGTGCTGCAGCAATAAGACGTTATTCTCTCGAATACTTTACACTAGGTTTCCTTGCAAGAGTTTATCTCTAAACCCTAAAGAAGTACCTCCTAGGCTGCTTGAGCACCGACAGTGTTCACCTTATGGGTTATGCCCTCCTATCTCTAGGGTTAAGCAAGGAACATCAAGATCTCTCGTTAATGTTCACTACCCATATTACCTTGTGAGATAAATTTACAAACCATCTCTGAATTTATAAATGCTATTTAGAATAGGCGGACCATTCCTACTCTAAAATGGAAATATTTTCACACACAAGATAAAATGCATAACATTGAACATACTTCATTAATCACATAGTAATTTAGCTACATCAGATCCAGCATCTCAACTATGAGTATTTAGCTCATATTGAGCTTGCAAAACATGGAAAATAACTTAAACAAAATAGTAGAAGTCATATTACAAATTTCAAGGTAAGAAATGATACTACGAAGAGAGAACAGTAGGAGAGCTCCAAGGATGACAATGGAGGACTGGTCCAGCTCGTCCCAGTAGAATCCACCGAGAAAAATGTAACTCCAGTGATGCTGCAGCAAGAGTCTCAGCAATGGAAGTGTTTGGTAGTGAAGGGTGAGCTTTTGCACGCAAGAGGAGCTATCTCTAAACTTCCCCTGACGGCAGAGCATCCTAATGAAGAAAGGGAAACGTCCTTATATAGTGTCTCCTTGCACACAACCCTAAAATGATGTCCTTTTTGAGAAAATGCTTCCTAGGTTAGAGGGCAATTGTGGGAAACCCACATTAGGTCATATCTTTCCGTGCCATACAGCTCTGACACCTGTCCTTGCCTTGATTTCCGTGTTTTTCGCACTCCCCTTGAGCTTTCTCTCTCATCTTCCGCAATTCTACTATTGCGCACGCACCTGCTGCTGCAGCACTGACACTAAACATAATTAAATGCACTAAGGGCATCAAAATGCCCAAATTAAACCAATTCATTCCTGCACCATTATTTCTACCCTAAACACATAATTACATCATAATTCACACAACAAGTTTATTAAATTACTTAAATTCAAGCTAAAAAGGCAAGTAATAACCATCATAAAGGATGGTTATCAATAAATATGTATTTAATATAAATAAAATACAAACTCAATAATATAAATATGTATTTAATATAAATAAAATACAAACTCTATATTATATATACATATAATAAACGTAAATAATAAGACACATTAAATTTATATATCATTGTAAATTTAAATAGAAATTGGGACAATATTGAGCAACATAATAATCAATTTGAAGACCAAATTAGACCGCTAAAACAAAATTTCGAGACGTATATGTAATTTTTTTTTATCAAAAGGAAAGTAATAAAAGGAAAAACAGAGCATAACGAACTAAAGTCTAACATTCTCTATCCCCATAGCATCGGTTTTACGGAGAGGCAAAACAACAGTAGGACAGAAATGCCACACATGATCTCCATAGTTCATATAACCTCCAAACTTTGCTAATCAATCAGCACACGAGTTACCCTCACACAACGTGTGACATAAGTCAAATTCCAAGCCTTAAAAGAAAAAAATCTGATATAGGAAATAATGGAAGCATAGAGTGTTACCAAGTGGCTTCAGTCTCAAGAGGGGGGTTGAATTGAGATTTAAAACTTTTCAGATCTTTCGAAAACGTTTTTCCCCTTTTCAATGACTTAGATCAATTTTCGCGCAGGTTAAGTGGAAGCGAAGGGATTTGAATATAAAGCAGTAAAGCGGTATAACAGTAAAGCAGGAAAGCAGTAAAGCACGCAGAGATTTATCCTGGTTCGGTCACCTCCTAGTGACCTACGTCCAGTCCTCACACCCTTGTGAGATTTTCCACTAACCAAAACAACAAGGCTTACAGGTGCCTTGGAAAACCTTTACAGACTCAGGCACTCTCCTCCTAGGATACCCCACCTATGGAGAGCCCTCAAATCTAACAATACAATAACAAGAGATACCCCACCCCTGTTACAATCAACTGCCCTAGAAAGATACCCCACTTCCTAGTACATGCAGCTACCCTAGAGAGATACCCCACTCCCTAGAACAAAACACAACAATTAAATAATAAACAATTGTAAAGACAGAAATACCTCTAATGAAGGCAGATATTACAACTTGAAGAATGCAACCCCAACTAACTCTTAGCAACAGATCAGCTCAGACAGACCAACGGTGCGTGACGAGCAAAAGTAAAAGCGTAAAGAGTTTTTCTCAAAAAGTTCTCTGATTCGTGAAATGGGTTGTTCTGTGAAAATGAACGTGAAGCACTGCCTATTTATAGGCTACGAGGAAATTAAGTTTACGTTGAAAATATTGTAGGAATCGATTCTTTGTTGAATGCATTTGATCTAGGAATCGATTTATTTAAGTGAGGAATCGATTTATCTTTGTTTGAAAAATAGATACAATCGATTCTTGAGTACCCTGGAGAGCTAGGAATCGATTTTATACTTAGTGAAAATATGTATGAATCGATTCTCAGCTTGCCTGAGACATGTGGGAATCGATTCTCAGTTAAGTGCAAAAGAGTGGGAATCGATTCTTCCCTTAAAAATGTTTGGCTCAGAAATCGATTTATGTACTGAAAATACATGACCCGACAATCGATTCTTTCTTTTCTGTTTTTACCTGAAAATCGATTTTGATGTATGTTTATGCATGAGAAAATCGATTTTATGTTTTTAAAGATGATAGGTATGTTTACGTAAGTATGCATGCATCTTTGAAAAACGTGGGACTTTGAGAGATGAGCTGACCTTCGTAAGAGCTTACACTTTTTCATAAGACACACCCAAACCCTAAGGACTACCCTTATTTATAAGGACTACCCTTATATCTTGAAACTTCAATTCTTGAGTTTGATTGTCTTGGATTGTGACTTTGATACTTTGTCACTTTCATCACCTTTTGCCTTTGGTCACTCTCATCAACTTTGGCTATCAACTTTGGCTTTGTCTTTTTCCTATTATCAACTTTAGCTTTTGTCTTTTTCATCATCAAAACCTCTTAACCACTTCATCATCAAAACTTAGCCTGCAACACAAGATATCTACATAGAGGTGATTATCTTCAAATATACGAGCAATCTCAATTGTGTATATTATATAAGTTATAATAATCATCATAATATAATAAACGTAATATATAATTTATTATTTGTCACAAAAGTTGGATAGAGTATTCCCCCCGTAGGGCACAAGTAGGAATACTAGTTGTTACTAACACCACAAGAAAAGTTGGACTTTGCGGCGGGCAAAATCCGCCGCAAAAGCCAAATTTGCGGCGGATATTTGGAATTTGCGGCGGAATTTTGCCGCCGGTAGCCAGTTCGAAGCAAACGCGTTGCGGCGGATTTAGTGGCGACGCAAAATCCACCGCAAATTTGCGGCGGATAATCCGCCGGAAAAGGGGACAAATTTTTCCCGCAAAATATCCGCCGGAAAGTGCCAATATCCGCCGCAAAGTACCCGTTATCCGCCGCAAAGCACCCGTTTTATTTTAAAAAAAAATGAATATAATTTTTTTAAAAAAACGTTTTATTTAAAATTCCGCCGCAAACGACACAAATCCGCCGCAAAGTACCATTTTTTTTTAAAAAAAATTATTATTATTTTTAAAAAATAAATTTTATTTTTTTAAAAAAATCGTTTTAATTAAAAATATATATTATTTTATTAATTTTTTTAATTATTGATAAAAAATAAAATCCAATAACTAATTAATTTTTAATTTAAAAAAATAAAAATTGGGAAAAGCAGTAAAATATTATCACCAAAAAAATATCCATACAATTAATAAAATATCCATACAAAAAAATAAAATAATCTAAAGCTACTGGGGTGCCTGCCGGTCAATGTCATCAACATTATTATAATATGTATCATCTTGAAGTAAAGCACTGAGCGATGACATTTGGACATTAAGATCAATGTCCAGCGGGGGTGACCGCTGCTGGGGGTACTGCTGGTTTGGCCGGATCAGGGGTGACTGATGTTGGGGCTGCTGGTATGGCTGGCGGGGTGACTGATGTTGCTGCTGGTATGGCTGGAATGGCGGCGCATACTGCGGTGTATACTGCGGGGGATATTGGGGTGCATACGGCGGGGGATACTGGGGTGCATACTGCTGCTGGTAGTAATGCTGCTGTGGCGGCGGCGGGTAGGATGCTAATGAGGATGGCCTCGAGTGCTGAGACACCATCTGATCCTGCAATAACTTAAAGCGCTCCTCCATGCGGTCTTCAGCTACCCTAGCCTGCTCCCGAATCGCCTGAATTTCCCGATCACTTTGATCCCGAATCGCCTGAATTTCCCGATCGCTTTGCTGCTGCCGCTCGACAATCTGACGCTGAGCCTCGCTCAGTTGCTGCGTCAATTGCCTAACCTCATTCAATTCACCAGCATTGGGAACATAATTGCGACCAGTCGAGGATCCAGAATGTGAATCTGATAGACTCGGAATAATGCTTGTTCGAAAAGCAGCCGGTCCAATACCACCTGATCCTACCAGACGATTAGTCTTTTGGGGACCAACTGCTCTCTCCCGAACATCACGAGCTACTCTAGCCTCCTCCACTGGATCGACAGCTGCCCCACTGCTCGGTTGTGACTGATGGTACTCAGCCATCCCACCCTCGAAGCTCTCCTGAAAAAAATAACCCAACAAATAAATAACTAATTATTAATATAAATAGTAAACATTAATTAATATATAATTGTAAAAGTAGTTTTACCTGAATACGCCTCGCCTGATCTGTAACGTACTCACCAGTCTCCTGCACCATATGCATGTGGCAGTGCAACTCAGGCAAAGTGATTGGCCTTTGTTCCCTCTCCACCTATATATATATATATATATATATATATATATATATATATATATATATATATATATATATATATATATATATATGTACATAAATATATATTATTAATTAAATACACATATTGAAAATGACTAGTTAATTATTATAATTAATTAATTAATTAATTAATCAAGTAATAAATTAAGTAATAAATTTACCAAACGCATGTAATGCGTTGCAGTATTAACACTCCCCCCCGTGTGTGTACAGCCACCTTTTTCAGAAGCACGGTTCTTCTTGGCTTTCTCACAATAATTCTTAAATGCTTCATCTTTCTGCCAATACTCATTAAACTCAGCCCAAGTTGAGTCTCCCATATAAGATGGCTTCGTACCCGTATTGCGCGCCCTCCGCATCAATTCAGAATAGCGATGAGAACATCTCTTATGGAACACTCTCTCAACTGCGGCTTGCTCCCCTGGATACCATGTACATTTTTCCTATTTAAGAAATTTACAATAATGTTGTTAATTATAAGGCAATAATTAATTAATTAATCAAGTCAATAAGATAATACACCAAATTAATTATTTCGTAGAATCGAATAACTTACCAAAAATGATCTTAACATCTTCTTATTTGCATCCTTATCTTTTCTAACTTCCGTCCAGTTCTTCCAGCTCTTGGTAAAATTCTCCTTGATTGTTTTTGTGATGGCGGTAGCTGAAGCCTTTGAAGGAATAAAACCGCATTAAAAAAAGATGAATTTTGTTACACCAAATATAAGTTATATATAAATGGCAACAAAAATAAATTAATAAATAATAATATAGATATATATATATATATATATATAGACTTACGAATCGCCAACAATCTGCAATATGATACGCCCATCAGGTGTAACCCTAATCACATCAGTCCCATCAATGAATGTGCGTACCCCATCCGCATCAACATGTGTCGGGGATAAGCCCTCAGTACCAACAGGAATCGATGGGCCCCCTGCAGTACTAGTACTAGCACCATCCTCAGACACAGGTGGTGGCAAATATCCGCCAGTAGTAACAACAACACGCGTAGGCTGAACACGGCGCCCTAGGCGAGTAGATGTCTTCCGCCTGCTAGTGCTGGCAGCATCGGGAGGTGGAGGAGGAACATATGCGCCGTCATGATCGGATCCCGAGTCATCATGAGATGCCATATCTGTATAGATCTAAACATATACATTTAAACAAACAAACATATACTAAACAAGGTTAACATAAACATATACAAAACTCATTAAAATAAATAATTTGAATCCCATTCATTCTCAAACAAATAACATCCTTCATTAAAAATAACATCCTTCATTAAAAATAGAATTGTTGAAACATAAATTACATCCTTATATAATTGATTGAAACATAAATAACTAATTTGAATCCCATTCATTCTCAAAATCATCATCATCGGAGGAGTGAATTCTTGATACACCAATGTGGTCTGTTGCATCTTCACCATCAGCATCTTCGTCATCAACAACTTCATCGCCGGTGTTTGGCTCATCACATAAACGAACAATGGGTTCAACTTGAATCACTTCATTTACATTAGACATCTCTTCCATTTGATATGGCATATCTTCCACCGTGTCATCATTTGTCTGATCAATGCGACCTCTTGGTTTTGTTTTAATTGCGACACACCAACCACGCCTATCAGTCCGCATTGATGGATAAGGGACATAATAGACTTGTCTCACATTTTGTGCAATGACGAACGGATCATACGGTCGATATCTACCATTCATTTTAATGTCCACTGTATTTGACTTTGGATTCACCTTTGTTCCTCGAGCAGACGGATCAAACCAATTACAATAAAAAACCTCTACCTTTGGACTAAAATCTAGATGGGGGTACTGAAGTTCATATATGTGTTGAACCACACCATAAAAATCATCTTCACCTCCTCCAGTGACCCCCTTCATGCACACTCCACTATTGACTGTCTCTCTACCCCGTGTCCATTCATTGGTGTGAAATTTGTATCCATTGACAAAGTATGTGTGTCATTCTTTAACACATCTTCGAGGACCGTCTGATATGTTCCTCAAGTGTTGGTTGGTAGGATTTGGCGGGAGGGAATACACATATTGACTAAACCACATTGGAAAATGCGCATGAATATGAGAAGAAGATTGGTCTTCACGTACTGCCTCTGATGACAAGAACTCCCTAAAAAGAAATAATTTAATTGTTACACTTGTCTACTATATTAACTAATTAAGATCGATTGTTAATGTTGAGGAACATACTCAATAAATGGTTGCACCTCAGTACAATTTATCAACACATGAACATGTGCTGAACTTAACTCTTCATCTGTTAGCCAGTGAGTTGACTCCTTCCCAGATGGACGACCGGGTAGACAAAAGACAGACAAAGCCAAAGGATGTCGCCATTCAGTATCCACTTCATTTCGACTGCTTCCAGGAGCAAACTGATTCTTGAAATAATGAGAACAAAAATGTGTTGTTTCACGGTGTAGGTAAGAAGAACATATCGATCCTTCAACTCTAGCTTTTTTTTTCACCGATTTTTTTAAATCACCCATGAACCTAGAGAATATGATATTAATATAATAGTCATATATTTTAATTTAAACTTGTTTCTTATATTATATTTAAAAATTAGCTGACCTTTCAAACGGATACATCCATCTGTATTGGACAGGTCCGCCAAGTTTAGCTTCATATGCGAGATGCACCGGTAGATGCTCTATAGAATCAAAGAAACCAGGTGGAAATACTCTCTCCAACTTGCATATGATAAGTGGGATGTCTTGTTCCATTTTTGAAAGATCATCAGCTTTTAGCGTTGCAGAACACAAATTCTTAAAGTATTGACTTATTTCAATGAGCGGATTCAAAACGTGTGTTGGCAACGAACTATAAGCGATAGGAAGTAAGCACTCCATGAATACGTGACAATCATGACTCTTCATCCCATGCAACCTCCCATTATCCACATCCGCACATCTAGATAAATTGGAAGAATAACCGTCTGGCATTTTCAACTCTTTTATCCACTGATAAACTACTTTCGCTTGTTCGGTAGATAAAGTATAATTGGCTTTGGGTTTCAAAATCCTAGTACCTTGCTCAACCAACAACAAATCCTTTCGTCTACAGAAATGATCTATATCCTTCCTAGCTTTCTCATTGTCTTTCGTTTTGCCTTTCACGTTCATGACAATGTTAAATATGTTGTCAAAAAAATTCTTCTCTATATGCATGACATCGAGATTGTGTCTCAATAGATTATCTTTCCAATAGGGAAGTTCCCAAAAAATACTTTTTTTTGTCCAATTGTGCCATTGTCCATAGCCATCTGGACGAGAAACAACACCGGCTACGACTTCCACAGGAGGGATATCCCTAACACTATTCCAAACTTCCTCTGGTGTCAACTGACGAGGAGGTCCAGCTGTTTCAACATTTCCCTTGATGAACGCATATTTCTGCTTTCTAAATGGGTGATCCATAGGTAAGAACCTACGGTGCGAGTCAAACCATGAAACTTTTCCTCCGTATTTAAGACTAAAAGCCTTTGTGTCAACCATGCAAATCGGACACGCCATCTTACCATGTGTCCCCCATCCAGACAACATTCCATAGGCAGGGAAGTCATTAATGGTCCACATCAAAGCCGCCCTCATCACAAAATTTTGTTTGCGTGCCACATCATAAGTTAAAACACCATTCCACAACCTTTTTAGGTCATCAATCAAAGGTTGCAAATAGATGTCAATACCAGCTGTTGGATTACTTGGCCCTGGAATAATAGAATTTAAAAACATGTATGGTTTGGACATACACATTTCTGGAGGAAGGTTTTATGGGGTAACAATAACTGGCCAACATGAATACGGTGTTGCCGAGGCTTGAATATATGGTGTGAAACCATCAGAGCACAAACTAAGCCGAACATTGCGTGGATCACTGGCAAAATCTGGATGAACACGATCAAAATGCTTCCAAGCTTCACCATCAGATGGGTGACGTAATTCACCAGAATTATTTCTATTTTGATGGTGCCATGTCATTTTACCCGCGGTCTCCATTGAAGTAAACATCCTCTGTAGCCTTGGAATAAGAGGCAGATAGAACATTGATTTTCGTGGAACCGGTTTGCCTCTGCTCATCCCTGATCTACTGACACGATAGCGTGGTTGTCCACACAACTTGCATTCCAACAACTCTCCATCATTTATGCCAAACTCATTGTTATAATAGAGCATGCAACCAGACACACAACAATCAATCCTTTTAGATTTTAAGCCAAGCTTCGATACCACTCTTTTAGCTTCATAATAACTTTGCGGTAAACTCCCTCTAATGGGGGTTGCATCCAACATCATTTTGGTCATATATTCCATGCACAACTCAGCAACATTAAATTGAGACTTAAGACCCAACAACCGAACACACATTGATAATTTTGAGTCTGTAGATCCTTCAAATATGGGTTTATTTGTCTCACTCAAATACATGTAAAACCTTTGAGCTTCCTCATTTGGAACTTCGTTAGCATTTGGTTCTTCAAAATCCAAATTTACTCCAACAGCGTCAGATATCATTCCCTGATAAACATCTAACGGTTGTATTCCTCATCCTTCAGATGTCGTAGTCACTGGATAACTACTTGATGTGTGATCTACTACTTCAACCGGAACATTAACCGCAGGAACTGCAGCTACCCCTGGCGCTCCTTCCCCGTGACGACTCCATGTCCAATAATTTGGCCTAAACCCATTATTGTACAAATGAAGTCTAACTTCATGTTCATTTTTTATAACTCGAAATGAACATTTCAAGCACGGACATCTAATACCGCCTTGTCGCCCAAATTCTTCATGATCAATGTACTTAGCACAAAAAATAAACTCTTCTACTCCTTCTACAAAACGTCGTTTTACACCAGTTCTTCCAGGATACAATCGATCATACATCCAACTACAATCCATTTTCAAGAACTACGTATACTACACTACAATATAAATAAAATAAACTATCAATTACTTCATATTTTGATATATATATTTATATATTACTCATTTTATTTTGATATTTCAATAAACTACCAATTAATTACAAGCAACAGAATTAATTTTTTAATAATGTTATATACTAATAATTTAAACATTATAAATAATAATTCCAAATTTAATTTTAAATTTCAATTTTTATAAGACAATATATGTTAATAAAATTTATAAGTGAACTTAATAAATAAGTTTTTTCAATATAAATTAATTTGTATTATTATTGCAAACAAAATTTGTAACAAAATTTTACTAAAAATAGTGAAGTAAGTAATATTTTATTAATTACTTTAACAACTAACCGTAGTGAAGAGAAGGCTCTGACTTGAAGCTTATCCTGAACTCAAGCAGAGAGGAAAAAGGAGGAACCCAAACAATACCTAAACAAAAAACAACACAATTAGTAACAAACTCATATTATTATAAAATAATTTAAAAACGAATATTAAAAAAAAATTAAAAACTAAAACTATTAACTTATATCAAAAACATACCTTGAAGAAATTTCTCAATAAGAGCAGAAGACAATTCGTAGGGAGGAAGCGCTACACTTCAAAAAGAGATTTAGTAGAGAATGAGAGAATTTGGAGAGAGTAAAAGAGAAATTTTAAGAAGAGAATGGGAGGATTGTTACTTAGAAGTGTGAAGAATGAGAAGTGGGGAATGGATATATATATATAGGAAAACGCAGCCAACAGTCAAAAGGTAATATCCGTCGCAATAGGAGATTTGCGGCGGATACTGGGGCTTTGCGGCGGATTTTGAAATTTAATATCCGCGGGTTTTTTTTACGGAGCTTTGCGGCGGATTCTGGGGCTTTGCGGCGGATTTTGAAATTTAATATCCGCGGGTTTTTTTTTAACGGAGCTTTGCGGCGGATAGTTCAAACTAAAATACCGCGCCTTTTTTTTAAAAACACCAAAACATCCGCCGCAAAAGTCACAATCCGCCGCAAATATCCGCCGCCAATACTCAATATCCGCCGCAAACGACACAAATCCGCCGCAAAGTACCATTTTTTTTTTTAAAAAATTATTATTATTTTTAAAAAATAAATTATTTTTTTTTAAAAAATCGTTTTAATTAAAAATATATATTATTTTATTAATTTTTTTTAATTATTGATAAAAAAATAAAATCCAATAACTAATTAATTTTTAATTTAAAAAAATAAAAATTGGGAAAAGCAGTAAAATATTATCACCAAAAAAATATCCATACAATTAATAAAATATCCATACAAAAAAATAAAATAATCTAAAGCAGTAAAAATTGGGAAAAGCAGTAAAAAATATATTTAATGTCTGCTACCCCTAAACAGAGACCTACGCCATTATCTTGATATGACACTCTCTTGAGCATTGTCGGCAGCAGCTCCATTAGAGTGGCGTATGTCTGCATTTCTTTGTAAAGAAATTTCCACATTGTCGTGAACACCCCTTCATTTTTTCGTTAAAAGTAACCCATTTATCAGCAAAAAGCTCCTCCTCATTATTTCCACCACAAGAGACATATACGTTAATCAAACGCTCGGTATCATCCTTCAACTTAACAGCACGTCCTTGCAATTCCTCAAACTTTCTATTTAGAGATTCAACCATATTTTCAAAATAGAAAGTTTCACAAGAAACCATCTTTTGAAAAAAAATTTACAAAAAAATGGAGACATACGCCACTCTATTGGAGCCGCTGCCGACAATGCTCAAGAGAGTGTCGTATTAAGAGAGTGCCGTATCAAGAGAATGAGAGTATTGGTAAAGGTGTGAAAAAGAAGAAGGGGAGAAGGCGTTTATATAGGAGAAACGAAGTCAAACGGTCAAAAAGCATGATCCGCCGGAAACGGTAGTTACCGGCGGATTTATGGGCTTTGCGGCGGATTAGAGGATTTGGGGCGGACGGAGTTGAATTTGCGGCGGTTTATGAATTTCAAAATTGGCAAATATCTGCCGGAAATAACCTTAGCGGCGGATTGTTAAAATCTCGTAAAAAAATAAATTTTTGTAATCCCAAATCCGCCGCAAAAACCGATAAATCCGCCGCAAAATCCAAGTCGAAAATTAATCCGCCGCAAACGTCAATTATTTCGCCGGTAACTTTGCGGCGGATAAAATCCGCCGGAAATGCCTAGAATCCGCCGGAGTATTTGCGGCGGATCTATATCCTCCGGAAACTCCTGGCCGGAAAAATCAATTATTCTTGTAGTGTAAATAGGCATAACAGTCATTTCTCCATCAATGAAAAAATTCAATGACCACACCAACACTAAATTGGGGTTAGTATGTACTAAACATTGGATTATTGTATAATGATCACCAAAAATTTTATTAATTGTTACTAAGAAATTCCTTCTTAGTATCATAAGTCATTCGCGATAGATATAGTCATTAGAGTTTCTTCATATGCATCCCACTTCTTACTTGAACACTTGCAGGCTGCATCCACGGTGTCAGAGCCACAGTTTCAGCCTTCAATATAATTTAATTTAATGATAAGAAATCCTCTCTTTGTACCTTAATTAACTTCCAAAACTTGAATTACTTGGACCAAAAATCAATTTTTTTTTCATTTTTAAATAAAAAATGTTCAAAGCTAAGAGAATACTAATACTAATGTACAACAGTAAGCACTTCTTTTAGTTCCTTTTTGTATTGTTAATGGCTTATAATTGTTACGGCTAAAATTAACATGGCTGAATCTTCAATACCTGAATTGATCCTTCATGCCGTCAAGGAGTTCTAAAAATGGAAATGAGGAGATGAAAAAACCCTAGTGAGTGTATCTAAGGATAAAGATATGGTTGGATTGGTGGTATAGGATAGAATGGAATGAAGTGACATCATGTTCCATTGTTTCAATAATTAAAAACACAATAGAATAAAATCGTAAGAGGCGATAGGGGTGTTTCCATTGGAGGGGGGATTGGAAAACCAGCATTTCATGGCATGGTGTTCCCCACCTTGCGGTAGGGGTGCTAATCTTACTCATCGAAATTGTTCACAATGTCTTGTTACTCTTATCATATGTAGATACATTCCGATTCAGCCAATATTAGCAAAAGCAAATTTGTCTTTAAGGGCTATGGAGGACAGCCACAAACATTTTTAGGAATCTATTGTTCGACTTCTAGTTCATACTTGGGTTATCAACCAATTATTTTCACTCATCAAAATAGTTGACAATCAAAGCAAAATCAATTAGTAAACAAAGCTAAATGTATCAAGATTTTCATGCAGCAGATGACGGTCGACTATCAACTTAATACTTGGTGCATCATAAGCGGAATTATGGCAGGATGATCAAGACGCAATCCTAGACCAAGACCAGGATCTCCAACCGGTGCATCTTCGGGAAAGGTGACATGACGGTGGAAGAATACACTGCTAAGTTTGAGAAGTTGTCTCAGTTTTACCAAGTGGTAAAGTAAGCTCCGGATGACGAATGGAGAATGCAGAAGTATAAGAAGGGCCTTAGTGCTTTTATGACTTAGGATCTCAGTTCTTATACTATTACCAATTATGTTGCCTTAGTGCAATCAGTCTATGTCGCCGAGGATGATCTCATAGGGAGTATTGGATAGGAAGGAAGGTAGTTGAATTATCAACTCCGAATGCAAAGTCCTAAGATAATTTCATCAAAGAAAAAGCAGGTGCAATTTTCTGATTCTTCAAAGGTCAGAAGATGTTCTAACTATGGAAGACATCACCAGGGTGATCGTCAGCACAGATCAATCGGTGCTATTATTGTAATGAAGAAGGTCACTATACAAATAAGTGCCCTGCAAGGAAGAGTTCCAAGGAGTTACAAGCAGCTCCAAGGCAAGGATGCGTCAACACTTTGGATGCTCAAACAGTTACAACTGCTGACAAGTTACTAAGGGGTATGGGATCAGTTTTCAATAACTCCGGCAGTATATTATACGATTAGGGTGAAACCCATTGTTTTATAACACAAGCATGTGTGGATCGGTTGGGATTATCATTGTCTCCGCTATCCGAGCCGATAACTATCTTAACTGCGGCTAAGGGTCGTGTCCATACCCAATCCTTGTATCAGAATTGTCTACTTGTCATAGGAGACAGAAATTTCGTCGAAGGATTATTTGTTTGCCTATGAGAAGTATGGACATCGTTCTGGGTATGAATTGGGTGACTGTAAATCATGTTACAATCGACTGTGCCAATCAAACTTTCAGCTTCGCTTTTGAATCGGTTGAATTGCCAAAGACCAATTTCTGACGCAGTTATCTTTTTCACCTCAGCAAACCAGTCATTATCCCAAATTGCGGAAGCTTTCACTATTATGTTGTCTGCATCCACTGAAACAGGTTTAGAATTGTCATCTGTACAAGTGGTAAATGAATTTTTTGATGTTTTCCGAATGAAGTTTCTTCTGTACCTCCTGTACCTCCTGACCGAGAGGTAGAGTTTTCTATAGAGTTGGTTCCTGGCACAGGATCAATATCTATTGCACCTTACCGAATGTCTCCTTTAGAGTTAAAGGAATTGAAGTCTCAACTTGAAGAGTTGATATCTAAGAAGAAAGATGGATGTATGAGATTATCTATTGACTACCGACAACTCAACAAAGTGACGATCAAGAACAAATATCCCTTGCCAAGGATAGATGACTTGCTTGATCAACTTAGAGGTGCAGTGGTGTTTTCTAAAATTGATCTAGGGTCGAGTTACCATCAAATCAAAGTTAGAGCCTTAGATATCCCGAAGACAGCCTTCCGTACGAGGTATGGACATTACGAATTCGTAGTGATGCCCTTCGGTTTGACTAATGCTCCGGCGGTATTCATGGATTACATGAACCGAGTTTTTCATACGTACCTGGAGCAGTTTGTAGTCGTCTTCATCGATGATATCTTGGTGTACTCGAAGACCATTGAGGAGCATGCTCAACATCTCCGCATTATTCTGAATGTACTCTGAGAAATGAAGTTGTACGCAAAACCCTCGAAGTGTGATTTCTGGATGCCTGAGGTAAAGTTTTTGGGACATGTGATTTCCCAATCGGGAGCTGCTGTGGATCCCAGTAAAGTGGAAATGGTGTTAAACTGGGAGCGACCAACAACAGTCACAAAGATCAGAAGTTTCTTGAATCTAGCTGGTTACTATAGGAGATTTGTTCAAAGGTTCTCATAGTTAGTTCTTCCACTTACTCGGTTAACTCGTAAGGGTCATCCGTTTACGTGGGATGCCGATTGTGAAGAATGTTTTCGAGAGTTGAAGATTTTGACTTCTGCTCCAATCCTGATTCTTCCGGATCCGTCATTGGAATTTCAAATTTTCAGCGACGCTTCTGGAAAGGGTTTGGGATGTGTTTTCATGCAGAATCATCAAGTGGTAGCTTATGCGTACAGACAGTTGAAGATCCATGAGGAGATTATCCAACTTATGATTTGGAGTTGGCAGCTATTGTGTATGCACCGAAGATTTGGAGACATTACCTGTATGAGTCTCGTTTCGAAATCTTTAGTGATCACAAGAGTTTCAAGTATGTGTTTGATCAGAAAGAACAGAATAACAGGCAAAGAAGATGGGTAGAATTTCTGAAAGATTATGACTTCGAGTTGAAGTATCATCCAGGAAAGGCCAATGTTGTAGTTGATGCGCTGAGTAGGAAATCCATTCACATGGCAGAGTTAATGATGCAAGAAATGGAATTGTTAGAGTCTTTTAGATCTAAGTTGGGGTACATCCATAAGTTTCCACTTTAGTGGCAAGGTTTTGGTGTTAACTTTTCGCTTGTGAAGGTTAACGATCAGATAGTATTATGTGATTCCGTTTGACAAGTCAAACGCGAATACGAATATGAAAGTGAGGTGATTATTGACTATTTTTTTTTCTTTTTCACATTGCGATTAACCACCAAAGGATTAATTGATGGATCTGCTTGCAAGAGTCTGAAATTTCCGAAGTGAAGCTCGGCGTGCGGTATGGTAGTTTTGAAAAATCATTTTTGTGAAAACCCGCATGCTAAAGTTAATTTTGGGAACGAATCAAGAGGTTAATAAAATCGGATTGAGGAAGAAAATCCTAGGAGGATTACTTTGGTTGAGGGGAAGTTCTCAACGCTATGGACTAATTTGGAAAGGAATCGGGGGCGTCGTTGGTAAAAACCTCGTGATGAAGTTGCAATAGAGGAAAAAGAGCTCTGAGTTCTGTTTGATAGTTGTTTTGAGAACAACAGAGGTGATTTTAATTACGTTCAAATTTATTTGTTGTCCCCACGGTTTATTTCTACATTATGGTCAAAGTTTTTAGTAAAACTCTATTTCCATCTTTTGAAAAGTTTTATCTCGAAATCTTGGGGGCGAGTCAAGAAGTTTCACAGAAGACTTTTTCGTCACATTTTTTTTATGTGTATGAGAACTGTTATAGATTTTAGAAGATTTGTTGAGAACGTGTTTACACCCTTCGAGGAAATCGTGTTTGTTTTTACCTCTACCGAGGAGTACCAGTCGTGGATCTCATTTTCAACATATATTTCTATCAAGCGTCTTGTATTAGACCCTTTGATTTAGATTAATCAAAGTTGGGGCGAAAGCGAGGATAATTGGAATGAAGCCTCGGAAATGTTTTCAAACGCAGTGTCGGGCCCATGTAGGCGAGTGATGAGTTCTCGTGTTGATTCGTAACAAGAGAGTTCGGACTATAACCTTAGAAGCGTTCTAGGGTAGTAGTGGATCATACTTGAAGATTGATGTGCTGGCTTGGGGAAGATATTCTACACTCACTTCGTTAGTTCGAGATTGTTTTCCAGCAAATTTAGACCTTTCTGGGAATGTCGATTCCCGGTTGGTCAAATGAAAGACTTGACAAAATTTTGAGGACAAAATTCTTTCAAGTTGGGGAGAATGTAACATCCTCAAAATAATTAATCGAATCATTTGAATGTTAACCCAATTGAATTAATTTAGTACTTAGTTAGTAAAATTATTGAGTGCTAAAATTATTTATTGGTTGTCATCGGATCGTTAACCGGATAATACGGACTAAGGACAATTCGGAACGAAATAAAAGATTAAAGACAATATGGTAATTGGACCCCGTTACCACTTATATATATATATATATATATATATATATATATAAGTGTGTGTGTGTGTGTGTGTGTGTGTGTGTGTGAGAAAGGAAAGAAAGAAAGGAAACGCGTATAGAGGAGAGAAGAGAAACAGAGAGAAAAGAGAGAAAAAAGAAAAGAAGAGAAAAAAATGGGTGAAGGAAAAGAAGACGAAAAAGGAGGTTCAAAGGCTCATTAAAACGACTTCCTTCCAACACGAAAAATGCTCAACGTTACTTCCTATTCAATTTGGTACCAATTTCATGGCGATCAACTCACTCTCTCTCACTTTGCCATTTTCGAAAATTTAAAGGAAATGGAGGTATTTGATGGTTCAAGCTCAAGGATAGCTTGGGATAGTGTTTGGTGCGAACCCAAGGATGGTGGATCGGTTATTGAAGTTCAATTGGGAGATTGGAAGCTAGTTGGGTGAGTTGGGGTTGAAAAATCAAGATTTGGGGTTATGTGTGAATAGTGATTTGGAGGTTGAAGATGATGAATAGTGTTTGACGATTCAAGGATGATTAGGAGCGAACCCGAAGCGTATTGAGTGCGGAACGAAGTTCAATTTCGCGAATTGGAAGTTGGTTGGTGATTAGGGTTCGAATGGGGGATTTCGAGGAATTCGGTATTTCGGTCAAAGAGATGTCTCGGGATCGAGCGGAAAGATTGGAAGCGAATTTAGGCGTCGTCGGAGCGTGGAAGTTTATGCGGGGATTGTTCGTGTGGTTATGTAGAGATTTTGAAGTCTCGGTGATTTCGGCTCGGTGTCGGCTCTCGCTTCGAGGGTGAGTTTTACTCACGCTTAGGATGTTTTGTGTTTCAATAATTTTTACGTTTATTGATTTCGAGAGATTTTGAGATAAAAACTGTTATTTGAAAATGTCGCGTTTTGATACAATTCGTTTACAATGAGTTTTTGATTGATTTGATTGTGTGACTTTTATTGGGACTATTTTTATGGTTGTCAAATCTGTTTTCAATCGGAACGAGAATCGGAATTGAGCGGAATAGCGGATTTCGCGAGAAACCGCAAAATCTGCAATTCTCAGCAAGCCATCGCGTCGCGACATGCAGCCATCGCGTTGCGACCATGCCCAGTTTTGTCACGCAAATATTTGTCGCTTTTCGCGTCGCGACGATAGCAGTTTGCGTCGCGACGGTAGCAGTTCACGTCGCAACGCTTTGCAGTTTTTCAGCAACTGTACACTGATTTTGTTTTCGCGATAACTTTTGATCCGAGAACCCGATTGAGGTGTTCTAAGATGCATTTGAAAGCTTATTCAGAGGCCTAACTGAATATTCTCTTTTTAAGGTAAAATGAACTGTTTTTGGAGTCGTAAATTGTGTTGAAAAGTGACGAATTAGTATGCGAGAGTGAATGTGGATTTAACTTGTAACGTGAATTAAATGTTCAATTGATTGTCTGAGGTAAATGAACCTTGAGTTCATATGATTGTAGATATATATATTATATCGAGTTTGGGTGACGACCCATGTTGACATACTAGGCGAGGTAGTCATGAACCCTTACCCTAGGCTCCGTGCCATTAGGAAACACTATTGGTTATGGGGTTCGCCGAAAGATGCAAGTGGATTGCGGCTGGTGATACGTAGAAAGGCCTAGGATGCTAGTTCATCGGAAAAAGCAAGTGGATTGCGGTCGGTGTCTTACTAGGTCAAAGCCTTATTGTATGGTTCACCGGGATTAACAAGTGGATTGCGGTCGGTGTCTTACTAGGTCAAAGCCTTATTGTATGGTTCACCGGGATTAGCAAGTGGATTGCGGTCGGTGTCGTGTCAAATCTTAAAAAATGTTTTAAAAAGACCGAGAGTGATAATAGGAGTCTCGGTAGAACTCACTGAGATTGTATCTCATTGTTTATATGTTGTTGTTTTACAGAGAAACAGGGAATTTTATATCTCTGATGAAATAGGGATGATGCACTTGGGTATTTTTACTCGATAAAAATACCGGGGTGTTACACACATGATCTCCATAGTTCATATAACCTCCAAACTTTACTAATCAATCAGCACACGAGTTGCCATCACATAACGTGTGACATAAGTCAAATCCCAAGCCTTAAAAGAAAAAAATTTGATATAGGAAATAATGGAAGCATAGAGGTGATTATCTTCAAATTTACAAGCATTGTATAGAGTATTCCCCCGTAGGGCACAAGTAGGAATACTAGTTGTTACTAAATAGGCATAACAGTCATTTCTCCATCAATGAAAAAATTCAATGACCACACCAACACTAAATTGGAGTTAGTATGTACTAAACATTAGATTGTTGTATAATGATCACCAAATATTTTATTAATTATTACTAAGAAATTCCTTAGTATCATAAGTCATTGCCTATGGATGTAGTCATTAGAGTTTCTTCATGTGCATCCCACTCCTTACTTGAACACTTGCAGGCTGCATCCACGGTGACAGAGCCACAGTTTCAGCCTTCAGTATAATTTATTTTAATGATAAGAAATGCTCTCTTTGTACCTTAATTAACTTCCACAACTTGAAGTACTTGGACCAAAAATCATTTTTTTTTCATTTTTAAATAAAAATGTTCAAAGCTAAGAGAATACTAATACTAATGTACGAGAGTAAGCACTTCTTTTAGTTCCTTTTTGTATTGTTAATGGCATATAATTGTTGCGGCTAAAATTAACATGGCTGAATCTTCAATACCTATATTGATCCTTCATGCCGTCAACAAAAACAGAGCCGGGTGGGGAACAACTCAATGTTGCTTCAGTTCTTCAGCCTTCTTGAAAAACATGAATCAATCCTGCGCAAGAAAGTGCAGTTTCAACAATGGGAGTGAGACTTCGGAAAACATTATTTGCTATTTACTAAATGAAATAATAAAGACATCATCAGGATGGAAAATTGATCTCATCCACAGCATTGTCTACTGTGTAGGAAGGTGTCCTAAGATTAATCCAATATCATCACTTGATGTAAGCTAACGCACAATGAACTAAAAACAAATTGGAACCCGTAACAATCAGTATTTCACAAATTCCAAAAGCAGCTTTGATGAACATTTAGGGAAAAATAAAACAAAAATGCAGAAATTTTAAAATATAGATTCAGAAGCATATAGATTCAATTAGCATCACTTAATCAGATCAAGTGTTGGATTATATATAAAAGCTTCATCCTTATCGATACCTAAAAACTTAACTCTAAACATCAATAAATCAGACAAATTTCAAGTAAGAAACAATGAGGAAATTTTGTTCCCCGACGTCCAATTACAACATCAACATTGAAGCATTGGATAGCGAGGGGAACACAATTCTTGGCTTCAGTTCAACTCTGCCAAACACATCTAACAAGTGCAAGCATCAATTTCAACGAAATCTAAAGCCTTTAAAACATAGAGAAATTCAATCAATAAAAAATTCAAAACCCTAAGTCGAAACATATGATTCAGAAAATTGGAAGGATCACGAGTTAACTCAGTCCCTTAGATGTTCAATAATGTCTGCGATCATTTCCGCAAATCATTACAGGTCTGTAGACTCATCACTGTTGAAATCGTGAAATCCCATTTACGCAAACAATTAAAAAAGAAAGCTTTTTGAGAGTAAATTGAAATTTAGTTGCTCTCACGTTCCCCAAAAACCAAAAGAAAGGGGTTTCTGGAGAGAATTGAAAAAGCAACACATATTAGTATTGCTTCAAGGGAACGAGTCAAATGGGCATTGAATAAATCCACATCGACCAGATAGAGAAGCATTCCACATTTCAAAAACAAATCGAGTGCATGAGATGAAGATTAAGAAACCCTAATTTGATGGAGATGCTAATTCAACATTTCAATTTCAAAAATACAAAGAATTGAAAGAAGATTCAGAAACCCTAATTTGATGAAGAGGCTGAGGAAGAGAGAAATAACAAAAGAAACGGTGAATGAAAAGCTAAACTTGGGTGGTTGGTTATATAATGAAAAATAGTGGATTGATCGGACGGCTATACAAGATATAGGTGATCCAACGGCTTATACTTTTTTCGGCAGAAATTTTTAGGTTTTCTGATGCTAAGTATAACCCTAACTAGCTCAACCCAAGCCCATGTTGAAAGCCGCTAGTTCTAAATAGGTTTTTATATTGACCAAAAAAAAATAGGTTTTTATTAGTACCCCACGATTACACATTATACCACCACAATTTTTTTTTATTTCCATAATGCCCCACAATAAAATGAACTAACGGATTTATCTAACTGAAAGGTAAATCCGTTTTTGGGAAAAACATAACAGATTTATCTTTTAGATAAATCTGTTTGTTGGAAAAAATGCGTAACGGAATTACTAATGTGTGACATAATTCCGTTGTTTTAAAATAACACAACGGAAGTGACTTTAAGAAAGTTAATTTCGTCTTCCTAAGATTATAATAACGGAATTACGTAATGAATAGGTAATTCCGTTTTGATAATTTCCAAAACGAAATTATCTAGTAAATAGATAATTCCGTGTTCTATGTTTGAACTAACAGATTTATCTATTTATTAGATAAATACGTTTTTGTGAATATTTAACGGACACGATTCCACTGACAGCTTTGATCAACGGACCTGAAGTTTAAGAACTGTACTTTTAATTAAAGTAGTCTAATATAATAACGGAACAATACACAGTCTAAAATAATAAAGTAGTCTAAAATAGTTCAAATCGTACAATACAACAAAATAAAACAAAAAACAACAATATAAATAAACCGTCATCCCAAAACTATTCACAAGGTGATATCAAACTCTCAACGTAGACATTCGGGACCAAACACCCATCGTCTCTTTACGAAGCACTGATGTTTTGAATATGTTGAATTTCTGGAGTCTTGAAATATCATCACTAAAATTGTAAACAATCAACGTTGACCAAAGCTCCAATAACACCTCTTCGCCCTCAGAAACATAAAGTGCTCTAGCATTTCAATCTCGATTGTTACCGAATTGAGTAGCATAAACTGTGGGCACACTGAACAGTTTGGTCCAAGTTTCCTTAATACCATACTCCTTCATGACCCAGATATCAACAACCTCTTCACAATGTGTAAGGATGGACAAGCAATCTCTCAACACTCTCAATGATATAGTATTGAAAACCACATCTCCATAGTCCGGCTGCAATACCTGTTCATAAGACTCGTTCCCCAGATGAAGAGAAACAATGACCTATTGACCACCAATACCAGTATCATATGTCATCCAATTAACAGTTCCATTGACGAATAATCCAGATACATGAAAAGGGAAAAGGAATCCTTGATAAGGGAACTTCTGATCAATCTTTTTCCAAATATTGGTACCCAATGTATAAACCTTAACTTCTGCATCAAAAAACAGCCTACGCCCATCATAACATTTATGGCAATAAACAGCAACGACCTTGTATTGATTATTGAAATGATCATATCCAAAGCCATATATTGTGAAGCTTACTCTCTCTGAATGTGGATTTTGTAAGTCCGGCAGTAGGTTGAATTTTCTTATGGAAGGGTTCCATGAAAGAGCGAAATTGTTATCGATGGCAATACAAATTATGCCATCGCAAGACCCAACAAGGTGATGGTAGGGATTCTAATTGTTCAGAGGGTACTGAAGTTGCATCGAGGGGGTCGTCGTTGTGAAGACGGAGGAGAGGGGGTAATCCATGAAACCAGGAGTGATGAGGTGATGACGCTGGATTGACACGTGAAGGTGTTGCTTGGAGAATTGGTTATTACAAGAGAATATTACGAATAACCAATCCTTACAGACACACTTGAGTTGCATGAGGTACTTGACGGGGAGCCTACTCAGGATTTGCTTTAAGACCTCGACTGGAAGAGTGGGAGAACGCATTCCATGAGATGGGCTATAGGAGCCGTGAAGATCCACCAGCCTGTAAGTATAAACTAAAAGAAATTTAAAAAAATTAATAATGAACTGCAGAAGTAAGTAAGGGTCATCCGTTTACGTGGGATGCCGATTGTGAAGAATGTTTTCGAGAGTTGAAGATTTTGACTTCTGCTCCAATCCTGATTCTTCCGGATCCGTCATTGGAATTTCAAATTTTCAGCGACGCTTCTGGAAAGGGTTTGGGATGTGTTTTCATGCAGAATCATCAAGTGGTAGCTTATGCGTACAGACAGTTGAAGATCCATGAGGAGATTATCCAACTTATGATTTGGAGTTGGCAGCTATTGTGTATGCACCGAAGATTTGGAGACATTACCTGTATGAGTCTCGTTTCGAAATCTTTAGTGATCACAAGAGTTTCAAGTATGTGTTTGATCAGAAAGAACAGAATAACAGGCAAAGAAGATGGGTAGAATTTCTGAAAGATTATGACTTCGAGTTGAAGTATCATCCAGGAAAGGCCAATGTTGTAGTTGATGCGCTGAGTAGGAAATCCATTCACATGGCAGAGTTAATGATGCAAGAAATGGAATTGTTAGAGTCTTTTAGATCTAAGTTGGGGTACATCCATAAGTTTCCACTTTAGTGGCAAGGTTTTGGTGTTAACTTTTCGCTTGTGAAGGTTAACGATCAGATAGTATTATGTGATTCCGTTTGACAAGTCAAACGCGAATACGAATATGAAAGTGAGGTGATTATTGACTATTTTTTTTTCTTTTTCACATTGCGATTAACCACCAAAGGATTAATTGATGGATCTGCTTGCAAGAGTCTGAAATTTCCGAAGTGAAGCTCGGCGTGCGGTATGGTAGTTTTGAAAAATCATTTTTGTGAAAACCCGCATGCTAAAGTTAATTTTGGGAACGAATCAAGAGGTTAATAAAATCGGATTGAGGAAGAAAATCCTAGGAGGATTACTTTGGTTGAGGGGAAGTTCTCAACGCTATGGACTAATTTGGAAAGGAATCGGGGGCGTCGTTGGTAAAAACCTCGTGATGAAGTTGCAATAGAGGAAAAAGAGCTCTGAGTTCTGTTTGATAGTTGTTTTGAGAACAACAGAGGTGATTTTAATTACGTTCAAATTTATTTGTTGTCCCCACGGTTTATTTCTACATTATGGTCAAAGTTTTTAGTAAAACTCTATTTCCATCTTTTGAAAAGTTTTATCTCGAAATCTTGGGGGCGAGTCAAGAAGTTTCACAGAAGACTTTTTCGTCACATTTTTTTTATGTGTATGAGAACTGTTATAGATTTTAGAAGATTTGTTGAGAACGTGTTTACACCCTTCGAGGAAATCGTGTTTGTTTTTACCTCTACCGAGGAGTACCAGTCGTGGATCTCATTTTCAACATATATTTCTATCAAGCGTCTTGTATTAGACCCTTTGATTTAGATTAATCAAAGTTGGGGCGAAAGCGAGGATAATTGGAATGAAGCCTCGGAAATGTTTTCAAACGCAGTGTCGGGCCCATGTAGGCGAGTGATGAGTTCTCGTGTTGATTCGTAACAAGAGAGTTCGGACTATAACCTTAGAAGCGTTCTAGGGTAGTAGTGGATCATACTTGAAGATTGATGTGCTGGCTTGGGGAAGATATTCTACACTCACTTCGTTAGTTCGAGATTGTTTTCCAGCAAATTTAGACCTTTCTGGGAATGTCGATTCCCGGTTGGTCAAATGAAAGACTTGACAAAATTTTGAGGACAAAATTCTTTCAAGTTGGGGAGAATGTAACATCCTCAAAATAATTAATCGAATCATTTGAATGTTAACCCAATTGAATTAATTTAGTACTTAGTTAGTAAAATTATTGAGTGCTAAAATTATTTATTGGTTGTCATCGGATCGTTAACCGGATAATACGGACTAAGGACAATTCGGAACGAAATAAAAGATTAAGGACAATATGGTAATTGGACCCCGTTACCACTTATATATATATATATATATATATATATATATATATATATATATATATATATATATATATATATATATATATAAGTGTGTGTGTGTGTGTGTGTGTGAGAAAGGAAAGAAAGAAAGGAAACGCGTATAGAGGAGAGAAGAGAAACAGAGAGAAAAGAGAGAAAAAAGAAAAGAAGAGAAAAGAATGGGTGAAGGAAAAGAAGACGAAAAAGGAGGTTCAAAGGCTCATTAAAACGACTTCCTTCCAACACGAAAAATGCTCAACGTTACTTCCTATTCAATTTGGTACCAATTTCATGGCGATCAACTCACTCTCTCTCACTTTGCCATTTTCGAAAATTTGAAGGAAATGGAGGTATTTGATGGTTCAAGCTCAAGGATAGCTTGGGATAGTGTTTGGTGCGAACCCAAGGATGGTGGATCGGTTATTGAAGTTCAATTGGGAGATTGGAAGCTAGTTGGGTGAGTTGGGGTTGAAAAATCAAGATTTGGGGTTATGTGTGAATAGTGATTTGGAGGTTGAAGATGATGAATAGTGTTTGACGATTCAAGGATGATTAGGAGCGAACCCGAAGCGTATTGAGTGCGGAACGAAGTTCAATTTCGCGAATTGAAAGTTGGTTGGTGATTAGGGTTCGAATGGGGGATTTCGAGGAATTCGGTATTTCGGTCAAAGAGATGTCTCGGGATCGAGCGGAAAGATTGGAAGCGAATTTAGGCGTCGTCGGAGCGTGGAAGTTTATGCGGGGATTGTTCGTGTGGTTATGTAGAGATTTTGAAGTCTCGGTGATTTCGGCTCGGTGTCGGCTCTCGCTTCGAGGGTGAGTTTTACTCACGCTTAGGATGTTTTGTGTTTCAATAATTTTTACGTTTATTGATTTCGAGAGATTTTGAGATAAAAACTGTTATTTGAAAATGTCGCGTTTTGATACAATTCGTTTACAATGAGTTTTTGATTGATTTGATTGTGTGACTTTTATTGGGACTATTTTTATGGTTGTCAAATCTGTTTTCAATCGGAACGAGAATCGGAATTGAGCGGAATAGCGGATTTCGCGAGAAACCGCAAAATCTGCAATTCTCAGCAAGCCATCGCGTCGCGACATGCAGCCATCGCGTTGCGACCATGCCCAGTTTTGTCACGCAAATATTTGTCGCTTTTCGCGTCGCGACGATAGCAGTTTGCGTCGCGACGGTAGCAGTTCACGTCGCAACGCTTTGCAGTTTTTCAGCAACTATACACTGATTTTGTTTTCGCGATAACTTTTGATCCGAGAACCCGATTGAGGTGTTCTAAGATGCATTTGAAAGCTTATTCAGAGGCCTAACTGAATATTCTCTTTTTAAGGTAAAATGAACTGTTTTTGGAGTCGTAAATTGTGTTGAAAAGTGACGAATTAGTATGCGAGAGTGAATGTGGATTTAACTTGTAACGTGAATTAAATGTTCAATTGATTGTCTGAGGTAAATGAACCTTGAGTTCATATGATTGTAGATATATATATTATATCGAGTTTGGGTGACGACCCATGTTGACATACTAGGCGAGGTAGTCATGAACCCTTACCCTAGGCTCCGTGCCATTAGGAAACACTATTGGTTATAGGGTTCGCCGAAAGATGCAAGTGGATTGCGGCTGGTGATACGTAGAAAGGCCTAGGATGCTAGTTCATCGGAAAAAGCAAGTGGATTGCGGTCGGTGTCTTACTAGGTCAAAGCCTTATTGTATGGTTCACCGGGATTAACAAGTGGATTGCGGTCGGTGTCTTACTAGGTCAAAGCCTTATTGTATGGTTCACCGGGATTAGCAAGTGGATTACGGTCGGTGTCGTGTCAAATCTTAAAAAATGTTTTAAAAAGACTGAGAGTGATAATAGGAGTCTCGGTAGAACTCACTGAGATTGTATCTCATTGTTTATATGTTGTTGTTTTACAGAGAAACAGGGAATTTTATATCTCTGATGAAATAGGGATGATGCACTTGGGTATTTTTACTCGATAAAAATACCGGGGTGTTACACACATGATCTCCATAGTTCATATAACCTCCAAACTTTACTAATCAATCAGCACACGAGTTGCCATCACATAACGTGTGACATAAGTCAAATCCCAAGCCTTAAAAGAAAAAAATTTGATATAGGAAATAATGGAAGCATAGAGGTGATTATCTTCAAATTTACAAGCATTGTATAGAGTATTCCCCCGTAGGGCACAAGTAGGAATACTAGTTGTTACTAAATAGGCATAACAGTCATTTCTCCATCAATGAAAAAATTCAATGACCACACCAACACTAAATTGGAGTTAGTATGTACTAAACATTAGATTGTTGTATAATGATCACCAAATATTTTATTAATTATTACTAAGAAATTCCTTAGTATCATAAGTCATTGCCTATGGATGTAGTCATTAGAGTTTCTTCATGTGCATCCCACTCCTTACTTGAACACTTGCAGGCTGCATCCACGGTGACAGAGCCACAGTTTCAGCCTTCAGTATAATTTATTTTAATGATAAGAAATGCTCTCTTTGTACCTTAATTAACTTCCACAACTTGAAGTACTTGGACCAAAAATCATTTTTTTTTCATTTTTAAATAAAAATGTTCAAAGCTAAGAGAATACTAATACTAATGTACGAGAGTAAGCACTTCTTTTAGTTCCTTTTTGTATTGTTAATGGCATATAATTGTTGCGGCTAAAATTAACATGGCTGAATCTTCAATACCTATATTGATCCTTCATGCCGTCAACAAAAACAGAGCCGGGTGGGGAACAACTCAATGTTGCTTCAGTTCTTCAGCCTTCTTGAAAAACATGAATCAATCCTGCGCAAGAAAGTGCAGTTTCAACAATGGGAGTGAGACTTCGGAAAACATTATTTGCTATTTACTAAATGAAATAATAAAGACATCATCAGGATGGAAAATTGATCTCATCCACAGCATTGTCTACTGTGTAGGAAGGTGTCCTAAGATTAATCCAATATCATCACTTGATGTAAGCTAACGCACAATGAACTAAAAACAAATTGGAACCCGTAACAATCAGTATTTCACAAATTCCAAAAGCAGCTTTGATGAACATTTAGGGAAAAATAAAACAAAAATGCAGAAATTTTAAAATATAGATTCAGAAGCATATAGATTCAATTAGCATCACTTAATCAGATCAAGTGTTGGATTATATATAAAAGCTTCATCCTTATCGATACCTAAAAACTTAACTCTAAACATCAATAAATCAGACAAATTTCAAGTAAGAAACAATGAGGAAATTTTGTTCCCCGACGTCCAATTACAACATCAACATTGAAGCATTGGATAGCGAGGGGAACACAATTCTTGGCTTCAGTTCAACTCTGCCAAACACATCTAACAAGTGCAAGCATCAATTTCAACGAAATCTAAAGCCTTTAAAACATAGAGAAATTCAATCAATAAAAAATTCAAAACCCTAAGTCGAAACATATGATTCAGAAAATTGGAAGGATCACGAGTTAACTCAGTCCCTTAGATGTTCAATAATGTCTGCGATCATTTCCGCAAATCATTACAGGTCTGTAGACTCATCACTGTTGAAATCGTGAAATCCCATTTACGCAAACAATTAAAAAAGAAAGCTTTTTGAGAGTAAATTGAAATTTAGTTGCTCTCACGTTCCCCAAAAACCAAAAGAAAGGGGTTTCTGGAGAGAATTGAAAAAGCAACACATATTAGTATTGCTTCAAGGGAACGAGTCAAATGGGCATTGAATAAATCCACATCGACCAGATAGAGAAGCATTCCACATTTCAAAAACAAATCGAGTGCATGAGATGAAGATTAAGAAACCCTAATTTGATGGAGATGCTAATTCAACATTTCAATTTCAAAAATACAAAGAATTGAAAGAAGATTCAGAAACCCTAATTTGATGAAGAGGCTGAGGAAGAGAGAAATAACAAAAGAAACGGTGAATGAAAAGCTAAACTTGGGTGGTTGGTTATATAATGAAAAATAGTGGATTGATCGGACGGCTATACAAGATATAGGTGATCCAACGGCTTATACTTTTTTCGGCAGAAATTTTTAGGTTTTCTGATGCTAAGTATAACCCTAACTAGCTCAACCCAAGCCCATGTTGAAAGCCGCTAGTTCTAAATAGGTTTTTATATTGACCAAAAAAAAATAGGTTTTTATTAGTACCCCACGATTACACATTATACCACCACAATTTTTTTTTATTTCCATAATGCCCCACAATAAAATGAACTAACGGATTTATCTAACTGAAAGGTAAATCCGTTTTTGGGAAAAACATAACAGATTTATCTTTTAGATAAATCTGTTTGTTGGAAAAAATGCGTAACGGAATTACTAATGTGTGACATAATTCCGTTGTTTTAAAATAACACAACGGAAGTGACTTTAAGAAAGTTAATTTCGTCTTCCTAAGATTATAATAACGGAATTACGTAATGAATAGGTAATTCCGTTTTGATAATTTCCAAAACGAAATTATCTAGTAAATAGATAATTCCGTGTTCTATGTTTGAACTAACAGATTTATCTATTTATTAGATAAATACGTTTTTGTGAATATTTAACGGACACGATTCCACTGACAGCTTTGATCAACGGACCTGAAGTTTAAGAACTGTACTTTTAATTAAAGTAGTCTAATATAATAACGGAACAATACACAGTCTAAAATAATAAAGTAGTCTAAAATAGTTCAAATCGTACAATACAACAAAATAAAACAAAAAACAACAATATAAATAAACCGTCATCCCAAAACTATTCACAAGGTGATATCAAACTCTCAACGTAGACATTCGGGACCAAACACCCATCGTCTCTTTACGAAGCACTGATGTTTTGAATATGTTGAATTTCTGGAGTCTTGAAATATCATCACTAAAATTGTAAACAATCAACGTTGACCAAAGCTCCAATAACACCTCTTCGCCCTCAGAAACATAAAGTGCTCTAGCATTTCAATCTCGATTGTTACCGAATTGAGTAGCATAAACTGTGGGCACACTGAACAGTTTGGTCCAAGTTTCCTTAATACCATACTCCTTCATGACCCAGATATCAACAACCTCTTCACAATGTGTAAGGATGGACAAGCAATCTCTCAACACTCTCAATGATATAGTATTGAAAACCACATCTCCATAGTCCGGCTGCAATACCTGTTCATAAGACTCGTTCCCCAGATGAAGAGAAACAATGACCTATTGACCACCAATACCAGTATCATATGTCATCCAATTAACAGTTCCATTGACGAATAATCCAGATACATGAAAAGGGAAAAGGAATCCTTGATAAGGGAACTTCTGATCAATCTTTTTCCAAATATTGGTACCCAATGTATAAACCTTAACTTCTGCATCAAAAAACAGCCTACGCCCATCATAACATTTATGGCAATAAACAGCAACGACCTTGTATTGATTATTGAAATGATCATATCCAAAGCCATATATTGTGAAGCTTACTCTCTCTGAATGTGGATTTTGTAAGTCCGGCAGTAGGTTGAATTTTCTTATGGAAGGGTTCCATGAAAGAGCGAAATTGTTATCGATGGCAATACAAATTATGCCATCGCAAGACCCAACAAGGTGATGGTAGGGATTCTAATTGTTCAGAGGGTACTGAAGTTGCATCGAGGGGGTCGTCGTTGTGAAGACGGAGGAGAGGGGGTAATCCATGAAACCAGGAGTGATGAGGTGATGACGCTGGATTGACACGTGAAGGTGTTGCTTGGAGAATTGGTTATTACAAGAGAATATTACGAATAACCAATCCTTACAGACACACTTGAGTTGCATGAGGTACTTGACGGGGAGCCTACTCAGGATTTGCTTTAAGACCTCGACTGGAAGAGTGGGAGAACGCATTCCATGAGATGGGCTATAGGAGCCGTGAAGATCCACCAGCCTGTAAGTATAAACTAAAAGAAATTTAAAAAAATTAATAATGAACTGCAGAAGTAAGTAAGGTATACATAATTCCGTAAGGCATTTTTTGCACAACAAAAAGAAAACATAAAAACTTGTTAAAAGCCAGAAAAACATAAAAACTTTGTCAATATGCCTACATTTTAGTTAAATTGACATGGTTTCCCCTAATATTTTGTCAAAGTAAATTATTAATATTTTTTTACCAACAACTGAATTATTAATAAAAATACTCTTTATCGAGACCTCCACCGACTCAACTTGACTATGTTGGGGAAACAAGATTAGAACTCCATCACCAACCCGATTACTATTGTGACACAGATCTTCAAAGCTAAATACTTCCTTAGAAGTGACTTTATGGGATCGGTCTTAGGGTATAATCCTAGTTACACTTGGCATAGTATTTGGTCTTCACAAAATATAGGTATGTGGCGCATCTTCTGGTTACGAAATAAGGGAAATTCTAAGATCCAAACGTAGAGTTCTAACTAATTCAATCTAGTGGGAGAATTTTCTGATTGATGAAAATAGTGGGATATGGAATGAGTCCCTCACTCACAATACATTTGTCCTTAGGGAAGTGGAAAATATTCTTCGCATTCCGCTTTTGGATATGACTCAACAAGAAGATATTGTTTGCAGTTTGATCCATGTGGGTGTTATACGGTGAGAAGGGCTTGCAGATGTTGCATGGAAAGAGTGGTCAATTTAAGCGACCTCAAGGGTCCAGGTCAACAGGCTTTCGTGTTCCCCCAAAGATGAAAACTTGCCTTTAGCGTATGGCTCACAACTGCCTTCCCACTAGATGGCGCTTGAGAAGTCGAGATATTCCTTGTTCCCAGCTCTGTGTTTGTTGTAATGTAGCTATCGAGACTAGTTGGCATCTTCTCTTTGAATGCACAACTAGTGTTCAAAGTTGAAAGGAGCTAAATCTTTGGGATGTAATACAGCCACTACTCGCCCAAACTAATGATTTTCTGAGCTTGTTTTTGCAGGTGTTATAGACGTTGGGTATGTCTCAGTGTCATTCTTTTGCTACGAACCTGTGGAGTACATTGATCGGCCGAGATCAACGGCTTTGAGATAATGTGAGCTCAACACCCTCATCTATTAAGCATCATGGTATGGGCCTTTTGCAGCAATAGGATCATGCTCGTGAGTCTCCAATTCACCAGATCAATTGCAACTAAAATGCAGTTGTTTTCCTAGATTAGAACAAAATTGTGGGGGTTGGTGTGCCTTCGAAACCACCTTGGAGAGTTTATATCTGCTGCTTCAGATTGGTGCTCGACAACTCTATCGCCTCTCAGAGCAGAAGCTTGGACCATTCTTAAATCTTTTGCTTGGGTTGTAAATCAGAATCCTTGTGCCATAACCTTTGAGTAGTGTCGATATTGCTCATGCCTTGACACGACCATCTGTATCCTTTACTTCTCGCAGTTCCTTTAGCTATATTCCCAGTTGTATTTTGAACTCTATTTGAATGATATGCATTGATTTGGTTGATGTAAAAAAATACTATTATTTTAATAATATATATCTTTACATATCTTTCTTTATATCTTTACATATCTTTCTTTTGGTATATAGGGTTGTAATTTTTTACCAAGAACACACACACACACATATATATATATATATATATATATATATATATATATATATATATATATATATATATTTGTTGAAGAAAAATTATATTAAAAATATTCTTAGAGATTGATTTAGCATATATATAGAAATAGAAATGTATATTTGTTGAAGAAAAATTATATTAAAAATCTTCTTAGAGTTTGATTTAGTATATATAGAAATAGAAATGAATATAAATAAAATAAATAAGATACTAATGTATTATTTTGATCATATTCTTATTTTTTATTTGTATTTATTGGACTTGTGCTAATTTTTTTTTTATAAACGGATCTATGCTAAAATAAATGGTGGATTATTCTGAGACAACATTAGCACCATCAAAAACTAAAAATGCAATGCATGCAAAAGGAAATGAGAAGTAAATAATAAATGAGAAGCAAAAATGCAAAATTACAACTCCCTACCCCAAACTTAAATACTTACATTGTCCTCAATATAAATAAATAAGTTGAAGTAGGAGTGAAAGGGAAAGACCTCAATGTGACCCATTTATTCAAAGCAAGAAACAAATAAATAAAAAAGATGATAAACCACCTGGAGTGATAATTAGTTATTATTCTGGAGTGATTAATAATCCACCTTCTCCGGCAGTTGAGCAATAAGGTTTTTCTTAGATAAGCAAAAAATTCATTGAAGGGAGCACAAAGGGGGCCCAACCCTTACAATGGAGATATAGGAAAGGGGGAGGGCCTCCTTAAAACCTCCCTGAGCCAAAACCCAATGGGAAAAAGGCTCAGGAAGGAAAAAGAGTACTTCGTACAACCTGCACCACAGTGGGAAAACATCAACCTAGCTCACTGTTTCTCTCCCTACTAGATTACAGATTGTTAATGAATGTAAGTGGGTTAGACCACCATAGAGATACAGACAAAGATGAATTACATGAGCAATGAGGTTGATTGAGCTGCAAATTATCAAAATATCCAAAAACAAAATAAAGTTTACCATTTCATTATTAAAAAAACACGCTAATTTTACCACTTCGTTATTAAAAAAGTGCGCTAAAATTTGAGACCAAATTCGACATTAATATTTTTACCCGAGAATGAATGTTAACTCTTATTTTTCTCGATAAGCAATGAGTTCATTGATAGGAGCACTAAGTGTGCTCAAACCAAATACAAAAGAACATCTCAACAGTTGTTAATACACAAAAACATTATTCCACCACGTGGAAGGGGGATAGCTAGAGTGTCTACCCACTATATATAAACTAGCCCCAAGATAAACATTTGATATGAGCCATAATAGAATCCAAATTGATTGCCTCACCGCTAAAAAGAAGATTGTTACGAGCTAACCAGATACACCAACACGTTGCCAGCGACAAAATATACTTCACCTTACGCGCCTTTTTCCCTTTGCGCAACTCGCCAAACCCAAAAAAATGAGATACCAAATCAGTCAGCCTAGGAGGCTGGGTGTTCAACCACAAACCGATACTCCGCCACACCTCACGAGCTAACCTGCAATGCAAAAATAAATGTTGCAATTCCTCACCCTCCTCACTGCACATCGGGCAAACAACTGCCTCAGTAGAAGATATCACATGATCGCGAAGTAACATCGCGCGCACAGTGAGAGAATTATTGAACATCCTCCAACTGAAAATAATGACTTTTGAAGGGTTAGATGTGCTCCAAAAGTCGGTAAAATCCCTGCTAACCTTGCTACCAGCAACAAAATTAAGAGCGGTCGAAACAACGTAATCTTACACAAGAGCTTACAGAAAAGTTCTTTGAAGCTTCCAAAACCGAAATCCAAAAATCTTCTTTACCATACTCAATGTTCAGTTCAGAAACAATAGAAGACAAGGTTCGTGCCTCCTCCAAAATGGTTTGGTTAACCAAATTACTCCACAGGAAACTCCATTTCCACACACTATTGATCCAACCTCCTATTTCGTTTAGTACTAAAGACTGGTTATGACAAACTGCAAATAGTTTTGGGAAATCCTCCTATTTGATTAATTGATTTCTTTTCTTGAACGAAACTATGCATGTTATTGAGTTATGAGATTGTGTGATTCCTTAGAATGATCTCTTAATTGGGAATTGAGGATTAGTGTCTATTAGTAAATGTCGGAGAAAGGGAGGTGTAAGTAGAATATTGATGTTACATCAAGTCCAACCCAAATGCACTTCAGCCCTTTTGTTTTAAAATTCCAGCTGAAAGTACTAAAAGGGAAACATCCCTCTCTTTGTTCTCCCATTATTTTGTTTTGAGAGAGTGTTTTAGAGAGGGGGGAGTTCTAGAATGTGAAGTAAAAAGAGAGACCTTGAATGTGAGAACAAATCTTCTTCTTCAACTATCAATATCTCTACAAACCCCAAAGCTCAACTTAGCTATTACCTCTCCTCATTCTCTTTTTCAATTTTATACTCATCTTTCATCTCATATCCTAAAATGTAGAACAAAACACCAATCAGTCCATAAAACCCCCCAAAGAGAAAAATTAGAGACAACTTCAAATTCCTCATAAATCACCTTGCATGTGATGGTTGAAGCTTAGATTGGAGTCTTGGGGAGTTGCATGTGGGTTAGGAACATTCAAGGGTGGAGTCATGTAGATGGCATTCTTGTTTTGGGAGTGTTAGAGTTCAACTTAGCTCGAGAAGAGAAGAACCTAGAGTTGATGTCCAAGTAGTTGTGTTAGTGAGAAGATTTGTAAAGTGAGTTTCCTCTTTCCCCAACTCTTATATTTAGGGTTTTGGACACCTTTGTTGTTTCTACCCATATTGTTCTGAAATGATGGTGTCTGTATTGTTTGAAGTTCCTACCTAATGGCTTAATTGGGTTTTGAAGCTTGTAGCTCAAATTCGGTAGAGTTTGGGATAATGAAGTTGGATGATTTGAAATGTTATTTATGTTTTGTACATGTTTGTGTTGTAATTGATTGAAATTTGATGTTTAAAGTGATTGTATGGAGGTTAAGGTCGGTTAGGAGCACTTAGAATTGAGATAGAAACACAAAAGCAGCATTTTTGCACACAGATGCAAAAACACGGTCGTGTTTGAAAAACACGGGCACCCGTGTTTCTTTGTGTAACAGTGAATTTTTCCGTAGCCTTCCAATGTGTTTCGTTCATAACTTTTGATCCAGAACTCCGATTTAGGTGTTCATGGATGCGTTGGAAAACTAAGGAAAAGTTCTACAATTATAAATAAACCTTGAATTGTGTTTTTATTTTTATTCTAAAAGTTCTCTCAATCTATCCTAATCCATAAGGCTTGATATGCTTGGTTGTGATATTAATTGTGCACAATATTATCGTTCATCGAGACTATGTGAGGAAAGAACTATACTATTATATATATATATATATATAAATGAATTAAAGAATGGTTAATGTGTTTGGGAGTGGTGTCATGAACCTACGCTCAAGGTCCAGAGGTTTCACTCAAAAAAAATGTTGAGTGCAGGTTTCCCAACGGTACGTTAATAGCATTTAGATATGTAAGACTATGACGGGAAGGGGATGCATTCTAGGTAATAAGATTAAAAGATATGCAGAGTATATTATAGTGAGTAGTCTCGAAGGATTTCACTGAGATTTTCATAATCTCGTCCTTTATTTATGTATTGATTTACAGATAAGCAAGTGAATAAAGTTGAAGGCAGAGGAAAGGAAAAAGGCTCCTTGAGATCTATATGTGTTGAAGTTTTCTCAAGGACTCTTAGACTGATGCATTGTGATTATGTATGAATGTATTAAGGACTTGATTAGTCCCAAGACATGATGTTTCTTTTATTTTGCTATTAGGACATAGGGACTATGTTTTTGGATTAAGTAGTGATGTAGCTTAACTATTTTGAAGTTAATTCCATTAATGTGTAAAGTTTGTGTTCTATCTTATGAGAATATCTCATTTTATGAAAGAGATAAGTGAAATTAAGTGAATATCTAGTACTTTAATCCAAACTCATAAGTTGTGTAACTCCGATTGGTTTCTAAATCGTAATATGCTAGATTTTATTGACGAGTAAAATTTAGGATGTTACACATCTTCTCATCAATCCCTTCTGTAACGCCCAAATATTTAATTATTGATTTCAATTAAATATTTAGGTATGTTATTGGTGTAGTTGTATTAAAATATTAAAATGGTGTTTTATTTAATTTAGGGCGTGTTGATTAGGAATTGGGCTAAGCTGTGGATAAAAGCCCGTGATCCAAAAGCCCACTAGCTAGGCGCATAGGTGGAGCGCCTAGACTAGGGTTTGGCCTCATTTGCGCTATTGTTTGAGAAAAAGAGAGAGAGGAGTCGCGAATAGAAGAGAGGAGAGGAGAAGAGAATTCGGTGCACATCCAAGAGAGAAGAAGAGGAGGATTTCGCGAGTTCAAGGAGAAGAAAGAAGCTGTGTTGCTGAGGTTATTGTTGGTGACTTGATCAAGAGGATTAGTGTTCTCCTACTATAAGGTAATGGTGGGGTTCTTCCTTATAATAGGGTTTTATGATGGGGTTATGTGGGAATAGGTCCTATGATGCCTCTTGCTTGATTTTGATGTTTGGTTTGATGATAATTGAATCATGACTATGTTGATCGAAATATTGGCTTGTTGGTGATTGTTGTAATCCTAAAAATTGGTGTTCATTGTTGTTATCACGAATTGCATGCTAAGTGTTCGATTAATTGTTGTTTGATGTTGTGATTGACAATTCATGATAATTGACATTGGTGGTTAAGAATTGGTGATTGAAATTGGTGAAATAACGAAAATATTGACCCCTAGGGCGCCATGGGCGCCATTGTCCTAGTTGCTGTTTTTGGAGCCCTGGTGCTGGGCGCCAATTGCTGGGCGCTGTGTTGCTGTTTCTGGCGCCCTGTGTGTGGGCGCCGTGTGCCAGTGTGCGTGTGTGCGTTGCTGTGTCTTGGCGCAGGGGCGCCATGGGCGCCAGGATTGTTGTTGCTGCCGTATTTTGAGTCAGGGGCGCCAGAGTTGCTGTTGTTGTGGTTCCTGTGTCATGGGCGCCATGGGTGCCAGAATAGTTGTTGTTGGTGTCTTCCTATGTCTGGGCGCCATATCCTGTGCCATGTTGCGTTTTTGTGCTGTTCTGGGCTGCCTGGGCGCCAAGGGCGCCAGATTCTGTTTGTTGGCCAGTTTCTGCGTGTTGCCTGCTAGGCGCCCTGCTCCTGGGCGCCGTTTTCAGGATGTGTCTCAAGTTTTTCCCTGTTTTGTTTTCAAAATATCTTTTGACTCGGGAGTCCGATTGAGACGTTTCAAAATGTTTTGGAAAGCTTATTCCGAGGCCTAGCTGAATATTCTAATTTGAGGCAAAGTGATCTATTTTTCTGGAAATTGTTAGCCGTTGGCTTAGCCGTTAAATGTTGCTGTTTTGAAAAGAAAAAAATTGTCGCGTCTCAAATATTTTGGAAAATTGTCGTCGTCCCAAATATTTTGGAAAATTGTCGTTGTCTCCGGTGTTGGGAAAAATCATCGCGTCTCAAATGTTTTGGAAAATTGTTGTCATCTCATTGTCTTGGTGCTGTTTGAGCTAGGTGTGAAGGCTAAAACCCTGGTGTTGTTGGAGCTAGGTGTGAAGGCTCCAAATCTTGGTGTTCCGTTGTTTCGGGTAGTTTGGTGTTTCGGTGTCGTTCGGCTAGGTGTGAAAGCCCAATTTTGGTGATATTTGGTGATTGATTTTTGGTGTGTCACATTGTGACTAATTTTTTATGATTGTCTGTGTGCATTCATGGTGTCGCATACAGCATACGCATTTATTTCGGTGAAGGCCTTTGGTCTTGGAGCTGGGTGTGAAAGCTCAATTTTTTCTAAATTGGTGAGCCGGGTGTGAAAGCTCTCAATTTTGGTGACGCCTCTATTTACAGGCAAAACTTTCGGTGATTTGGTACCACATGCATATGCCCGTTGGTGTGGGTTGCATTCATGCATTATCATGACATTTGGTGACTGATTGTGGTGTTTACAATTTGACGTGTGTTTATAATTCGATGTGTGTGGTGGAGTGGTAGATATAGTTGTCATATTCTAGCATATTTCCTCATTTACGCTATTATATTGAAGATATCTCACCCATTCTGTTTGAATGTTACCCCTATGCGGTAACGTGCAGGTGATCGCGAGTGAAGGCTTAGCTACCTTCGCTAGTCTGAGTCGGTGTCCTTTGCTTTGATATGTAACATTCAAGGGGGGGATGAACGCTAGACTTTGGCTGTTGCATTTTATTTGTTTGGAGTCCATTCAGGATGTTATGATTTTATGTTTTGAAACTTATTTCGATTCCGCTGCGTGGTGATGTATTTTTGGTGATGTGGTTAACTAAACCGGTGTTATGGGCTTCGTCCCTTTTGACAAAGTGTTATATATCGTATGTGACGTTTTGGTTATCGATGAATGTGTGACATCTCTTTTCGAAGTATGGAATAATGAATTTTTTTTGTAACTCTGATTTTATTAAATAATTACCGGGAAGAAAAGGGGTGTTACATTAGTGGTATCAGAGCAAAAGTTCGGTATGTCCGGCCAAGTTGTCCAGTCGTAGTGTCAATTGACAATGGTGTGTTGTCAATTATATCTAACTGTTGTTTGTTTTGTAGCAAGTGAGTTGAAATGGCTGGGAGGAACGATGCTGCAATTGCTGCTGCTCTAGCTGCTATGGCGCAGGCTGTGGAGAATCAGCAGAATGCCGGTGAGAATGCTGGGACTCGCAGTCTGGCGACATTTCAGAGAGAGAATCCGCCCACGTTCAAGGGCAGGTATGATCTCGATGGTGCTTTAGCTTGGTTGAAAGAAATGGAGAGGATTTTTCGAGTGATGGATTGTACTCCAGCACAGAAGGTCCGCTATGGTACGCATATGCTAGCTGAGGAAGCTGATGACTGGTGGTTAGAGGCTAGGCAGAGGTTGGAGACTCCAAATGAAGAGATCACTTGGGCTGTGTTCCGCAGAGAGTTCATGAGGAAGTATTATCCGGAAGATGTCCGAGGCAAGAAAGAGATCGAGTTCCTAGAGCTGAAACAAGGGAATATGTCTGTGACCGAGTATGCTGCAAAGTTTGTGGAATTGGCAAAGTTTTATCCGCACTATAGTGAGGCTACTGCTGAGTTTTCCAAGTGTATCAAGTTCGAGAATGGTTTGAGGCCCGAGATCAAGAAAGCAATCAGATATCAGAAGATCCGTGTCTTTGCTGACTTGATTGATAGTTGCAGAATTTTTGAGGAGGATAGTAATGCTCACTACAAGATTGTGAATGATAAGAGGAGCAAGTTTCAAGGCCGTAGTAAGCCGTATGAGGTCCTTGCGGGCAAGGGTAAGCAGAGAGCTGGTGCTGACAAGAGGACTAGTGGGGGAGATGCCCCTGCTAGCATTGTGTGTTTTAAGTGTGGCAAGCCTGGCCACAAGAGTGTCATGTGCAGAAGCAACGTGAAAAGGTGTTTCAATTGCGGGAAGGACGGCCATGTGGTGGCCGAATGTGAGAGCAAGGTAGTGGTCTGCTACAACTGTGGTGAAGGAGGGCATATCGGTACACAGTGTCCGAAACCGAAGAAGGAAAGGAAAGGTCCAGTGGAAAAGTGTTCGCTTTAGCAGGGGAAGAGCCTACTGAAGATGATGGACTCATTAGAGGTACGTGCTTCATTAATGGTACTCCTTTAAAGTCTATTGTTGATACTGGTGCTACTCATTGCTTTATTGTTGCTGATTGTTGTAAGAAGTTGGGTCTTGTATTGTCTGCTATGAATGGAGAGGTGGTTGTCGACACTCCAGCTAAGGGGTCGGTAACTACCTCTCTAGTGTGTTCTCTAGAGTTGCTGTTGTTGTGGTTCCTGTGTCATGGGCGCCATGGGCGCCAGAATAGTTGTTGTTGGTGTCTTCCTATGTCTGGGCGCCAAGGGCGCCATATCCTGTGCCATGTTACGTTTTTGTGCTGTTCTGGGCTGCCTGGGCGCCAGTTTCTGTTTGTTGGCCAGTTTCTGCGTGTTGCCTGCTAGGCGCCCTGCTCCTGGGCACCGTTTTCAGGATGTGTCTCAAGTTTTTCCCTGTTTTGTTTTCAAAATATCTTTTGACTCGGGAGTCCGATTGAGACGTTTCAAAATATTTTGGAAAGCTTATTCCGAGGCCTAGCTGAATATTCTAATTTGAGGCAAAGTGATCTATTTTTCTGGAAATTGTTAGCCGTTGGCTTAGCCGTTAAATGTTGCTGTTTTGAAAAGAAAAAATTGTCGCGTCTCAAATATTTTGGAAAATTGTCGTCGTCCCAAATATTTTGGAAAATTGTCGTCATCTCGGTGTCTTGGTGCTGTTTGAGCTAGGTGTGAAGGATAAAACCCTGGTGTTGTTGGAGCTAGGTGTTAAGGCTCCAAATCTTGGTGTTCCGTTGTTTTGGTGTCGTTGGGCTAGGTGTGAAAGCCCAATTTTGGTGATATTCGGTGATTGATTTTTGGTGTGTCACATTGTGACTAATTTTTGATGATTGTCTGTGTGCATTCATGGGGTCGCATACAGCATACGTATTTATTTCGATGAAGGCCTTTGGTCTTGGAGCTGGGTGTGAAAGCTCATTTTTTTCTAAACTGGTGAGCCGGGTGTGAAAGCTCTCAATTTTGGTGACGCCTCTATTTACAGGCAAAACTTTCGGTGATTTGGTACCACATGCATATGCCCGTTGGTGTAGGTTGCATTCATGCATTATCATGACATTTGGTGACTGATTGTGGTGTTTACAATTTGACGTGTGTTTATAATTCGATGTGTGTGGTGGAGTGGTAGATATAGTTGTCATATTCTAGCATATTTCCTATCATTTACGCTATTATATTGAAGATATCTCACCCATTCTGTTTGAATGTTACCCCTATGCGGTAACGTGCAGGTGATCGCGAGTGAAGGCTTAGCTACCTTCGCTAGTCTGAGTCGGTGGCCATTTCTTTGATATGTAACACTCAAGGGGGGATGAACGCTAGACTTTGGCTGTTGCATTTTATTTGTTTGGAGTCCATTCAGGATGTTATGATTTTATGTTTTGAAACTTATTTCGATTCCGCTGCGTGGTGATGTATTTTTGGTGATGTGGTTAACTAAACCGGTGTTATGGGCTTCGTCCCTTTTGACAAAGTGTTATATATCGTATGTGACGTTTTGGTTATCGATGAATGTGTGACATCTCTTTTCGAAGTATGGAATAATGAATTTTTTTTGTAACTCTGATTTTATTAAATAATTACCGGGTAGAAAAGGGGTGTTACACCTTCAAACTAAATTACAAACTAAAATTAAAATGAAAACCATAACTTCAAACATAAATTACATAACACATTTGAATGTGATTGATGATAAGGAACAAGAAAGAGACTTCAGCGCCCTTGGCGCCCAAGACAGAGACATCTAAAGAACTGGCGCCCATGGCGCCCTTAATTAGTGTCAAGAACACAGTCACCCAGCGAGTGCAAGGAGCCCTTGACGCCCAGAGCAGCTGAGTCTTGTAAGCACAATAGTGCACCTGCATAGGATAGCTTAGATGGCAACTGAATGCCTACGTGGCAATTCAGTTAAGCCTCCAACTGTGTATAAATATCCATGCGTTTAACACTGTTCATTGATGGAATACACTTTCACAATTCAGTTACAATCATTCATTCGGTTGCATCCATCACCTTATCATGGTATCATTCGCAGTGCAACAATCCTGTGCCTAACGCTTCCGTCATCTTCTTCCCCTTGCACATCTCAAATTCCTCAGTTCATCCATGGCTGAATCATCAGATCACAGTACCTCGGTGTTTCAGACAAACTCGCAAACTGCTTCTCAGCATCAATTCGTTGCTGGACCCAAACTCTCCATCAAACTTGATGACAAGAACTTTCTGCTATGGAATCAACAGGTAGAAGGTGTAGTCAAGATGCACAAATTGCATCGGTTTCTTGTCAATCCCAAGGTTCCTGTGAAATATGCCACTGAAGCAGATAGACTCTCTGATACACCATCTGAAGAATTCGAGAAATGGCTTGTGCAAGACTAGACTCTATTCACATGGCTGCTCTCCACACTTTCAGAGACAGCACTCACGCGTGTTCTCACTTGTCATCACTCATGGCAAGGCTGGGAGAAAATTCATCAGCACTACTTCTCGCACTTGAAGGCCAAAGTGTGTCAACTGAGAAGCGAACTCAAAAACTCAAAGAAAGGATCCAAATCAATTTCAGAATTCATCACAAAGGTTCACACTCTGGATGATTCATTGATCTCCGCTGGCGAAACAATCGCTGACTCGTATCTTGTTGACGTGTTGCTTGACGGCCTACCAGAGGAGTACAACTCCTTCGTTATGATGATCTTCAGCAAGCCAGAGTCTCCTTCCTTAACTGAAATTGAATCGTTGCTGCTGGTTCAAGAATCACAACTGGACAAATTCAGACAAGAACTTGCTGTTGTCAACGCCACAGCAAACGTCGCTCATGTTTCTGCGTCGTCTTCTCAAGCGCACAACCAACACAACGTTCGTGCTCAAAATGTTCGAGAAAATGCCTCAACAAACTTTCATGCTCGTGGACGTGCTCGCCAAGGCCGTGGACGTTCTCGAGGTGCTTCCTCCTCAGGCACCAGACCTACATGTCAACTATGTGGACGCTATGGTCACTCGGTGCTTGACTGTTGGTACAGGTTTGATGAAACCTTTGTCCCTCCTCCTCATGTTCTGAACACCTCCAATGCCACACCTGCTGAGCCATCCACACGCCCTGCCACAGACAGTGCTGAACCTTCAGCCACACCAACAGTTAACCTTGCTGAAACACTGTCACTAGACGCCACAGGTAACACTTCTCATTTACAAACTAGTAGTGATATTCCATATGAGGATTGGCATGGTGATACGGGTGCCTCTCACCATGTCACACCTAATGAGGATAATCTGCAGCAAAAGTCACCATACAGTGGCCAATCCTCTGTCACTATGGGGAATGGACACAAATCCACAATCAAATTTGTTGGATCCTCTAAGTTCACTTCACCTTTGCACCCTCACATCAATCTCACACTCAATAATTTATTACATGTACCTCACATCACCAAGAATTTATTGTCTGTTTCACAATTTATACGTGACAACAAAGTTTACTTTGAATTCCATGATCCTTATTGCTTGGTAAAATCACAGGTCTCTGATAAGATTGTACTTCAAGGCAAGCTAGGGGATGATGGCCTTTATGTTTTCAAAGGCTTTCCTATAGTGAAAAGCTCACAAAATGCTCTGGTTCACTCTGTTCCAGCTTCCAATAAAACTATACCATCTACTATATACTCTGTACATGCTTCACATACTACTTCATTGCCATCTTTGTGGCATGCTAGGCTAGGCCATGCGCATTTTCAATTAGTATCATCTGTCATAAAGCAATGTAACATGAGTCCCTCTAATAAATCTTCCTTTGAATTTTGTGATGCTTGCAATGTTGGCAGATCTCATCGTTTGCATGCCCCCCCCTCTCCTTCCACTCATCACACACCTTTTGACCTAATATACACAGACCTTTGGGGGTCCTCTCCCATGGTTTCCAGTACAGGACACCTTTACTACATAGCTTTTGTGGATGCATGCACTAAATTTACTTGACTTTATTTTTTGAAACAAAAATCTGATGCCTTAACTGCCTTTACTTTGTTCCATAAGCTTGTGCAAACTCAGTTTTCAGCAACTATCAAGGCTGTGCAATCTGATGGGGGTGGGGAGTATATGCCCTTCACCAAATATTTGGCCAATTTGGGCATTGTCCATAGGTTCACTTGTCCATACACTTCACATCAAAATGGAGCTGTTGAGAGAAAGCACAAGGATATAACTGAAATGGGCCTTACTTTACTATCACATGCCGCCCTCCTCTCAAATATTGGGACCATGCATTCACCACAGCCACCTATATCATTAACAGACTACCTACACAAGGCCTAGCCTCTCACATTTCTCCCTTCCAAGCTTTGTACAATGCTGTCCCAAACTACCAATTACTTAAGGTCTTTGGTTGTGCATGCTTCCCTCACCTAAGACCTTACAATAAACACAAGTTTGAATTCAAAAGCACCAAGTGTGTCAATCTAGGTCTGTCTCCCATTAATAAACGATACAAGTGTCTCACACCTGATGGAAAAATTATCATCACCAAAGATGTCACCTTCAATGAAGAGTCCTTCCCTTATCCCTCTCTATTTTCAGAGTCCACTAGCTTTCCCAATACATCTACCACTTCAACACCATTATTAATCCCCTCCTTCAATCAGTCTCCACCTTCTGATCCAACTCCAGACACTGTTCCAGTTACTACTGCAGTCACTCCTGCATTTGATTCTGACCCTGCCTCACCTACTGAATCCTCAGTGACACTTCCCTCACCTGTACACACTCCTTCTGTTGCCTCACCTACAGATGTCCCAGCATCACCTCCCTCCACAGCAAACACCACCTCAGTCATTCCTACTGTCAATCCAGGGCCATCTGCAGCCTCTCTAAAAACTCACCATATGATCACTCGTCTTCAAACAGGGACCTTAAAACCCAAAGTGTTTTTGGCCCACACCACTCCAACTACTGTCAAGCAAGCTTTAAGTGCACCTCAGTGGCAGCAGGCAATGAAAACTGAACTGCAAGCTCTCCTTGACAACAAGACATGGACACTAACTACCTTGCCTCCAAACAGGAAAGCAATTGGATGCAAGTGGGTTTATCGTGTCAAAGAAAATCCAGATGGCACTATCAACAAATACAAGGCAAGGCTAGTAGCCAAAGGCTACAATCAGATTCCAGGGAAAGATTTCAGTGAAACTTATTCCCTCGTGGTGAAGCCAACCACAATCAGAATACTCCTGTCTCTTGCAATAACCAACCGATGGGACATTCAACAAATTGACATAAACAATGCCTTCATCAATGGCAATCTTGAAGAAGAAATTTACATGACTCAACCACCTGGCTTCTCTAGCAATGACAAAACTCTTGTATGCAGGCTTCACAAATCACTTTATGGTCTCAAGCAAGCACCACGAGCATGGCATGATAGGCTTAAGCAGGCTTTGCATCAGTTTGGCTTCCACCCAAGCAAGTGTGATCCTTCATTGTTTGTTCATTCTTCCCCAGGTGTCCAATTATTTTCTCTAGTATATGTTGATGATATCCTAATCACTGGATCAGCCTCACCTCTCGTTCATGATCTGATTCAGAAACTGCACTCTCGGTTTGCTCTAAAGCATATGGGGAAACCTGACTATTTTCTTGGATTGGAGGTTAAGTATCAAGCCAATGGATCTATCATCCTTACTCAAACAAAGTACATTAGAGACTTGCTCTATAAAGTTTCCATGCTGGACTGCAATGGCATAAACACTCCTATGGCCTCCTCTACAAAACTGAGCAGATTTGGCTCTGATAAACTGCAGCAACCACAAACCTATCGATCCTTAGTTGGGGCATTGCAGTATATCACTCTCACAAGACCTGAGCTGGCCTACTCAATGAACAAGGTCTGCCAGTTTCTCAAAGAACCACTGGATAGTCACTGGCGTGCAGTGAAGCGTATTCTGCGATATCTCAGCAGCACAGCTACTCATGGCCTGCTGCTACAACCTGCATCCACCGCCTTCTCTCTGTCTCTTCGGGCCTACAGTGATTCAGACTGGGGGAGTGATCCAGATGACAGACGCTCTACTTCTGGGTCCTGCATTTTCCTGGGGCCTAATCTTATATCTTGGAGCTCCAAGAAACAAACTCTTGTTGCCCGTTCCAGTGCAGAAGCAGAGTACAGGGGGCTAGCTAATGCCACTGCTGAGTTACTGTGGATACAATCCCTGCTACGTGAGCTGAAGATCAAGCATCAGATCCCTGTTCTTCTCTGTGACAACTTAAGTGGAGTAGCAATTGCACATAATCATGTACTGCACTCCAGGACCAAACATCTTGAACTAGACATTCACTTTGTGCGAGAACGTGTTCTAACACAGGCCCTGAAGGTTTTGCATGTCCCTGCTACGGATCAGCTAGCAGATGCTTTGACAAAACCTCTCCCAGCTCCACAGTTTCTGCAACTCACAAGCAAGCTCAAGGTCACTCCTTTGCCACACCTTCAGCTTGAGGGGGGAGTGATAAGGAACAAGACAGATACTTTAGCGCCCTTGGCGCCCAAGACAGAGACATCTAAAGAACTGGCACCCTTAGTGTTAAGAACACAGTCACCCAGCGAGTGCAAGGAGCCCTTGGCGCCCAGAGCACCTGAGTCTTGTAAGCACAATGGTGCACCTGCATAGGATAGCTTAGATGGCAACTGAATGCCTACGTGGCAATTCAGTTAAGCCTCCAACTGTGTATAAATATCCATGTGTGTAGCACTGTTCATTGATGGAATACACTTTCACAATTCAGTTACAATCATCCATTCGGTTGCATCCATCACCTTATCAATTGATACCTAAAGAAGACACAAGCAAGATAGATGAAGAATTTGGACATTCACGTTTATGTTCGACACCTCCTTTCTCAAATCAGACAAAGAGGTTCATTTTTTTATCAAAAAAAGATAAAGAGGTTCATTCAAGAAAGGAAACGAGAGAGAGAACGTTTTAGGCTTCACGAAGAGTGAGTTCATTCAACCAAAGAATCACAACAACAAAAAGATAAGAAAAAAGGTTTTGATAGCAATAACATACTGAAGAACCAAATTTTCTGGGTTTTTGTTCCAGATCAATTTCCAGATTCTTCTGAGTTTCGATCTCTAGCTTCTTCTGAGTTTCGAGATGAACTTTAACTTTTTTGTTTTAATATTTTATTTGTAATTTAAATTATTTTTATTGTTACTGATGTGGCAAATGGAGATGACGTCAGTAATGACGTCACTGCCACGTGTCACCATATTATTGAACCTTTGTGCCACGTGGCACTGGCACGCAACATCAACACCCCATGTCACCACTGCCACGTTAGTAACCAGTAGTTGGCTGCCACATGGCGCTTAATGCCAATGTGAGGGACACAGTCACTAAAAAAAGCTAAGAAATTTGCATAATATGAGTGTTGAACCCATTACCCCCTAATGATACATGCTTCCTCTTACCACTGATCGAACCACAACAATACTTGATTATATGAACCGGCCTATAGATATGTGTTACATAACTGTTTATTTTGTTTATAAATAAATAAATAAAAATCTACAATGATGCAGAAGAGTCTTCATCTACATCGTATCTTCATCTTCAAAGATGCAGAAAATCGTTGTAGAACACCAAAACGTGATTTCATCTTCTATCTCACATCTTCAACAACATCAAATTCTCTATTTCGTCCAGATGCTCTCCATTTCGTTTTCTATTTCTAGATTTCGTCCTGATCCTAATTATTGCTTCCATATGGATTTCGTCCAGATCCTAATTTTATGGGTTTCGATTGATTTTTTGATTTCCAGATCTTCTATTCTCGTTTTCAAATCTTCTATTTTCGTCCTATGATTCCAGATCTTCAATTTTCGTTTCCAGATTTTTGGGTTTCTGGATTGTGTTTTTGTGTGTTTCAATCCCAAATATCGATTACGTTTCTGGGACTCAATCTATTGAAGATTGAAGAAGAAAAAGAACGATAAAGAACGAAATTTTTTCGATTTTCTGTACATTCAAAGGTTGGGATTGAGGATTGAAGAACGATTTTCTGTAGATTCGATTTTTTCATGGGTGAGAAAAAGAAGAACGATTTACGATAGGTGAGAAGAAGATTGAAGATTATTTTTTCTTTTTTTATTAGCTTTTATGTAATATATATTTGTAGTTGGGTTAATATATTATTTAAGCCTCTATTGTTTTAATATTTTTAACATTATGTGGGATGTAGACGTATATCATTATAAGACATGGCATACACATGTACAAGTTACATCAGCTGCCACATCATTTAACGAGAGTCACATCAGCTTTGTTTTGAACAAGCATCCAGATCAGCAAAAAATAATAAAAAGTTTCTATTTAGACAAACTGTCTAATTATTTTAACATTTCCCCCACCCCCCACTAACATTGTTTATAAAAAAACAATAAGAAGACTAAATATCTAATATCTAATATTTAAATTTAAATTTATAAAACTAAATAAAAGAACCAAAATTATGATTATAATTTATATAAAAATTTAAAACTACAATTGGATAGAGGCCGCGCGAACGCAGGCCCCCTCTACCACAAATTATGATGTAGGCTCCACCATTTAGGTAGACCTTAGAAAAACACCCCTCCTAAGTGCAATGGAGGTCGCTTTCCTAAGCCATGAGCCTTCTTGAGCACCCATTGACCCCATCCAGGTAAGTATGTAATCCTGAGCAACACACTTCACTTTTATATCTCAAGCTCCACAGTATTCTTTCTAAACTTCTCGATGTGGGATTTTTTCTAACACCGTGACTTGGGATTTTTTTGTCTCCAAGATTCAATGCTCTTGATCACCACCAGGCACATGCATACTTGTATAAACTGTGGATAAATGACTTTGTGCTCACTATTCTCATGGGAATAAATGACTCCCTTTAGTCAAATTTGTGACCAAGTTATTGTTGTAAATCAAGTTGCTGACATATCTGTTGATCTACTTCATCAGTCTCAATCGACCAAAGCCAACATCCATGGATCAGAAAATCATGATAATGATAACATTAAGCTTTTCTAGTCTTCATTCTTATCCTATCAATCAAATTAGTTGGATCATTGACTCTTGACTCTGGAGCTATTCTCACTCCAATGTCCTTGTTAGAGCCATATACTGTATCACTTAGAGTTCAAAGTCAGAAAATTACCTTCTTGTAGAATTCCAGTTTTAGTTTTATTAATGAATGTTCCATTTGACCATTAGCAAATATGCATAAACTTCCTTTTCAAGCTCGTGAAAATTTTTATTAAAACCTTTTGATTTGGTTTGTTGATGATGTTTGGGGTCCCTATCATTATCCCACACATGATGGATGATTGCACAAGGTTTACTTGGCTTCATTTGATGCATGCATGCTGAGGCTTGTTCCCAGGGCATTAATTTACACAACATGGTGAGATAGATTATATGGACTTTTTTCACCTCCCACATAATTGACAAAAAATAATGCAAAGTTTATTAACAGGTGTAAAGCGAAATTTCGAGGTGAGACGTTTTAAAGCTAATTTTTTATTAAAATTATACTTATAATAATTACTATGTTGATTGGTATTTCATGTTATGATATAAATATTAGTGTAGCAATAATCATGTCAATGGGTAATATTAATATTTTGTACTTTTTGACTAAATAAATACTTTGTATTTGAATAATTTTTTAGCAGTTGATTGTATTTTATATAAGTTGTTGCTTTATACGATTGTGGAAAATGGGGTTAGAATGAAAGTGGTAGTCATAAATTCCTATAAATTTAATAGGCTCTTAAACGAAATAAAATTTGACTGCAACACTTAGATATCAAACCAACGACAAATTCACAATGGCAAAGTCTCAATAAACTTAATGTCTTATTATCTATTTGGCAAAAATGAAGATGCATTTTTATAATATCAATAATGATGGATTTAAAATATAACAAGATTAATTGTAGATACAAATCATAGCATATAATTTCATGTATAGAATAGTTTTATAGATCAAGAATTGCGTACCTGAAAAGTTGAACGTTGAAAAAGTATTAACTGAAAGAGAGTATGAGAGCGGACCATCCTCATTTCCGTCAGGGCCAGCCCAAAGGTGAGGGTGGGTAAAGCCCTGGTTTTAGGCCTCACCTTAAAAAACGGCCTCAAAGTGGGAAGTTTGTCAAAACTCAAAAGAGTTAGGGTGAGGCCTTTTTGACAGATTGTTCCCGTTAGGGTTTTGTCCTCTGCTAGGATTTCCTAGAAGAGCTTCGTTCCATTTGGCCTGTTGCCTTCACGCGTTGGTCTCTGGCACCCATTCCAAGGCGCCAGCTTATCTTAACCCACCCATTCTCCGTAGTGGATTGTTGCAGTAGTGCTCTCGTTTCAGCTTTGGTGTCTGTGACGCTTTTACCTTTGGCAAAAATGGCGTCTAGTTCGTATGATAACAAATTTCAGATTTCAGATCTAGGTCAGAACAAATTTCTATTTACTTTTGAGGAGATTCAACATGCTAAGGAGGTTGTGGCAAAGGCACCATGGTATGTAATGAACCATTTACTTTTGTTTACAGTATTGGATACCTGAGGTGTCACCTCATGAGCTGTATTTTGATGAATACCCATTTTGGATACAAGTCCATAATGTTGAACCAAGGACAAACACTCTTTGTTTTGAATGATAACAAATTACATCTTGTCTACTAATGGTTGCAGTTGAATGAAAGTACAGGGACAAAATCAAAGAACGGGGATTAAATCAAAGAGCAGGGACTAAAGTGCAATGGCTTGCAGAAGAAGCAACAATGAAGTTGAAGACCTAATTGTTTATCTGTTTTTGATAGGACTCAAATGTAAGATCCTATCCCTTCAGCTTTATGACATTTAGTAGAAGAGAGATGATGTTTTTAAAAAATGTTTTGAAAATAAAATTGTTGTGTTGAAAGTCTTGAAAAATATTTTAGTCAAATGCATGCATGCATGAGAAAGGCACACAACATGGGAAAATGTTTTTTAAATGAAAGAATCGATTTTCCATTGTCTCATAGGAGTATAAAATCGATTTCTAACTCCCAATGAGACATGATAAATCGATTCCTAAGCCTTTCCTAAGCATGATAATCGATTTCCAAGTCATCTTAAAAAGAAAAGAATCGATTCCTAGCCTTTCCTGAGCAAACTAAAGAATCGATTCTTGGTTTCCTTGTTGAGAGTATGAAATCGATTCATTGCCTTCCTTATTTGTTAAAATCGATTATATACTAAATATATTGGAGTATGAAATCGATTTTAAGCTTCCTTCCTTTGAAACAATCGATTGTCTCACTCCTTTATTTAAGCAAAGAATCGATTACAATGCATTCCTTTTTTAAAGAGAAGAATCGATTATGCCATCTAGTGTATCAGAGCACATAATCGATTCTTGCTCTACTTATTTCATTTCAACGGTCATTTTTTTACATTCCCTATAAATAGGAAGCCTGGATTCACAAATCTAGACACCACTTTCCACTTCTCTGCTACGTATTTTCAGATCAAAAAGAAAAGAGAAAAAAATAAGAGCTTTCATTTTCAGATCTATATTTCAAAGTTCTTCATTTTCAAAAACCAATCATCTCTCACTCTACTATATTGTTACTATACTGCTGAAGTGATTGGTTCGTAGATCTCATATTGTATTCGTTTTCTAAGTGGTTATTTTGAAATCCTGGGAGGTGTTCTTGGGTCGTTCAATCAGGAGATTGAAGCGGTTATTTTGAAATCCTGGGAGGTGTTCTTGGGTCGTTCAATCAGGAGATTGAAGCGGTTATTTTGAAATCCTGGGAGGTGCTCTTGGGTCGTTCAATCAGGAGATTGAAGCGGTTGAAATCCTTAGCGGGGAGCTCGGGTTCTCAATTCAGGGGAATTGAGATTTGCTATTTGAAGTTGATTGTTTGTAAAACATTGGTTCTTCATATAGTGGTTTTCAGCAAGTCCAAAGGTTGCAAAGCCGGAGGCCGAGGACGTAGGGCTTTTATCCCGAACATCGTAAAATTCCTGGTGTATCTCTATCCCTCTCTCTTTACTTTATTTACTGTTTATATCTGTTTATAATATCATTACTCTGATCTGAATCTGTCAATCTGGTTGTATAACTATATCCCTACTCTGATCTGAATCTGTTAATCTATAACTATATCCCTACTCTGATCTAAATCTGTTAATTTGGTTATAGTTATACTCGTTGTACTACAGATCTGTTTATATATCATCTTCTCTATCACTACTGTAGATCTGCTATATTCAATATCATTGCATTACTTATAAAACAACCTTATTGTAAATATTGAATATAGAATAATAATTCATTGTGCCTAATCTGCCTACTTGCATATATCTGATAAGTTCAAATCTCTTTTTCCGCATTTAAACAAACTTATCATTTATTCCGAAAAGAATCCAAGAATTACACATAACCTTATTCACCCCCCCTCTAAGGTTATGCTATAGTCTAACACATAACCTACCTCTTGAATATCTAAATAGCAAAAATGTAACCACTATCTTGAGTAAAGTAGGAAGGGTGTTGCGCCCCGAAAAATCCGGTTTAAGGATTCCTCAGTTTGACAACGTGAAAATTTTTGAAGCCGCCACCAATATTTATTTTTAAAGACTAAAACATTGGAAAAAGTCTTTTGAAAAAGGCGGGTGGTCTTTCGAAAACTAGAGATGTAGGTTCGGGGGTCGGTTAGGTACGGGGAAGGTATTAGCACCCCGCACCTCCTTTCTACCGAAAGGGAACCATTAACTTTGATGTGTGGCTTAGAAAAAGTTGACTTGAAATGATTTTTGTTCTACTTCCTTTCTTTTTATTTCGTTTGAGAAACGGTTTTATTGAGAAGAAAAATATTTTGGTATCTTTGAAAAGCGGTACGAAACAAAGATTTTTAAAAGGGTGCTTGACGGGTTACGACCCGCTCCTACGTACCCTCTCTGGAAGAGGGATCAAAGCTACGTAGTTCTAGGGAATAAAACAAAGTTTTTTTTGAAAGTGTGCTTGACGGGTTACGACCCGCTCCTACGTACCCTCTCTGGAAGAGGGATCAAAGCTACGTAGTTCTAGGGAATAAAACAAAGATTTTTAAAAGGGTGCTTGACGGGTTACGACCCGCTCCTACGTACCCTCTCTGGAAGAGGGATCAAAGCTACGTAGTTCTAGGGAACAAAACAAATATTTTTAAAAAGGGTGCTTGACGGGTTACAACCCGCTCCTACGTACCCTCTCTGGAAGAGGGATCAAAGCTACGTAGTTCTCGGCTTTTTTTGAAAGGGTGTTTGGAAAACGGTTTAAGGGTTTTTCGCAATTGGGTGACAAAATGAAGATTTTTTAAAAGTGTGCTTGACGGGTTACGACCCGCTCCTACGTACCCTCTCTGGAAGAGGGATCAAAGCTACGTTGTTCTAGGCTTTTGGTTTTGAAAATGTTTTTGAGTTTTTGGAAATAAGACTCGAGTATTCACGAATACCAAACAAGCAACGGCTTTGAGTGGCATTCATTACTAACTCGAAAGAAAAGAGTTGGAACCGGTAATCAAGCAAGCGAAGGCTTCGAGTGATTACAAGTAACAACGTTTTATTATCTTTTTTGTTGAAATCATTTTTGAAAAAGGTGAGCCTTGGTGGTGATTACGTTGTTTTTGAAGTTGGAATTTATTTATTTTTTAGTTAAGGTGTGGGAGCTTTCATGATAGCCAAACAAGCAAAGGCTTCGAGTGACTACCACTAATAACTCCTCATTAGCGATCAAACAAGCAAAGGCTTCGAGTGATGGCTAATGATTTATTTAAGAAAATGCCTTAGTTTTTTTTTTATTGAAAAAGCATTTGATTTAATTTGAAAATTAGTTCTAAGAAAAAGATGATTTGGAAAAGGATTTCGGAAAAATAAGTAGAACATTTCAACCAACTCCGAGTCCATAACCAAAAGATGCGACATGAATGAATGAAATACAAACACATTCACTAATCAAGCAATTATGAACGTGTTGATCACTAACTGAGATTAAACATGCCAATACAATCAAGGGATACAGTTATTGAGGATGCAAAGTAAAGTTCTCAAAATAATTGTGCGTGTGTGAGGGAATTGCTTATGTGGCAAAGGAAGAATGTGCAAGGATCTTAATGACTCTAGTAGTCTTACGTCTTCACAAGAACACATGCAAGTAGAAGGTAATTGTACACAATTCAATCAAGACATTTAAGTGGCATCAACAACAAAAGAATACAATTGATCATAGGCATAAAATAGTCTAAGTTAAATGGATGAGCATGTGATCATGATGTGCTAGATTAGATAAGCATGAATGCATGTAAATGCATGAACATTTGAGAATGAATGCAAGAATGAGTATATACAAAGATGCATGAGCATACAAGAATGCATGAGCATTTGATTAATGAATGCATGGATATGTGAGGATGAATGCAAGAATGAGTATATACAAAGATGCATGAGCATACAAGAATGCATGAGCATTTGATTAATGAATGCATGGACATTTGAGGATGCATGGTTATTTAATTATGAATGGACATGTGAGAATGCAAGAAGTATAAACAAGTAAGGATGCATGAGGTACTAACAAGTGAGAGTGCAAATGAATATGCAAGAGATATGAATATATGAAAAGGCATGAAGATTAAAACAAGAGAGTATGCAAGAGATACAAGCAAATGAGAATGCAAGAGAGTGAATAAGGTTTTATTTAAGTGCAAGTGTGTGAGAGTGTGTCATAAAAAGTGGTAAAAAATATTTTTGGGTTGATTTTATAAAGTTGAAAAGTTATAAATGTAAACTAGAAAATGTTTTGGGTCTTTTTGTAATTTAAGAAAGGTAAAAAGTAAAGGTAAATTATTAATGAAATGGTAACTTATTTAAGTGAAGGTGGTGAATTATTTAAGTGAAGGTAAATGGTAAAAGTAAAAGGTAAAATGTTTTTTAGGGTTTTAAGTGAAAGGTAAGAAAATGTTTTTTTACTATTTAGTAACACTTAAGTGAATAGTAAAAACTAAAAGGTAAAAAGTGAAGAAAAACACAATTCACAACAATTAATTTACCAAACAAGATCAAACAACAAATTTGAGTAAGTAAATTGGTCACAAAAATGGCTTTATGGCCGAAACATACATATACACAATAAGGCTCAAATTCAACCAATTTCTTGCAACCAAATCACATCATTAGACACACACACATAAACCCTAAGATCTACACATGTATATCACACTCAAACAATCATCATTTCATCATTTATTCAACACACAAAATCAAAGAAAATAAAAGATGATGAAACCCTAATTTAGGGACCTAAACCCGAATGCACTATTGGTCCTATATACCATTCTTATTCAACTTTGACACATGAAATAGACAAGAAAACATGAGGATCCTAATTTCTAACCCAAGGCTGAAGCAAAACATGAGGAAAGATAAATTTTACTTGGTGAAAATTTCATAAAACAAAGTGCAAATCACAAGAACAACACATAATCAACACATAGTCACAAGAACAATTTATTTGGTGGGTGAGATGCCAACTCTCACCCACAACAGCCCCTAATCTACATTTAGATGATGTTATGAGATGCAAATATAAGTTGAAAAAGGATTTTGATGCAAGAAAGTGGATGAAAATGCAAAGGGTTTTAAGTTATACCTTAGTTCCAAGCTAAACAAGAGTAGAAATGAAGATCAAGAGTAACCAATCACCAACAATCTTCAAAAATCACCAACAACAACCACGTGACCTTGAAGGATCAGCCCCTTTGATGATGTAAATGTGGAATCAAAGATGAAAGGAAGAGGATATATGAATATGGAGTGAGTTTGAGGTGAGTTAGTGGATGGAAATTGAAAAGAAAATGGAGGAGGGGGGTGAGGGGGGCTACGGCCTTGGAGAGAAAAGAGGTGTGCTAGGGTTTTTGAATGGAGAGTGAGGCCAAGAAGGTGTGCGGGCTGATCATATGAAGGTATATATAGTGTTCACTTATCATTAAGGGCTTCTAGGTCATTTGATTTCCATTGTGCTCTAGGATTGCATTTTAGTTTTGAACCAAGGGTCAAGATCAAATGTCACATGGATTAGGGGCAATTAGAAAGCACAAAGTGAGGAGAGAGAGGGCTGAGGGGCGCAGCTTAAGGATGGTGGTGAAGGATAAGTTCAATTACAAAATTGTATTTTTCTATGAAGCTTATTACAAGAGTGCCATTTTAATTCAAATGAAGGGTGAGGATTGCATTTAGCACTTGAATGGAAGGCCATGATTTAAACACAATTTGCAACCAATAAAATAAATCAAAATGGGGGAAAAGGGGCTGGAATTCGCAGCCAAGGAGAGAGTGTGAGTGGAATTGCAACTTGTACTATTGTACTACATTTGACCTTTCAAAATTCAAAGGGATATTCCTTATTCCCTTCTAGATAATTCTTCTAAATTCTTGCCATTTTGGGCCATATCCCATGATTCAATGATTGGGCTCTGAATTTCATGATCTCACCAATCCCAAAATTGATTTGTTAACCCCACTCCAAAGGAAATGACCATTTTACCATTTTGTTCAAAAACCGAATTTCATGCCAAAAATACTCCTATGATGCCTAAAAAAATGCACAACTCCACTCACTTGGACCCACATAAATTCCTCAAGAGATGCATAGTGGTTTTTACTGAGAAAATATTTATTTTAGTGAAATGACCAAAATGCCCTTTTGGTCCCAAAAACCCTGATTTTGCTCTAAACTTCATTTCCACTCTAACAATGATCCTGAGACCCTTTGGATGACCCTAAAACTCTAGAAATGCATGCATGATGAGAAAATAAGTCTTTTTGGTGAAATTACCAAAATACCCTTTGACCTAGGAAAAACCCTAGAAACCCTAGAAATGCTCTAAAGTGCTCTAAAATGCCATGCTATGCTTTTCTAACCCTAAAATGCATTCTGAAACTTCTAAGATGCAAGCATGATGCTCTTCCTAACCTCTAGGATGAATGCTAAGACTTGGTTTATTTATTTTTGGTTGAAAATTAGGGTTTTGCCCTAAGTCGGACAAAATTGGGGTATGACAAAGGGTTATGGAGGTGGACGAACGTATTATTGAAGGTAGAGTTATTCGGCCTTTCTGTAGGGCTAAAGTGCGAATCAACATCACCAAACCCTTACCGCAGGGTGTTGGATCCCTAGAAGTGATCTCCCCAAGCTGTGGGTCATATATAGATATGAAAGGCTCCAAGACTTATGTTTTAATTGTGGGATTATTGGACATGAGCAGAAAAGCTGTAAGGAACCCAGGGTAATGTCAACGTTTGGAGGTTTCACTCCTAAATATGATTTTGGCTTTGGTGTTCCAGCACCTAAGCCCATTGCTGCTTTAATGAGAGAGCACAAGAGGCGAAATGAGAATAGTGGGGGAAGCAAAAGGTCCATTAGGAGGGCAGAGTCAGCACCCTCAAGCTAGTGAGTCCAAGGCGCAGAAAAAAGCACCAGTAGAGGATTGCAAATGTGTTGAAAGAAAGAGTAAGGCAAAAGTTGTGACAGATAGGGAAGAAATGATAGCTAATTGCTCCTCTCCCCCCAGCTTCAAGGGGCCTTTTGTGAGAAAGATAGACAAAGTCCCTCATTATGATAATATTATGCCTATCCTCAACAAAGTGGCGTGTCTGGATGCTATTGAAAAATGAGGTCAAAAGCCAGGTCTCATTAGCAGAATTGGTTGGAAAGCAAAGGCAGACATTGCCGGTTCTGAAAACAACAGCGATAACCTAAAGGGGAGTACCATGCATGGCTCTGGGTTTACTAAGAACATTATGTGGAGAGTTATGTGATTTGCATGTTTCAAGGGGAGCATTTTTTAATACTTGCATATTGAAAGGGGAAATATAATTTGCGCTTATATCTGATATATACATTGTTACTAAATATTTCTATCCTAACCCTTTCATTGAGCAAATCCCTTCTAATGATGTTTGTCATCATCAAAAAGGGGGAGAGTGTGAATATATGCCTTGACAGGAATAATCTGGTTTTGATGATTGACAAAAGAAGTTCAAAAAGGTCAAGATTGCAAAAAGCGGAAAAGTGAGATCAAGCTTTCAAGTCAAGAATTGTTTATTGTATTGTGTATGTTTAGGATATCTTTGTAAGTGGAAATAAAGCTCTCTAAAATAAAATAAATCACACACTCACAATATTTTTCATATAAATAATTTTGCATGAAAAATATTTTTTAAACAAATCTCATGCATGCATAATTGAATAGGACAGACACGTAATATAGGAAAATGATTTTAGAAACAAACATAATCGATCATAAGGATGCCACAATCAAGCATACAATCGATTTCTAATATTCCCTATAAGAAGCACAAAATCGATTTCATCATGCTTTAAGGAAGCACATAATCGATTTCATCATCCATTTAAGGAAGCACATAATCGATTTCCCCATGTTTTAAGGAAGCACATAATCGATTTCATCATCCATTTAAGGAAGCACATAATCGATTATCATCTCTATGTTATTCAAGCACACAATCGATTTTTGCATTTCTATATTCTACTCAACGGCTATATTTTTCTAAGCCTACAAATAGAAGGCTTTGCAAATCATTTTAAACACAACTCATTCTTGCATCTGAAACTCTATCATTCTTCTCATCACTCTCACTCTTTTTACACTTGCTAAAATCTTTATTTGAGAGCTTTATATTCCATATAGTTTGAGTTGTATTACTTGTGCTTCAATTTGTTTTATCTACAGTATTGAGTGTATCATCATTTTCCTTTTCATTTCTTATTTTTGGGTGTGATCCCAAGGTATTCAAGAGAGGTGATATCTCTTGGTTTTTAAGCTCTTTTACATAGGGAGGTGATATCCCGGTTTTGTGTAAAGAGGTCTTAGTTTTGGGTGTGATCCCAAGGTATTCAAGAGAGGTGATATCTCTTGGTTTTAAAGTTCTTTTACATAGGGAGGTGATATCCTGGTTTTGAGTGTAGAGGTCTTTGGTTGAAAAGGTTTCTAGCTGAACCTGTTTTAAAAGCTAGTGATTGATTAAAATCCATTGGAGTTTTCCTTGGGGACTAGACGTAGGCCTCAGGAGTGGCCGAACTAGTATAAATCTCTGTGTGTCTTCTTCTTTCCCTTTATCTCTTTTATTTTCCTCTGCAAGTCATTCTTATTCGAATTAAAAGGGTTTCTTAAGCGCTTTATTTTATTTGATCAACCTTTTTATTCAGATACTTTATTTTTAATCACCATTTTTAATTGCACAATTCACCCCCCCTCTTGTGATTTGAAGTCACTTGGTCAACACCCATGTCACCACTACCACGTCAGTAACCAGTAGTTGGCTGCCACGTGGCGCTTAATGGCAATGTGAGGGACACAGTCACTAAAAAAACAAAGAAATTTGCATAATATGAGTGTTGAACCGATTACCCCCTAATGATACACGCTCCCTCTTACCACTAGACCACAACAATACTTGATTATATGAACCGGCCTATAGATATGTGTTACATAACTGTTTATTTTGTTTATTAATAAAAATAAAAAAAATCTGCAATGTTGCAGAAGAGTCTTCATCTTCATCGTATCTTCATCTTCAAAGATGGAGAAAATCGTTGCAGAACACCAAAACGTGATTTCATCTTCTATCTCACATCTTCAACAACATCAAATTCTCTATTTCGACCAGATGCTCTCCATTTCGTTTTCTATTTCTAGATTTCGTCCTGATCCTAATTATTGCTTCCATATGGGTTTCATCCAGATCCTAATTTTATGGGTTTCAATTGATTTTTGATTTCCAGATCTTCTATTCTCGTTTTCAAATTTTCTATTTTCGTCCTATGATTCCATATCTTCAATTTTCGTTTCCAGATTTTTGGGTTTCTGGATTGTGTTTTTGTGTGTTTCAATCCCAAATTTCGATTACGTTTCTGGGATTCAATCTATTGAAGATTGAAGAAGAAAAAGAACGATAAAGAACAAAATTTTTTCGTTTTTCTGTAGATTCAAAGGTTGGGATTGAGGATTGAAGAAGAACGATTTTCTGTAGATTCGATTTTTTTCATGGGAGAGAAAGAAGAACGATTTACGATGGGCGAGAAGTAGATTGAAGATTATTTTTTATTTTTTTATTAGCTTTTATGTAATATATATTTGTAGTTGGGTTAATATATTATTTAAGCCTCTATTGTTTTAATATTTTTAACATTATGTGGCATGTAGGCGTATATCATTATATGACATGGCATACACATGTACAAGTTACATCAGCTGCCACATCATTTAACGAGAGCCACATCAGCTTTGTTTTGAACATGCATCCAGATCAGCAAAAAATAATAATAAAAAGTTTCTATTTATACTAAATGTCTGATTTTTTAAAATTAGGGGAATTAAATCTTCGAGTTTTAAAATAAGAAGACTAACATTTCAAGTTAGCGAGCAAAAAGATATTGAGAGAGTGCACCAAATGAATAGAAGAGGTCCCGAGTTCAAATCCCAGAAACTAACATTTCCCCCACACCCACTAACTGTGCCTATAAAAAAAAATAGTTAGAAGACTAAATATCTAATCTAATATTTAAATTTATAAAACTAAATAAAAGAACCAAAACAATAATTTATATAAAAATTTAAAACTACAATTGGCTAGAGGCCGCGCGAACGCAGGCCCCCTCTACCACAAATTATGATGTAGACTCCACCATTTAGGTAGACCTTAGAAAAGCACCCCTCCAAAGTGCAATGGAGGTCACTTTCCTAGGCCATGAGCCTTCTTGAGCACCCATTGACCCCATCCAGGTAAGTATGTAATCTTGAGCAACGCACTTCCCTTTTATATCTCAAGCTCCACAGTATTCTTTCTAAACTTCTCGATGTGGGACTTTTTCTAACACCGTGACTTGGGATTTTTTTGTCTCCAAGATTCAATGCTCTTGATCACCACCAGGCATATGCATACTTGTATAAACTGTGGAAGAACTCCATCGTTTCTTGCTTATATATACGCAATGATTTTGTGCTCACTATTCTCATGGGAATAAATGACTCCCTTTAGTCAAATTTGTGACCAAGTTATTGTTGTAAATCAAGTTGCTGACATATCTGTTGATCTACTTCTTCAGTCTCAATCGACCAAAGCCAACATCCATGGATCAGAAAATCATGATAATGATAACATTAAGCTTTTCTAGTCTTCATTCTTATCCTATTAATCAAATTAGTTGGATCATTGACTCTTGACTCTGGAGCTATTCTCACTCCAATGTCCTTGTTAGAGCCATATACTCTATCACTTAGAGTTCAAAGTCAGAAAGTTACCTTCTTGTAGAATTCCAGTTTTAGTTCTATTAATGAATGTTCCATTTGACCATTAGCAAATATGCATAAACTTCCTTTTCAAGCTCGTGAAAATTTTTATTAAAACCTTTTGATTTGGTTTGTTGATGATGTTTGGGGTCCCTATCATTATCCCACACATGATGGATGATTGCACAAGGTTTACTTGGCTTCATTTGATGCATGCATGCTGAGGCTTGTTCCCAGGGCTTTACACAACATGGTGAGATAGATTATATGGACATTTTTTCACCTCTCGCATAATTGACAAAAAATAATGCAAAGTTTAATAACAGGTGTAAAGCGAAATTTCGAGGTGAGACGTTTTAAAGCTGATTTTTTATTAAAATTATACTTATAATAATTACTATGTTAATTGGTATTTCATGTTATGATGTTATGATATAAATATTAGTGTAATCATGTCAATGGGTAATATTAATATTTTGTACTTTTTGACTAAATAAATACTTTGTATTTGAATAATTTATTAGTAGTTGATTGTATTTTATATAAGTTGTTGCTTTATAAGATTGTGGAAAATGGGTTAGAATGAAAGTGGTAGACGTCGTAAATTCCTATAAATTTAATAGGCTCTTAAACGAAATAAAATTTGACTGCAACACTTAGATTTCAAACCAACGACAAATTCACAATGGCAAAGTCTCAATAAACGTAATGTCTTATTATCTATTTGGCAAAAATGAAGATGCATTTTATAATATCAATAATGATGGATTTAAAATATAACAAGATTAATTGTAGATACAAATCATAGCATATAATTTCATGTATAGAATAGTTTTATAGATCAAGAATTGCGTACCTGAAATGTTGAACGTTGAAAAATACTCTTTATCGAGACCTCCACCGACTCAACTTGGCTATGTTGGGGAAACAAGATTAGAACTTCATCACCAACCCGATTACTATTGTGACACAGTTCTTCAAAGCTAAATACTTCCTTAGAAGTGACTTTATGGGATCGGCCTTAGGGTATAATCCTAGTTACACTTGGCATAGTATTTGGTCCTCACAAAATATAGGTATGTGGCGCATCTTCTGGTTACCAAATAAGGGAAATTCTAAAATCCAAACGTAGAGTTCTAACTAATTCAATCTAGTGGGAGAATTCTCTGATTGATGAAAATAGTGGGATATGGAATGATACTGCTCATGCCTTGACACGACCATCTGTGTCCTATGCTCCTCACAGTTCCTTTAGCTATATTCCCAGTTATATTTTGAACTCTATTTGAATGATATGCAGTGATTTGGTTGATGTAAAAAAATATACTATTATATTAAAAATATTCTTAGAGTTTGATTTAGTATCTCTAAATATACATCCGGGGGAGTCTCGGCGCCAAGTCTCCCACCAAGCTCCCCTCCCTTTTTTTTTCATTTTTTTTTGTTTCTTTTATCCTTTTCCCCTTTTCTTCTTTTTTTCTTTATACACTACTAGAAAAATTGGTTTTAGAGAGGGATTTTTGAGGTGGACAATTAAGGGATTTAGTGACGAAAATCATAATTCACACCAACTTAAGTCAAATACATGTTGGCGACGAGATTAATGAGGAAAAATATCCCTCTCTAAAATTTTTGTCACAAAATGAGTAAAATACGGTTAGAGACGGATTTTTAAGAGAGAACGCGTTCCTCACTAAAGTACGTCGTCGCTAAATCCCTCACTAACGAAAGTCCCTCGCTAAATCCCTCGCAAAAACATTTTCAACCAAATTTCCCACCATCGTTTTTATCCTCCCTCCAAAAACAAATCCCTAATTTTTCTAAAACATTAACACTCTCCCTCCACGTTCTCCAAAACAAATCCCTTATTCTCCCAAAACCAAACAAAACCCTTTTCAGATTCTTCCACTCTCCAAAAACAAAACCCTTTCCATTTCTGAATCCAAGACTACAACATGAATCCCTTCCATTTTGTGTGCTTGTTTCCTGTTTCCCCATTCCTTTAACACTGAGAAACCCATTCCATTTGAGTCAAATAAACCCCTTCCACGATTCTCCCATCTCGCATTACAGTCGCAAGGTTCTCCTTTCTTGTCTCCTGTCTCTCGCTCGCGCTCTAGTCGCAAGGAAACAGAACGCCAAGCAAGAAGCGCTCTCAGACTTCAACAATGAAACGCCGCCACTGCAAGGCTCGGCCTTTTAAATCAAGCGTCCCCCCTCTCTGTTGTGCGATTCATATGCTTTAGGGTTCGATGTGGGAAAATGGGTTATAGCTATGCAATGTATAGAATAGTCAGCTCTGGAAGAGAAACGAAGGCAATAACCAAGGAAAGGGGTTACGAATACAGAGCTACGAAGAAAGGGGTTACATTCTCCATCCCCTTTTGGTTTTCTCCCTCAAATCCAGGTATTTCTTTACTGTACTGAGTTGTGATTAAGGGGAGTTTTTTGTCCCCATTTTTGGTTTGCATTTTGGCTGTTGTGAGTTGCGATTTTTGCTTTATTGGGCATTTTTTACTTTTAGTTTAGATTTTAACCCTTAAAGTTCAACCCGTACAACGATTCTTGAAGTCAATGTCTTCAATACATGCTTCCCTTTGATTTTATCTGTGTTTAACACTTTGGTGGTAGGTTTTTGGTTGTTACTTGAGAGCATAACTGCTGCTACATGCATCAAAATCGCATTTCTTAGCTGATTGGGTCATTAATATTGGCTTTACTGTCATTGATTAATTTTAAGCATTCCAAATTCAAGTCCAAATGAACATGTAGGGATACTATATTTCTAGCAGTTCAATCTGTTTCACTTCTTTGTTGGAGTTTTTCTAATACATGGCCACTTGGTACATTCTTATATGCATGCACTTTGTGGGACAGTTATGCTGAAAATATGCATGCATTTCTTGAGCAACACCAAGGTGATGGTATTGTTATCGTAGTCATACGGATGCGTAAGATTAATGTGTGGAATGGTAATTATCTCAATTCTTGATCTAAAAGTTAATTTTGATTTACTTATGCTTAATTATGATATATGTTATATTATATATTTGGTTCAACTTAACTGACGAGAACAATTTATGTAGGTACGGTGGGTATCCCAAATGTCCGGCAAAAATTATAGTGTCTCTTGAAGATGATTTAATGCATACCTCTTATATGAATATTTCTGATTTAATGGACGTTCAAGAGGTTTGTTTAAATATTCATAATGTTGTTTTTTGCATCCTTATTAAACATCTTAGATTAGTATTCACTTTCTCATTTTTTTTAACTTCTTCACAGGCATGTTCTCTTACTGTCCTTGCAAAAGGCATAAGCTTTAACTTAAACAAAGGGTTGTATTTCGACTCATGCAAAAAATGTTATCTGGGAGTTACTACAATTGGGGAGAAGAATTAGTGTGAAAGGTGTAGTGACTTTGTTGTTGCTGTTCCAAGGTATGATTTTTCAGTTTGCATTTTGATACTAATGACTCTAAAGTATTCTGCCTTTGCTAATCTGTTGCTTTTGGTTCTTTTTTAGGTTTAAGCTGCTAAAGTATTCTGCATTTTGATACTAATGACTCTAAGGTGTAGTGACTTTGTTGTTCTCTCTTTGATGTTATTCTTTTTACATTACCATTTACTATCCATTTTTCATGTATTAAACAAGGTCTGTTGCTCAGTCTCTTTTGCATTCTTCTTTAACAGTTTTGATTATGTTTGAGTTTTCATTCTTTTTTTCCTTTCTTCATTTTGGTCCAAACAAACCCTGTATCGCGTTTGTGTAAATTTCTCCCCATAATCGTTTCCTTAAAATTTATCGCTCTTCAATCATGGCTTTGATCTATTCTAGATCTCGTTATAGTTTCGATTTCCTCCTTGAGTATTGAATAGTAGGAGAAAAGGATGAGACAAGCTGCGGGGAGATCTAGTTTTGTGCAGGATCTTGATGAAGGATATCTCCAGTGGGATAAACGGTTATTTGACAATTGATGTTTGCCTAATTGAGTTATTATGTTCTATAGGGCTTTTAGATCAAGTTGTATGGAGCATTCCTTACATGGCTAAGGAATTATTCTCACCATTTCAAGAATTTGGATAAGCTGGTGAAGAGAATAGACACAGATATCTTATCAAAATTAGACGGTTCTTCCAAGGCCGGCTTGTCAACTAAAAGGTGAGTTTGGATTTTGAGAAATATGTCCTTTTCAGTTTTCTATGAAATCTGGGAATGCAACCCTTAATATAACTCTGAGAGTTAATGCTTGAAATTTTTCAATCAGGCCATTATGTAATTATAAGTTATAACTTATAAGAGTTCAAAACTGTTATTACTTGACACTATCATTTAATTATATGGCAGTGCATGGTTGAGTGATGGTGCAAAATCACATCAATTTTTTTGTTATAATGCTTGTTATTACTTATTACTTATTTATTAGTACTAGATTATTAAGTGATGAGCTAATTTTTAATGTGATTAAATATTTTGAAGGATCTATGGCTAGCTTCCTGTTTTTTTCTTAATTGCCTTTGTATTTGTTTCATTTGGTGTGGTTGTGTTGACCATTGTGGCACTCCCTATGTATTAAGGGTGTGTTTGGGAGGGGGTTTTGCGAGGGAAAGGGAGGTGAGAGCTTGAAAAAGATTAGTTTATATCTTAATAAGTATTTAAGATTTCAAATAATTAAAAGAAGAAGTTGATAGATATAAATATAACATTTTTAATCACACTTGATTTATGTTAAGAAACATTTTATAGCTTCCTCAATTCTAAATTGAAAAATATGCCCTCTCCTCCCTTCCCCTCCCAAAACCCCCTCCCAAACATACCCTAAGGGTTTTTGTGATATGAACTGAGAGCCTATCCGCATAATTGTTTTTTCTCTTGATTTCTTTACAGTTCAGAAACTAGTGAGAGAACACGACCAGAGACATCTGAACCTGTTGCTGGATATTGTGAACCTGCTGGTTCTTATGATCATCCTTCCGGGTAAGGATTTCCTGATTTGTATTGGTATTTTAGTTTCACTGCGTCATAGAAATCTGTTGAACACATTTTGATGCTGCTTAGTGGTCTGATTGACAAATCTGTGATTTTATACTGCTCTACTGATGGCTATTTTGTGGGTCTAAATTGAACAACCCGTTTTGTATAGAAAACCAAATTTTTTAACCCAGTTAATGCCTAAAACTTGACATCTGACTCCATGGCCCAATGGATAAGGCGTTGATCTACGGAACCAGAGATTCTGGGTTCGATCCCCAGTGGAGTCCTTTTTAATCACATTGAGAAACACGTACTTTTAAGAAATTTGTATAACTTTCAAGTTTAATGAATTGGTGAAATTTTGTGTTTGTAGTACTTTTAAGTTTAGTGATGGATTTTTCCATCTATTAGTGACGGATTTTTCCCTCCCTTCACTAATAGAAAGGGAATTTTTCCCTCTCTATTAGCGAAGGATTTTTCCCTCTCTATTAAAGATGGAAAAATCCGTCACTAATAGAGAGAGATTTTTTCCCTCTCTATTAGCGACGGATTCTCAAAATCCCTCGCTAAAAATTTAATGACGCCAAAATTAGTTACGAATCTGGGTTCGTCACAAATTTCGTCGCTAAAATCGTTAGTGACGGATTTTTGTGGGTTTAGTGACGGATTTGCTCCCTCTCTAATTTTGATTTTTTTTTGTAGTGATATTTTTTAGGTAATTTTGAGTCTAGAAAAAATTGAAATTTTTTAATATGCGAAGTTTGTTCATTCATAACTAGATTGGTGAAAAGGAAAATTAATTTCGTGGCAAATTACGTAAAGTGTGATGCTTGCCAGTGTTTTTTAGGGTATTTTAAGATATGGAAAAAAATTTAATTGTTCAAATACGTGAAGTTTGTTCCTACATAATCGAATTCGTCGAAAAGAAAATTAATTTCGTGACAAATTGTGTGAAGTGTGATGTTAGACAATATGGTGTGGGGTACTTTAAGATCTGGAAAAAAATTAAGTACGCAAAGTTTGTTACTCGATAATTAATTTTATTAAAAAAAATTAATAAAATATGATGCTAAAGAGTGTGTTTTGGGTGCTTTAATTAGGATTAAAAAAATAGATATACAAATACATGGAGTTCGTTCTTGAAAAATTGGTTTGGTCATACCAAAAATTAATTTTTTGGTGCGTTTTGGGTTACCTTAGCGTTCGACAAAAATTTTAATAGTTCAAATACGCAAAGTTTGTTTAAAAAATAATTCCGTGACAAAATACGTAAAGTACGACGCTAAATAGTGTTTGTGGGTACTTTTGCGTTTGGAAAATATTACTATTCAAATACTAAAAGTTTGTTACTCGATAACTGATTTAAAAATCAATTTATTTTTTTTACTTCTTCTCTTTATATTCTTTAGGACCATATTTTTCTGGATTTTAAAAAAATAATTTAAAGATGCTTCGGAAAAAAAGAATTTAAAGACCATATTCATTCAATTTTGTATAGTTGCTTCCATTTTATTGGTGATTCTCATCCAACCCTGCATGATACCCACGTTTTTTCACTTTCTAATTGTGTTGTCTTCTTTCTTCCTAATTATGAGTTAGATTTTTATATTTACATTTGATGAATATGAATTATGTTATTAAATTTTTTTAGACTTTTTCTTCTTATTGCCTATATATGTTTAATTTTAATGTGTTTGTTAATTAAAAATGATATTTTTAATTATGATTTACATTGTCACATACTTCTACAATATATAATTAATTTTATTTCCACTCATACAATGTTATAATATTTATGTGTTAAATGAAGCTTTTATCCCCCCCCCACCCATTTTCTTTCTTTTTTTTTTCTTATTTTCATTTTCAACCCCCTTTTTTTCATATTTTCATTTTTAAGAGTACATTAAAATATAGGTGAAGTTTGTGCTAAGTAGTGAAGATGAAAATACACAAATTATATATATTAACATTCAAATATGCAAAGTTTGTGTCTCGGTAATCGATTTGGTTAGGTGAAAAAAATATAATTTCGTGATAAAATATGTAAAGTGTGATGCTAAATAGTGTGTTTTGAGGTACTTTAGTGTTGGAAAAAAATTAACCGTTTAAATGCTCAACATTTAGTCCTCAATATCGGAAAAAAATTAACCGTTTGAATGCGCAAAATTTGTTTTGGTGAAAAAAATAATCAAAACAAAATATGTAAAGTCTGATGCTAAGTAGTATGTTTTTTTATACTTTAGTGTTCACAAAAAAAATTAACCGTTCAAATGCTTAACGTTCAGTGCTCAATATCAAAAAAAAAAATTAATTGTTTGAATGCGCAAAATTTGTTTTGGTGAAAACAAAATCAAAACAAAATATGTAAAGTTCAATGCTAAGTAGTGTGCTTTTTTATACTTTAGTGTTCGTAAAAAAATTCATCTATTCAAATATGTTATGTAATGTGTTTTTCTGTGAAATCTTATGTAATGTGATAATGCGTTAAACTAAAGTTATTTGATTATCATTTGTTGTCTATATTTTAATGGATCAATTTCATTTGTGTGCTGATTTTAAAAAAAATTTAACTGTTTCAATTACTTATGTTTGAATTATAAATTACTATGCTACATTATTTCCATGGACTGTTACTTATGTTTGAATTATAAATTCCAGTTAATTTGTGTGCTGATTTTTAATTTATCAATCAAATTTTAATATCACAACAATTAAGTACTCGCTAAGTTTTGGCCCCGTGCATCGCACGGGTCCCGACGCTAGTATATAGAAATAGAAATGTATATTTGTTGAAGAAAAATTATATTAAAAATCTTCTTAGATTTTGATTTAGTATATATAGAAATAGATATGAATATAAATAAAATAAATAAGATATTAATGTATTATTTTGATGATATTCTTATTTTTTATTTGTATTTATTGGACCTGTGCTATTTTCTTCTTCTTTATAACGGATCTATGCTTGGTGGATTATTCTGATACAACATTAGCATCATCAAAAACTAAAAATGCATTGCATGCAAAAGGAAATGAGATGCAAATAATAAATGAGATGCAAAATTACAACTCCCTACCCCAAACTTAAATACTTACATTGTCCTCAATATAAATAATTTAGTTGAAGTAGGAATGAAAGGGAAAGACCTCAATGTGACCAATTTATTCAAAGCAAGAAACAAATAAAAAGATGATAAACCACCTGGAGTGATAATTAGTTACTATTCTGGAGTGATTAATAATCCACCTTCTCCGGCAGTTGAGCAATGAGGTTGATTGAGCTGCAAATTATCAAAATATCCAAAAAAAAAAAGTTTACCATTTCATTATTAAAAACACATGCTAATTTTACCATTTCATTATTACAAAAGTGCGCTAAAATTTGAGACCAAATTCGACATTAAAATTTTTACCAGACAATGAATGTTAACTCTTTTTTTTCTCGATAAGCAGTGATTTCATTGATAGGAGTACTAAGCGTGCTCAAACCAAATACAAAAGAACATCTCAACAATTGTTAATACACAGAAAAACATTAGTCCACCGCGTGGAAGAGGGATAGCTAGAGCGTCTACCCACTATATATAAACTAGGCCCAAGATAAACATTTGATATGAGCCATAATAGAATCCAAATTGATTGCCTCCCCTCTAAAAAGAAGATTGTTACGAGCTAACCAGATACAACAACATGTTGCCAGCCACAAAATATACTTCACCTTATGCGCCTTTTTCCCTTTGCGCAACTCGCCAAACCCAAAAAAATGAGATACCAAATCAGTCGGCCTAGGAGGTTGGGTGTTCAACCACAAACCGATACTACACCATACCTCGCGAGCTATCCTGGAATGCAAAAATAAATGTTGCAATTCCTCACCCTCCTCACTGCACATCGGGCAAACAACTGCCTCAGTAGAAGATATCACATGACCGCGAAGTAACATCGCACGCACATAGTGAGAATTATTGAACATCCTCCAACTGAAAATAATGACTTTTGAAGGGATAGATGTGCTCCAAAAGTCGCTAAAAGCTCCGCTAACCTTGCTACCAGCAACAGAATTAAGAGCAGCCGAAACAACGTAATCTTACACAAGAGCTTACAGAAAAGTTCTTTGAAGCTTCCAAAACCGAAATCTAAAAATCTTCTTTACCATACTCAATGTTCAGTTTAGAAACAATAGAAGACAAGGTGCGTGCCTCCTCCAAAATGTTTTGGTTAACCAAATCACTCCACAGGAAACTCCAATTCCACACACTATTGATCCAACCTCCTATTTCGTTTAGTACTAAAGATTGGTTAGGACAAACTGCAAATAGGTTTGGGAAATCCTCCTATTTGATTAATTGATTACTTTTATTGAATGAAAGTATGCATTTTATTGAGTTATGAGATTGTGTGATTCCTTAGAATGATCTCTTAATTGGGAATTGAGGATTAGTGTCTATTAGTATAATGTCGGAGAATGGGAGGTGTAAGTAGAATATTGAACATCAAGTCCAACCCAAATGCACTTCAGTCCTTTTGTTTTAAAATTCCAGCTGAAAGTACTAAAAGGGAAATGTAACATCCTGAATTTTTAAAGACTCGTATTATGATGCCGGAGACCGATTAATTATTTATGGGAATAATTGGTCGTGTCTCCGAGATTTATAGTCGAGGAAATTGTCAAATAAATCCTATTCTATGATTAGTTATGGCTCAGTCATGGTTAACTTAAGTATTTAAGCTGAAGGGCGAAATTGGAATTTCACACCCTCGGTATATATATATATATACCCTTAAATCTGAAACTTCAGCCACTTAGCCATTTCATAAAATTCCAGAAGAAAGAAAAGCTGAAGGATAGAGAGGGAGGGGTCGCAAGCTTCAAGGGAGGAGGAAGGCTCCAACTGAAGATCTCCATTGCATGTAAGAACTCTCACTCCCATCCTACTCCAAATTCGATTCTCTTTCCATTGAACCCATTTTCAGCCTCTGATTCTTCTCCTATCTCTTGGTTCCATTTTCGGGTTTGGGTCTTCAATGTTGAAGGAGGTGGAATTCTGAACTCTACTGTTATTGCATGTTGCTGTGTTGATGCCCAAGGAGGAGTGCAACGTCCAAACTCGAAATTGGTGGTAGGATTCAAGCTTGGATTGGTGTTCAGCTGCTGCCCAGTTTCTGTGTTGAAGGGTAGCTGAAGCTTGCTCTAGTTGGTGCCCTTCGGCTCTTGCTCGTGTGTCTCGTGTATCGGCTATTTCGCATTTCTATTGAAGCTTCAAGTGAAATCGTCATCACGGTGAGTTCTACTCACGATAGGGCATTTTGATTTTCTGAACTTGTTTTCGATATGGAATCCCTTGGTCACATTTTCTGTTTTCAAAAGTCTTAGAACCGAAAAGCGTTTTTAAGTCAAAACGGTGTTTTACGGTTTATTGAGAATTTTAATGAATCATTGAAATGAAACACTTTATATATATTCTGGAATAGTTGGAAATTTTCTGGATTTCTGGTGATTGAAATTAGAAATCGAATTGGACGAGAACGGAGAGCGAAGATGGGAAAAATGTGAAATTCTGGTAACAGACACAGGTCGCACGGACCGTGCGCCCCTGGGCACGGATCGTGCGCCTGCTTCGGGTTGGAAGTATTGGAAACAGAACGGGTCGCATGGGCCGTGCGCCCCTGGGCACGGATCGTGCGTTTCCTTCTGGTAGATGGGTCCTGAGTAGTGCACCACGCACGGGTCGTGCGCCCCTGGGCACGGGTCGTGCGTGTGGTTCTGTTACCGGCTTCCGTTTTCTCGTTTTGTTGCTCCGTTTGATCCCGAACCTTTTCTAATTTCTTTCTCAACCATTCAAAAAGGGATTGCCTCACTGAAAACCTTATTTCGAACTTGTTCAACTCATGATTTTGAAAAGAAGTTGAAAGGCATATTGATCGAAAAACCGTAACCCTAGTATACGTGTGGGTACACCGTCTGATGGATGGACTGAATATATATTTATATATATGTCAACTGTATATGATTATAATGCCGGATGTTTTTAGATTCATTAAAACGGGTTATAAGTCAATAATACATTACAATATGATTATAATGCCGGATGTTTATGAATTCATCAAAACGGGTTATAGATCGATAAGATATAACTTATCTAAAAGATTATATGATTGATCCTTTGGTGATCGGAAAGATATATATTATCTAACTCTCGAGAACTTGATGCGTATTGTCATACGTATTGCGTTGGGTGACGACCTGACAAGTAGCATACTAGGGAGGGTAGTCATGACCCCTTATCTAGGCCCTGAATGTGTTTTGGCGTGGTCAACTCACGGGTTGCCGGGATTAGCAGTTGTGCAGTCGGCTTGTGCTAAGTTATTGATTATAAGTTAACATTGCCGGGATTAGCAGTTGTGCAGTCGGCAGATGTTAAGCTATAGCTACCGGGATTAGCAGTTGTGCAGTCGGTTGAGCTAAGCTATTAAAAACATAAATGAGAACACGATTTGCTTGGCATTTCGATTATAGCTAATGGTAGCTAATTAAACATTGTTAACGGTTTAATAATTGAACCGAGTGTCAGTGAGGGGGCACGGTAGGACTCACTGAGATAATGTTATCTCACCCTATCCATATTTGTTGTTTTTCAGAGAAGCAGGAAAAAAGGAAGACTATTGTGCACGAGTAGTTGATATACTCTTGGAGGTGCTGAAGACTTAGTCATTTGATCATTTGTTCTTTTGTTGTCCTAATTGGTTGTATAAACTTGTATTGATTATGAGTTATATGAACCGTTTATGTTTCTGTTTGGTATTTGGACTTGGATATTGTAATCCACTCGGTATGGAACCGATAAACTTCTATTTTATGAAGTAATGTTATTTCCGATTATGTTTTATTTCGGAAAAAGTTTGTATGTCCAAAACTTAAACAGGAACTGTGTCCTCTGAATTTTCCGCATCTGTGCACTTTTGGTGTTTCTACATGTTCGAAATACCGGGGTGTTTCAGGAAACATCCCTCTCTTTGATCTCCCATTATTCTGTTTTGAGAGAGTGTTTTAGAGAGGGAGAGTTCTAGAATGTGAAGGAAAAAGAGAGACCTTGAATGTGAGAACAAATCTTCGTCTTCAACTATCAATATCTCTACAAACCCCAAAGCTACTTAGCTATTGCCTCTCCTCATTCTCTTTTTCAGTTTTATATGCATCTTTCATCTCTTATCCCAAAATGTAGAACTAAACACAAATCAGCCCACAAAACCCCCCAAAGAGAAAAATTAGAGAAAACTTCAAATTCCTCTTAAATCACCTTGCATGTGATGGTTGAAGCTTAGATTGGAGTCTTGGGTGTTGAACCAATGTCAAATACTCTTTCTTTTGTATGATAACAAATTACAATCTGTTTACTAATGGTTATAGTTGAACCAAAGCACAGGGCATGAACCAAAGCCAGGGTGTAACATCCCCAAAATAATTAACCAGATTATTTGGATGTTACCCCCAATTCATTTATTTTAGTACTTGATTGATAAATTTATTGAGTGCTAAAATTTATTATCGGTTGTCATAGGATCGTTAACCGGATAATACAAAATAAGGGGAATTTGATAATGAAATAAGAGGTTAAGGGCAATATGGTCATTTGACCATATTACCACTTAATATAAGAAAAGAAGAGAAAAGAGAATCAAGAAAGAAAGAAAGGAATCGAAGAAGAGAAGAGAAAAGAAGAAGAAAGGAGAAAGAAGAGAAGGAGAAGAAGAAGGGCCTTCACCACAACCCAAACCCCAAGTTCATCATCATCATCATCATCATCATCATCATCATCATCATCATCATCGTCTTTCCATTGGCTTCCATTCCCTATAACTTTGGTGAGCTTATTTTCTTTTTCCCCTCCTCTTTGACTTTCGATTTTGAGAGCTTGAGTGGGGATGATTTTGAATTTGATGGTGATTTTGATGCTTAGGAGTGATTAGAAGCGACCCTAAGGCGGATTCAACGCGGATTGAAGCTCGATTCGGAGTTGGAAGCGAATTGGTGATTCTAGGGTTCGTTTTGGGGATTTTGAGGAGTTTAGGATTTCGGTCCAACCGTTGCTCTCGCGTCAAGGGTGAGTTTTACTCACGTTTAGGTTAATTTCGTTTGGAAATGAATTTTATGTTGATTGGTTTCGAAAGATTTTGAGTCGAAAACCGTTATTTTGAAATATACCACGTTTTGATAAAATTCGTATATGTTGAGTTTTTGATTGATTTGATTGATTGTTTGATGTTGATTGGATGTGTTTTGATGTGGTTTTGGACTGTTTTTAAGTTACAAAGGTCATGGAATGTCTCGGCGCCGTTTAGAAAGCGAAACGACACAAAACCGAGTTTTAGAAAGTTGTTTTTATGCATTTCCAAGACCCATTGCGTCACAATCATCCCCCATCGCGTCGCGAACCTTCACGAATTTCACAGGGCAAAGTTTCTGACACTTTTTGCGTCGCGGCAGAGCCTGTTCGCGTCGCGACCCTGTGCTGTTTTTCAGCAACGATACGCTGACTTTGTCTTCGCAATAACTTTTGATCCGGGAACCCGATTGATGTGTTCTCAGGTGCGTTTGAAAGCTTATTCAAAGACCTAAATAAATATACAATTTAAATTGTATAATGGAGTGTTTTTAAAGTTATCAATTGTTTCGAAAAACCAAACAATAGAACACGCGTGAGGACATGTTTTATCGAAAAGAAAACCGGTCTATGATTCACGATATATTTATTATATCAAATATAGGAGTCAGCCAAATGCGGGTGGATATAGAAATTATATTGAGTTTAGTAGCCGGCCCAATGCGGGTGGATATATATTTATATTATATCGAATGTGGGTGACGACCCACGAGGTTAACATACTAGGCGAGGAAGTCATGATCCTTTACCCTAGGCCCGTATACCATTAGGGAAATTACTATTGGTAAGGGGGTTCACCGGGATTAGCAGTGTGTGCAGTCGGTGTCGTACTAAGTCAGGATTTTATCACACGGTTCACCGGGATTAGAAGTGTGTGCAGTCGGTGTCGTGTTAAAATTAAAAGGATTCTTAATTGGACCGAGAGCGTAGATAGGGGTCTCGGTAGAACTCACTGAGATTGTGTCTCATTATTTATATGTTGTTGTTTTACAGAGAAACAGGGAAAGTGGAGATCCAAGAGGCACTGGTAGGTTGTACTCGGATGGTTGCTGAAGACTTAGCTTTTATGCTTAAGTTTATGTTTTCCCTTGTTAGCTATGTATCACGACATTATGACTTTAACTGTTGTAAAAGTTATATACTTATTTCCGCGCTTTCTTGCATGATATCGAACACTAAATGTAGCTGATGTTGATGGTCAGCGAACCGTTGTGGTTTTAACTATGTTTAAAACTGTTTTGGTATTATTCAGCGAGAAATTTATAGTGGTGTTCAGTATCTAGACAGGAAATAATATCTCTGATGTATTAGGGATGGTGCACTTAGGCATTTCTACTCGTTAGAAATACTGGGGTGTTACACAGGGCATGAACCAAAGCGCTTGACATGATATCTTAAAGTGTAGCAACTCGGAGGAGAAGCTACTCAAGCGTTCAAGACTTATGTGTTATTTTGCTTTCCATAGGACGCGTGTAAGATCCAGTCACTTCAACCTTATGACTTTTGTAGTTGAGAGATGATCTTTTAAAATTGAGCTAAGCTTGGTAAAATCTTTTATATAAAAGCAAATAGGTTAGACACAAATAATGAATTGTTGTTTTTTAAAGAAAATAGACTCATGGCTTAGTGTTTTAAAAGAACTTGTTTTTTAGGTAAAGAATCTATTCTTGTTTTGGTCTTTAAAGCAAGAAATCGATTTCTCACTTCCTAGTGTAAAGCCAAGAATCGATTTGTGGCTTGACTGTTTTTAAAAGAACTTGTTTTGGAAAGAAAACGATCGATTGATGACTTTGTGCTTTTAAAGTGGAAAATTGATTTCTAGCCTATTATTTTTAAGCAAGCAATCGATTGTTTCCTTGTTTTATGAACTTGTTTGTAAAAACACACAATCGATTTTTGAGCTTGTTTATGGAAGAACAAAATCGATTATGTACCTTTGTTCTTGAAGGTATTGTTTTCTTAAAGTACATAATCGATCATGGTCTTAATTTTTAAAGCAAAAAATCGATTATGGTCTTGTTTCTTTTTAATTACATAATCGATTCTCTCACTTAGTTTTAGAAGCAAACAATCGATCATTCACTTATGAAGTTGTTCTCTTTTTGAAGCAAAGAATCAATTGTCACGCTAAGTGATTTTAAGCAAACAATCGATTCTTCACTTGTTAGAATTGTTCCAACGGTCTTATTTTTTACAAACTCTATAAATAGGCTTAGGGTTTCTCACGAAAAAAATAGAGAGCAGACAACCCAAATATTCACAGAGAAAAATCGTAAAACCCTACTGCACTTTTATTCTTCACATTTTTCATCACTGGGTAGGTTGGAAATCACGCTGATCCAAATCTCTCCTCTCTCTCAACTACATCATTGTCATATGCTTGAGTGATTGGATCCTAGTTCTCAATTGTAAACATCTATATTTGATTGTTGTGAAATCCTGAGAAGTTGTCTTGGGTAATTCACTCAGTGAGATTGAATTGTAGTGAAATCCTTAGCGGGGAGCTTGGGTTCTCAATTTGGGAAAATTGAGATTGGTGAGATAGCTATACAGGATTTGCTTGCTTGTAAGACATTGAAGAAGTTATTCTCTTATAGTGGTTATTATCAAGTCCGAAGGTTGCAAAGCCGGAGGCCGAGGACGTAGGACTTTTTATCCCGAAACTCGTAAAAATCACGGTGTATTTCTTTTCCTTATCTTTACATTGCATTTCCCTTATAATTGTTAATTGTTATTGCATTTGATATTATTGTGCTTAGATATCATTATCATTGTAATTGTTTCTGCCTATTGTTATAGCTTGCATAGTTGTTGCATATAGTTTAAATCCTTTTTTTCGCATTCGATTTAAACAAGCATCTTCAATTGGGGAAAATCGATTTCTAGCCTATTATTTATAAGGCACACAATCGATTGTGCAACTGATTTTGGAAGCAAAGAATCGATTGTGCACTTCTCTTTGGAAGCAAGCAATCGATTGTTGACTTCCTTTTTTAAGCAAGCAATCGATTGTTGACTTGCTTTTGGAAGCAAGAAATCGATTATATTTATGTTTTTTAAAAGATTTCATTTTTAGCATATAACCTTATTCACCCCCTCTAAGGTTATCATATAGTCCAACATTGGGGAGTTGCATGTGGGTTAGGAACATTCAATGGTGGAGTCATGTAGATGGCATTCTTGTTTTGGGAGTGTTAGAGTTCAACTTAGCTTGAGAAGAGGAGAACCTAGCTAGAGTTGGTGTCCAAGAAGTTGTGTTAGTGAGAAGATTTGTAAAGTGAGTTTCCTCTTTCCCCAACTCTCTTTACATTTAGGGTTTTGGAAACCTTTGTTGTTTCTACCCATATTGTTCTGAAAAGATGGTGTTTGGATTGTTTGAAGTTCCTACCTACCTAATGGCTTAATTGGGTTTTGAAGCTTGTAGCTCAAATTGGGTAGAGTTTGGGATAATGAAGTTGGATGATTTGAAATGTTTGTTATTTATGTTTTGTACATGCTTGTGTTGTAAATGATTGAAATTTGATGTTTAAAGTGATTGTATGGAGGTTAGGGTAGGTTAGGAGCACTTAGAATTGAGATAGAAACACAAAAGCAGCATTTTTGCACACAGATGCAAAAACACGGTCGTGTTTGAAAAACACAGGCACCCGCGTTTCTTTCTGTGTAACAGTGAATTTTCTGTAGCCTTCCAATGTGTTTCATTCATAACTTTTGATCCAGAACTCCGATTTAGGTGTTCTTGGATGCATTGGAAAGATAAGGAAAAGTTCTACAATTATAAATAAACCCTGAATTGTGTTTCTATTTTTATTCTAAAAGTTCTCTCAAACTATCCTAATCCATAAGGCTTGATATGCTTGGTTGTGATATTAATTGTGCACAAAATTATCCTTCATCGAGACTATGTAAGGAAAGAACTATACTATTATATATATATATATATATATATATATATATATATATATATATATATATATATATATATATATATATAAAATGAATTAAAGAATGGTTAATGTGCTTGGGAGGGGTGTCATGAACCTACACTCAAGGCCCAGAGGTTTCACTCAACAAAATGTTCAATGCAGGTTTCCCAACGGTACGTTAATAGCATTTAGATATGTAAGACTATGACGGCAAGGGGATGCATTCTCGGTAATAAGATTAAAAGATATGCAGAGTATATTATAGTGAGTAGTCTCGAAGGAATTCATTGAGATTTTCATAATCTCACCCTTTATTTATGTATTGATTTACAGATAAGCAGGTGAATAAAGTTGAAGGCAGAGGAAAGGAAAAAGGCTCCTTGAGCTCTATATGTGTTGAAGTTTTCTCAAGGACTCTTAGAATGATGCATTGTGATTATGTATGAATGTATTAAGGATTTCATTAGTCCCAAGACATGGTGTTTCTTTTATTTTGCAATTAGGACATAGGCACTAAGTGAAATTAAGTGAATATATAGTACTTTAATCGAAACTCATAAGTTGTGTAACTCTGATTGGTTACTAAATTGTAATATGCTAGATTTTATTCACGAGTAAAATTTAGGATGTTACACATCTTCTCATCAATCCCTTCAAACTAAATTACAAACTAAAATTAAAATGAAAACCATAACTTCAAACATAAATTAAGTTGAATGTGATTGAGACCTAAAGAAGACACAAGCAAGATAGAAGAAGAATTTGGACATTCACGTTTACGTTCGACACCTCCTTTCTCAAATCAGACAAAGAGGTTCATTTTTGATCAAAAAAAGATAAATAGGTTCATTCAAGAAAGGAAGCGAGAGAGAACGTTTTAGGCTTCACGAAGAGTGAGTTCATCCAACCAAAGAATCACCACAACAAAAAAGACGAGAAAAGAGGTTTTGATAGCAATAACATACAGAAGAACCAAGAACACTTTTTTTTTTCTGGATTTTTGTTTCCAGATCCAAGAACACATATTTTTTCTGGGTTTTTGTTCCAGATCAATTTCCAGATTCTTCGGAGTTTCGAGCTCCAGGTTCTTCTGAGTTTCGAGATGAATGTGTTTCTGGGTTTTGATTCTTCTAGGTTTCGATTTGGAGACCGTGGAAGAACGTTGTTTATACTGATTCTTGCTTTGATTCTTCTGGGTTTCGGAGATGAGAGAAGAGAGATGGAACGCTGGATGAGAGATGAGAGGTACCAAGAAAACCCCCATGAGAGGCAACGAAGCAGATGAGAGAAACGAGATGGAATGATGGAAGGATGGATGAAGAAGATGGAACGTTGCCTTCAATCTTTTCTGGAACGCCGACTTCAAACTTCAATCTGCTTAAATATATGTTACCCCCTGCAAATATGCTCATTATCCAGTCCCCTGTAAAAAAAACTCTTAAAAAAACCTTGGAAATATAAAGTGTTTCTAATTAGACCCCTCCGTTAACTTTCTTAAAAAAACTGATGTGGCAAACGGAGATGACATCGTCAATGACGTCACTGCCACGTGTCACCATATTTGGGAGTGAAGAAGAAAAAGAACGATAAAAAACAGAATTCGATTTTTGTAGATTCAAAGGTTGGGATTGAGAATTGAAGAAGAAGAAGAACGATTTTCTGTAGATTCAATTTTTTTCAAGGGTGAGAAGAAGAAGAAGAAGAAGAAGAAGAAGAAGAAGAAGAAGAAGAAGAAGAAGAATGATTTTGAGGTAGTACTCAATTTAGTCCCTGACTTTTCAAAAATGTTTAATTTGGTCCCTGACTTTTCACATATGTCAATTTAGTCCTCAGTATTTACAAATGTGTGTCAATTTGGTCCTTTTGTCAACCATGATTAGTTACAAAGCTGATGTGGCAAATGTCAGGGACCAAATTGACACTACCAAAAAATTAAAAATCCATGTCAGCATGCCACGTCACACAAATGTCGGGGACTAAATTGATACTTATTTAAAAAATATTAGTTTGTTACGAGGACCAAATTGATATTAAGTTGTATAAGTCAAGGACCAAATTGATACTAAGTTACATAAGTCAGAGACTTAATTGATACTAAGTTACATAAGTCAGAGACCAAATTGATATCTAGTAAAAAAATCAATGAACAAAGTGCTACTACTTTTTTTCAGTCATATACGGTAATGTTTCAACTTTCAACCATGTTTATGATTCTATTTCTACATTCAACCATGCATATATTACATTAAAACGGAAACTTCAAAATGAGCAAACTAACGTGCATTACATAAACTTTCCAAATAAACAACACAAAGTGCAATTACATAAATTCGTTACGTGAAACACTTGGTCCAAAAAAAACTAAACCATAATGTATAATTAGGTCTCTGACTTATACATATATTAGCACTTTCTTCATTTATTATTTTACTAGATATCAATTAGGTCTTCGACTTTTGTAACTTAGTATCAATTAGGTCTCTGACTTATGTAACTTAGTATCAATTTGGTCCCTGACTTATATAACTTAATATCAATTTCGTCCTCGTAGCCTATCTAAAAATAAATAAAATAATTTCGTCCTCGTAACAAATTATTTTTTTTATAAAAAAAGTATCATTTTAATCCCCAACATTTGTGTGACGTGGCATGCTGACATGGATTTTTTATTTTTTTGGTAGTGTCAATTTGGTCCATGACATTTGCCACATCAGCTTTATAACTAATCATGGTTAACAAAAGGACCAAATTGACCCACATTTATAAATGTTGAGGACTAAATTGACATATGTGAAAAGTCAGGGACCATATTGAACATTTTTGAAAAGTCAGGGACTAAATTGGGTATTACCTCGAATGATTTTAGATGGGTCAGAAGAAGATTTAAGATTATTTATTATTTTTTTATTAGTTTTTATGTAATATATATTTGTAGTTGGGTTAATATACACAACTATTGAGGTAGCTTAGTGAGAGGATGTGTTGTCACTTTAAGTCATGGATGGGTTCAAACCCCATATTCAAACAAAATTTTTATTTTTTGGCTTAATTACAATTTTAGTCACCTTATTTTCACCAACTCACCCAAGTTTTTTTTTACAAATTTAGTCTCATTATTTTCCCAATTTGTAAAATTAAAGTCCCATTCTAATATGGTCAAAGTTGCCGCTGAGTTGTCAGTCACTTATCCTACGTGACTCACATGTTGGCTTGTCTTGTTGGAATTAAAATTAAAATTTCCTAAAATTCAAATAACAATTAAAATGTAATTAAAATGTAAATAAAAACAAAACTTTTATTAAAATCAAAATAATACCCGGGTTTTCCAAAAAAAATCAAAATAATACAACAATTTGAGGAACAGTATCGAAGAACCCATAACCCAGGATCTGGGAATGAAAACTCCATTAACGTCGCAAACAAAGAAAATCCATAACCCAGGATCGAAAACAACAACACTACTGTTTCAACTTTCAATATCATAAACCCTATTTTCAATTTCCATTTCCATTGTTTTCCCCCCATAACACAGGATTGAAGAACAAAACTTCAATTAAAATCAAAAATCAAAATCCCTATAACCCAGGATCGAAGAACAAAACTTCAATTAAAATCGAAAATATAAGTCCCTATTTATAACCCAGGATTCGAAGGACGAAAACTATGCCGAATCTGCGTTTGTTTCGTCTCCGCCGCCGAGTTTCGTTCCTGTTCTGTTCTTTTTAGGGAAGAACGACTGAGTTACAAGTGATTTGAGGCGGTTACTACGACATGATTTGGAATGATTAATTTGATTTCATCAGTTTTTTTTGGTCAAGATTGATTTCAACAGTTTGTGTTTGATTTCTTTTCTTCCGAAGTAGATGATGGGGATAATGAAAAATCAGCAAGAAAGAAGAAAGACTGTGGGTTTGGGATTTGGGGATAATGAAAAATCAGAAGAAAGATTAGGTTTTGGGATTTGGGGATAATAGTAGATGATGATGAAACGCTGGGAAGAGATGATGATAATGATGATTTTTTTATTTACATTTTAATTGTAATTTTAATATTAATATTTTAATTATAATTCCAACAAGGCAAGTCAACATGTCAGTCACGTAGGATAAGTGATTGACAACTCAGCGCCAATTTTGACCAAACTAAATGGGAACTTTGATTTTACAAATTAAGAAAATAGGGGACTAAATTCGTGAAAAAAAACTTAGGGGAGTAAAATCGCGGGGGACCAAAACTGTAATTAAGCGTATTTTTTAGTAAGCATGCGCCCCACTTTGCCAATGAGTGCCACGTGGCAGCCATCTATTGGTTGCTGACGTGGCACATGTCAGTGCCATGTAGCCCTGATGACGTGGCGTGTTAGTGTCACGTGGCACAAATGTCTAATAATATGATGACACGTGGTAGTGATGTCATTCCTGACGTCATCTCCGTTTGTCACATCAGTTTTTTTTATCAGAAAGTTATTAGAGGGGCCTAACTAGAAACACTTTATATTTGCAAGGTTTTTTTTAAGAGTTTTTTTTACAATAGACAAACTGGATAATGAACATATTTGCAGGGGGTAACATATATTTAAGCCTCAATTGTTTGAATAATTTTAACATAATGTGGCATGTAGGCGTATATCATTATATGACATGGCATACACATGTATAAGTTACATCTGCTGCCACATCATTTAACAAGAGCCACATCAGCTTTGTTTTGAACATGCATCCAGATCAGCAAAAAATAATTAAAAGTTTCTATTTAGACTAAATGTCTCATTTTTTTAAAGTTAGGGGAATTAAATCACCAAGTTTTAAATTAAGAAGACTAACATTTCCACATGGCAAGCGAAAGGATATCGAAAGAGTGCACTAAATGAGGAGAAAAATAAAGTCCCAAGTTCAAACCCTAAAAACTAACATTTCCCCACCCCCACTAACATTGCCTATAAAAAAGAAATATTAAGAACACTAAAAATCTAATAACTAATATCTAATATCTAACATCTAATATCTAATATTTAAATTTATAAAACTAAATACAAAAACCAAAACTATAATTTAAATAAAAATTTAAAACTATAATTGGATAGGGGCCGCGCGAACGCAGGCCCCCTCTACCACAAATTATGATGTAGGCTCCACCATTTAGGTAGACCTTAGAAAAGCACCCCTCCTAGGTGCAATGGAGGTCACTTTCCTAGGCCATGAGCCTTCTTGAGCACCCATTGACCCCATCCAGGTAAGTATATAATTCTGACCAACACATTCACTTTTATATCTCAAGCTCCACAGTATCCTTTCTAAACTTCTTGATGTGGGACTTTTTCTAACACCGTGACTTGGGATTTTTTTGTCTCCAAGATTCAATGCTCTTGATCACCACCAGGTATATGCATACTTGTATAAACTGTGGAAGAACTCCATCGTTTCTTGCTTATATACACGCAATGATTTTGTGCTCACTATTCGCATGGGAATGAATGACTCCCTTTAGTCAAATTTGTGACCAAGTTATTGTTGTAAATCAAGTTGCTGACATATCTATTGATCAATTACTTGACACTCAGCAATATCAACAAATCAACAAACGGTGGCGGACCTGGCATCTATCCAGGGTTCAACTGAACCCCCTAGAATTTTTTTTTTTGTACTAAACACCCTATATAAATAGCCTAAATCTCTTGAAATTTTAATTTTGACACCCTTGAAAATTTGAAATTGTACTAGTAGACCAAGTTTTGCACCCATTTAACACCGGCCTTAAAAAATTTGACACCTCTGACCCCGGGGTCCTGAGTCCGCCACCGTCAACAAATGATCTACTTCTTCGGTCTCTATCGACCAAACCCAACCCATGGATCAGAAAATCATGATAATGAAAACATTAAGCTTTTCCAATCTTCATTCTTATCCTATTAATCAAATTAGTTGGATCATTGACTCTTGACTCTGGAGTTATTCTCACTCCAATGTCCTTGTTACTTGTATGGCTGAATAAGTGTTTGTATGGCTTGAGACAAGCCACTGGTCACACAAGTTTAGTTCAACTTTAATTGAGTTTGGATTCACCAAATAATCTGTTCTCTAAAGGCATATCAATGCCAAAGAATTCTTCAACTTCTCCATAACACTGGATTTACGGTGTGCAAACCAACAGTGCAATGGATCCAAATCTCTCCCTTAACAATGAAGAGGGTGAATTAAAAATAAATGTAAGAAGTTTGTCCAAAGAGTAAAAATAAATGTGAGAACAGACACATTCCCACCCAAATCTTTATCCCCTTGATTTATGGTTTTTCTTTTCAGTTGAATAATTATTTAACATTTTTTGTCTGATATATTAATTTTCACTAAAATCCCTATTTTCTTGTGGGACTCAAAGTGGGTTCTTAAGAGCTTCATCATGACAGCAAATATTATGTGTAGTTGTTAAAAGTGATGTAGATGTGGTGACCCCATTTAAGAACCAACTATTAGGTTACCATTGAAGATGCTCCGAGTCCTTATCCCTCAATTTAGTAGCTAATGGGCCATGTGTTAGTTATTATTAACTGAGTTAAGATCTTCTCAAATACTTGTTGTGTCAAGTATGAGAGAGAGTGACACATACAAAAGTAATAATTATTTATTATTTTTTGTATGTGTCACTCGCTCCTAGTTGAGACAACAAGTACTTGAGAGGATCTTAACACTCCAATCAACTAAGCAGACTTATCAACAATAAATAATTCTTCCTTATAAGACTACAACCGATTAGTAATACTTGACACTACACTATATCACAATACCATACACCAAATCAATACTACGTTATAACACATCTAATTCCACATGTCTAGTCTTGAATTCACGTGACATACATTTGAGCATAACGCACTCACAAAACCGTTGATTTAGGGGTGTTTGTGGGTCGGTTTGAATCGGATTTGACCAAATTCGTTGTCCGAATCAATGATAATTATTCAGTTTGGGTTGGTTTGGATTTTACATTTTTTCCTCCAAAATCCGAACCAAACCGATATTGGACGGGTTGGTTTGGATTGGGCTCACGGGTCATTCACTAAAATATTAATTTTCTAGAATATAAAAAAAAACATTTTTTTTATGATATTCCAACACTTTAAATAGCTAAAAAAATTGAAAATCACACGAAATCAAACTCAAATTCACTAATAGTCTTCCCATTCATAGTATTAAAATTTTACAACTTAATCATAAATTATTAAGGTAAAATTTCTAAGCAAATAAAATCGTGTGCATCTAAAATTACAAAATTTTTATGACGTAATATGGGTTGGTTCGGGTTCGCGGATTTGATTTTTAAAATTCGTTGCCCGATCCAAACAACTACGGGTTGGTTTGGATTTGTTCGATTTTGACCCGAACACGAAAAATATCCGAACCAAACATATCGGTTTGGATTGGATCGAAGGTTGGTTTGGATTTGCCCGAACCACTGAACACCCCTACGTTGATTTAACTAGCATGTAAACTGAGAGGAAAAACAACAGCGAGAGAGACAATTTAGTGGTGGTCTGCGGCGTTGCGGTTCTGAGAACCACCATGGGTGATGGTGAGGTACTTTTTTATTCAGTTCCAAACTATCATGTTTGTTTTATCAATTTCCTAGCCCTAATTTTCCTCTTCTTTTATTCCTCTTCTTTTATTTAGCATTATGTTTTTGTGTTTTAATTATTTTCTGGTTCTGCAGTTTATTGTTTTATTGATATTTGAGTGAGCTTTTATTAATTACTAGTAGGATACCCGTGCATACACACGGGTGCTGTCGTGTTCTTTTTAAGAATGAACTTAGACAGTATTTAAATAGTCTGAACATTACTCCGTGAAAATAAAGACAAATTTAAAGTAGATAAAAAAGGAGTTTCAAATAAAAAATAGATAAATATTAAAATCTAAAAATGTAGAAGTATCATTTGTGCATTTATCCCGTATTTTTTTTATATATCGGTGCAGTGCTTTTTTATGTATCAGTGTTGTAATCCAGTGTTTTTATATATCAGTGCAGCTATCCCGTGTTTTTATATATATCATTGCAGTTATCCCCGTATTTTTTTATATATCAGTGGAGTTATCCCGAGTATTTTTATGTATCAGTGCAGTTATCTCATAGTTTCAATTGATTATTTGAGTTGATTAGTAGATTATAGTAGATAGTAAAAGACAGATAGTAGATTATCAATAAGAAATACTTATCCCGTGTTTTTTATATATCAGTGACAATTATTTGTCCTTTTTTAGGTGTTAGTGACAAATATTTGTCACGTGTGTTTTAAATATTAATCAGTTTAAATATTCATTAAGCCTTCTTATTTTTTTAGATAGTAAGTTTATAGTAGTCTTCAAAAACTATAATTATCAATGGCAAATATTAATCCTGTGTTTTTTTTGTATATCACCGCAGTTATCTCATGTTTTTTATATATCAGTGCAGTTATCTCATAGTTTCAATTGATTATTTTAGTTGATTAGTAGATTATAGTGGATAGTAAAAGTTAGATAATAGACTATCAATAAGAAAATATTTGTTTTAAATATTAATTAGTAGTTTAAATAGTCATTAAGTCTTCTTGTTTTTTAAATAGTAGGTTTGTAGTAGTAGTCTTCAAAATTTTTAATTATCAATGACAAATATTAATCTCGTGTTTTTTTATATATCAGTGCAGTTATCCCGTGTTTTTTTTATATATCAGTTCAGTTATCTCGTAGTTTCAATTGATTGTTTTAGTTGATTAGTAGATTATAATAGATAGTAAAAGAGAGATAGTAGATTATCAATAAGAAAATTTTGTTTTAAATATTAATTAGTAGTTTAAATAGTCATTAAATCTTCTTCTTTTTTAGATAGTAGGTTTATAGTTATTTTCAAAAAATTTAAATATCAATGACAAACATTTCCAGTTGGCGAGCGAATTAATATCGGAAGAGTGCACCAATTGAGTAGAAGAATGAGGTCCCGATTTCAAACCCCATGAACTAACATTTCCCCCACTCGCACTAACATTACCTATAAAAAATAAAAAATAAAAATAATAAAAAGACTAAATATCTAATCTAATCTATTATCCAATATTTAAATTTATAAAACTAAATAAAAGAACCAAAACTATAATAATATATAATATATAATATATATAAAAATTTAAAACTACAATTGGACAGGGGCCGCACGAACACAGGCCCCCTCCAAAGTGCAATGGAGGTCACTTTCCTAGACCATGAACCTTCTTGAGCACCCATTGACCCCATCCAGGTAAGTATGTAATCTTGAGCAACACACTTCACTTTTATATCTCAAGCTCCACAGTATTCTTTTTAAACTTCTCGATGTGGGACTTTTTCTAACACCGTGACTTGGGATTTTTTTGTCTCCAAGATTCAATGCTCTTGATCACCACCAGTCATATGCATACTTGTATAAACTGTGGAAGAACTCCATCGTTTCTTGCTTATATATACGCAATGATTTTGTGCTCACCATTCGCATGGGAATGAATGACTCCCTTTAGTCAAATTTGTGACCAAGTTGTTGTTGTAAATCAAGTTGCTGACATATCTATTGATCAATTACTTGACACTCAGCAATATCAACAAATCAACAGACAACAAATGATCTACTTCTTCGGTCTCTATCGACCAAAGCCAACATCCATGGATCAGAAAATCATGATAATGATAACATTAAGCTTTTCTAGTCTTCATTCTTATCCTATCAATCAAATTAGTTGGATCATTGACTCTTGACTCTGGAGCTATTCTCACTCCAATGTCCTTGTTAGAGCCATATACTGTATCACTTAGAGTTCAAAGTCAGAAAATTACCTTCTTGTAGAATTCCAGTTTTAGTTTTATTAATGAATGTTCCATTTGACCATTAGCAAATATGCATAAACTTCCTTTTCAAGCTCGTGAAAATTTTTATTAAAACCTTTTGATTTGGTTTGTTGATGATGTTTGGGGTCCCTATCATTATCCCACACATGATGGATGATTGCACAAGGTTTACTTGGCTTCATTTGATGCATGCATGCTGAGGCTTGTTCCCAGGGCTTTAATTTACACAACATGGTGAGATAGATTATATGGACTTTTTTCACCTCTCACATAATTGACAAAAAATAATGCAAAGTTTAATAACAGGTGTAAAGCGAAATTTCGAGGTGAGACGTTTTAAAGCTAATTTTTTATCAAAATTATACTTATAATAATTACTATGTTGATTGGTATTTCATGTTATGATATAAATATTAGTGTAGCAATAATCATGTCAATGGGTAATATTAATATTTTGTACTTTTTGACTAAATAAATACTTTGTATTTGAATAATTTTTTAGCAGTTGATTGTATTTTATATAAGTTGTTGCTTTATACGATTGTGGAAAATGGGGTTAGAATGAAAGTGGTAGTCATAAATTCCTATAAATTTAATAGGCTCTTAAACGAAATAAAATTTGACTGCAACACTTAGATATCAAACCAACGACAAATTCACAATGGCAAAGTCTCAATAAACTTAATGTCTTATTATCTATTTGGCAAAAATGAAGATGCATTTTTATAATATCAATAATGATGGATTTAAAATATAACAAGATTAATTGTAGATACAAATCATAGCATATAATTTCATGTATAGAATAGTTTTATAGATCAAGAATTGCGTACCTCAAAAGTTGAACGTTGAAAAAGTATTAACTGAAAGAGAGTATGAGAGCGGACCATCCTCATTTTCGTCAGGGCCGGCCCAATGGTGAGGGTGGGTAAAGCCCTAGTTTTAGGCCTCACCTTAAAAAACGGCCTCAAAGTGGGAAGTTTGTCAAAACTCAAAAGAGTTAGGGTGAGGCCTTTTTGACAGATTGTTCCCGTTAGGGTTCTGTCCTCTGCTAGGATTTCCTAGAAGAGCTTCGTTCCATTTGGCCTGTTGCCTTCACGCGTTGGTCTCTGGCACCCATTCCAAGGCGCCAGCTTATCTTAACGCACCCATTCTCCGTAGTGGATTGTTGCAGTAGTGCTCTCGTTTCAGCTTTGGTTTCTGTGACGCTTTTACTTTTGGCAAAAATGGCGTCTAGTTCGTATGATAACAAATTTCAGATTTCAGATCTAGGTCAGAACAAATTTCTATTTACTTTTGAGGAGATTCAACATGCTAAGGAGGTTGTGGCGAAGGCACCATGGTATGTAATGAACCATTTACTTTTGTTTACAGTATTGGATACCTGAGGTGTCACCTCATGAGCTGTATTTTGATGAATACCCATTTTGGATACAAGTCCATAACCTACCTCTTGAATATCTAAGTAGCAAAAATGTAACCACTATCTTGAGTAAAGTAGGAAGGGTTATGGAGGTGGACGAACGTATTATTGAAGGTAGAGTTATTCGACCTTTCTGTAGGGCTAAAGTGCGAATCAATATCACCAAACCCTTACCGCAGGGTGTTGGATCCCTAGAAGTGATCTCCCCAAGCTGTGGGTCATATATAGATATGAAAGGCTCCAAGACTTATGTTTTAATTGTGGGATTATTGGACATGAGCAGAAAAGCTATAAGGAACCCAGGGTAATGTCAACGTTTGGAGGTTTCACTCCTAAATATGATTTTGGCTTTGGTGTTCCAGCACCTAAGCCCATTGCTGCTTTAATGAGAGAGCACAAGAGGCGAAATGAGAATAGTGGGGGAAGCAAAAGGTCCATTAGGAGGGCAGAGTCAGCACCCTCAAGCTAGTGAGTCCAAGGCGCAGAAAAAAGCACCAGTAGAGGATTGCAAATGTGTTGAAAGAAAGAGTAAGGCAAAAGTTGTGACAGATAGGGAAGAAATGATAGCTAATTGCTCCTCTCCCCCCAGCTTCAAGGGGCCTTCTGTGAGAAAGATAGACAAAGTCCCTCTTTATGATAATATTATGCCTATCCTCAACAAAGTGGCATGTCTGGATGCTATTGAAAAATGAGGTCAAAAGCCAGGTCTCATTAGCAGAATTGGTTGGAAAGCAAAGGCAGACATTGCCGGTTCTGAAAACAACAGCGATAACCTAAAGGGGAGTACCCAGCATGGCTCTGGGTTTACTAAGAACATTATGTGGAGAGTTATGTGATTTGCATGTTTCAAGGGGAGCATTTTTTAATACTTGCATATTGAAAGGGGAAATATAATTTGCGCTTATATCTGATATATACATTGTTACTAAATATTTCTATCCTAACCCTTTCATTGAGAAAATCCCTTCTAATGATGTTTGTCATCATCAAAAAGGGGGATAATGTGAATATATGCCTTGACAGGAATAATCTGGTTTTGATGATTGACAAAAGAAGTTCAAAAAGGTCAAGATTGCAAAAAGCGGAAAAGTGAGATCAAGCTTTCAAGTCAAGAATTGTTTATTGTATTGTGTATGTTTAGGATATCTTTGTAAGTGGAAATAAAGCTCTCTAAAATAAAATAAGTCACACACTCACAATATTTTTCATATAAATAATTTTGCATGAAAAATATTTTTTAAACAAATCCCATGCATGCATAATTGAATAGGACAGACACGTAATATAGGAAAATGATTTTAGAAACAAACATAATCGATCATAAGGATGCCACAATCAAGCATACAATCGATTTCTAATATTCCCTATATGAAGCACAAAATCGATTTCATCATGCTTTAAGGAAGCACATAATCGATTTCATCATCCATTTAAGGAAGCACATAATCGATTTCCCCATGTTTTAAGGAAGCACATAATCGATTTCATCATCCATTTAAGGAAGCACATAATCGATTATCATCTCTATGTTATTCAAGCACACAATCGATTTTTGCATTTCTATATTCTATTCAACGGCTATATTTTTCTAAGCCTATAAATAGAAGGCTTTGCAAATCATTTTAAACACAGCTCATTCTTGCATCTGAAACTCTATCATTCTTCTCATCACTCTCACTCTTTTTACACTTGCTAAAATCTTTATTTGAGAGCTTTATATTCCATATAGTTTGAGTTGTATTACTTGTGCTTCAATTTGTTTTATCTACACTATTGAGTGTATCATCATTTTCCTTTTCATTTCTTATTTTTGGGTGTGATCCCAAGGTATTCAAGAGAGGTGATATCTCTTGGTTTTTAAGCTCTTTTACATAGGGAGGTGATATCCCGGTTGTCATACCCCAATTTTGTCCGGCTTAGGTCAAAACCCTAATTTTCCCCAAAAAATAAATAAATAAGAGAAAAGAGCATCATGCATTGCATTTAGGGTTATAGAAGTCATTTCAAAGTTCCTAAAACCATTTTTGGAGTTGGAATGTACTTTTGGACAAATTAGGGTTTTAGGGTCAAAAAGGGCATTTTGGTCATTTTTCGCAAAAAGATGATTTTCTCGCAAAAAAATGCACATCCACAAAAAGTACATTTTTATTCTATCAAGGATAATTTTTGTACAATTTTTAGAAAGAAAACCCTAGTAAAAAATAATTAAAAATGTATTTTTCCATTTTTAGTGCATAGAAAAATAAAAAAAGGGACCATTAAATATTCCTCAATTTTTAAGTGACAATTTTTATTGTCATGGGTGACTAGAAGGAATATTTTATGGTGCCCAAAAAAAAATATGTAACACATTTTCAATAGCTGCATTCCCATTATTTCCCATGACCAAAATTCAAACTCAAAATAAGGAAGTGTCTTCAAATAAGACAAAATACCAAAAACAAGTTTTTTTTTTTCTCCTCATCCCCTCAATTTCGAATCTCTCTCTCTCTCTCTCTCTCTCTCCAATTTCTTCCACATTCTTCCATTATACCCTCTTTGGTAAAATACTCCACTCACTTACCCTAACCCCTTCATAAGAAAACCCAAAGTTCCCTCTTTGGTAACAATTCTTCCCTAAAAGGCCCTTAACCCTACCTCACATAAAATATCTCTTCCAAAATAAGAAAATTCATTTTTCTTTTCCTTTTTTTTCCTCCTCACTTTCTCCCCTCTCTCATTCCCTCTCACATCTTGTGTTTTCTCTCCACCCTCAATTCTTGTGATAAGTGATCCCAACCCTCCATTCAAAATCAAAGCTCAATCCTAGAGCACATTAAAAGCACAAAGACTAAACTACCCTTAGACCTAGTTTCATCCTATAAATACCCCCATCATTCCCACACCTATGGATCCTTTTTTTTTTGGCTTCTCATTCTCCTACACAAAACCCTAGCACACCAAAGCTACCCCCTTCTCCCTCATCCATTTTTCTTCAAAAATCAACCATCAAATCCTTCATTTCTTGTTAGATCATCATCACTCCTTCCATTCTCTTCAAGGTTGCATCATCAAATTGCCAAGAGCTAGCAATCTTTGTGTTCATATCATCCTTCTCTTCTACTAAAACCTAATTGTTCATCATCTAACCTCAAGAATCAAGGCAAGGGGCGCAAGTTTCATTGAGGTTTGTGGAGGATTTAGTTGATTTGTGGTCTTGTTCTTCATATCACTCCCTTCATAGCTTGGATTCAAGGTAAAACTTCAAAACTCTTGTATTTTCTTCATTTTTGCATAATCTCTTTTCTCCTCTACTCCAAACTCCTTCTTGATTGTTGTTTGCTTTGAGGATCCATTTCAAACATTTTGACAAAGACTTAGGGAGCTTTGGGTGTTTGAGATGGGTCTTTGGCCTTGAAGGAGTTGTTCTTATGCTTGATTAATTTCCCTTGCATTTTCTTGTTCATGTCATGAATTGTAAGTTGAATTTTGGGCTTGATTTTTGGTGTATGAGGCTTCGGTTTTGAGTTTATAGATTTAGGGTTTTTGTTGCCTTTTTTCTTTCCTTTAATTTATGTGAAGAATAGATGCATGTTTTGCTTGATAATTATCTTGTAACATGGCATGATAATTTAGGGTTTAGTCATGTACTTTGTTCTACATGTTGATTGTGAATTTTGACATGAAATAATTGTGCCTATTTTTGTGCTTGAAATAGTTGTTTGATCTTGTGTAAATGAATGCAATTGTATCAATGTGTTTTTTATTTTTAACCACCCACTTACTTTTTACTTTACCATTTCATTAACTTTTTACCAAAAAAAAAAACATAAAAACATTTTACCACTTTGGTTTTTACCATTTCATTTAGTTTTTACCAAAACATTTTCATCTCATCATAAGACATTTTTACCTTCATTCAAAACATTTTACCACTTGCATCTTTGCATAAGAACCCCAAAACATTTTCTCATTTGCATTTCAAACTTTTTCAACTTTATAAAACAAACCCCAAAATACTTTTACCACTTTCAAGACCAAAAACATTTCATCTCATTTCCAAAACACCAAAACCCAAAAACATTTTACCACTTTCTTACCCAAACCTTTTACCAAAACATTTTCACCCACATGCATCTTCATTCATCCCTATTTCATGCAACACACTTTCATGCTTGCACACTAATACTTGCATACTCCCATATACTCGCATGTTCATGCATTCTTGTACGCTCATGCATCCTCTTGTCTACTCATTCATGCATTCATTCTTGTATGCTCATGCATCCACATGCTTGCCTAATCATGCATCATCGCTCACATGTTCATTCACCTAACCGAGAATACTCTATGCCTATGATCAATTGTATTCCTTTGTTCTTGATGCCATTTGAATGTCTTGACTTAATTGTGCACAAACCCTTTTACACAATCATGTGCCCTTATAAGACTACCAACATGTGTAGCATAGAGGCATATGTGCCCCTCTTGAGATTGCTTCCAACTTGTGTAGCAATTCCCCTTCACACACAAGCACAATTGTTTTGAGAACTCTGTCTTGCATCTTTGACAATTAAATCTCTTGATTATATTGGCATGCTTAATCTTAGTTGATGATCAACGTGTTCATGATTGCTTGACTAGTTGAATATGTTTGAACTTCATTCATTCATTTTGCATTTGGTTTTGGACATAGAATTCAATTGAAAATGATTTATTTATTTTCTAAAAACTCTTTTCCAAACCAATTAATTTTCAAAGCATTCTCAATAAACAAAAATAAGCAAGTAGTGGAGGTCACCCATAACCTTTGTTAGTTTGATCTCTATGAACGCTCTTCAATTTCACATGAGTACTTAGCGATGATTACCCATAACCCTTGTTAGTTTAATCATTCGCTAATGCTCGTCCTACTTCGAAAACTTTTTCGAAAATATAATAAAAGCAAGTTGTTACTAATAGTCAATCAGAGCCTTTGTTCGTCTGACTAGAGGTAACAACTCTTTTTGAGTATTTAGCAGTGATTACCCATAGCCTTTGTTAGTTTAATCACTCGCTAATGCTCGTCCTATTGCGAAAACTCACCAAAAAGAAAAAAAACAAAAACCTTTCAGAAAAAGAACTTAGAACTACGTCGCTTTGATTCCCATTTGGGATACGTAGGAGCGGGTCACATCTCGTCAAGCATAACAAATAAAAATCATTTTCACAATAAGTTTTCAAACAATTATTTTCAAAAGAACCTAGAACTACGTCGCCTTTGATTCTCCACCCGGAGATACGTAGGAGCAGGGCCACGCCCCTGTCAAGCGCAAAAATAAACAACTTCTAAAATTAAAAAAATATACAAACACACCTCTTTCATTTCAAAAATCAAAAATCTTGTTTTCAAAGTAGGGGATTAAGTCGGTCGTAAGGCCGGGTTAATCATCGCTTTAGGTTAAGTGAACTGTGGTCCTTTAGAGCCCCAGCGCTCCTTCAGCCCCCAGCGGCCCTTCAGACCCCCAGTGGTCCTTCAACACAGATCACACAATCCTAAAACCCCTATATTAAAAAACACCAACACACAAACATTTTCTACCCAAGAACTACGTAGCATTGAATTCTCCATCGCACCGGGAGATACGTAGGAGCGGGCCATGTCCCGTCAAGCACTTTCTCTAAAAACCCTTTTTTTTTTCCCCTTTCTCGCCAAAAATAAAATTTTCATTAAGTTTTCCCATTCATCTTCAAACAAGAAATAAATAGGCAAATCTAGGTATTTTTCAAATCAAACGTTAAAACCACACATTTAATTAGAGGTTCCCTTTCGGTAGAAAGGACGTGCGCGGTGCTAACACCTTCCTCGCACGTAATCGACCCCTGAACCGATATCTCTAGTTTTCAAAAGACCATCCGCCTTGTTCAAAAGACCTTTTTTCAATGTTTTGGTCTTAAAATTAAAATATTGGTGGCGGCTTCAAAATTTTTCCACGTTGTACATTGAGAAGCCCAAACCGGGATTTTTCGGGGTGCAACACCGGTTTTGTGTAAAGAGGTCTTAGTTTTGGGTGTGATCCCAAGGTATTCAAGAGAGGTGATATCTCTTGGTTTTAAAGTTCTTTTACATAGGGAGGTGATATCTTGGTTTTGAGTGTAGAGGTCTTTGGTTGAAAAGGTTTCTAGCTGAACCTGTTTTAAAAGCTAGTGATTGATTAAAATCCATTGGAGTTTTCCTTGGGGACTAGACGTAGACCTCAGGAGTGGCCGAACTAGTATAAATCTCTGTGTGTCTTCTTCTTTCCCTTTATCTCTTTTATTTTCCTCTGCAAGTCATTCTTATTCGAATTAAAAGGGTTTCTTAAGCGCTTTATTTTATTTGATCAACCTTTTTATTCAGATACTTTATTTTTAATCACCATTTTTAATTGCACAATTCACCCCCCCTCTTGTGATTTGAAGTCACTTGGTCAACACCCATGTCACCACTACCACGTCAGTAACCAGTAGTTGGCTGCCACGCGGCGCTTAATGGCAATGTGAGGGACACAGTCACTAAGAAAACAAAGAAATTTGCATAATATGAGTGTTGAACCGATTACCCCCTAATGATACACGCTCCCTCTTACCACTAGACCACAACAATACTTGATTATATGAACCGGCCTATAGATATGTGTTACATAACTGTTTATTTTGTTTATTAATAAAAATAAAAAAAATCTGCAATGTTGCAGAAGAGTCTTCATCTTCATCGTATCTTCATCTTCAAAGATGGAGAAAATCGTTGCAGGACACCAAAACGTGATTTCATCTTCTATCTCACATCTTCAACAACATCAAATTCTCTATTTCGACTAGATGCTCTCCATTTCGTTTTCTATTTCTAGATTTCGTCCTGATCCTAATTATTGCTTCCATATGGGTTTCATCCAGATCCTAATTTTATGGGTTTCGATTGATTTTTGATTTCCAGATCTTCTATTCTCGTTTTCAAATTTTCTATTTTCGTCCTATGATTCCAGATCTTCAATTTTCGTTTCCAGATTTTTGGGTTTCTGGATTGTGTTTTTGTGTGTTTCAATCCCAAATTTCGATTACGTTTCTGGGATTCAATCTATTGAAGATTGAAGAAGAAAAAGAACGATAAAGAACGAAATTTTTTCGTTTTTCTGTAGATTCAAAGGTTGGGATTGAGGATTGAAGAAGAACGATTTTCTGTAGATTCGATTTTTTTCATGGGAGAGAAAGAAGAACGATTTACGATGGGCGAGAAGTAGATTGAAGATTATTTTTTATTTTTTTATTAGCTTTTATGTAATATATATTTGTAGTTGGGTTAATATATTATTTAAGCCTCTATTGTTTTAATATTTTTAACATTATGTGGCATGTAGGCGTATATCATTATATGACATGGCATACACATGTACAAGTTACATCAGCTGCCACATCATTTAACGAGAGCCACATCAGCTTTGTTTTGAACATGCATCCAGATCAGCAAAAAATAATAATAAAAAGTTTCTATTTATACTAAATGTCTGATTTTTTTAAAATTAGGGGAATTAAATCTCCGAGTTTTAAAATAAGAAGACTAACATTTCAAGTTAGCGAGTAAAAAGATATCGAGAAAGTGCAGCAAATGAATAGAAGAGGTCCCGAGTTCAAATCCCAGAAACTAACATTTCCCCCACACCCACTAACTGTGCCTATAAAAAAAAATAATTAGAAGACTAAATATCTAATCTAATCTAATATTTAATATTTAAATTTATAAAACTAAATAAAAGAACCAAAACAATAATTTATATAAAAATTTAAAACTACAATTGGATAGGGGCCGCGCGAACGCAGGCCCCCTCTACCACAAATTATGATGTAGGCTCCACCATTTAGGTAGACCTTAGAAAAGCACCCCTCCAAAGTGCAATGGAGGTCACTTTCCTAGGCCATGAGCCTTCTTGAGCACCCATTGACCCCATCCAGGTAAGTATGTAATCTTGAGCAACACACTTCACTTTTATATCTCAAGCTCCACAGTATTCTTTTTAAACTTCTCGATGTGGGACTTTTTCTAACACCGTGACTTGGGATTTTTTTGTCTCCAAGATTCAATGCTCTTGATCACCACCAGTCATATGCATACTTGTATAAACTGTGGAAGAACTCCATCGTTTCTTGCTTATATATACGCAATGATTTTGTGCTCACCATTCGCATGGGAATGAATGACTCCCTTTAGTCAAATTTGTGACCAAGTTATTGTTGTAAATCAAGTTGCTGACATATCTATTGATCAATTACTTGACACTCAGCAATATCAACAAATCAACAGACAACAAATGATCTACTTCTTCGGTCTCTATCGACCAAAGCCAACATCCATGGATCAGAAAATCATGATAATGATAACATTAAGCTTTTCTAGTCTTCATTCTTATCCTATCAATCAAATTAGTTGGATCATTGACTCTTGACTCTGGAGCTATTCTCACTCCAATGTCCTTGTTAGAGCCATATACTGTATCACTTAGAGTTCAAAGTCAGAAAATTACCTTCTTGTAGAATTCCAGTTTTAGTTTTATTAATGAATGTTCCATTTGACCATTAGCAAATGTGCATAAACTTCCTTTTCAAGCTCGTGAAATTTTTTATTAAAACCTTTTGATTTGGTTTGTTGATGATGTTTGGGGTCCCCATCATTATCCCACACATGATGGATGATTGCACAAGGTTTACTTGGCTTCATTTGATGCATGCATGCTGAGGCTTGTTCCCAGGGCTTTAATTTACACAACATGGTGAGATAGATTATATGGACAGTTTTTCACCTCTCGCATAATTTACAAAAAATAATGCAAAGTTTAATAACAGGTGTAAAGCGAAATTTCGAGGTGAGACATTTTAAAGCTAATTTTTTTATTAAAATTATACTTATAATAATTACTATGTTGATTGGTATTTCCTGTTATGATATAAATATTAGTGTACCAATAATCATGTCAAAGGGTAATATTAATATTTTGTACTTTTTGACTAAATAAATACTTTGTATTTGAATAATTTATTAGTAGTTGATTGTAGTTTATATAAGTTGTTGCTTTATACGATTGTGGAAAATGGGGTTAGAATGAAAGTGGTAGTCCTAAATTCCTATAAATTTAATAGGCTCTTAAACGAAATAAAATTTGACTGCAACACTTAGATTTCAAACCAACGACAAATTCACAATGGCAAAGTCTCAATAAACTTAATGTCTTATTTTCTATTTGGCAAAAATGAAGATGCATTTTTATAATATCAATAATGATGGATTTAAAATATAACAAGATTAATTGTAGATACAAATCATAGCATATAATTTCATGTATAGAATAGTTTTATAGATCAAGAATTGCGTACGTGAAATGTTGAGCGTTGAAAAAGTATTAACTGAAAGAGAGTATGAGAGCGGACCATCCTCATTTCCGTCAGGGCCGGCCCAATGGCGAGGGTGGGTAAAGCCCTGGTTTTAGGCCTCACCTTAAAAAACAGCCTCAAAGTGGGAAGTTTGTCAAAACTCAAAAGAGTTAGGGTGAGGCCTTTTTTGACAGATTATTCCTGTTAGGGTTTTGTCCTCTGCTAGGGTTTCCTAGAAGAGCTTCGTTCCATTTGGCATGTTGCCTTCACGCGTTGGTCTCTGGCGCCCATTCCAAGGCGCCAACTTTTCTTAACCCACCCATTCTCCGTAGTGGATTGCTGCAGTAGTGCTCTCATTTCAGCTTTGGTTTCTGCGACGCTTTTCCCTTTGGCAAAAATGGCGGCTAGTTCGTATGATAACAAATTTCAGATTTCAGATCTGGGTCAGAACAAATTTCTATTTACTTTTGAGGAGATTCAACATGCTAAGAAGGTTGTGGCGAAGGCACCATGGTATGTAATGAACCGTTTACTTTTGTTTGCAGTATTGGATACCTGAGGTGTCACCCCATGAGCTGTATTTTGATGAATACCCATTTTGGATACAAGTACATAACCTACCTCTTGAATATCTAAATAGCAAAAATGTAACCACTATCTTGAGTAAAGTAGGAAGGGTTATGGAGGTGGAGGAACCTATTATTGAAGGTAGAGTTATTCGGCCTTTCTGTAGGGCTAAAGTGCGAATCAACATCACCAAACCCTTACCGCAGGGTGTTGGATCCCTAGAAGTGATCTCCCCAAGTTGTGGGTCATATATAGATATAAAAGGCTCCAAGACTTATGTTTTAATTGTGGGATTATTGGACATGAGCAGAAAAGCTGTAATGAACCCAGGGTAATGTCAACGTTTGGAGGTTTCAATCCTAAATATGATTTTGGCTTTGGTGTTCCAGCACCTAAGTCAATTGCTGCTTTAATGAGAGAACACAAGAGGCGAAATGAGAATAGTGGGGGGAAGCAAAAGGTCCAGTAGGAGGGCAGAGTCAGCACCCTCAAACTAGTGAGTCCAAGGCGCAGAAAAAAGCACCAGTAGAGGATTGCAATTGTGTTGAAGGAAAGAGTAAGGTAAAAGTTGTGACAGATAGGGAAGAAATGATAGCTAATTGCTCCTCTCCCCCCATCTTCAAGGGGCCTTCTGTGAGGAAGATAGACAAAGTCCCTCTTTATGATAATATTATGCCTATCCTCAACAAAGTGGCATGTCTGGATGCTATTGAAAAATGAGGTCAAAAGCCAGGTCTCATTAGCAGAATTGGTTGGAAAGCAAAGGTAGACATTGCCGGTTCTGAAAACAACAGTGATAACCAAAAGGGGAGTACCATGCATGGCTCTGGGTTTACTAAGAACATTATGTGGAGAGAGCCCCCTAAACTTATGCCTCCCACCAAATTGAATACTTGGTGGAATTTCCCCCCAGATGAATTTCTAACAAAGGAAGAAGGCAGTACTATTTGAACTCAAGAGCAGGACAACTTGAATGCACCGACCTTTTTACATTCTTCATACTTAGCTTCAATATAACCGATGCAACCCCCAAACTTATGATAATATTATGCCTATCCTCAACAAAGTGGCATGTCTGGATGCTATTGAAAAATGAGGTCAAAAGCCAGGTCTAACAAAGGAAGAAGGCAGTACTATTTGAACTCGAGAGCAGGACAACTTGATTGCACCGACCTTTTTACATTCTTCATACTTAGCCTCAATATAACCGATGCAACCCCCAAACTTAGTTTCATATAATCAGTAACACATGTAAGCATATATATCATTCCCCACAAATCAAACTCAGCATCTATTCTCACTTAATTCCAAAACATTTTCAAGATGGCAGTTACATTGACATGAAAAACCAAAATGAGAATTGGTTGGGAAGTTAAACTACCTTACTGTCACACGTTCAGATATTTCCTTTTCAGTAAGTGTGGTAAGCCAATTCTTAAATTCTCCTTGACAAAGAGAATTTAACCAAGTCTGCTACTACGAAAACCATGATCTTTTATGCAATTAGAGTTATAAATGTTTTTTGACAACAAGAGTTATAAATGTTAGTATCTCAATAAATATATTAATCTCATAACTCTAATACAAAAACTAGAATCAAGCCACACAAAACATAAAAACTTAAAATAATCACACCCCAAAATATTGAATTTACCTCACTCTATTTAAATAATTAGAATTCTAACCTAAACAAGTACTATACAAATCATGCATATAAAGTTATTGTTATTTGATTTGTGATAATTTTTATTTTGTTGTATCAAAATTTATTTGTTTTTTATAACTTTAAAGCTATTAGGTGAGAGTGAATTGAATTTGTATTTGTTATTTTGAAAAATATTTAACGAATTTCACTCCATGATTACATCATAAATATAAGGAATAGGCTATTTTGCACTTTTCAGTTTCTTGCTGAGTAGGTGTTAGTACTGAATTATACCGTTGGATAAGCTTGGGCTCTGTTTGGCAAAAAAAATAGGGGATAGAGGATAAGCTAGCGGATTGAATTTAAAGTGTTTGGTAAAATTAGCAGTTGAAGTAGCTTATAAATATAAAATAAGATAAATGGACATTTGTTATTAATGCTTAAAAAAGAGAGAATATTCATTTTATAGAGGATAAATGAGAAATTTAATTAAAGTAACAAGGGAAAAAATGAGAGAATAAGTGAAACGCTATAAGCTATAAGCTCAAATGCTACTTCAAGTAGCATTTCAAAAAATGCTATAAGCTTGTAAAAAAACGCTATAAGCTAGTTCTGCCAAACACTCACAAGTAGCTTATCCGCTATAAGCTAGCGGATTTGGTTTGCCAAACAAAACCTTAGTAAAAAGAACAAATCTTATCTGCTATTTAATAAAATTAAATTTTTATTTTTCTAAAGACAAAAACTTCGATTTAAATAAAAGTTTAACATCTTCATTTGTGGAATTAATTTTTTTATTTTATAAAGAAAAAAACTTTGATTTAAATAAAAGCTTAACATCTTCATTTGTGGAGTAAAAAAGTAAAAGATATATAAAGTTATTTTTAAAAAGAAAAGGCAGTGTTTTACATTAAAGTTTAACCTCTGGAGCAAAAAAGTGACATACATTTAAAACAAAACAAGAAACATATTTTCGTAGTCGGCAGTTGAACCCGGAATGAATTTAACCAAGTGTGCTACTACGAAGGCCATGATTTTTTATGCAACCAGAGTTATAAATGTTACTATCTCAATAAGTATATTAATCTCATAACTTTAGTACAAAAACTAGAATCAAGCCACACAAAACTTAAAATAATCACACCCCAAAATATTGAATTTACCCCACTTAAACAAGTACTATACAAATCATGCACATAAAGTTATTGTTATTTGATTTGTGATAATTTTTATTTTGTTGTATCAAAACTTATTCGTTTTTAATAACTTTAAAGCTATTATGTGAGAGTGAATTGAATTTGTATTTGTTATTTTGAAAAATATTTAAAGAATTTCACTGCATGATTACATCATAAATACAATGAATAGGTTTTTTTGCACTTTACACTTTCTTGCTGAGTAGATGTTAATGCTGAGTTATATCGTTGAATAAGCGTAGGCTCTGCTTGAGCCACCTCAAGGGTTCAGGTCAACGGGCTCTTTGTGTTCCCCTAAAGACGAAAACTTGCCTTTGGCGTATGGCTCGCAATTGCCTTCCCAATAGATGGCGCTTGAAAAATCAATATGTTCCTTGTCCCAAGTTCTGGTTTGTTGTATTGTAGCTATCAAGACTAGTTGGCATTTTCTCTTTGAATACACAGCTAGTGTTCAAAGTTGAAAGGAGCTAAATCTTTGGGATGTAATGCAACCACTACTTGCCCAAACTAATGATTTTTGAGCTTGTTTTTTCAGGTGTTATAGACGCTGGGTGTGTCTCAGTGTCGTTCATTTTGCTATGAACCTGTGGAGAATATGGACCGGCCAAAATCAAACAGCTTTGAGATAATGTGCGCTCAACACCCTCATCTATTAGGCACTGTGGTATGGACATTTTGCAACAATAGAAGCGTGCTCGTGAGTCTCCCATTCACCAGATCAAGTGCAACTAAAATGCAACTGTTTTCCAAGAACAAAACAAAATTGTGGGGGTTGGTGCCTTCGAAACTACCGTGGAGTCATATCTGCTGCTTCAAATTGGTGCTCGACAACTCTATCGCCTCTCAGAGCAGAAGCTTGGACCATTCTTAAATCTTTTGATTGGGTTGTAAATCAAAATCCTTGTGCCATAACCTTTGAGATGGATTGCAAGAAAGTAGTAGATACATTATAGTTTAAACAACAATTACAAAGTTGTGTGGATGAAGCGATCATCGAATGATACTGTTGATGCCTTGATACGACCATCTGTGTCCTATGCTCCTCACAGTTCCTTTAGTTATATTCCCAATTGTATTTTGAACTCTATTTGAATGATATGCATTGATTTGATTGATTTCAAAAAAATACTATTATATTATAATAATATATATTTTTGAAAATGGGTGAAATGATTTTCTTTCTTTTGGTATATAGGGTTGTAATTATTTACCAAGAAGATATATATATATATATATATATATATATATATGTATATATATATATATATATTTGTTGAAGAAAAATTATATTAAAAATATTCTCAGAGTATTGATTTAGTATAAATGGAAATAGAAATGAATATAAAGAAAATAAATCAGATATTAATGTATTATTTTGATGATATTTCTATTTTTTATTTGTTTTTATTGGACCTATGCTAATTTTTTTTTATAAAAGGATCTATACTTAAATAAATGGTGGATTATTCTGATACAACATTAGGACCATCAGAAACTAAAAACTAAAAATGCAATGCTTGTTGTGTCAAAAAAATATGCAATGCATGCAAAAGGAAATGAGATGCAAAGACTAATTGCAAAATTAAATCTCTTTATCCCAAGCCTAAAAATTTACATTGTCCTCAATATAAATAATTAAATTGAAGTAGGGATGAAAAGTATAACATCCTAAATTTTAGACGTTATAAAGTCCAGAATGTTAACTATTTCAATAAAAATCAGAGTTATAACCGCGTATGGATTCGAAATTCATAACTCGACGGAATTAATCCATCACTTTTAACTTCCCAATTGACATAAAAGCCATTGGTTAACTATTTAGTACTACTGAATTCTAAGTACACGAGTCCGAAGACAAACCTTGATTCAAATCCAAAAGACAGTTACATCGCACATTAACTTACATTACAACAGTCTCATAGTGTGTGTGTGTGTACATCGTACATTAACTTACATTACAACAGTCTCATAGTGTGTGTGTGTGTGTGTGTGTGTGTGTGTGTGTGTGTGTGTGTGTGTTCACACATATATACAACATCATACTAGGGAAGACTAAGCAAACATTTACTTGATCCTAAAGGATCCCTCTAAACTTAAGCAACTACTTAAGCAGCTACTTCTCCTCGGTTTGCTTTGCCTTGCTCTGTCCATCTGAAAAACATCACATAATAAACAATGGGGTACAATCTCAATGAGTTCCTTCGTGACCCATTAACTTATCCTCTCAGTGTTTTCTTTTGATTTATCTTTCCTCTTATTCTCTTAGGACAACCCGAGAATTCAATTACTTAATTCAACGAAGAACCCAACCCAACTATAGCTCTTGTTGAGTAATGCTAGGCCTTTGGGCTATTCCCCTTCACCAAGTGTGCTATTAAACCTCTTGGGATCGTCATCCCCCTTGTATATTATGTTTGCTCTTATCAATCTTTAGTCTTTCTCACTCGGTAAATATGTAATTCAACACGATATTTATAAACCGCAAACCAATATTCAATACTTAACATCTAATTCATGTATCATGCAAATGGTGGTTAGTAGGTATGCTTAGACAAGGTGATTGAAGACAAAACATCAAGAATGTAGTCTTGGAAATAGCAGAAAACACGACTACCCGTGTAAATAAATATGGTCGTGTTTTAAAACATGACCGCTAGTGTTTTAAAACATGGCCGTGTTTCTGCATTTTCGGAAATTGGCACAGAAACAGCAGAAAACACGCCCAGCCGTGTAAATAAATATGGCCATGTTTTTCTGCAGCAGCCAAAATCCTGCACTTTTGATGCTCTGTTTTCCCCCATTTCCTCCACAACTTTTTCAACAAAACTCCAAGATACAATTAGAATATAAAACACATTCAACACACCATTTAATGACCATCAATTATGGGTTAATTACCACATCTAATTCAAGGAAACTACCACCAAATAAGGAATTCAAAAACATTTTCAGCACATACCACTTTTTAATTCAAGCATTTCAACATCAAGACTACTCTAAACACCACATGCATCATATTCATTTCAGATTAGGCTCAATCATTTAATGAAAACCACACAAACACACAACCTAAGGCAGAGAACTTACATGGAATGTGATGAAAATCACAATGCAAGTGGAATGGTGAAGTCTTCTTCTCAAAATAGCTCCTAGAAACCCCAATACTCAACCCCAAGCTCCAAATTCGTTTTCAGCTCCCAAACCCTCAATGTAAGCACTCCAATTGACAATGTGGGTTCCCTAAGGTTGATTTGAGCTTCCCAATCGAACATGCAACAAGTAGAGTCCTTCAATCAAGCTATTTCACTCACATGCAAGTCCTTAGCACCAACTTCACTCACCAAGTACTTAAGACCAGAAATTTCACTAAGAAAGGGAAGAGATGAAGTTTGGATTTATGTTACAACTCATGGGAGTGAGTGAAATTGAAGGAGAGCAATGGTGGTGGTGATGAAAACCTTGGTTCCCTTCCCTCCTCTTTTCCTCTTCCTCGCAACTCTCTCTCCCTCAAAGTTTCGAAGATGATGATGATAGTATGGTAGGAGAGGTGTTTTTACTATAAGAATGGGGTTAGATGTTTTAGTTCTTGATGAAAGATTCATGGAGGGAAGAAGTTGGAGTAGCTCTCTCCTCTTCTCTTGAAGTGCTCTCTTTCTCCCTCTCTAACTCTTTTTATTTTCTCAACTTTCCAAAACTGATTTTGGGTGTGTGTGTTGTGTTTTCAGCAAGTTTTTAAGTGTGGGAGTGAGCAAATATTTGGAGAGTGAAATACCTATTGTGCCCTTGCACTTTTCTCAAAATCTCTAATAACCCGCAATTTAAATCAATTAGTCAAACCTTATTTTTCCTCCAAGTTCACTTAATATCATTTAGTCATACAATTGTCAATCCCAACAATCAATGATTATTTCACTTACCAACAAAGTACTTAAAATTACTTAATAATTAAAGTAATTAAAACAGTTTATTTTGGGGTGTTACAAAAAGGAAATATCTCAATGCGGCAAATCTCAGTGTGGCCAATTTATTCAAAGCAAGAAATAAACAAATAAAAAGATGAGAAATCTCCTGGAGTGATTAGTTATTGTTTTGGAGTGATTATTAATCCATTCTCTTACAGTTGAGCAATGTTGATTGAGCTACAAATTATCAAAACATCCAAAAAATTCAAGTTTACCATTTCATTATTAAAAAAAAAATGCGCTAAAAATCACAATAATGTCGTTCTGAACAAATCTGAGACCAAATTCGACATTAAAATTTTAACCCATGAATGAGTGTTAACTCTTTTTTTATATTTTGTATCCAACACTATTTTTTAAGGTATAAACCAAGTATCTTCTGTGCGCAAGTGCAGAGACTAATCCCTCAAGTCAGGTAGGAGCACAGTGGGGTATCCAACACTATTTTATTATAAATCCGATAGCTTATAGCGGATAAGCTACTTGTGTGTGTTTGGCAGAACTAATAGCTTATAGCGTTTTTTCACTAGCTTATAGCATTTCACTAGTTTATAGCGTTTTTTTCATTTAAAGTAGCGTTTGAGTTATAGCTTATAGCGTTTCACTTTTTTTCTAATTTTTACCCTTGTTAGTTTAATTAAATTCTTCATTTATCCTCTTTTAAATGAATATTCTCTCTTCTTTTGAAACATTAATTACAAATGTCCATTTTGTATTTATAAGCTAGTTCAACCGCTAATTTTACCAAACACTTTAGATTCAATCAGCCATAGTGTTCACTCTTTTTTATATTTTGCAGCCAACAGAGTAACACTATTTTATTATCGTCTTGCAACCAACAGACAAAGAGCCCACATAAACTTACAGCAACAGATTTCTTATTCCTCAATATTCAAACATAGAGCATACACCAACCAAAGGGAGGCATATTAGAAAAAATTTAAAACTATAATTGGATAGGGGCAGCGCGAAAGCAAGCCCCCTCTACCACAAATTATGATGTAGGCTCCACCATTTAGGTAGACCTTAGAAAATCACCCCTCCAATGTGCAATGGAGATCACTTTCCTAGGCCATGGGCCTTCTTGAGCACGCATTGACCCCATCTAGGTAAGTATGTAATCCTGAGCAACAACACACTTCAGTAGTATATCTCATGACACTGTTTTTTCTACACTTCTTGATGTGGGACTTTTTCTAACATATATTCAAGCCTTAATTGTTTTTAGGGGTGTTCGTGGGTCGGTTGGGATCGGATTTGACCAAATCTGTTGCCTGAACCAATGATAATTATTCGGTTTGGGTTGGTTCGGATTTTACATTTTTTCCTCCAAAATCCAAACCAAACCGAACTGATATTGGACGGGTTGGTTTGGATTGGGCTCACGGGTCATTCACTAAAATATTAATTTTCTAAAATATAAAAAAAAAAAAAATTTATGATATTCCAACACTTTAAATAGCTAAAAAAATTGAAAATCACCCGAAATCAAACTCAAATCCACTAATAGTCTTCCCATTCAGAGTATTAAAATTTTACAACTTAATCATAAATTATTAAGGTAAAAATTCTAAGCAAATAAAATCGTGTGCATCTAAAATTACAAAATTGTTATGACGTAATATGGATTGGTTCAGGTTCGCGGATTTGATTTTTAAAATCCGTTGCCCATTCCAAACAACTACGGGTTGGTTTGGATTTGTTCGATTTTGACCCGAACACAAAAAATATCCGAACCAAACATATCGGTTTGGATTGGATCGTGAGTTGGTTTGGATTTGCCCAAACCACTAAACACCCCTAATTGTTTTAATAATTTTAACATTATGTGGCATGTAGAGACGTATATAGAACAACAAAAAATAATAAAAAATTTCTATTTGAACTAAATGTCTAAGTTTTTTGATATAGGGGGGATTAAATCTCCGAGTTTTAAAATAAAAGAACCAAATATCTAATAACTAATAACTAAATTTGTCAAAAAAAAAACCAAAACTATAATTTATATAAAAATTTAAAACTACAATTGGATAGGGGCCGCGCGAACGCAGACCCCCTCTACCACAAATTATGATGTAGGCTCCACCATTTAGGTAGACCTTAAAAAAGCACCCCTCCTAGGTGCAATGGAAGTCACTTTCCTAGGCCATGAGCCTTCTTGAGCACCCATCGACCCCATCCAGGTAAGTATGTAATCCTGAGCAGCACACTTCACTTTTATATCTCAAGCTCCACAGTATTCTTTCTAAACTTCTTGATGTGGGACTTTTCTAACACCGTGACTTTGGGATTTTTTTGTCTCCAAGATTCAATGCTCTTGATCACCACCAGGCATATGCATACTTGTATAAACTGTGGAAGAACTCCATCGTTTCTTGCTTATATATACGCAATGATTTTGTGCTCACTATTCTCATGGGAATAAATGACTCCCTTTAGTCAAATTTGTGACCAAGTTATTGTTGTAAATCAAGTTGCTGACATATCTGTTGATCTACTTCTTCGGTCTCAATCGACCAAAGCCAACATCCATGGATCAGAAAATCATGATAATGATAACATTAAGCTTTTCTAGTCTTCATTCTTATCCTATTAATCAAATTAGTTGGATCATTGACTCTTGACTCTGGAGCTATTCTCACTCCAATGTCCTTGTTACTTGTATGGCTGAATAAGTGTTTGTATGGCTTCAGACAAGCCACTGGTCACACTAGTTCAACTTTAATTGAGTTTGGATTCACCAGATAATCTGTTCTCTAAAGGCATATCAATGCCAAAGAATTCTTCAACTTCTCCATGACACTGGATTTACGGTGTGCAAACCAACAGTGCAATGGATCCAAATCTCTCCCTTAACAATGAAGAGGGTGAATTAAAAATAAATGTAAGAAGTTTGTCCAAAGAGTAAAAATAAATGTGAGAACAGTCACACATTCCCACCCAAATCTTTATCCCCTTGATTTATGGTTTTTCTTTTCAATTGAATAATTATTTAACATTTTTTGTCTGATATATTAATTTTCACCAAAATCCCTATTTTCTTGTGGGACTCAAAGTGGGTTCTTAAGAGGTTAGAGCAAATATTATGTGTAGTTGTTAAAAGTGATGTAGATGTGGTGACCCCATTTAAGAACTAACTATTAGGTTACCATTGAAGATGCTCTCAGTCCTTATCCCTCAATTTAGTAGCTAATGGGCCATGTGTTACTTAGCTTTAATTCTATTTTAATTAAATGACAAGATCTTGTCCATAATGCACCAAGGTTTCCCCCAAAATGCGAGTAAACCATTAACATTTCGTATCTAACTTAAAGACTAGTTATTATTAACTGAGTTAAGATCCTCTCAAATATTTGTTGTCTCAAGTAGGAGAGAGAGTGACACATACAAAAAGTAATAATTATTTATTATTTTTTCTATGTGTCACTCTCTCCTACTTGAGACAAGTACTTGAGAAGATCTTAACACTCCAATCAACTAAGCAAACTTATCAACAATAAATAATTCTTCCTTATAAGACTACAACCGATTAGTAATACTTGACACTACACTGTATCACAATACCACACACCAAATCAATACTACGTTATAACACATCTAATTCCACATGTCTAGTCATGAATTCACGTGATATACATTTGAGCATAACGCACTCACCAAACCGTTGATTTAACTAGCATGTAAACTGAGAGGAAAAACAACAGCGAGAGAGACAATTTAGCGGTGGTCTGCGGCGTTGCGGTTCTGAGAACCACCATGGGTGATGGTGAGGTACTTTTTTGTTCAGTTCCAAACTATCATGTTTGTTTTATGCAATTTCCTAGCCCTAATTTTCCTCTTCTTTTATTCCTCTTCTTTTATTTAGCATTATGTTTTTGTGTTTTAATTATTTTCTGATTCTGCACTTTATTGTTTTATTGATATTTGAGTGAGCTTTTATTAATTACTAGTAGGATACCCGTGCATACGCGCGGGTGCTGTCGTGTTCTTTTTATGAATGAACTTAGACAGTATTTAAATAGTCTGAACATTACTCCGTGAAAATAAAGACAAATTTAAAGTAGATAAAAAAATAGTTTCAAATAAAAAATAGATAAATATTAAAATCTAAAAATGTAAAAGTATCATTTGTGCATTTATCCCGTGTTTTTTTTATGTATCAGTGTAGTGTTTTTTTATGTATCAGTGTTGTAATCCCGTGTTTTTATATATCAGTGCAGCTATCCCGTGGTTTTATATATATCATTGCAGTTATACCCGTATTTTTTTATATATCAATGCAGTTATCCCGTGTATTTTTATGTATCAGTGCAGTTATCTCATAGTTTCAATTGATTATTTGAGTTGATTAGTAGATTATAGTAGATAGTAAAAGACAGATAGTAGATTATCAATAAGAAATATTTATCCCGTGTTTTTTATATATCAGTGACAATTATTTGTCATTTTTTAAGTGTGTTTTAAATATTAATCAGTTTAAATTGTCATTAAGCCTTCTTATTTTTTTAGATAGTATGTTTATAGTAGTCTTCAAAAACTATAATTATCAATGGCAAATATTAATCCCGTGTTTTTTTGTATATCACCGCAGTTATCTCATGTTTTTTATATATCAGTGCAGTTATCTTATAGTTTCAATTGATTATTTTAGTTGATTAATAGATTATAGTAGATAGTAAAAGTTAGATAGTAGACTCAATAAGAAATATTTGTTTAGCACTTTTGGTCCTTTATGTTTGCTCTAGGTTTCACTTTGGTCTTTTATCTTTTTTTTGGTCCGTTTTGGTCCCTCATCTTTCATTTTCGTTTCATTTTGGTCCCTGACGTTAGTTTTAGATAACGGACGCCACACTGGCAGTTAACTGCTGACGTGGTGTCCATTTTCATTAAATGACGTGGCATTTCTTGATTAAATATAAAATACAAAATACATTAATTTCTTGAAAACTTTTCCTCTCATCTCCTCCTTCGTTTCTCAATCTGATGCTAAGAACAACAGGAATCAATCCACAGAATCCTTTTCCTCTCACATCATCACCGTTTCTCACATCACCACTGTAACCCTCCCATCACCACCGTAACCCCCCACATCACCACCGTCGCCACCCTCCCACCAAACGGCGACCATCTCACCATCGCCGTCGCATCTCTCTCACTCTCCCTCTCCTACCAAACGACGACCATCTCACCATCACCGTCGCATCTCTCTCACTCTCCCTCTCCCACCACCGTCGCATCTCACCATCACTGTCGCATCTCTCTCACTCTCTCTCTCCCACCACCGTCGCATCTCACCATCACCGTCGCATCTCACCATCTCTCTCAGATATGGTTCTCACTCTTATCTCTCAGATCTGGTTCTCACTCTTGATTAACAGATCTGGATCCTTTGTTGGAACAAAATTTCTGGATCCTTTGTTGTTGAACAGATCTGGAAATCGTTTGTTTCAGTTAAATGTTTCAGTTTTGATGTTTCTGGGTTAAATGTTTTGATGTTGGTGTTGGTGTTTAATTGTTTAACAATTAAAATAGTTTAATGGTGATGTGTAATTTCACTAAAATTAAATAATATATTTTTGCCACGTCATTTAATGATTTGAGACGCTACGTCCGCAGTTAACTGCCAACGTGGCGTCCGTAAACTAAAACTAACGTGAGGGACCAAAATGAAACGAAAATGAAAGATGAGGGACCAAAACGGACCAAAAAAAAAGATAAAGGACCAAAGTGAAACCTAGAGCAAACATAAAGGACCAAAAGTGCTATTTAGCCTAAATATTAATTAGTAGTTTAAATAGTCATTATGTCTTCTTGTTTTTTAGATAGTAGGTTTGTAGTAGTAGTCTTCAAAAATTTTAATTATCAATGACAAATATTAATATCGTGTTTTTTTATATATCAGTGCAGTTATCCCATGTTTTTTTTATATATCAGTTCAGTTATCTCGTAGTTTCAATTGATTGTTTTAGTTGATTAGTAGATTATAATAGATAGTAAAAGAGAGATAGTAGATTATCAATAAGAAAATTTTGTTTTAAATATTAATTAGTAGTTTAAATAGTCTTTAAATCTTCTTCTTTTTTAGATAGTAGGTTTATAGTTGTCTTCAAAAAATTTAATTATCAATGACAAATATTAATCTTGTGTTTTTTTATATATCAGTGCAGTTATCCCGTGTTTTTTAATATATGATTGCAGTTATCTCGTAGTTTCAATTGATTATTTTAGTTGATTAGTAGATTATAGTAGATAGTAAAAGATAGATAGTAGATTATCAATAAGAGGTGATAGTAGATTATCATTAAGAGTGTAGACAGATTTCGGAGAGAAAAATTAAAATTTTAAGATGATAACTTTCCAAAAAGGTGATAGTTTTTTGTTTTTGTTTTTTAGTGTGACTCATTTACATTTTTATAGGTAATTTTAGTCGAGTAGTATCTAATCTAATCTAATCTATCTAATATCTATTTATACAAACAAACCTCCTATGAAATTACCAATTTAGATCTCTTATTAACAAGACACATATCTAATTTAAGGGCAAAAATGTCATTACCTTCTCTTTCTTACTTTTTCTTTTTGCACTCTCTTTCTTCATTTTTCTTCTCTTTCTTCTTACACTCTTTTTCTTCCTATTCACTTTTCTCTTACACTCTCTTTATTCATTTTTCTTCTTACACTTTCCTTCTTCCTTTTTCTTCTCTTTCTTCTTACACTCTCTTTCTTCCTTTTCACTTTTCTCTTTCACTCTCTATCTTCTTTTTTTCTTTTCACTTTACTATAACTTTTCACAAAATTTTGACTTTTACTTCACTTCTTTTTCTTTATATCCCATATATCATCTTTTTATTTCCTTTCTTCTCTCTATTCTATTTTTATCATAAATAATTCTTCTCTTTCTCTTATCACTTCACTTTAGGGATTAATATTTGTCACTGATAGTTAAATTTTTTGAAGACTACTACACTGATATATAAAAAAACACGGAATTAATATTTGAACTACTGATCAATATTTAAAACAAATATTTATTATTGATAATCTACTATCTATCTTTTACTGTCTACTATAATATACTAATCAACTAAAATAATCAATTGAAACTACGAGATAACTGCACTGATACATAAAAAACACGGGATAACTGCAGTGATATAATAAAAAATACGAGATTAATTTTTGCCATTGATAATTATAATTTTTGAAGACTACAATAAACCTACTATTTAAAAAAACAAGAAGACTTATTGACTATTTAAACTGCTGATTTATATTTAAAACACACGTGACAAATAATTGTCACGCGTGTTTTAAATATTAAAACACGGGATAAATATTTTTTATTGATAATCTACTATCTATCTTTTACTATCTACTATAATCTACTAATCAACTAAAATAATCAATTGAAACTATGAGATAATTGCACTGATATATAAAAAACACGGGATAGCTACACTGATATATAAAAAAACACGGGATAACTGCACTGATATACAAAAAAAAATAGGATAACTGCAATGATATATATAAAAACACGGGATAGCTGCATTGATATATAAAAAACACGGGATAACAACACTGATGTATAAAAAACACGGAATAACTGCACTGATATATATATATATATATAAAAAAATACGGGATAACTGCAATGATATATATAAAAACATGGGATAGCTGCACTGATATATAAAAAACACGGGATAGCAGCACTGATATATAAAAAACACTGCACTGATATATAAAAAACATGGGATAACTGCACTGATATATAAAAATACGGGATAACTGCAATGATATATATAAAAACACAGGATAGCTGCACTGATATATAAAAAAACACGGGATAACAACACTGATATATAAAAAACAATGCACTGATATAAAATACGGGATAAATGCACAGGTTGTTTTAAAATGATACTTTTACATATTTAGATTTGAATATTTATCTATTTTTTATTTGAGACTCCTTTTTTATCTACTTTAAATTTGTCTTTATTTTCACGGGGTAATGTTCAAACCATTTAAACTCTGTCTAAGTTCATTCATAAAAAGAACACGACAGCATCCGTGCGTATGCACGGGTATCCTACTGGTTTATATTAATTTAGAAGTTTAGTTAAAAAAACTAAAGTGACGTGATAAGAGAAAGAGAAGAATTGTTTATGGGAAAAGTAAAAGTAAAATAAAAAGAAAAAAGAAAGAAAGAGAGTGTAAGAAAAAGTGAAAAGGAGGAAAGAGAATGTAAGAAGAAAAAGAAAAAAAAGGAAGAAAGAGAGTGTAAGAAGAAAAAGAAAGAAAGAGGGGGTAATGACATTTTTACCCTTAAATTAGATATGTGTCTTGTTAATAAGAGATCCAAATTGGTAATTCCATAGGATGTTTGTTTGTATAAATATTTGTATAAATAGATTTAGAAGTTTAGTTAAAAAAACAAAAGTGAAGTGATAAGAGAAAGAAGAATTGTTTATGGGAAAAGTAAAAGTAAAATAAAAAGAAAAAGGGAAGAAAGACACCGTAAGAGAAAAGTGAAAAGGAGGAAAGAGAATGTAAGAAGAAAGAGAAAAAAAGGAAGAAAGAGAGTGTAAGAAGAAATGAAAAGAAAGAGAGGGTAATGACATATTTACCCTTAAATTAGATATATGTCTTGTTAATAAGAGATCCAAATTCTTTTTACCCTTAGTTGAGCTATACATACGATGCTGGAACTAGATTTACCTCAATAAAATTCTTTTTCTTATCAAAAAAAGAGTGCTACCTCTAGTGCTATAGCACCTGATGCTACAACACTACAATGTACTTTATTTGAATTACTCAAAATACAACAGTGTAGTGATACAAATGTAAGGAAAAGAGTGAGTTTGTACTAGATGTATTATTTGTTTAGACATGAGTTAACTTTTAAAAAAATTACCATGATAAGAGAAAACAACCTGAACTAAAGAAATTCATAGAAATGCCAAGAGAGTATTAAATTTTATAACTTGGTCATATCACTTGATTGTAATTAGTATATAAAAAAGTACTAGTGGAATGTGATTATTTTGGTTATTTTATTTGCTTGACATGACACCATTCTCTTTCAGCCATGGCTAGGACTAAGACCACTAACCCTATTAGTCATCGAGTGGATTGGGTCCCGCAGACGGCCAAAAAATCATGGGATGGAGAGATTCGTTATCTAATTTTCCATTGCATTTATGTTTCTCATATTTATGCTTCTAATCAAAGTCTTAATTGTAACAACTGTGAAACTTATTTTTCAGGATCTCGGCGAGCTCAGAGTCTACCGTAATGGCAATAAGCTTAAGAATGTCACCATCATTCATGAAGAGGTTAATGATATAGCGAAGGCATCAGGACTCCTGCCTCTACTTACATACAGGGTCTTGTGTCAGCGCTGCTCCACACACCGATCACAAGGGCATTTTTCACACATAAAGTATATGACAAGGATGAGGTAGTTGCATTGCTAGTGGAGTTGGTAGGGGTGTCTTTGCTCTATGTCTAACGCCTTGCTTTGTAGGTTGGATCCTCCATGTAATTTGCATGCTTCTCCCGGTTTATAAGATGAACAAGTTTTTATTGGATATGTGGCCTTTCTTAAACAAGGCATTTCCGTGATCTTCTTTCGGTGATTGGTTGAACAATTTGAAATCTATTATCTTTCTGGAAACACTATAAATGTATGTATGCTCACATGTAATATTGATTTGAAGTACTAATATGGTAGCCTGACACTTATAGGATACAGAAAATGTGTGCGCCTCTTTAATTCAAGTGATTTGTTGCTTTTGAAGTTAGCTCATCTATGTATTTATTTAATTTTATTGCCTTGGCACTACCATATCAATATGCAACATTTTTTTAGTTACTTATTCATTGTTATTTCATTTTTTTAGTTTCAATCATTGTTATCTCACTAGCTATTTGCTTTTTATTATATGGGTATTGTAGTAGCAGAACAACAATTGATTGAAACTAGCAAAACATATTTTGCTCTATTTTGCGCTATCTGCAATTTTTGTCAAATTTAAAAATTAGCATTAGTTTGAAATGGTTCTTTCTTTCCAATGATAATCTCACTAGCTATTTGCTATTTATTATATGGCAGAAAAGTTCAATGGATAGTTTTTCTTATTGTAAAAGTTCTGCCTGATCTTACTGCCATAGTTATTGTTGCGCCCGAAAAAGTCCCCGTGGGAGAACCTTCCTCGTTCACAACTTTTCCTAAGACAATGAAGCCGCCACCAATATTTATTAAGGAAAATATTAGGAAAAACCTTTTTTGGAAAGCGATTGGTCTTGCGAAACTAGAGAATAGGGCTCGGGGGTTGGTTACGCGCAGGGAAGGTGTTAGCACCCCACACGTCCTCTCTACTGAGAGGGAACCTTTAATTAAATGCGTGGTTTTAGCGTGTTGACTTGAAAATACTTAGTTTTGCCTCTCTACTTCTTATTGAAAAATTCTTAATGAAAATCTTTATTTATTATGAAAAAAAGGGGGAAAAATGGGTTTTTAGAAAAAACGCTTGACGGGACACGACCCGCTCCTACGTAGCTCCCGGTGCGATGGAGAACTCAAAGCTACGTAGTTCTTCTGTGTCTTTTCCTTTGAAAAGGTTTTTGTCTTTTATCTTTTTAATGAGTTTTCGAAATAGGACGAGCATTTAGTGAATGATTAAACTAACCAAGGTTATGGGTAATCACCGCTAAGTACTCTTGAAAATGAGAGTCACTACCGCCAGTCAGACGAACAAAGGCTCTGATTGACTATTAGTAGCGACTCGTTTTTATTTGTTCTTTGGAAAGGGTTTTTCGAAAGAGATTGAATGGCACGAATGATCAAACTAACAGTAGTTATGGGTGATCATCGCTCGTTGTTCTTTTGGGAAAAAGACATCGCCACCAATGGCTAGACGAACAAAGGTTCTGATTAACCACTAGCGACGATGGGTTGAAAATGATTTTAGAAAGGAAAAGATTTTTGTTCTGAAAATGATCTTGGTTGGCGAAAGTGATTCTTTTTTGTTACGAAAATAACTCTCTTCTTTTTGTTATGCAAATGCTAAACTTTTATGGTTGCGCTTGACGAGAATGTGACTCGCTCCTACGTATCCCAAATAGGAATCAAAGCGACGTAGTTCTAGGTCTTTGGAAAATGTTTTTGTTTTTTATCTTGTTTAATTGTGAAAATTGAGCTTTCATGATGATCAATTGAGCAAAGGCTCTAAGTGACCACCATTAGCACTCCATTGTTAATAATTATGCAGGCAAAGGCTTCGCAAGATTACTAACAAAGTTTGATTTTGAAGAGTTTTCGCAATTGGATTGATTCTGGTTTAGGGAAAAGAAAATCTGTTATTAAAAAAAAAAGGTTTGTGAAAAAAATAAGTTTACTTAGGGGAAAGAAACAAAATTTAAAAAGAGAAACAGGGGGTGCAGTAGTAAAATGGTATGTGCATTTAGAAACAAGCGGTTGTATGAGTAAAAAGAAAGGGTGTATTTAGCAGCAGTCCAGCCCACTATAAGGCTGGCTAGCCCACGAAATTATGGGCTTTCCTAGGGGGTTGTAGAATGGAATTAGTGGGGTGCAAATGTTAATCTGATATTAAAAAAAAATTAAAATAAACAAAACCCTAACTATATAAACCCAAACCTAAAAATTAAACCTAATTCTCAAACCCTCTCTCCCTCAGCGCGCCGCACTCCCCCAAATAGCCAACCTCTCTCTCTCTCTCTTCTCCACGGCGCTTCTACCCTCACCTCCCCTCCTCTCCATTTTCTTCCTCTTTCCTTGCTCCGATCTCGCCTCCTCTCCCTCTCATAACCCATTTTTCGCTTCCTCACCGCCAAACCACCACCCTTCTTCTCTCTTCTCCGCCGCCTCTCTCTCCTCACGAACCGATCTTTCCCCCTTTTCTCACTAAACCGTGGCTTTGTCTTGACACGGCGACCGGTTTTGGGCTTGGTGGGTTTACGGTTGAAGGTTTGGGTTGGCCACGGAGGGTGGTTTCGCGCGTGGAGGCGGTGGTGTCTGTGGGTAGTTTTGCGGCGCGTACGGTGGCGATTTGACTTACGATGGTGTGCGATGGTGTTTTCTACGGTGGCCATGGTGGTGTTTGTGGCGGTTACGATGTGGGGTTTTGGTGCAGTTGGGGGGATGGATCGGTCGTGGCCGATGGTGGTTATGGGTGAGGGGTGATGTCTACTGTGACTGGTGTGGTTCGTTTGGGGGGAGGTTGTGGATGACACGGTGACAGACGGTGGAGACACGGTGACGGACGGTGGAGACCGTGGGTGGCGGTGTATTGTGTTGGTGACTGACGGTGGCTAAGGGATGACTACGGCGAGGCTACGGCGGAGACGAAGGAGGCGCACGGCCAATGGCCACCGTCCATGGCGGCCGGAGCTTCAGAGTGAGTTTTGCTATGTTTTTTTGTTTTTTTATTTCTTCTCCTTTCTGATTCTGATTTTTTTTTTAATTTTTTATGACAGTTTGTTCTTGGTTATTACTTGTTCTAAAGTCTGATTTACTAAATTAATTGCTTGACTTAGTCTTTTTGGGACAGATTAAACCTAATTTTTCTGACAGAAGGAGAAGCTGTTTGTGATGTTTTGTTCTCTCCATTCTAAAATTTTTTAACACTAAAAGACACACGTATAACACCAAAAGAATGATAAAAAAGAAAGCACTTTCAGCCACTATATCTACATGATATTTCACACATAAATATTTAAATAACCTGAAGCTGTCCCTGCCGTTATCCTTGCTGCTATTGTTGTATCGTATTGTTGCTGCCCTCCTCTGCTTCAAAAATTCTTTATGCTTTTTGATTAGAGTTTTAGTATGAAAACCTAAACGTTTGCTCTGAATTTTCTCTTTGTTTGTGTGCTATGTTGCTGTCTTTGCTGTGTGTCCCCTGTGTGTCTATTGCTCCCTGTGTGCATATGGTTCTGCTTGCAACTATATTTTTTGTGTTGCTTCCCTGAATTTTTTTATCTTTTTTTACTGTTGATGTTCACAGTATTTATAATCCAATATGTGTGGTGTAGGTGTGGTGCTGGAGCAGGGAAACAAAACTCATAGGGGACAAAGCTGTTGGCAGCAGTGGAGCAGCAAAGGGAGCAGCAAGGATGAGGCTGTCATGTTCTTGCCTAAAGTGTGAAAGACCAAGGAACAAGGAGAAGGGAATTTGGGTTTCATCCTCAAAATACCTCCTGCCATAACAACAACCACAACTGCAAAGGCAGCAGCGCCTGCTGTTTTTTTTTTATTTTTGTTTAATAATTTTTTGTTTTTATTTTTGTCTCTATGTATAAAAAGAGTTGACTCTTTTTTGTACTATTCTGGCTTTCTTTTTTAATTTTTGTTTGTACATATAAAAAAAGGACAGCTAATAATAATAAAAAAACTGATTTTATTTTATTACTATTATTTTTTACTAATGATACTTAAAAGAAGCGGTAAAAACAGCACGAACCGACGCAATCGCTTGCGCACGATTCGCAACCAACACGCGCTTGCGTTAAGACTAGGAACGCGTGCGCGATCTTGAACACGCCTGCGCTTAAGTTATTAAAATCGACTTTATTTTATATCCTCACTTCTCTAAAAAGAAAACAGTAAAAACAACGCGCCGTGACGCAACTACTCACACGACTCAAAACGAAACGCGCGCTCGCGTTAATTATTATTATTTTTATTATTTATTTTTGGACTTTCTTTTTTTAGCGCCAAACAAAATCGTCGCAAGAGAGTGCCAAAGACACCCGCGTTTAGAACAATATGCTTCCCAATTAGTCGGACAAAATTGGGGGTATGACAGCTGCCCCTCTTTATTCGGATTTTATCAAGAAATATGAATTGGCCGAGACATATTTCGAAGGTAAAATAGGATTAAAGAATTCAGACATTATACCAATTTTGTCTACTTGGAGAAACCCGAATTTTCTTTTTCTTTTTTTCTCTTTTTTTGAATCAACACTTGGAGTGTCGATGAGGAAATGATAAACGAAATGGTTAACAACATGCACGCTGACTGCGAAAGGCAAGGAAGGCGCTAAATGAAGAAAACGATAAAGAACGCGGTAAAATGCCAGGCTGCCTAAAACCTGTAAACGAACCCTTGCGAATCCGAGTTTGCACATGGCTTTGAGGAGCACGCATCCTGAGAATCTCTGGTCTTTCGAGCGACCGGGGGGGAACGTTATCAGCTCCGGAACTGATATACTGATCAATGCACGGCGTCCACTGCATCTTAGGCTGATACAACTATTCCGTTGAACCTCACATGGGGCTGCGGTCCATCGCGTTGCTCGTACACGATGTGAGACCTGGGCAGAAGGGAGCGATGATCTCTCTGGGCTCCAATCCACAATGCGCGCCTGAGCGCTCTCTTTTCTTTTCTCTTTTTCCTTTTCTTTTTTGTTTCTCTCCTTTTTTGAACTCCCAACTTGGGGGAGCATTTTCTGGAATCTGAAGGCGAGCGTTAACATCGCGGTGTTTATCCTCTCTCACTTGTCTGCAGCTGAAAAATGAGCCCATACATGCAATGCAAATGCCATGATTGCCATTTTCTTTTTCTTTTTCTTATGATGAATGTAATGTAAATGCCTGAATTTCTCTTTCCTTTACCTTATTATTATTATTTTCTATGTCTGATGAGTGCATGATTTTATGCTTGGTGAATGTAATACATGACTTTATTTGTTTATTGCTCTTTTGCTTTTTCAACCTTTTCTTTTCTCTTCTTTTTTTTATTTTTTCATATATATTCTTTCTTTTTGTGCTCTTTTGCTCTTTTGGCTTTTCCTTTGCTGGTCCGACTCACTCGCGGGACTTGCGTTATGAGACACCTTATCTATGATAATTATTCGGGAGCCGAGCTTCGTCCTCTTGTTTTAATGCAATCAGCGCTTTTTATTTGATTTTTGTGAGCTTACTTGACTGAAAGATCGTCTCTTTTTGTTGTCATTTTCAAAAAGTTCGCAATGATCTTAATGCTATGACTTATGCACATTTCCATGATTTATTTATCATCCACCATAAAACGTAGTTTAAAATCAGAAATGAAAAGAAAGCAATGATAAGACAGCAAACTGATAGAGTGCAAAATTTGGACTTTTATTCATACGGGAGTCAGACGCGCAGAATGTCACGCTGACTGAAAAGGGTACATTGGAAATTTTCCTGAAACTAAGAAAAAGAAAAAGGAGAATGGACGCAGCAGATCTTATGAATATTCTTTGTCTCTGGAGCATTTGATGCCAACCGCTCATACTTGCAGCCTTGATCACCCATTTATCCAAGCTTTTGGAAGCACTGCTTGCCCCTTTTCTTTTTATGTCCAACTTTTCTGACCCTAATTTTTGCCTGGATCGCCCTTTTGGGTTTTCAATCCACCGGGTCGCTCAATTTTGCCTAGGCCGCCCTTTCGGGTTTTCAACCTAGCGAGCTAATTCTTGCTTGGCTCATCTTTCTCTTTTTTTTCTCTTATTTTTCTCAGCCGTAATATTTCTTGACTGAATCTGAATTGACTGGGTTCTTGAGTTCTTCACCATCCATGTTGGTGAGTATGCTCCTCCAGAAAAGGATTTCTTCACCACATATGGCCCTTCATAACTTGGGGTCCATTTCCCACGGGGGTCACTCTGAATAGGCAGGATCTTCTTGAGCACCAGGTCTCCTTCGCTGAATTCTCGGGGACGAACCTTCTTGTCGAAAGCCGTCTTCATCCTTTGTTGATACAACTGGCCATGACACAGGGCAGCAATTCTTTTCTCCTCAATGAGATTCAGCTGATCCAGACGAGCTTGGACCCATTCTGCTTCTTCCAACTTGGTTTCCATCAGCACCCGTAGGCAGGGTATCTCAACTTCAATAGGGAGGACTGCTTCCGACCCATACACCAAAGAGAAGGGAGTTGCCCCGGTTGAAGTACGCACTGAGGTACGATACCCGTGCAAAGCAAAAGGAAGCATCTCGTGCCAATCTTTGTAGGTTACTACCTTCTTTTGCACAATCCTCTTGATATTCTTATTGGCTGCTTCGACTGCCCCATTCATCTTAGGACGGTATGGGGAAGAATTATGATGCTTGATCTTAAACTCTGTGCACAATTCTTTCATCATCTTACTTAGGAATGTCAACGGGGCGGGGCGGGCACGGGTATCTCACTACCCGGACCCGCCCCGTTTATTATAAATAGGCGCCGGACCCGTCCCGGACCCGTGACGGGTACCCGTTTAACGGGTTTTAAACGGATACTTTTTTAAACGGGTACCCGCGGGTACCCGCGGGTATTTGTAAATTAATAAATAAAAAACTTTTAAAAATAAAATTTGAAATACCATAGAAAATTAGTTTTTTTAACACTATTTTTTTAATTCATTTATATAAAAAAATTACGCATTTTGATATGCATTTATCGTATCAACTAATTATTAATATATAATTGTTAATGAATTGAGATACAAAAACTAAAATTATGAAAATAGAAACTTAAAAAATAACAACTAAACATTATCCAAAATATTAGGATAAAAGATACAATAAAATGTGAATAAACATCCACTTAAACAACAACAACAATAGATGATAAAAAAAAGGAAGAAATAACATAATTTTCAACGGGTACGGGTGCCCGCGGGTCCGGGTACCCCGCTACCCGGACCTGCCCCGTTTATTGACGGGTAGCCAAAATACCCGTTTATTTGGCCCGTGGGTCCCCGTTTAACTACCCGCCCCGGACCCGTGACGGGTTTTACCCGCGGGTCCGGGTTTTTTTGACACCCCTAATCTTACTGTTTAGGTTGCTGCCATCATCCGTGATAATCTTGTCTGGAAGCCCATAGCGACAAACCAAATCTCTCTTTACAAACTTGGCAACCACAGAACTGGTTATGCTGGAATATGAAGCGGCTTCAACCCATTTGGTGAAGTAATCAATTGCAACTAGGATGAAGCGGTGCCCATTTGACGCCTTGGGCTCTATGGGACCGATGACGTCCATGCCCCACATTGAAAATGGCCAAGATGCGGTCAAGACATTTAATGAGGCCGGTGGTACATGTATGTGATCGGCATAAATCTGGCATTTGTGGCACTTTCTCACAAAACTGTAGCAGTCTGCCTCCATCTGCAGCCAATAGTAGCCAGCCCTTAATATCTTCTTTGCCATAGTATGCCCGTTGGAATGAGTTCCGAACGAGCCCTCATGCACCTCTCTCATGATCCTTTCTGCTTCCTCCTTTGCCACACACCTAAGGAGTACCTTATCATGATTCCTCTTGTAAAGCACCTCGCCACTCAAGAAGAAACTCATTGACTGTCTTCTAAGTGTTCTTTTATCATTTTCTGATGCCTCTGGAGGATATTCTCTGTTCAGGATATACCGCTTGATGTCATGATACCAAGGTTTATCATCTCCGTTATCTTCAATTGCTGCGCAGGAGTATGAGTGCGCCGGCAAACCTCGATGCTGGATTCTGATTTGGGTCAAGTTCTTATCACAATTGATATTAAACATTGAAGCTAAAGTGGCCAGTGCATCAGCCAACTGATTCTCTCTGCGAGGAAGATGTTGAAATGTGATTTCTTCGAAGGACTCAACCAATTCTCGGATGTAGTCTCTGTACAGTATCAACTCGGGATCTCTAGCTTCCCAATCTCCGTTCACTTGATGGATAACTAGGGCCAAGTCTCCATACACATCTAATCTTTTAACTTTCCAGTCTAGAGCTGCCTGAATACCCAGAATACATGCCTCGTACTCCGCAATATTATTTGTGACATAGAAGTTCAACCTAGTAGTGAATGGTATGAAGCAATTGTCAGGGGACACCAGCACTGCCCCAGCCCCGTGCCCATAGCTGTTGGAAGCACCGTCGAACACTACTCTCCACCTTTCATTCTCTGGGGATCTTCCTTCTTCAAATAAAGCCATAATGTCCTCATCTGGAAAATCACACTGCATCGACTGGTAATCTTCAATAGGCTGATATGCCAAGTACTCAGCTAGCGCACTACCTTTAATGGCCTTTTGAGTGACATAAAGAAGATCATTCTGACAACTGCATCTGCCATCTGGCAATTCTTCCTGTAAGCGCAGGCTTCTCGAAGATATACTTGATAGGATCCATCTTTGACACCAACCAAGTGGTGTGACTTAACATGTATTGCCTTAAGCGATGAGCAGCCCAAGCCAAGGCGCAACAAGTCTTTTCTAGTAACGAATACCTCGTCTCACAGTCGGTGAACTTCTTGCTCAGATAATAAATTGCGTGCTCTTTCTGGCCAGTTTCGTCATGTTGTCCTAACACACAACCCATTGAATTTTCTAGCACTGTCAGGTACAGGATTAAAGGTCTGCCATGCACTGGACTTTCTCAACCGTTCAAAGAGCTTCCGCAAATTAACAACGTGCTCTTCATCTGTTCTGGACTTTGCGATCATATCGTCCACGTACACCTCGATCTCTTTGTGCATCATATCGTGGAACAACGTGACCATAGCTCTTTGGTAAGTAGCGTCGGCATTCTTCAACCCGAACGGCATGACCTGATAGCAGAACGTTCCCCAGAGAGTTGTGAAAGTAGTCTTCTCCATATCCTCAGGAGCCATTTTAATCTGATTAGACCCTGAATACCCGTCCATGAAGGAGAAAAGGGAGTGCTGTGCTGTGCTGTCTACTAGGACATCAATATGGGGCAAGGGAAAATCGTCTTTGGGACTGGCACGATTCAGATCTCTGTAATCGACACACATTCTAACTTTTCCATCCTTTTTGGGCACTGGCACAATGTTAGCCACCCACTGTGGATACTTGGCTACAGCTAGGAAACCAGCGTCAAATTGTTTCTTCACTTCGTCTCTGATCTTTAAAGACATCTCAGGCTTCATCCTCCTTAGCTTCTGTTTAACCGGAGGGCACTCAGGCTTGACTGGCAGCTTGTGCACCACTATATCAGTATCTAACCCGGGCATATCTCCATACGACCATGCAAAGACATCAATGTAGTCACGCAGGAGTTGAACCAACTTCTCATGCTCACTCTTTTTCATTGAAGTGCCAACCTTGACTTCTTTCTTTTCGCCCTCTGTGCCTAAATTGATGATCTCAATAGTTTCCCCATGTGGCTGAATAACCTTTTCTTCTTGCTCAACCATTCTCATCAATTCCGGAGGAGTTTCCCAGTCATCCTCAGCATCCTCCCCAGCTTGATTAACGGGGTAATCAAAATTAACATATGAACCGCTGGCATCATTATTTTCAGAGGTATTCATTTTAGATCTGCATTTGCGGGAATAGAAAAGCAATGAACAAGCAAAAATAGAGACACAAAATGAAGACGCAAAAAAGCTCTTTTTATTCATTTGAGAATTCAAAACTACATTTTATTGATAGCTGATATCTAAAAGAAAACATGCATGCCCCTATGAAAATGTCCTAAGGCCTTGGGCAGAGCCAAAGTATTTGCATTACAAAGATCATTACTTTGAAAAGAAAACAACAGGGAAATCGACGATCTTCCAGTTGCCAATTTCTTCTCCTGCAACACTGCGACGAACCAGGCCCCGACCCTCGCCTTCTTCAACTAACTCTTCCTCGACGACAGCTATCTGATTAGGGATCAGCATGCCAGCACTCCTGAAAGTCCGCTTGAGGTCATCTTTGGGGACCATCATCAATCTGGGTTCTCTCCCCTGAAGCCTAGCCAATCTCTTCTCACGCTTTTCCTCAGCCATTCTTCTCTTATCAGCTGGAGTGGGCCCATAGCCTAATCCACGTCTGTCCTTGTATTCCTGTAGATGCACGGGTGACAGAATTCCTTGCTCAGATCTTCCTAGCCCCTTCCCAATCTGATAGCCACTCTTCAGCATAACTTTTGCCACCATAACATCAACATTGGACCACTTGGGTACAGGTACTGGGGATTCTCCACTTACGAACACAGCATTCGCAATTTCTAAGGATTGAAAGGCGGATTCGAGGGATTCCTCTGCGGCTTCAATATAATGAGAGGGGACAGGTTTGCTGACTGTGAACTCTTCCTCCCCAGAGACAACTACAAGCTTATCGTCGACTACAAACTTGAGTTTTTGGTGAAGTGTTGAAGGGACAGCGCCTGCTGCATGGATCCAAGGTCTCCCCAAGAGACAGCTGTATGAGGATTCAATATCCATGATCTGAAAAGTCACATAGAACACCTCAGGCCCTATTTGCATTGGAAACTCCATTTCCCCTATGACTTCTTTCTTAGACCCATCAAAGGCCCTGACCAGGGTTGAGCTGGGTTTCATGTAGGAAGAATCCACCTCTAACTTGTTCATTGTTGATCTGGGCATAACATTCAATGAGGATCCATTGTCAATGAGAACCCTGGAGAGCGTATATTCACCGCACTTCACTGAGATATGCAACGCCTTATTGTGCCCCTTCCCCTCCGGGGTGAGCTCATCATCAGTGAAAGTAATGTAATTAGATGCAACGATGTTCCCAACTATACCATCCAACTGATTTACAGTAATATCTTGGGCGACATGGACCTCATTCAGTACTTTAACCAAGGCGTCACGGTGGGCTTGAGTTTAGTAGTAGGGACATGATGGAAATTTTGGCTGGGGTGTGGTGTAGCTGATCCACCACTTTGTAGTCACTCTGCCGCATTATCTTCAAGAATTCAGCAACCTCTGGGTCTGACACCTTCCTATTTATCATAGGCTCCGGCTCTACATTCTTTCCTTTTCGGATTCTCTCTTCTGTTGCCTTAGAAGGACCCTCTTCCTGAGCTTGGGGAACATACACACGCCCACTTCTAGTTACCCCACTACTTCCTGCAATATTGGTGATGTCAAGAGCAGCTTCCGATGTCGGAGCTGGAATTGGCCCACTGTAGCTCCATGGGATATCACTGTTCTTCTGGCTAGGAGCTGGAACGGGGATCACAATAGTCTTTGGTCTTGCCACAGCCTAATTCCAACTGTATGGCACCTCGATAGGTCTCTGCACATCTCTGCCCCTTTCTGATTGGAGGGTCAGAACATCCTCCTCTCTCCCCTGTATACCCACCTGGATGATGTGGCGGTCCATCAGATCCTGTAACACCACCTTGAATGCTTCACATGCTCCCACACAGCTGACATTAGCACAAACTCCTTTCTGAACACAACCCATCCTAATAATCCCGCATTTGCACAATTCTGCATGAATGATTTCTAGGGGAGTCTGAATATCTTCTACTGATCTGATTAGGGACTGCTCTTTCATATCCATGATTGCATTATTGGCATGCTTCCCATGACCAGGCAGCGGGTTAGTCGTGATATTTGGATCCTCCTGCTTGAAAGTTATGCCTTTTTTGTCTATCAAGTCCTGCACCACTATCTTGAAGGCTTTGCAATCCTCCACAACATGCCCAACTGCCCCTTCGTGGAAAGCACGGGTACTATTGCGGTTGTATCCTCTGAAGTAAGGTGGTTGAACAGGTTCCATGGGTCTTGTATTGATGAGCTTATTGGTGATGAGGTAGTTGAATAGGTCTGTGTATGACATGGGAATTGGGTCAAAGGTTGATCTGTTTTAATAGGTCCTTTGGTGGTTGCTTTGGTTGTTGTTTTGGAATGGATGGACTGTTTGTGTGGGAGTGGGGACTGGGATGTTGGGTGGCTGGTATGGTGGGCTGATAGTGATGGTATTGGTTTCCCCCTCTTTCTTTTTGGGAAAGCCGGAAAATGGCTTCTTTTGGGAACTTGTGTTACTTGTGGACCCCTGTGCAATCTTTCCACTTCTCAATCCGTTCTCCAATCTCTCTCCCACAATCACCACATCTGAAAATTGGATGATGCACTGCTGATCAGACGATCATAATATAGCGGTGTAAGGTTTCCATGAACATAGAAACCAATTCTTTGTCTAAAAGAGGAGGTGTGACTTGTGCGGCCAAAGCCCTCCATTGCTGGGCGTACTCCTTGAATGATTCATTTTCCTTCTTGCTCATATTCTGCAGCTGTGTTCGGTCTGGCGCCATGTCCGTATTGTATTGATATTGCTTGAGGAATGCATCTGCTAAATCCTTCCAGCAGCGGACTTGGGATGGCTCTAACTTCATATACCAATTAAGGGATGCCCCAACAAGGCTATCTTGGAAGCAATGGATTAGCAATTTGTCATCACGAGAGTAGGTAGACATCTTCCTACAATACATCGTCAAGTGACTCTTTGGGCAGGTCGCACCTCTGTACTTGTAAAAATCGGGGACCTTGAATTTTGGCGGCAACACCACATCAGGAATAAGGCATAGGTCTCTGGCCTCCCTAGCCCTGAAGCCAAAGACTTCAATCATTCTTAGTCTTTCTTCTAACATCTGGAACTGCTCTTTGGTCTGTTGGTGCTCAGCGGAATAGACTTGAGGGGAATGACTTACACCATAAGGAGGTGGAGGCATTGAGTGCTGAACCTGAGGGTAAACGGAGTTTCCGGACACAAAGCCTTGAGTCTGTGGAAAGGCAGCTAGCGGTGGAGTGAAGTTCTGAGGAGTAGGCTGAGGTATGACAATTGGATGCGGGATCTAAACCTGGGGTTCACCAGTCATTCCTTCTGATCCGACAGACGTTGGCTGTACATTCTCAGCTATTGCCACGGTACCAGTTCCTGGGTTAGCTTCTTGATTTGGAGGAGTATAACCCAAAGGAAGGCCATAAGGAGGCCACTGAGCAGCTTGAAAGTCATTTCCATTCTTCAAGGACAACAGGAGTCTCATCATCTCGCTCATCTGTGCCTTCATGGCATTCATTTCATTTCTCAACTCAGGATCACATTGACTGGAGCTACCAGGAGCTGAATGGTTCTGATTCTGTACCTCGGGGCTACTCAGGATCACATTGACTGGAGCTACCAGGAGCTGAATTGTTCCATTTCCATTCTCTGAGCCTGAAGCTGGAGGATTTTGATTCTCTGGTTGAGGTTGATCGGGGTCACTTAAGATTGCCATTCCTCTGGCCTGTGAACGTGTCCAATACGGATGTGGTCGCACCAGCTTGCCTTATCTTCTGTTTGAGTTGAAAACATTTTTATGAGCAAAGGAGCAAATTAATGAATGCAATGTAATGCACATGATTTTTTTATGTTATTTGTTGTTTATTGCCGGGAATCACAGTGCAACTTGTTCTTGTCGTAGGTGTATATTCAAATACTTTCAAGAACATAACGCGGCTGGGATCAATAAGTGAGATAAACGTACTTCCTTCAAGCATCATATCTTTAATCATTCCAAGAACAAGATACAATATCCCTAAATGTGCAATACAATGCTTTGAAAAGAAAAACACAACATTCTTTAAGAAAAGGAAAATTACAATTTCCTAGTGAACATTCTAAAAAAGGGAAAATCTAAAGACCTATTGCCTTCATCTTCTCTTGGTTCTTCTCCTTTTTGCTAGCTGCAGCAGCTTCTATTGCCCTTTCCATAAGTTCCTCAGTCAGAGACCTGCAGTACTCCACGAATTCATATACTCGCACCGGAGTGTTGTAAGGCAGCATCTCAGCTTCTGCCTTTCTCAACCTCTTGGGAACATCCCTCACCGCCTGGTTAGCCAACCATGCCAATTTGGAGAACTTGTTCTTCCATTGTTGAATTTCTGCCCTCATCTCAACTATGATCTCTTGCTTTTCAATCCTTCCCATTAGCTCGAGAAGACGGTGTTCCCAGTACTGACTCTCCTCTCTTACCTGTCGGTAAGCATCACTGATGTGCCTCAGATTCCTCCTTAGCTCATCTGAATTCTCTTGCTCCATCCTTAAAGCCCGCTGATACTCTCTAAGGATGTTCTCAATTGCATCTCTATCTTGTCTGATGCACCCTATTTGACTTTCAAGCTCATACGTCACAGATTGAGACTTTTTCTTGAATTCCTCTAGGGATTTCTTTGCATCTCTCTCACTTTGCACAGACTCCTTGAACAGCTTCCTCCATTCATTTGCTCTAACCATGACCTCACCCACCTTGTCATTCGATTTTTCCAACTCATATTTGGTACTTTTCAGATATTCCTTCATTTTTTGATTACTTTCCTCTTCTTTCTTAAGCTTCTTGCTGCTTGCTTTGAGAGCTTCGGCTTTGCGCTCGTTCTCGTTCTCTAACTTTCTCTTCTCAGAAATTACTTTCCCCAACTTATCTTGTAAGGCTTTATTTTCTTCTTCTACCTTGAACAAAGCAGACTTGACCTCATTTAGTTCTTTGAGACTTGGAACGTGAAGCTCTGGGACTTCTTTCCCAACTGACGATGAATTCTGATGAGGCGGACCAACATTTTGAATTCTTTGGTGAAGCCATTGGTGGAAAGTAACATCACCCGTTTTCTTTGTGATCTCCTCTTTATCCTTGTAAACTACACCCTCCCAAGCCTTTGAAATTTTCTGAAGCAAGCCTTGGTTCTTTGGATCTTCTTTATCGAGAAAGATTGGGGCCAACATGTCTTTAGTGGGTGCGTTCTTCATAGGATACCCAAGCTGTCTGATGGTGAGAGAAGGATTGTAATTGATGCAGCCTTGGGTTCCCATTAAGGGTACATTCTGGAAATTGCCGCACTGGAACAGTATTGAAGGCCTATCTTTCCAACACGGATGATTGAACCAACAGACTTTGAGAGCACTGAGATTCTCTAAAGCGTGCACCCATTCCTGTGCACTTCTGGCTTCTACATCACAACACAGGGCATATTCTACTAAGTCTGCCGCTTTCGTGTTATGAGTGACAACATGGTTGAGGAACCAGGTGTAGAGGACATGGAAAGAGCAAGCAACCTTCTTCTTTCCTAACACACGGTGATGAGTGAAGGAATAGTAGGTATCTGCAAGGATGGCTGGTACAGGGTTAATCAGATTTTCTTTACTTATAATGCTAGAAAAAGCCCAATAGCGGTCTCATCAATGAACTTCTCGACCTGAGGGAAAAGGACGATCCCGAAAATAGTTAGGGCTAACAGCTGCTTGAAAGGACCCCACTTCTTATTCTGGGCATAAAACTTCAATAAACCTTCGAAATAACTTAGCGGGAAACCCCTGATACGGTTTTTCTTTTCCTTATGAAGCTCTAATGCCTTCACACTGACTTGCAACAACAAAGAGAGTCTCTGGTCTGAATACCGATGTTTCTGATATTGGTAAGGTGCTAACTCTGACTTCGAGAACCCCAGAATCTGTTCATACTCCTCGAGAGTTGGTGATAACTGAAAGTCTTTGAAGAGGAAGCATCGAATGTCCGGATCATAGAATCGGCTCAGGGCCACAATAGCACTCTCTTGGACATCTAATTGTAACAATCTGAGGAGGTTACCATAAGCCTTCCCGAATAGTTCCCTCTCTTCTGACTCCATCAAGGAAACAAACTCTTTCAAACCCTCTACATCTATTCTCCTGACAACCGGGAACCTTGAATTAAGTACAATCTCGCTTCTTGATCCCATGTTGCTTTACCTTTCCCGCCTAAGACAAGATTCCAAGTTACTTTACAATCCCGGCAAGCAGCTTAGATGCGTGACGAATGATTTTCAAAATTGGGTTTTATTTAATGCAGATGATGCAAATGACGTAATGATGCAATGATGCCATGATGCATGATGCAATGATGCTTCTTTTCGTGTTTTTACAGAAAGAGGATATTTACAGGTGGTGATTTGAAAATTTTCACACTACATGCCACCTCATATAGACGTTTATTGAAAAGGAAAATCATATCTTTTTTGATTTTCGAAAATTCTGAAGGAAAAATTGATTGAACTGAATGCAACGATGCAGCACACAATTTGGAAAGCCCTTGTGACCTAAAAAGGGGGTAGAACCTATGATCTAAGGCACTTTAGGGATAATCTTCTCATGTAGCTCTATTCACACCCTCACAAAGGTCATCAGAGCCACAGTCTCTCTCATTAAAATCCCTGTAAACGCAGCAAACTGCTAGATACGAAGCATCATGAAAGAGCACAACTCTGATTGAAACTTTCGCGACTAACCAAACGGACAAAGGTCCTGATGGGCTCCCACTACTCGAATCCACTCATCCTAAGGTACCCTAACAGACCTGGGTTATGGTCTTTTTCTCTAATCATATAATCTCAAGGTACAAGTGTGTGTGTGCGAAGGGCATTTCCTTAAAAACTACCCCACCTGCAAATGAAAAATCCTGAACAGTCCAGACAATAGCATGTTGTCTACTCTAGGGTTCAATATCATACAAACAAGCCTAGGGTGCCAACAACAATGCACTAGTTGCTTAAGAAAGGGAGCTGAGAAGAGGGGGACACGATAAGAGAGGGGAAATGCATGTGGGAACTAAGCATATAAGCAAACGAGCAGCCATCTATTACTTTAAACAAAAACAAACATAGAAAGAGAAGAAGAATGCACAGGAATGCAACATGAAAGTATGAAAAAGAAGAAAGCATAGAGGCAAAACGAGATATTCAAATCAATCACGCAAATCCCACACTTAATTAATTAGGCTTGACCCACTTTTAAAAAAATGTTTTTCTTTTTTTTTTGGTCCCCAGTGAAGTCACCAGCTGTTGCGCCCGAAAAAGTCCCTGTGGGAGAACCTTCCTCGTTCACAACTTTTCCTAAGACAATGAAGCCTCCACCAATATTTATTAAGGAAAATATTAGGAAAAACCTTTTTTGGAAAGCGATTGGTCTTGCGAAACTAGAGAATAGGGTTCGGGGGTCGGTTACGCGCAGGGAAGGTGTTAGCACCCCACACGTCCTCTCTACTGAGAGGGAACCTTTAATTAAATGCGTGGTTTTAGCGTGTTGACTTGAAAATACTTAGTTTTGCCTCTCTACTTCTTATTGAAAAATTCTTAATGAAAATCTTTATTTATTATGAAAAAAAGGGGGAAAATGGGTTTTTAGAAAAAACGCTTGACGGGACATGGCCCGCTCCTACGTATCTCCCGGTGCGATGGAGAACTCAAAGCTACGTAGTTCTTCTGTGTCTTTTCCTTTGAAAAGGTTTTTGTCTTTTATCTTTTTAATGAGTTTTCGAAATAGGACGAGCATTTAGTGAATGATTAAACTAACCAAGGTTATGGGTAATCGCCGCTAAGTACTCTTGAAAATGAGAGTCACTACCGCCAGTCAGACGAACAAAGGCTCTGATTGACTATTAGTAGCTACTCGTTTTTATTTGTTCTTTAGAAAGGGTTTTTCGAAAGAGATTGATTGGCATGAATGATCAAACTAACAGTAGTTATGGGTGATCATCGCTCGTTGTTCTTTTGGGAAAAAGACATCGCCACCAATGACTAGACGAACAAAGGTTCTGATTAACCACTGGCGACGATGGGTTGAAAATGATTTTAGAAAGGAAAAGATTTTTGTTCTGAAAATGATCTTGGTTGGCGAAAGTGATTCTTTTTTGTTACGAAAATAACTCTGTTCTTTTTGTTATGCAAATGCTAAACTTTTATGGTTGCGCTTGACGAGAATGTGACTCGCTCCTACGTATCCCAAATGGGAATCAAAGCGACGTAGTTCTAGGTCTTTGGAAAATGTTTTTGTTTTTTATCTTGTTTAATTGTGAAAATTGAGCTTTCATGATGATCAATTGAGCAAAGGCTCTAAGTGACCACCATTAGCACTCCATTGTTAATAATTATGCAGGCAAAGGCTTCGCAAGATTACTAACAAAGTTTGATTTTGAAGAGTTTTCGCAATTGGATTGATTCTGGTTTAGGGAAAAGAAAATCTGTTATTCGAAAAAAAAGGTTTGTGAAAAAAATAAGTTTACTTAGGGGAAAGAAACAAAATTTAAAAAGAGAAACAGGGGGTGCAGTAGTAAAATGGTATGTGCATTTAGAAACAAGCGGTTGTATGAGTAAAAAGAAAGGGTGTATTTAGCAGCAGTCCAGCCCACTATAAGGCTGGCTAGCCCACGAAATTATGGGCTTTCCTAGGGGGTTGCAGAATGGAATTGGTGGGGTGCAAATGTTAATCTGATATTAAAAAAAAATTAAAATAAACAAAACCCTAACTATAGTTTTGCGGCGCGTACGGTGGCGATTTGACTTACGATGGTGTGCGATGGTGTTTTCTACGGTGGTCATGGTGGTGTTTGTGGCGGTTACGATGTGGGGTTTTGGTGCGGTTGGGGGGATGGATCGGTCGTGGCCGATTGTGGTTATGGGTGAGGGGTGATGTCTACTATGACTGGTGTGGTTCGTTTGGGGGGAGGTTGTGGATGACACGGTGACAGACGGTGGAGACACGGTGACGGACGGTGGAGACCGTGGGTGGCGGTGTATTGTGTTGGTGACTGACGGTGGCTAAGGGATGACTACGGCGAGGCTACGGCGGAGACGAATGAGGCGCACGGCCAACGGCCACCGTCCATGGCGGCCGGAGCTTCAGAGTGAGTTTTGCTATGTTTTTTTGTTTTTTTATTTCTTCTCCTTTCTGATTCTGATTTTTTTTTAATTTTTTATGACAGTTTGTTCTTGCCTATTACTTGTTCTAAAGTCTGATTTACTAAATTAATTGCTTGACTTAGTCTTTTTGGGACAGATTAAACCTAATTTTTCTGACAGAAGGAGAAGTTGTTTGTGATGTTTTGTTCTCTCCATTCTAAAATTTTTTAACACTAAAAGACACACGTATAACACCAAAAGAATGATAAAAAAGAAAGCACTTTCAGCCACTATATCTACATGATATTTGACACATAAATATTTAAATAACCTGAAGCTGTCCCTGCCGTTATCCTTGCTGCTATTGTTGTATCGTATTGTTGCTGCCCTCCTCTGCTTCAGAAATTCTTTATGCTTTTTGATTAGAGTTTTAGTATGAAAGCCTAAACGTTTGCTCTGAATTTTCTCTTTGTTTGTGTGTTATGTTGCTGTCTTTGCTGTGTGTCCCCTGTGTGTCTATTCCTCCCTGTGTGCATATGGTTCTGCTTGCAACTATATTTTTTGTGTTGCTTCCCCGATTTTTTTTCTTCTTTTTTTACTGTTGATGTTCACAGTATTTATAATCCAATATGTGTGGTGTAGGTGTGGTGTTGGAGCAGGGAAACAAAACTCATGGGGGACAAAGCTGTTGGCAGCAGTGGAGCAGCAAAGGGAGCAGCAAGGATGAGGCTGGCATGTTCTTGCCTAAAGTGTGAAAGACCAAGGAACAAGGAGAAGGGAATTTGGGCTTCATCCTCAAAATACCTCCTGCCACAACAACAACCACAACAGCAAAGGCAGCAGCGCCTGCTGTTTTTTATTTATTTTTGTTTAATAATTTTTTGTTTTTATTTTTGTCTCTATGTATAAAAAGAGTTGACTCTTTTTTGTACTATTCTGGCTTTCTTTTTTAATTTTTGTTTGTACATATAAAAAAAGGATAGCTAATAATAAAAAAAAAACTGATTTTATTTTATTACTATTATTTTTTACTAATGATACTTAAAAGAAGCGGTAAAAACAGCACGAACCGACGCAATCGCTTGCGCACGATTCGCAACCAACACGCGCTTGCGTTAAGACTAGGAACGCGTGCGCGATCTTGAACACGCCTGCGCTTAAGTTATTAAAACCGACTTTATTTTATATCCTCACTTCTCTAAAAAGAAAACGGTAAAAACAACGCGCCGTGACGCAACTACTCACACGGCTCAAAACGAAACGCGCGCTCACGTTAATTATTATTATTTTTATTATTTATTTTTGGACTCTCTTTTTTTAGCGCCAAACAAAATCGTCGCACGAGAGTGCAAAGACACCCGCGTTTAGAACAATATGCTTTCCAATTAGTCGGACAAGATTGGGGTACGACAGTTATCCATTTGCATTGTAGTGGAAATTCCTTTTTATCCATACTATTAGCATTCTTGCTTACATCAGCATTACTAACATGGTGAATCAATTCAAGTTCTGGACCTGCTGGAAACATTATTTATATCGGGTTCTTTTCCGACATTTTGAAGGTACCTTGCCATTTCATACTTCTCATTTTAATATTGACATTTGACACTTGCTCTTCTACATTTGAGGAGATTCTCTACATTTGACATGTTCTACATGGTCAATCACTAACTTTTGCCTTATTTGTATTAGGAGTAGTGTAATTCATAACTTGGTTACTGGCTGTGTTGGTAACCGGTAATAAAGTTTGTTATCATTCGGTTAGAGTTGTTTAGTTCGTTTCAGATTGTATATGTACCAAATTAATTGAAAATGAAATCAGTTATTTGTTTTCACAATTCTGTGCCTGGATCATTACATTCTCTTCTCTGAAACTCTCTCGTCTTTCATCTCTCCAATTGTGCAAAATGCACATTCTGTGCTAACAATTGGTATCGAGAGCTTCATTTCTAGGGATTCTGGGAAACACGAGAGTGCGAGATTGTGAATCTTGCGGCGAGGTGTGTGTGCGATTTCGTTTTCGCAAATCGCATTGATTTGCAATTCGAAATCTGAGAAATCACAATTTGATTCTTGGATTAAGGATACACGAGTGATTAAGAGGAATTAATATGAGTGATACACGAGATATTGAGAAGATGAATGGAAACGGTGGATTCAACACACATTTGCCAATGTTCGATGGCAAAATTGGGATTGGTGGTTAATCCAGATGAAAGTATTGTTCGGAGCACAGGATGTGCTTGACTATGTGAACGACGGCTACGTTGCGCTAGCGGAGAATGCGACGGAAGCACAGCGAGACGCTCATCGTGAAGTCAGAAAGAAGGATCAGAAGGCGCTCTTCTTCAGTCACCAATGCGTCGACTCTAAGGTGTTTGAGAAGATCGCTGAAGCAACAACTTAGAAGAGTGCGTGGGATACATTGGTGAGGTGTTATGGTGGAGACGCGAAAGTTAAGAAGGTGAAGCTTCAGTCTCCGCGCAAACAGTACGAGTTGCTTCAGATAAAGGACGATGAGAAGATCACCGATTACTTCTCACGTGTAGTTGCTGTCACGAATCAGATGAAGAACTGTGGAGAGAAAATGACTGAGTAAACAATTGTTGAAAAGGTACTTCGTTCCTTGAATTCTCATTTCGATTATGTTGTAGTAGCGATTGAACAATCGAAAGACATGAGTGAAATTAAGATTGAAGAATTGCAAGGAAACCTAGAGGCGCATGAGATGCGTATAAAGGATAGATCTGCTGAGAAGGAAACATAACAAGCTCTTAAGGGTCAAACTAATAAGAAAAATGAATCTAATAAGAAGAAATGGTGGAATAATAAAGGAAAAGGAAAGGAGAATTGGAATAACAATAATAAAAAGAAGAAGAACTTTGAGAAAGGTGAATCATCTAAGCCAAAGGAAGGTAACTCAGGGAAGTTCAATAATAAGAAGAAAGGAGGGTTTGATAAGAGGAAAATTCAATGTTATAACTGTGACAAATTTGGTCATTTTGCTTATGAGTGTTGGAGTGCAAAGAAGGAACCAGATAAGGTAGAGGAAGCTAATGCATCACATGGTGATTCTAATATTGATCCTATGCTGTTGATGGTCACAGTGAGTGATGAGGTTCCTTTGTCTGATTACTGGCACATGGATACAGGCTGTAGTAACCATATGACAGGGCGTAGGGACTGGCTTACTAACCTGAACACTAGTAAGAAGACTAAGATCAAACTTGCAGATCATAGAAGTTTGCATGCTGAGGGAATGGGAGATATTGTGATCAAGAGGAAGGATGGCAGAGATATAGTGATTGAAAATGTGTGGTATATCCATGGTTTGAGCTCTAACTTGATGAGTGTAGGTCAAATCTTGGAGAAGGGCTTCTCAGTCACAATGGAGGATGAAGTAATGTCCTTGTTTGACAACAACAAGAAATTAGTACTGCAGAGTAACATTGAGAAGAACAGGACTTTCAAGGTCAGTGTTAAGGCAACTGAAGTGGAGTGCATGAATGCTGTTCATAGTGATGATGAGAGCTGATTATGGCATAGAAGGTAGGGGCACCTCAACTTCAGAAGCTTGAGTGACTTGAAGTCAAAAGAAATGGTGATTGGTGTGCCAAGTGTAAGGCAACCACAAATCAGTTGTGAGGTGTGCATGAAGGGCAAGCAAGCCAGATTGCCTTTTGTTGCTGAGACACCATCTAGGGCAACACATGCATTAGAGGTAGTGCACTCTGATGTTTATGGACCTCTAGAAGTTCCATCTTTGGGTGGAAACAAATACTTTGTGTCCTTTGTTGATGAGTTTACAAGGATGCTATGGCTGTACTTGGTGAAAGTCAAGAGTGAAGTGCTTGAGGTGTTCAAGAAATTCAAAGTGTTTGCTGAGAAACAGAGTGGACAACAAATAAAGATAGTAAGGACTGATGGTGGAGGAGAGTACACATCCAAAGAGTTTGAGCTGTTCTGTGAAAGCAGTGGGATTGTACATGAGAAAACTCCTCCATACACACCCCAACATAATGGCTTAGCTGAGAGAAGAAATAGGACCATATTGGACATGGCAAGGAGCATGTTGAAGCAAAAGAATCTTCCACACAAATTATGGGGTGAAGCTGTGTCTACAGCAGCTTATTTACTTAATAAATGTCCAACTAAGAGACTAAAATTTGCTGTGCCTAAAGGGATACGGTGTGGCAGAAAGCCTAAGGTGAGTCACTTGAGAGTTTTTGGCTCTCTTTGCTATGCTCATGTGCCTGATGCAAGAAGGAAGAAGTTACATGACAAGAGTGTGAAGCTAATCTTGATTGGATATCATTCAATAGGAGGTTATAAGTTGTATAACCCAATGACAAACACAGTCACTGTTAGCAGAGATGTAGTGGTGAAGGAGGAGGAAGCCTGGGAATGGAATGGTGTGAGTAATCCTAGAACTCCAACTCCAGTGCCAGTGATAGTTGATAATCATGAAACTGAACCCGATGCACCAGTCACTGTTAATGAGCAGATTAATGATGAGAATGAATCAGAGTTAAATTCAAACAGCTCATCTTACAACTTGAGGTGCTTTTCTGGCTTGATTCACTAGCTCATTATTTTATTTGATTATCTAATGAAAAAGCTAATTGGCAATCATCCCTTTATAAGTTGCATATCTTTTACGAGTGAGCAGCGAGCACACTTTTAGCATACTCATCATCTATTGGATAGTTAATTGGATAAACAGATGATTATATGAGTTGTATTTTCTCAATGATATCTTAAAAAGTTGAAACTTTTTGAACTTTCCATTATCCATTCACACACAAGTCAACTAGAAAGTATATTACGTAAAGCAGATATTGATATTGTAGTAGCTGTACACGCAATTATTGAAACTAGCAACATTTTTGCGCTATCTGCAGTTTTTGCCAAATTTAAAAATTAGCATTAGTTTGAATGGTTCTTTCTTTCCATTGATGTTCTCACTAGCTATTTGCTTTTTATTATATGGGTATTGTAGTAGCAGGACAACAATTGATTGAAACTAGCAAAACATATTTTGCTCTATTTTGCGCTATCTGCAATTTTTGTCACATTTAAAATTTAGCATTAGTTTGAAATGGTTCTTTCTTTCCATTGATAATCTCACTAGCTATTTGCTTTTTATTATGTGGCAGAAAAGTTCAATGGATAGTTTTTCTTATTGTAAAAGTTCTGCCTGATCTTACTGCCATAGTTATCCATTTATTTGCATTGTAGTGGAAATTCCTTTTTTATCCATACTATCAGCATTCTTGCTTATATCAGGATTACTAACATGGTGAATCAATTCAAGTTCTGGACCTGCTGGAAACATTATTTATATCGGGTTCTTTTCCGACATTTTGAAGGTACCTTGCCATTTCATACTTCTCATTTTAATATTGACATTTGACACTTGCTCTTCTACATTTGACATGTTCTACATGGTCAATCAATAGCTTTTGCCTTATTTGTATTAGGAAGAATAGTGTAATTCATAACTTGGTTACTGGCTGTGTTGGTACCCGGTAATAGAGTTTGTTATCATTCGGTTAGAGTTGTTTAGTTCGTTTCAGATTGTATATGTACCAAATTAATTGAAAATGAAATCAGTTATCTGTTTTCACATTTCTGTGCCTGGATCGTTACTTTCAGATTGAGAAGATGATTGGAAACGGTGGATTCAACACACATTTGCCAATGTTCGATGGCAAAAATTGGGATCGGTGGTCAATCCAGATGAAAGTATTGTTCGGAGCACAGAATGTGCTTGATTATGTGAACGACGGCTACGTTGCGCTAGCGGAGAATCCGACGGAAGCACAGCGAAACGCTCACCGTGAAGTCAGAAAGAAGGATCAGAAGGCGCTCTTCTTCAGTCACCAATGCGCTGACTCTAAGGTGTTTGAGAAGATCGCTGAAGCAACAACTTCGAAGAGTGCGTGGGATACACTGGTGAGGTGTTATGGTGGAGACGCGAAAGTTAAGAAGGTGAAGCTTCAGTCTCTGCGCAAACAGTATGAGTTGCTTCAGATGAAGGACGATGAGAAGATCGCCGATTACTTCTCACGTGTAGTTGCTGTCACGAATCAGATGAAGAACTGTGGAGAGAAAATGACTGAGCAAACAATTGTTGAAAAGGTACTTCGTTCCTTCAATTCTCATTTCGATTATGTTGTAGTAGCGATTGAACAATCGAAAGACATGAGTGAAATTAAGATTGAAGAGTTGCAAGGAAACCTAGAGGCGCATGAGATGCGTATAAAGGATAGATCTGCTGAGAAGGAAACAGAACAAGCTCTTAAAGCTCAAATTAATAAGAAAAATGAATCTAATAAGAAGAAGTGGTGGAATAATAAAGGAAAAGGAAAGGAGAATTGGAATAACAATAATAAAGAGAAGAAGAACTTTGAGAAAGGTGAATCATCTAAGCCAAAGGAAGGTAACTCAGGGAAGTTCAATAATAAGAAGAAAGAAGGGTTTGACAAGAGAAAAATTCAATGTTATAACTGTGACAAATTTGGTCATTTTTCTTATGAGTGTTGGAGTGAAAAGAAGGAACCAGATAAGGTAGAGGAAGCTAATGCAGCACAAGGTGATTCTGATATTGATCCTATGCTGTTGATGGTGACAGTGAGTAATGAGGTTCCTTTGTCTGATTACTGGTACATGGATACAGGCTGTAGTAACCATATGACAGGGCGTAGGGACTGGCTTACTAACCTGAACACTAGTAAGAAGACTAAGATCAAACTTGCAGATCATAGAAGTTTGCAGGCTGAGGGAATGGGAGATATTGTGATCAAGAGGAAGGATGGCAGAGATATAGTGATTGAAAATGTGTGGTATGTCCCTGGTTTGAGCTCTAACTTGATGAGTGTAGGTCAAATCCTGGAGAAGGGCTTCTCAGTCACAATGGAGGATGAAGTAATGTCCTTGTTTGACAACAACAAGAAATTGGTACTGCAGAGTAACATTGAGAAGAACAGGACTTTCAAGGTCAGTGTTAAGGCAACTGAAGTGGAGTGCATGAATGCTGTTCATAGTGATGATGAGAGCTGGTTATGGCATAGAAGGTACGGGCACCTCAACTTCAGAAGCCTTAGTGACTTGAAGTTAAAAGAAATGGTGATTGGTGTGCAAAGCGTAAGGCAACCACAAATCAGTTGTGAGGTGTGCATAGGGCAACACATGCATTAGAGGTAGTGCACTCTGATGTTTGTGGACCTCTAGAAGTTCCATCTTTGGGTGGAAACAAATACTTTGTGTCCTTTGTTGATGAGTTTACAAGGATGCTATGGCTGTACTTGTTGAAAGTCAAGAGTGAAGTGCTTGAGGTGTTCAAGAAATTCAAAGTGTTTGCTGAGAAACAGAGTGGACAACAAATAAAGATAGTAAGGACCGATGGTGGAGGAGAGTACACATCCAAAGAGTTTGAGCTGTTCTGTGAAAGCAGTGGGATTGTACATGAGAAAACTCCTCCATACACACCCCAACATAATGGCTTAGCTGAGAGAAGAAATAGGACCATATTGGACATGGCAAGGAGCATGTTGAAGCAAAAGAATCTTCCACACAAATTATGGGGTGAAGCTGTGTCTGCAGCAGCTTATTTACTTAATAAATGTCCAACTAAGAGACTAAAATCTGTGCCTGAAGAGATACAGTTTGGCAGAAAGCCTAAGGTGAGTCACTTGAGAGTTTTTGGCTCTCTTTGCTATGCTCATGTGCCTGATGCAAGAAGGAAGAAGTTACATGACAAGAGTGTGAAACTAATCTTGATTGGATATCATTCAATAGGAGGTTATAAGTTGTATAACCCAGTGACAAACACAGTCACTGTTAGCAGAGATGTAGTGGTGAAGGAGGAGGAAGCCTGGGAATGGAATGGTGTGAGTAATCCTAGAACTCCAACTCCAGTGCCAGTGATAGTTGATAATCATGAAACTGAACCCGATGCACCAGTCACTGTTAATGAGCAGATTAATGATGAGAATGAATCAGAGTTAAATTCAAACAGCTCATCTTACAACTTGAGGTGCTTTTCTGGCTTGATTCACTAGCTCATTATTTTATTTGATTATCTAACGAAAAAGCTAATTGGCAATCATCTCTTTATAAGTTGCATATCTTTTACGAGTGAGCAGCGAGCACACTTTTAGCATACTCATCATCTATTGGATAGTTAATTGGATAAACAGATGATTATATGAGTTGTATTTTCTCAATGATATCTTAAAAAGTTGAAACTTTTTGAACTTTCCATTATCCATTCACACACAAGTCAACTAGAAAGTATATTACGTAAAGCAGATATTGATATTGTAGTAGCTGTACACGCAATGATTGAAACTAGCAACATTTTTGCGCTATCTGCAGTTTTTGCCAAATTTAAAAATTAGCATTAGTTTGAATGGTTCTTTCTTTCCATTGATGTTCTCACTAGCTATTTGCTTTTTATTATATGGGTATTGTAGTAGCAGGACAACAATTGATTGAAACTAGCAAAACATATTTTGCTCTATTTTGCGCTATCTGCAATTTTTGTCACATTTAAAAATTAGCATTAGTTTGAAATGGTTCTTTCTTTCCATTGATAATCTCACTAGCTATTTGCTTTTTATTATGTGGCAGAAAAGTTCAATGGATAGTTTTTCTTATTGTAAAAGTTCTGCCTGATCTTACTGCCATAGTTATCCATTTATTTGCATTGTAGTGGAAATTCCTTTTTTATCCATACTATCAGCATTCTTGCTTATATCAGGATTACTAACATGGTGAATCAATTCAAGTTCTGGACCTGCTGGAAACATTATTTATATCGGGTTCTTTTCCGACATTTTGAAGGTACCTTGCCATTTCATACTTCTCATTTTAATATTGACATTTGACACTTGCTCTTCTACATTTGACATGTTCTACATGGTCAATCAATAGCTTTTGCCTTATTTGTATTAGGAAGAATAGTGTAATTCATAACTTGGTTACTGGCTGTGTTGGTACCCGGTAATAGAGTTTGTTATCATTCGGTTAGAGTTGTTTAGTTCGTTTCAGATTGTATATGTACCAAATTAATTGAAAATGAAATCAGTTATCTGTTTTCACATTTCTGTGCCTGGATCGTTACTTTCTCTTCTCTGAAACTCACTTGTCTTTCATCTCTCCAATTGTGCAAAATGCACACTCTGTGCTAACAATTAGTATCGAGAGCTTCCTTTCTAGGGATTCTGGGAAACACGAGAGTGCGAGATTGTGAATCTTGCGGCGAGGTGTGTGTGCGATTTCGTTTTCGCAAATCGCATTGATTTGCAATTCGAAATCTGAGAAATCACAATTTGATTCTAGGATTAAGGATACACGAGTGATTGAGAGGAATTAATACGAGTGATACACGAGAAATTGAGAAGATGATTGGAAACGGTGGATTCAACACACATTTGCCAATGTTCGATGGCAAAAATTGGGATCGGTGGTCAATCCAGATGAAAGTATTGTTCGGAGCACAGAATGTGCTTGATTATGTGAACGACGGCTACGTTGCGCTAGCGGAGAATCCGACGGAAGCACAGCGAAACGCTCACCGTGAAGTCAGAAAGAAGGATCAGAAGGCGCTCTTCTTCAGTCACCAATGCGCTGACTCTAAGGTGTTTGAGAAGATCGCTGAAGCAACAACTTCGAAGAGTGCGTGGGATACACTGGTGAGGTGTTATGGTGGAGACGCGAAAGTTAAGAAGGTGAAGCTTCAGTCTCTGCGCAAACAGTACGAGTTGCTTCAGATGAAGGACGATGAGAAGATCGCCGATTACTTCTCACGTGTAGTTGCTGTCACGAATCAGATGAAGAACTGTGGAGAGAAAATGACTGAGCAAACAATTGTTGAAAAGGTACTTCGTTCCTTCAATTCTCATTTCGATTATGTTGTAGTAGCGATTGAACAATCGAAAGACATGAGTGAAATTAAGATTGAAGAGTTGCAAGGAAACCAAGAGGCGCATGAGATGCGTATAAAGGATAGATCTGCTGAGAAGGAAACAGAACAAGCTCTTAAGGCTCAAACTAATAAGAAAAATGAATCTAATAAGAAGAAGTGGTGGAATAATAAAGGAAAAGGAAAGGAGAATTGGAATAACAATAATAAAGAGAAGAAGAACTTTGAGAAAGGTGAATCATCTAAGCCAAAGGAAGGTAACTCAGGGAAGTTCAATAATAAGAAGAAAAAAGGGTTTGATAAGAGAAAAATTCAATGTTATAACTGTGACAAATTTGGTCATTTTTCTTATGAGTGTTGGAGTGAAAAGAAGGAACCAGATAAGGTAGAGGAAGCTAATGCAGCACAAGGTGATTCTGATATTGATCCTATGCTGTTGATGGTGACAGTGAGTAATGAGGTTCCTTTGTCTGATTACTGGTACATGGATACAGGCTGTAGTAACCATATGACAGGGCGTAGGGACTGGCTTACTAACCTGAACACTAGTAAGAAGACTAAGATCAAACTTGCAGATCATAGAAGTTTGCAGGCTGAGGGAATGGGAGATATTGTGATCAAGAGGAAGGATGGCAGAGATATAGTGATTGAAAATGTGTGGTATGTCCCTGGTTTGAGCTCTAACTTGATGAGTGTAGGTCAAATCCTGGAGAAGGGCTTCTCAGTCACAATGGAGGATGAAGTAATGTCCTTGTTTGACAACAACAAGAAATTGGTACTGCAGAGTAACATTGAGAAGAACAGGACTTTCAAGGTCAGTGTTAAGGCAACTGAAGTGGAGTGCATGAATGCTGTTCATAATGATGATGAGAGCTGGTTATGGCATAGAAGGTACGGGCACCTCAACTTCAGAAGCTTTAGTGACTTGAAGTTAAAAGAAATGGTGATTGGTGTGCAAAGCGTAAGGCAACCACAAATCAGTTGTGAGGTGTGCATAGGGCAACACATGCATTAGAGGTAGTGCACTCTGATGTTTGTGGACCTCTAGAAGTTCCATCTTTGGGTGGAAACAAATACTTTGTGTCCTTTGTTGATGAGTTTACAAGGATGCTATGGCTGTACTTGTTGAAAGTCAAGAGTGAAGTGCTTGACGTGTTCAAGAAATTCAAAGTGTTTGCTGAGAAACAGAGTGGACAACAAATAAAGATAGTAAGGACCGATGGTGGAGGAGAGTACACATCCAAAGAGTTTGAGCTGTTCTGTGAAAGCAGTGGGATTGTACATGAGAAAACTCCTCCATACACACCCCAACATAATGGCTTAGCTGAGAGAAGAAATAGGACCATATTGGACATGGCAAGGATCATGTTGAAGCAAAAGAATCTTCCACACAAATTATGGGGTGAAGCTGTGTCTGCAGCAGCTTATTTATTTAATAAATGTCCAACTAAGAGACTAAAATCTGTGCCTGAAGAGATACAGTGTGGCAGAAAGCCTAAGGTGAGTCACTTGAGAGTTTTTGGCTCTCTTTGCTATGCTCATGTGCCTGATGCAAGAAGGAAGAAGTTACATGACAAGAGTGTGAAGCTAATCTTGATTGGATATCATTCAATAGGAGGTTTTAAGTTGTATAACCCAGTGACAAACACAGTCACTGTTAGCAGAGATGTAGTGGTGAAGGAGGAGGAAGCCTGGGAATGGAATGGTGTGAGTAATCCTAGAACTCCAACTCCAGTGCCAGTGATAGTTGATAATCATGAAACTGAACCCGATGCACCAGTCACTGTTAATGAGCAGATTAATGATGAGAATGAATCAGAGTTAAATTCAAACAGCTCATCTTAAAACTTGAGGTGCTTTTCTGGCTTGATTCACTAGCTCATTATTTTATTTGATTATCTAATGAAAAAGCTAATTGGCAATCATCTCTTTATAAGTTGCATATCTTTTACGAGTGAGCAGCGAGCACACTTTTAGCATACTCATCATCTATTGGATAGTTAATTGGATAAACAGATGATTATATGAGTTGTATATATTCTCTCAATGATATCTTAAAAAGTTGAAACTTTTTGAACTTTCCATTATCCATTCACACACAAGTCAACTAGAAAGTATATTACGTAAAGCAGCTATTGATATTGTAGTAGCTGTATACGCAATGATTGAAACTAGCAACATTTTTGCGCTATCCGCAGTTTTTGCCAAATTTAAAAATTAGCATTAGTTTGAATGGTTCTTTCTTTCCATTGATGTTCTCACTAGCTATTTGCTTTTTATTATATGGGTATTGTAGTAGGAGGACAGCAATTGATTGAAACTAGCAAAACATATTTTGCTCTATTTTGCGCTATCTGCAATTTTTGCCAAATTTAAAAATTAGCATTAGTTTGAAATGGTTCTTTCTTTCCATTGATAATCTCACTAGCTATTTGCTTTTTATTATATGGCAGAAAAGTTCAATGGATAGTTTTTCTTATTGTAAAAGGGTTTTTTTCCTTCTCTCAACTGATGATCTATGTACATTACATAGATTTGTTTATATGTTCTCAACGAAAAGGTTGGTCTCTTTTTGGTCTCAAGTTCAAAATAAAATATACTAATAAATAAACAAAAGCTTCAAGGTGATGAAAGAAATCAGGTTTATCATTTCATTACTGTAAAATCCGGTTTATTGAAGTGATAGTTATTTATGATATCTTTGACTTGGTCAAAATATATGAACAAGTATTTTCATAATACTTGGGTTAGTAAATGGCACTTCTACAATGATATAATATGTGCAAGTGGAGATTTCTTGCTATTGTAGTATTTTCAACTAAATTTCTTGCTATATAATATGCTACCAATGACCTCTCCTGAAAGTATTGGTAATCTAACGTCTATCTATCTTTCTTAAGCAAGTATTCGTCACTATTCTATTGGATTTTCTAGCAAGAATTTAGAATGCTAATTTTGGCCAAATTTAGATAATGACTTACATGAATATACCTTACATTACGAGAAGGAATGTAGAAAAACTGTCCTATTTTTCTGCTATAAGCTCCCTAAAATATACCTTACATTACGAGAAAGAAATTATATTTTTAACATTCTGTGTGTTTGGTATGGCAGAATGCCTTAACCACTTGCAGGTACTTCTCTTTTCTTATGTGGATTATTGCCTTTGGTGGCCAATTTCTTGGTTGATTTATGGGTACACATCGTTATTGGTTTACTGTCTTTGAAGGGGTTGCCTCCCACTATTTGAAGAATGAAGGATGCATGGCTTTCAGAATTTTCTATTTACACAACTTCAGTAGATAGATATCTTTGCAAAAGTTGACCTGCAAGGTTTGAGAAGTAAGGTGTTTCCTATAGAATGGGATTACAATCACGAACTTATGTTTAGTTGACTGAGATCAGCACAAATAAACAATGACCGATATAATTTTTGGGAGTATCATACATGTTTGCTTCATTAGATAAGTGTTTGTATTTATTCCTTTTTCTTATTTTTTATTCTGAAGGGGTTGTTTGTTTTATAAAGCAGAACAAACTTGCAGTTTAGTAGACATACCGGAAACTTGCCTATATTAGTGGGTGAATTTGACTCATGTGCAAGATACTATTCATCAAAAGTAGCGCTTAGTACCCAATATGGCAACACAACATTACTGGATGCTAAAGCTATTACTGAAATAGTGAAAGAAACCACTAATATGTAGTCAGTTTCTAAACCTTCACCAAGTTCAGAACATTCTTTCATCCATTAGGTCTTATATTACTAGGAGACTGCTTGTTCAGTACTGTGCTCCCGGTCTTGATGGTCGGTATTATGCAGTTAGTAGATGTTTTATCCTTGGTCTTGTTTCTGGCTTCGGGTCTTGGGATGTTCGATGTTATTCGATCTTGAGGTGTCCGAGATTGTTCCTGCAATGACACTCCGATGCTTAAGTCAGTGTGTGAGTAAATGAGTATTTTGTTAGAATAGTGCCCTCTATTAATGAGCATTGAATGCTGTATTTATAGACTTTGAGTGGTGTTTGTTGTGGCCGATTTGGGCCGTCCGATCTTGTGAAATGATCTTGGCCATTGAAGATTGGACTCTAATGATTTTAATGGGCTTCCTAGAAATTGGGCCTTTGGAGGGGGTGTAAAAAGCAAAGACTATAATTACCATAACAGTGGCCCCCCAAGTCTGGTCGCTTTGGGGAGCGATCTTGACTTTGATAGGCGACGTAGCCTCGTACTTTGTCTTTGTTGAGTAGAAATTTCTTCAGTCTCGAGCTTATGTCGAGCCTGGGATTTTTGGCCGATGTTAAATGACCGTCGAGCTTCCGAGCGAGGTAGATAGTTTTTGGATTCAGTGCTGCTTTGGAATCAGTGTAATCTTGGAATCAGTGCCATTTTTACTGTTTCTGACAAGGTGCGATTTTGCAGTGGCGGCGCATGATGGTGACGTTTCATTCTTCAGCGTGCGAAGTTAATGGACTTTGATTGGACGTGACGTTTCGACTTCCCGGCCCAAGCCCATTAAATCCGCCTTGCTATAAATAAAAGGTCTCACCTTCTCATTTGTTGCTTGTTGTTCATTTGTTTTGGATTTGTCGATCTTCGAGAGCTCCCGAGCTTCTTAAAGTGAACGAGTTTTGAAGTACTTTTAAGGTCGGTTTCTGTGGATCGACAACTGTATTTTTTCCAGACATAATCAACCTGCGACTCAGTTCCGAGGTTAATCTATTTCTTGATTTGTCTTTACTTTTCTTTTCGTTTGTGCCTGGACCTCCCCCAGTCCCCTATGATCTCAGAATGGGGGTCGTCAGGTCGGGTTCCGACTTGCTCGCGAACCCATTTTCGATCTTTAACCCTGACATTTCGTCCCCCATTCCTGTAGATTCGTTCTGGCGAGGACAAAACAAACTCGGAGAGACGTTACTCAGTACCGGAAAGAGTTTACGAACGTGATGGCTTCTGGTGGTGAAGTCCCTGAAGTTCGTACCGACCCTCTTGAAGTCGCCGCCCCGGACGTGCAAGAGTATTCTGCTTCCGCCCCTATGAGTGATAAGGCGGAAGATAATTTTGAAAGTGAAAGCTCCTCTCCTGTGAGCGATGCTAATGAGCCAAACGAAGATGCTCCTGAAGATGTGGAGGAAGATCGTTTGGTGGATGTGATGGCCATCACCTTTGAGTCTGATGAGGAAATCCAAGTGGAGGAATCCGAGGGTTCCGAGGTCGACCTTGGGACAAGTTCTGAGGTTGACCTTGGGTCAAGTTCCGAGCCTGCTGATGGGTCCGATGGAGGTGATGCTGGAAAGCAAGTTGAATCTCGCCCTTCGAGTCAACCAGGTTCCAGTCGAGCTTCTGCTGCTTCTCTAGATGGCTACTCGAGTACTGGCTGTGGGGACCTCGATGTACCGGTGCGAGAGGTCTCTCAATATGATTGGGTTTCCAGAAATATCTTGGAGATCGAATCGTTGTACCAGTATGGTTTTAATTTGGAGATGGTCGGGAGGAAGGCTTTCGGTCGTTCGAAGCGAATTTGGAGAGTTGGGGGTATGAAGAAAGGAGAGCATGTGGCCTTGTGGCCTGGAGAGCTCAAGTTCACTTTGTACCATATGCTGATTAATGAAATGAATATCCGGCCTCCTTTCACCTGGTTCGAGCAGACGGTTTTGGCGACTTTGGATGTTGCGCCTTCTCAGTTGCATCCAAATGCATGGGCTTTCGTTCGAGCCTACGAACTAATGTGCCTTCATCTGGACAGACCGGTCTCACCATTGCTCTTCTTCCATTTGTTTGAGATTAACCGGAACAGCAGCGAAAATAAGTCAGGTCGCGAGCACGTCAGTCTTCGCTCGAGGCGAGGGGCCAAGATTTTCAAAGCTTATGCGGACTCATTGAAGGGGAATTGGAAGGAGTTATATTACCGGGTCGAGCCGGTGACCGATGAAGCGATCGAGAGAGTGGGAAAATTTAGCGAGGATGGTCGGACTTTGGTGTCCACCAAGTTTCCCATCGGTTGGAGTCAGGCCCATTTTGAACGATCCACCAATTCTTTTTCTGTTGGTGAGGATCGACTGAGCGCTGCCGATCTTCTTACCAAGAGGATCCTGATATTTATTTCTGAGAGCATTCCGTTTTCAAAACATAAGTATCGGGGTATCCCTGCGGCTAAGATAGTTCAGGCTGGGAAGCGAAGACGGGTGCAATTTGTTTTAGGTAGTTCGTTTTTCTTGTGTCGAATTTTGCATATTTTTGATTGTAGTTTGCATGACCCAGTTTTGTTTCTTTTCTAGATACCATGGCCCCAAAGAAGCTTGTCGCAATGAAGGCATTGGCGATGAAGAGCGTCGATATATCTGACGACGTTGAGGAAGTGGGTGCTCCGCTTCCGATGTCTCCCCAGATTGAGACTGCCGTTGGGACGGTTACTGCTGCTTCCCCGATCAACATTGTTACCCAAGAGGACCTTGCATATGAGGCTCGGGTCGATCTTGTTTCCAGTTCTCCTCCCCCAGCTGCTCCCGATATTTGTGCAGGGACCTCGGCGAAGAGGGTGCGTACCGACGCAGGTGGTGAGCTAAGGCTGGATAAAAGGAGTAAAACCTCAAGGAGACCGAAGCATAAAAACAAGGCCGTTCCTTTAGAGGAGGGTTTCTTGGAACAAAACTATGCCCAATGGCGGGAGGATCCTGTCGGGGCGTCTGTTCAAATTTTGGTGAACCTGGGCGAGGTTCATAAGATCGAGAAAGAGAAATATGAGAAACGGGCTAAGGGTAGGTGTTTTCCCGTTTGATTTTCGCTTTTATGATCTTTTCCCTCAACCTGATTTTTCTTATTCTCGTGCTCGCAGATTTGTTGGGGCTTGAGAAGTCTAAAAGTGTGAAGCTTGTGGAATATATGTCTTTGAAGTCGAGAGAGCTCGCTCGAACTAAACAAGAACTTCAAACTTTGAAGGAAAGCCAGGGGGAGATTATACGCCGGGCGGAGTTCGCAGAAGCTCGTGTGAAGGAGCTGGAAGAAAAGGAGAGAGGTCTGGAGGGACAAGTGGTCGAGGCTAATCAGAAGATTAAAAGTTTGGAGCGTCGAATTGTCGTTTAGGAAGACGATCTGAAAAAAGCCTCCGAGGCAGGGGTCGGGACAAGCAGCGATGTTGAGGCTCGAATTGCAGAGCTCCAAGCAGCCCTTCAGCAGAGCAGAAAAAATGCTAAGGAGGCTGCGAAGATTGCGAATGAAGCTATGAAGGAGGCTCGTGAAGCCGCAAACTCTGCAACCGAGTTGTACAGGGAGGGTTTTGAGTGTGCCCAGGAGAAAATTTCTTTGGTCAATCCTTCCATCAATTTGGATCGCTCGGTCATTGATGCTGATCATGAGGTTGAAGGGGGTAGGATCGTTAAGATCGATGCTCGGACGGAAAAGAAAACCGTGATTTTTCCGACCTCTACTGCTTGATGTTTTATGGCGTTTCTTTTTGCAGAAGTTCCTGGTGTATGCTTTTATCCGTGTAGGTTTTGTATAGATCCGGAACTTTGAGGGTTCGGTTTAGACCTGAGACATATGTAATTCTTTTTGGAACATGTCTATCAGACCTTTATTTTTCGAAACCTGTTTACGAGCTTTAATGAATGCTTTTTGAATTCCGCATGTCATGTATGTCGTTTTTGTGGAGCTTAATGAATGAGTTTTATGAGTGCTTTTTTAATTCTGCATGTCGTGTATGATGTAAGAACGTCGGTAAATGAGGAACTCGATTTACCGGGTTTGAGCCTATAGGACAGTTTACTAGGACTCGACCCAGATTTAACTCGCCCTATAGGGGTAT